>OY282515.1:8137500-8743873 GCA_958296145.1 Hydrotaea cyrtoneurina | reverse complement strand
TAGTCTAGATTTTAGGTAAATAATCACTGACCAGGTCAGTGAGTCAGTGGAGGTTTCGCAGCACAGATGTTGCTTTGATTTTTGTGGTTGTGGGTGAGTTTTCGTAGTTTTGATTCGATTGCCGATTGAGTTGCATGAACACCAATTAAGGCTTTGAGAACACATGGAATTACACTGTGAAGTTAGTTGTGGTCTGCAGAAATAAAACAGTTGAACAAATCGGAATACACGTTCGAGTTCGTCGTGAAACGAATGCAACTGCTAATTGTCAAACTGCTTCCATTGATAGTAATTTGTATTTAGAGAGCATCATTTTTTTTTTTTATACAGTAATTGTGTTTAAAGTTGATTTAGTTTTAAAGGGGCACCGTTTTGTTTGTTTTACTTGAACGCCAACGTTTTATGATTTTGAGGGACCCCCGTGACATTGTAAAACGTTTAACAGCCATTTACAACTTGCGTAGCATTCGATGGCGTGTTTTTATCTGTCCCGGCAGATTGATGGATGTTTAGTTGTCAGAGTGTGCCAAATATTTAAATAATGCAGCGTTAACAAGTAGGCCCAGTCTGGGACTTCTAGCAGATTGTTTTATGGAGACATTCAGTTAGTTTGGAGAGCAAACGTTCTCAATTATACCCGGGTGGCCTACAAAAAAGAGTGAAAGAAAAGGGTGAACAAAATCTTATTTAATTTTAAATTACATTGATTTTAGTTTTTTCTTTCATTTCCTCCGCTAGAATTGCAACCGACAAACATTTCTGTGAAAATGGAGCCAGGAGCCATCACTTTATGGTAAGTTCATTTCACAAACAAAGGATGTCACACTATTTGTGCTAACAAACGAACAAATTTAGGGGTAACATTTCATGCATCCCAACCTAAACAATCTCGACATCATTTGCGCCAACATTTTGAATGTTTGAGTTTTTATGGAAATGACAACACAGCAGACTTCAGCTGTTTTACGATGTAACATTCTAGACCGTCTCTCATTGCAGGCAACTCTTTGACAAATGAACTCGAGGAACATGGGAATGTTTATTGGACCTGTCTAATTGAGAATGAGAAGATCCTCTTCATGGGCTTCTCGAAGATGATATTCTGGACTGAGTAAGGGATTTGCTTAACTTAAGTACGTTGTCTTCTAGTGGATCTTCTTAGAAAATCGTGTTGTGACAAGACTGTACCCTGGATCCATATTCATGTGCCGGGATGGCCTTTTGTACTGACTATTGCGCCCCCACCGAGAGCTATTGTTAATACCAAACTAACGATTTCTTCGGATTCTGCTCGGTGTTGAGTGACATCGCAAGGCAGTGGCTGTGATTTATTGTTCAACATATTTCTTAGATAGATTTCCCTTGCAATATGGAAAGATATGTCCGTTTGTGTTAGAACCGCCTGAATTTACTCAAAGCTGCTCTATAAGCGTTTTTGTAAATATTTCTTTAGTTCCACACACCAAAGATATTCATGTAATCTTTCACTTGGCCTTTCCTCTGTTGGTTTGGTCTACTTTCGATCTATGTTTCCATATTGATTGTGGTCGAACGCTTTGATAGCTGGATTCTATTGGTCTATTCGGCACAGTTACTGGGTGTCTACAGTCTTCTTTAACACAGATGGAGTCATAGATTTAATAAAGGATATTTCTCTCAAAGATGTCCAGACACAGCTTGTTTTTCAGCGCCATAAATAAGCATGAATAAACTGAGCGTTCTTTAGGAGAGTGCTCTGTTATTAAGTTCTTTGATGAATTTGAATTGATGATTCCTTTAACATCGATGCTGTGATGTTAGACCCGAGGCCTGGGGTAGGCAAATTCATCGCCTTCTAGCTCATGCAACCTTGGGGCAACAACTTTGCCACATTTTGTTGGTGATAACATTTCAAGGAAAAATTTGGTCTTCCCTCTAAGACACATCATCGCCAATCTGTCCCGTCGAAGTCATCCACATATACTTGAACGGTCTGTCTAATTAACATCTGCTATTTTTGCATCAGAATATTCGGGCGTCGTCTATGTTTCCATAGACTTTGATGTCTTCATATTGCCGTCTTTCCATTTGTCTCTTCCTACTTCCGAAAAAGGCGACTTTCCTTCCAACTCAGCTCTCGGTATCGCTTCAACACAACTAGAGTTCCAATAGGCGAGAGTGTCAAGTTGGTCGCTATGTGGTCCCTTTCAGTCGTCGATATATATCCGTTGATCTTGTAGTTGCGTTGCCTTGCTGCAATTCTCTGGTAGGCAACTTCTACTTCGGCGTCTTTTGTCATGGGCCTGTGTATTTGTTGCCTTTTCCCACTCATATCTTCGGAATAGGCATGCCAATTTCAATAGGCATTAACCCCAATCTTGAAATTTCTTTGTCTGGAAAAATTCGTTTAGTCCCCTGGACTATATGACATTACATGTCTCCAACAGCTAGTGAGTCATCATAAATCTCCATCTTAGTGGTGCATTTTTATGTGTGTCATAATTTTAAATAAGAAAAAAACAGAAACAGACTGTCGTACAAATTTCTTCTGCATTCGAGCACCGTCAGTGCAAAATCCGTTTCCATCTCCTCCGGTGACGACAGTCACATTTATTTTCAATTTCTCGCTTGCAGCCAACCGCTTCCTGTAAAGGTCACAACAGTCTCCAGATAGTATTCGCTGCCTCTAAATTATGTACATGTTAATACAAAAAGTTGCTAAGACCTTTTTCACGGCTGAAGATCACACACACACACACATACTTTTTTCATTTTCGTCCATCTTTTTTTTTTGTATTTCAATTCGGTGGCATATCTTAGTGCAATAACAAATATTTTTAATATTTCCCTTTATTTCGATAAACTTTCTTGGTAAAAAAAATGAAAAAAAAAAATGGAAAGTATCTTCGGGCACAAATTTAATCTGTATGTAAATTTTTTATCTTTATCCCCCCCCCCCCCCCCCCCAACACACACAGCTGATTTCTTTCCACGAAGTAAATTATGCAAATCATTTTAAAGAAGTACAAAATGGATGGCCAAAAAGGAACGAAACTTTCCCAAACGCAGCAAAGAGTTATTAAAATATAAGTTACCGAACAATCAACAGCAGCAGTCGGTGAAAGGACCCTCATTATTAATTTAAATACGAATACTTGCAAAACAAAGTTGAGACAGAACATTTACGGAATTTCGGCGTTGTATTTTGTTTAATGGAACTGGAAAGGATGTGCCATTCACATATTCACCAATATTGTGATTCTAGAGTTATACGTGAAGGTTCTGTTGCAAAGCTGCCAAGCAATAGCCCTGTCTGTTGGTCTATCTACTGGCAATGTCCGCTTAGCGCGATTTCGTTATAATTCGGTTACAATATTTTTCCGTTTTTTTTTTGCGAGAGACATTTGGTTTCTCTTTTGCCGCTTTTGTATTATTAATTGACAAGGAAAGAAAATATAACCGAGCGATCGATATATGCTCATTGGATGGAACCCCATCTATTATTACAACTCTTATAGAGCGATCTCCGATAAATTGATCTCCAAGTGGAGAGGATATTTCCGGCTTAAACGACTGGTGACCGCTTAAACATTGCATTACTTAATTACATTTCTCCATTCAAGCTAAAATAATGAATGGCATGATAAAAATATTACAATACATGAAATCACAATGTCTCACCTATTGTTTAATAATATGATGTGATTAATAAATTCTCGAAAACAAAATGTCAACGTACGCATTTGATGTCATTGCCACCACTTCTCTTTGAAGAATTTCTTGGAACACGAATTCTTTGAGAAAAATCTTGCCAGCTGTTAAGTATTACGGGATTATATTGCTGCCTAAGACATCGAAAGGATTTGTCATTTGACAACATGCCTGTGTCATTATGTCTGGTCTGGTGTTAAGTGAAATATTAGAAATTGTTAAGAATCACAGACACAGTCAGTCATATGTAACATTATGGGGTTAATAGAATTGTAGGAAATTTAATTTCCATTTGTCTATCTGTGGCAAAAGCAATGACAATGACCTGAACATTGACACATTTTAATCTGTTAATGTCAAGATATACGTGTGGTTTAGGTAAACGGAAAGAATACCACAATGATTTTCAAACGATATCTCTGCATAATTTAATTATTCCAATAATTCCAATCTATGAACAGTGGTGCCATTTTGGCCAACGTATTCTTAACCGGAAATGTTATGGATACTTAGGCTATTTTGTAGTCCTAGCGGTATGAGTATAGGTAGAAATTACTATTTGAAACTACAATGTATGGCTCACAGTGTTCAGAAGGGCCGGAAACCACTTATTAGAAGATGCTATACTGGACTGCAACAACACTAGCTTAATTGTTGAGTTGAATTTTGCGGTTGATGTCGTACTGGTGGCTCTATGAAAAATGGCCCAAAAAAAATGAAGAATTCTCCAAAAATTCTGAAAAATCCCCACAAAAAAAATTATGAAAAATTACCCAATGCAAAATCTCTTAAATATGAAAAATACCCCACAAACTTGTCCCACGAATTTTGGTATTGCCGTCCGACAAGGTGCTTCACAACGACCCAAAAAATGCTTTAGTTTTGCGAACTGTGACTGCATGACTTTCACCATTTTTGCAGTGAATTTTAATAATTTCAAAGCGTTTATCGTTCAATTTGTAGTAATGGCGTAGTTTTTTCTTGTCAGATGTCAGAGAAAAAAAGCTTCAAAAAAATACCGGATGATTCAAAATAACACCTTTTGGTGGAAAAACCCCCTTGACCATAAATTGACTGTCATTATGAGTTTAATACCACTTTCGTAAGTCCGAGAAAAGTATGAGCTGATCATTTCCATAAAATTCCCAAAAATAGTAATAAATCATGAAAAATCGCCATTTCGACAAGACCCGATTTTAGTCGCCAAGTCCGTTGTTGTTTTTTTTGGGGTATTTTTCATAACAAAAAAAATAAAATGAAAATTATGAAAAAAAAAAATTTATTGTAAAAATTTATTGACAACTTTATTTCTTGAAGTGGTCGTGATCACTGGCCACCAGCCATTGTGCGATTTAATGCCTCTGGTTTATTTTATGCCAAACCAGCTCCTCTTAAAACATTGGAATCCAATATTCAAGCCATTGAAAAAAAAAATCGACGGGACCATGTAACTCATATCTGCGGCGCACATATGCCGCAGATAATTTATTTAAAAAATAAATTTATCTACCGGATGGTAATCCCCCAAAAAAATGCATTGCATGAATATTTCCGTCATTAAAGTTCATGAGGGGTGCAGGGAATGCATATGTTTTTGAATGCCGAACCAGAAAAAAATACAGGAGAAGTATGTGTTTTTCGATATAATTTGGAATGTACCCCAATGCTGGCACAATGTATGGCACGCATATAACGCCAAACCCGTCCAATATTCACATCTTTTCTACTAATAAGATCTCTATTTTCTTTTCAATTCATCTAAGTTAAATAAAATTAAAATTAATTAAATCGTTGTCACACAATCTTAAGAAAAATGAAACTAGAAACATTTTTGTCTGTTGTAAAAAAAACAGATTTATTTCCGGAAATTACAAGCATCTTTTGCAGACTCATTGTGTGCTGTCCATGAACATATAAATTGTCCTTCACAGCAGCCACGCACACACACATGTAAAATGTTCACTGTTTTTTTTTTTTTTGTTAGTCTCCAGCGATTTTGGAGTGAAATTGAATGAAATTTGTAATGAAAATAGCCAAAGGCTATTTTAAATTGGATGATAATGGCATTTGGTAGTCATGTGTAAATATTCTAATTTCCTCATAACATAGAAAAAGAAATTAAAAATAAAGCTATTGCCAGACATTTTACTTCTTGCTCACCTATTCGTTCTTTTGCTAAATTGTGAAAATTTAAATAAATCCATTTAGTGATACAAACTTAAACACAGAAATGCAGTTAAATTTCGGGGCAGTGGGAAGTCGTCATGTGCCATGTCCCTTATCAACGCCCAAGACACGGCGATATGAAATGAAATAATCCTCAATGAAATTAAGACCAAAAAATTAAATAATACCCAAATTTAGTGAAAGAATCTCCAAATAAAAATTAAATAAAATTAGATAACCCCCAAAACGAAATAAAATATCTTTGGGATTTATTTCAGTTGGGAGATTTTCATTATGAAATAATCTCCAAATGTTTTATGAAATAACCACCAAATAATGTTTTGCAACTTTTTGGGGATTATTACATTTTTTCGTTTGGGGCTTACTTTTAATTGGGCGGTTAATTCGTAGCGCCCCTAGACACTCCAATGAATTGTTTGGCGATGTGAAAGCGAGTGCTGCCGAGTACTCAACTGAGTCGTATCGATACCGGGCTCTCAATTTTCAGGTCAAGGAAACTAGCATGATTATCGATTGCAGTTGACTCAACCAAAATTGTCGCTTCGAATACGTTTGAATTTTGATTGGCGATGAGGCCCATTTCACACTCTCCCATTTCCATCGGAAAGTGTTGGAAACTTCATAATCCTGTAATATTTTACACAACTTTGACATTTGTAGTAATTATAATTTGTTTATGATTCAGACAAAGAAAAGTGCACACAAAGTAACCTCAATTATTTTTTCACGCTTCGTTTTTTTTTTTCTAAAAAAAAAAAGAAAACCTCTTTTCAACTGTGGTAATGATGTTTCGGTTTACTTGTCTGTGAGCTCACATACGGCTGCTGGAACATTTTAAATTCATCGGTAGTGATTAAACGTAACTTCCCCCTAGGCAAGTCCTCGAGTTATACTCGTTTTCGTTCCACTTGCCTGCATGTGTGTGTTCTGTTTTTCTTTTACTTCTTCGCCGTGAAGAAAATCGAGAACTTTTTAATTAAATTTTTCTGTTGCCACACATGTGTTTGTTCGTTTTGTATGAATTGTGCCTGTTTGTGTTTTTATATTTTACATCTTGTTTTCTTTTCATTTATTAAGTCCTATTTTTATACGCATATGATTTTTTGTTCGCATTTCTTTGTCGTTGTTGCTGTGCTCATATACAACCCAATGGGCTCGAATATGTGCCGGGATGGTAAAACGCCTTATGAACTCATTGCTTCAAACTGTAAAAAATACAGCCATGATTGTCGCGATCGATCGCGATTATATCTCAGAGATTTATGTGTTATCAAATTCAATATCAAAATTTCATAACAGTCAACATCCGCCATAACTTTTAATCTCAATCGTGATATTAAAAGATTCTTTTTGGATACGTAATAAAATTACACATATAAGTCATATATTTACCCTCGACACTGATTCACGGATTTACTGACTCTGTCACGCAGTACGTAGGAATTTAAATAGGCATTCTATAATTTTCTATAAATAACTAGTAAGTTGTAATGCGCCTATGGCGCCCGTTAATTTGCTTGAGAAAGTATTTGTTACTTAATTTTAAAAATTTTGTAAAAAATATTTTGAGAAAACTATTTTGTAAAAAAAAATTTCGAAAAAAAATAAATTTGGAAAAAAAATATTTGTGGAAAAAAAATTTTTGTTGAAAAAAAAATATTTGTGGAAAAAAAATTTTGTTGAAAAAAAAAAATTTGGAAAAAAAAAATTTTGTCGAAAAAAAAATTTTGTTGAAAAAAAAAATTTTTCTTGAAAAAAAAATTTTGTAAAAAAAAAATTTGTAAAAAAAAAAATTTGGGAAAACACAATTTCTGTACAAAAAAAAATATTATTTTTTTTATTATTATTATTTATAGAATTATAGAATGCCTATTTAAATTCCTACGTACTGCGTGACAGAGTCAGTGAATCAGTGTATCAGTGTGTCAGTGAATCAGTGTCGAGGGTAAATATATATTAAGATAATAATAAAAAAAATAATATTTTTTTTTTGTACAGAAATTGTGTTTTCCCCAAATTTTTTTTTCCGAAATTTTTTTTTCCATTTTTTTTTTTACAAAAAATTTTTTTTTCAACAAAAATTTTTTTTTCAACAAAAATTTTTTTTTTCAACAAAAAATTTTTTTTTTCCGCAAAATTTTTTTTTTTTCAACAAAAGTTTTTTTTTCTATATTTCATCGGGCGCCTTAGCGCATTACAACTTACTATTTACACATAAGTCATTTATGCTTACCAGCAGAGATCTATATACATATATATAAAGACAATGTTGTATGTAGAACTTGATATCTAGTTTCCTAGGTAATTGAAGAATCCAACTCTGTAAATTTCTTTATGGCGGTTACTTTTGGACGATTAAAACACACAAGGGAAACTGCTGAAACTCATTTGTATGGCAATACAAATCAACGAAGTCTATCATAGGATCTTGAACAAGAAAACTGGCTAATCCTCAACTGACCACCAGATTTAACACATATTGACCCAGCGTAAAATAAATCCAACACTAGACGCTAACAAACACGAAAGAAAAAAATGAGCAGCGACATTAATGTGTTAATAGTCCAGGTAACTGTCCCCGTAAACTGGACAATGGAATAACCAGTACTCAACTTCAGCACCACAACAATATGACTGGGCATTCCAAAGGGTCCTCTTATGCCAAAAAGTGAAAAAAAAAATCCGAAAATGGCCACAGCTGAAAAGTGAATTATTCCTGACAAATCCATCTCGTACGAATCTTAACAGTTATTTTCTGCCAAATCCCAAAAAAAAAAAAATATTCCATAAATTTGTAAAATTCCCACCTTTGTGCCAAAAATAAATCAAAAATAGTCCAATCTCTTTTCTTGTCTTCGTTTTAACCGCAACCCCAACTTTAAATTCCCTTTCACAACCCCCACTCACAATCCCTTTCGGCTGCAACAAATTTCTTAGACATCACATACATACATATTTTTCGTATTTCACAATTCTTCGAATATCTTTTTTTTTTTTTGGAAACCTTCTTTCCAATATCACACAACCCGCAGACATATTGACATATGGTAGACATCCATTACATACAGTCTGAAATGGAAAGGCAGGAGTATAATCCTATGGGGTTGAGTTTCTACAGAATTCCCACAAAAATGATAACCAGGAATGTTTTAATGTGTGACGCTGTTGTGTAGATGTAAAATCGAAAGGACTTACGGTGCGAATATTTTCCATCCATGACGTTACCACAAAAATGTGTCCGATTATGTCCACAAACACTTTCGTTTATTAGTGAAGCATGGAGTGATTTCATTTTCATGTTTTTTACTTTAAACTTCGCAAGAAATATGATGAGGCGTGGTGAAAGTGCTACCTTGCATCTACCAGACCGCAGTCACAAAATAAATATACAAAGTTCTCTGACCCCTTTTAAATGATTGTCCCAGAAAGTATCCTGCGCTTGACCTTAAGAAACAGAAATACTTTACTAACCGCATCCCTCTGTTTTTCCCACCCACTGTTTGTGTTGTACCTTTTTTGGTGTGTTTAAAATATTTTTTAAATGATTATAAATATTGGAGTGGTATTTTATTTCTTTACTTAAATGAACCTTGAGCACTTTACAGTGCCTTAGTTACCAGAATACTAACAGACAATCAGAGAAAAAATGGCTGAATGAGTTAGGCTTATATTTTATTGCAAAAATTTGATTTCTATATTTTGGTCTCATCTTCTTGCTGTATGGGAGATGCATTAAGCCGTGAGTCTCTATCAATGAGTATTTCAGTTGCATATTGCTCAGCTTGCTTATGTTAGAAAAGTCCCCCTTTCTGTTCCTTGACGGAAACAAATGCTAAGCCAGCCAATTCCATTATCGGCCAGATCATCTAGGTCGGTAAAAAAAAAAAGATCCCAGTGTTCACCAGGTAAATGCAAATATAGTGTTTTATGAAATTCTCCCTTCTTCTTTCCCACAGCTTCTCTAGAAGTCACTGGTCTCAACCTTCGGTCTCATTCCAATCAGACAGTGTCCCGTCACAAGCAATAAGACATTGGGTCGTATCTAATCGAAGCCACATCGGTTTCATTTGAATGCAGATTTGGACAGACACCTATCCTATTTGTCTATCACGCAGTTGGAGTTCGCAAGTGTGTGGAAGTTTACTTATGAATTCCAGTTCGGTTGCAATCCGCGAGTCTTGCGAACTCGAGAGCCTCGTGGGCCGAAACCCACATAAGGTGACTGCCACAGTCAGGATTGCTGTTAAAATCACCATATTTTTAATGGCAACATGACTATCAGCAAAACAGAATCCAGAGATTTCATGGCAACTTGACTATCAGAGAAAATGTTTGATAATCCCCCCCCCCCCCCTGAAGTGTGGAGGTTTTATCCACTTCTTGAAGTCTACACTGATTTCTTCAGTAAAACATAATAAATAACTAAACATTTTGAATAATTTCATATAAGACAAACAATACATTTCCACGGCATAATAACTGGATAATTATTTTGCTTTTTAATTTAAATACCCCCTTCTTAACAGGCTTCTTGGCTCCTTGTCAGAGCTTTCAACCCATGTCGTTCGGACGAAACCAATTTGTTTACCGGCATACATAATTAGCAAATGTTTTCTTATAATTAACATCATAATACTTAACCTTTTAGAAGTGTGTGCGTGTGTGTGTGTATGTATATATGAGTGAAGACCACGATTCGTGAAAAAGAGAGCAAAAAAAAACACATAAAAATGTTACCCTACGGATATGATTTTAACCCAAACCCATTCACACACCGCTGTGGTACACTGAAAGGGTGGGCAGAAAAAGGTTTCACACATTTCATTAGCATAATGAAATTTTTATCTTTAATGATATCGTGGCATGGTGCGAACATCAAATAATTTCATTACACCCCAAACACCTTCGAAAAAATTTACAAAAAAAATAATGGAATTTAATGCGGATAGAAAGTAAATGTCATACAAAGTAAAATTCATGGTTATGGCAGACGTTATATTTTTAAAGAAAAACTGAGTATGTTTGATTTTGCCTTTCATCGGTCTCTTGCAGGATTTGGCGGAGTATGGAAATTTGGTGGCTATTTATTTCCAGGGTATGTATGCGATGGATAAGTATCTTATTTCGCTCCAGTTGGCTAAACTTTGTATTTGGTGAATTGGATGTAGTATGTCAATGTTTCTATTATTAAACATGCTTTCATTCTTCCTAATGGTGCAGACTAGATGATTCACCCTATCCGCTCATCTCCTCCAATCTCTTATGCCTGAATGAGTTGGGAAGCCTGCTATAAATGGAAGAAGTCTCCCTGCCCTTGAAATTTCCCAGTACAATTTGAATGACAGTTCAGAGACAGAGGTATTGTGTCTACTGTATAAATTACGCCTATACAAATGATGTTGATCTTGATGAGGATTGTAGACCGACCACCGTACGTGTTCCGGTATGAAAACCGCTTGATAATAAAAGTGATGCTATTTGTCGATTAATCTCTAATTAATGCCGCAGTTTTTCATTGTGTTAACACCGTGTGCTTTCCATAGTATTTCCTAGATGGAGTTGAGAGAACATCCTGCGGTGGTCGTCAACATTCGCAGGAGTCCTTTCCATTTAAGTTATGTTAGCTATTGCATCTTCTTTCCTTATCGAGTTCCAGGCACATACCCAACTATTAACCTGAGTAAAGTTTCCCATGCACATGCATTTCCTGTGATTCAACACACTGATCAATGTTGAACGTTTTCAAAACTTAGGTTTCCCAATTTGAAGATGATTTTTTGAATGAGTGATATAAATTGTCTTACGATCTATCTTACAAGTGCTCACATGGAAAAAGAGTCGCATTCATTGCAACTTCGTGTAACATAATTCTGAATTTCGTCTAACACAAAGCAGTTCAAAAACATCGGCACAATAGATTCGAATGATCTTTGAATTGTTGTTTATTTCGTACATTGTTCTGTCACTCTCTCTTAAAAACCAACCAACTCAATTATTTTTCATGAACAGGGTTTTCCAACAAGAGGTGTTATTTTGGTATTCAAAGAAAAGTGGATTTTTTTTTAGATAAATGATCGGATTTTTATTTCATAATAAAGAGGCAGGTATTCCGTTAATAATGAAAAACAACAACAGACAAATGGCCACCACGACCACGCTTACAGGACCATATCCATTTCATGAAATTTTCCATAATCAAATTAAATGGACGCTGGGCTGTTGGCGTAGACCTTATCTTTCGATGGAATCATTTTCATTCATTTGAAGGACGCAATCTGCAATGACACGACGATGTTGATGATCGGCCGGCTTGAGTTCTTGTGTTAACTGAACTTTAAAAGCCATAAGACCCAAGTCTTTATTCAAAAGTGACAGCTACCGAAATACCGGGTGCTTCTAAATAACACCTCTTGCTGGAAATCCCATTACATTTGATCTTATAAACCTTTATTTTGTCTTTGTAATCAAACATTTAGCATGACACATAGGTTTAAAAAATCATTGTATTTTCGGCTCTGTGAACAAAATTAAATTAGAAAAACCCTGACAAGTTTACACATTGCACGTGCGAAGAGTTTCTTTATTATAATAATTTTGTTTCCTCCCAAAATAGAAAAATACCTCACAATTCTCCCGTTTATTCATTACTGCGAATATGAGGAAACCACACACATGCCAGCAAATTTCAAATGGCGAATTGTTACAAACATTCCTCGCATTATGTCACGTTATACGGCCTTCTGTGGTCATTTCCAAAATTAATAATAACAATAAATATATGTGTATGTAAGTGTGCATGGACAAAGGCCAAAATATTATTTCATTTGCTTTCAAAACGAACGACGCGAACATTCCTTCGCATACCATCTCCCCCCAACCGCCAACATCAAAATGGGGAAAAAGATGACCATCTCTTAAGTCCTTACTTTTGAAATATTTGCCTCTCGAGGAATTTAATATTAATTATTTATTGTTATGATTATTTCATTAGTATGCCGCCCTAGCGACAAAGTCACCACGTACGATGTACGATTGTGTGGCAGATATTTTGTATGCATTGCCTTATTCCACAACAGGGCACTGTCCAATGACGTAGGAAAGAACAAGATGACAAAGGACTACGGAAATTGTTGACATGGCAGCCAGATATGGATATTTTCATTGATGCTGTTCTGCATGTTACACTTTAAACTTTTCTATAAATTTAGAATTATTTATTCAACAGGTTAAAGGACATTTTGAGCTTAAAGAGGCGGAAGCTGTTACCGGGTTTCTAGTAATCAAAGTAACATTGCCGAAAGTAATTCCAAGAACTAATACACGAAATTGTTACCAGAGCTTTTGTTGTTAAACATAAAACAAGAAACAATAAAGACAAGTATTGCAAGAGTTTAGGAAACGCGCTCGATTATATGGTAGCCTACAACACTCCAAGAAATACATTCTGACAAAATGGTATCCGGTATTCGAGGAATTAATTAAGTGGATATATCAGAAAATGTATCGGTTAATAAATGTCTTTGGGAAATGGTTTAAAAATCATGGATCATAGATTGATATCTCTGATATAATTTTGATTTCGGTCTTGATCAAATTCGGCACATAACACCGTATTACACACATTCTGTCCTATGAACCAAATTTACTTTTTCGGAAAGGGGATAAAAAATAAAAATACACGTGTATCGGCGATTTTCATGTACACGTCAGAATTTTTTTTTTTAATTTTGAAGTGTGAAGCTCGTAGTGGCCTGTGTGAAAGCCTTTGGACCGATTTTTAACCCTTTTTCAGTGATCCAATCGAGCTGATTTTTTGCAGGCAGACTCGTGGAAATGTCTGTATCACGTCAAATTTTTTAAAAAACAGATTTTTATCAATTCTCAGATTTTCCTAATTTTTTTTTTTTTTTAAATGGTTATCTTTTTTTTAAGTTTTCAGTTCAAAAAACATTTTTTTTTCGTAACGCTTAAGTAGTTTAAAAATTTGAAGTCTCTTCAAGTTATGCTAAGAAAAGTGAAAAAAATATTTTTTTTTCAAAAATAATAAAAATTGGGGAAAATCTGAGAATTGATAAAAATAGTTTTTAAAAAAAAATTTAACGTGATACAGACATATCCACGAGTCTGCCTGCCAAAAAGCAGCTCGATTGGATCACTGAAAAAGGGTTAAAAATCGGTCCAAAGGCTTTCACACAGGCCACTACGAGCCTCATATTCTGACGTGTACATTAGAGCGTACCAGGTTACAAGTAAAAAAAAAAATTCGCCGTACACCTTCGAATATGAAGTATTATTGAAAGGTAGTTTCAAAAAATTTTTTTTTATTTTTTACGCGACCCCAACGCGCTTTTACATTTTTCTATATAACTTCTGCATTTATAAACGGATTTTAAAGTGTGATACATCGATGTTTTTGTCTCGACGACACTTTTTCTGCTGGGAAAATCGACATACTTCCTTAGGAAGAGTTTCATGATTTTATGCGAGCTTTAATTTTCTGATATTAGAGTGTTACATTAGGGTAGTAGCAACTGAGATATGATGGGTAAGTACCAGAAGGGGGTGCTTGAGCTCAATGACTTCAAAGACAAAAAAATCGGCCTCGTCGAGACAAAAACATCAATGTATCACACTTTAAAATCCGTTTATTAATGCAGAAGTTATATAGAAAAATGTAAAATCGCGACCCCTACGTTCGGCATAAAAAAATAAAAAAAAAAATTTTGAAAGTACCTTTCAATAATACTTCATATTCGAAGGTGTACGGCGAACTTTTTTTTTGAGGTACGCCCTAATGTATACCCTTATCTTACTTATGTATTTCGTAGTTATACACGTGTATTTATATTTTTTCCCCTCTTTCCGAATATGTGCATTTGGTTCATAGGACAGAAAAAAATCTATTTTTTGTAACACGGTGTAATAATATAATGGACTTGTGTCTCTTCAATATCACCAGAACCATAGTGCGCCATCATTCATGATTTCCCGAAATGACATATTATTATGGTAAATAAAATAAAGTTTAAGGTTTATTTAAAATTCGATTTTAGCGCTTTAAATGAATTGCTTTATATTCGCGTTACAAGACCGTTTCACCCTACCAGCCAACCAGCAAGCATTCACTTATATCGCCCATTTATAAAAACGACTTTAATTACATCACTTTCTCCAGAGTGTTTCGTTCAATCTCTTTAAATCAATTTCCATTGAATACACAGGACACTCAAGCACGACTTTACTTCATCTGTTGCGCATCCCGTCTCATCCACATTGAAGTATCCACATTGTCACGACTGTTGCCCTCTGAAAAATGTGAATGTCCCCGTGAGCCTGTTTCTGGGCGGAGGCTATGAGTGAACATTAAAATTTACTATTATCCCATTTTGTGTACTGGCAGCAGTACTTGTATCTATTTGAGCTGTCTGCTGTGATACTCTTACCTCGCATTTTGTAGTTAGTTCGTCATCGTTGGCGTTTTTGTTTACATTTGGCAGTTTTAATCAACTTTTGTTTCTTAATGAAAACCTGAGTGCTCCTCGTAGACAATTAATGAGATTTACTTAATAGATATCACCCTTACGAGTTGGAAACACCCATCCACATAACCAACTATTAATCTCAATAAAAGCCAGTATTAAAGTGAATAGTTGAGCTAAGAACTTGTTGGTGTAGTCCTTTTTGCATGTTTGGTGGGAAGTGGAGAAAACTGGAAAAGCAACTGTAGCCAATATCCGACTCTGCGCCCTAGCAATAATGTAAATTCTCCAAATATGGAAGTTGGCATCTTGTGACCAACTCTCCCTTTATGTAGACAATATGGCGAAAAGACTATTACCGAAAAACAATCATGAAATTTTTCTTTTGCCTTCACTAGTTTTTCTTTAAGCGCTACACAAGTACTCAACTATGCTGGCACACCAACTCCCCACAAAAGGTAAATATCAAAGTTTCCAGCTTACTTCGGTTTGGCTTTTGTTATTTGTTGGCAGAAAAACAGTTTGTATTTAGTTACTAATTAACATGTAATTTGGAAATGGTAACAATCTGAGAACGCCATCAGCAGTACACACACCTACAACCCCTCTCTCATTACCATCGGCAACAAATGGAAAGTACAAAATTAAAATTTAACGACTTATAGAGTGTAATTATGATAGTCACGTTTGAAAAGTTTGTCTCACTGTATTGCCATTTGGCTGCCCGCCCTCCCTCCGAGGGGAATAATATGATATGTCCTGGGCAACCACAGAGCAACGTGCAGGTGACACTATAAAATTTGCGTTATAAAACAAGTTAAACGCGTTAGAATAGACGGCACACACATTTTGTAGCAAAGTTAGTGGTGTCGGTATTAAATTCTAGTTTTAAAATTTGTTTTAAATTTGAAGCGTTATTAGGCAAATATTAGTGAAAATTTGTTGCAACAAATATTTTGAAAAAAAAATCGAAAGCGTTATTTTCATTTAACTGTATGAAAATATGTAATTCTGTCAAGACCTTTTTGTTTTACATATGTATATATATAACGGGTGGCGCAAAAGTAATCCTCCTATCAGAAAATGCTATAAATTTTGCGATTGGCCCCCTCTGGCGGCGGCCATTTACATGACATCATATTCTCGACTTGATGTAAAAAAAAAATTAAAAGACCAAATAACCAGTGAAAAAGTTGCAGTCGGGTAAACCGACTTATATATACTCTCACCCTCAGTAAAAACATAGAAGTCTCATATTCAAAAGTGAGCGTGGCTACCACCATTTGATGTACCACCCGATGAAAAGTCATAATAGCAACCTCAAATACCGAATGCTATAGAAAAAAAAATATTCGATGGTACATTTGGGCAATATAGAGTTGGTCATACTGATAGTATTAGACGGTTTATAAGGGGCGGGATGGTACATTTGTATGGGAGGTACCAGAAGCGGAGTTGCCAGACTTCCAAGTTTTTGTTTAATACTTAGTCTAACTATACGTTTACTAAATACAAAATTTGAGCAAGATGTCGTTGGGCATATTGGTGTTATTACACGATTTCTAATGTAGGCGGGATGGTACATTTGTATGGGAGGTACCAGAAGGGGAGTTGCCAGACTGCCAAGTTTTTGTTCAAAACTTTGTCTAACTATACGTTTACTAAATACAAAATTTGAGCAAGATGTCGTTGGGCATATTGGTGTTATTACACGATTTCTAAGGTAGGCGGGATGGTACATTTGTATGGGAGGTACCAGAAGGGGAGTTGCCAGACTGCCAAGTTTTTGTCCAAAACTTAGTGCAGTTATACCTGTACTAAATACGGAATTTGGCCAAGATCGAAGTGGGCGTATTGATATTATTACACGATTACTAAAATGGGCGAAATAGACGATTTGTGTGGGAGGTACCCGAAGGGGTGTGGCCATATAGCCCATATGCAATCCCATAAGCAGTTTTGGGAAAATATTAAGCCTTGCCAAATTTCATAGTGATTGCTTAACTCTTTCGAAAGTTATCGTGCGTACCAGCAGGACAGACAGACGGACGGACGGACAGACGGACAAGGCTTAAACGATTCAGAAAGTCATAAATCGAATTTGGTTCAAAGACACCTGGGTTCTAATCTGAATATTTCTATGAGTTACACTTTTGAGCCGTATCAAATGATATATTTAACCTCCTACCCATAGGGTGAGGGTATACAAATAATCCACAAGAAGAATCAAAGTTTTTCATTTTTTTTTTTATTACAGCCAAAAACATCGGAAGTTTACTTTTGCGCCACCTGTTATAATATAAACTAGTCGATTTCTTTTATGGGTCGTCGTGAAGCACCTTGTTGGACAGCCATACAGAAATTGGTGGAAAAATTGGAGCTGTTGGGACAAGTTTGTGATGTCAAGAATAAAACCCGTGCACGTCGATCAAGAACAATTGGGAGTATTGATGATGTAGTCCAAAGTGTTGAAGAAACCAAGGTTTAGGTCACGTGAAAGATAAGTTCAGCATCGATTCAGGACCTTAAAGATAGAATTCGTGAGACTATCGATGACATAGGGCAGCCACTTTGCGATTTGGTAATGGAAAATTTCATGAAAATATGATGTTGTTCTAATTATTAACGATATACCTTCCTCTGTATTATGAAATAAACATCCGATCATTTATCGCAAAAAATTCAATTTTTCTTTGAATACCAAAATAACATCTCTTGTTGGAAAACCTTGTGTATTAGCTTTGAAAGTCTTTACAATTCCAAAGCCATTACACCGTGTTACAAAAAATTGATTTTTTTCTGTCCTATGAACCAAATACACATATTCGGAAAGAGGGGAAAAAATAAAAATATACGTGTATCGGCGATTTTCATGTATACGTCAGAATTTTTTTCTTTTTTAAGTTTGAAGTATAAAGAAGAATTTTTTTTTTCAAGATTGAAGTATGAAGCTCTTAGTGGCCTGTGTGAAAGCCTTTCGACCGATTTTTAACCCTTTTTCAGTGATTCAATCGAGCTGATTTTTGGCAGGCAGACTCGTAGAAATGTCTGTATCACGTCAAATTTTTTAAAAACAATTTTTATCAATTCTCAGATTTTCCCCAATTTTTATTATTTTTGAAAAAAAAATATTTTTTTCACTTTTCTTAGCATAACTTGAAGAGACTTCAAATTTTTAAACTACTTAAGCGTTACGAACTGAAACCTTAAAAAAAACGATAACCATTTAAAAAAAATTAGGAAAATCTGCGAATTCATAAAAATCTATTTTTTAAAAAATTTGACGTGATACAGACATTTCCACGAGTCTGCCTGCAAAAAATCAGCTCGATTGGATCACTGAAAAAGGGTTAAAAATCGGTCCAAAGGCTTTCACACAGGCCACTACGAGCTTTATACTTCAAACAAAAAAAAATAAATTCTGAAGTGTACATGAAAATCGCCGATTCACGTGTATTTTTATTTTTTATCCCCATTCCGAAAAAGTAAATTTGGTTCATAGGACAGAATGTATGTAACACGGTGTTATAAGGAAAACATTTTTGGTCCGATTGGCACACCATGTGACATTTCGCACATTTTAGAATTCCAATATTGCTGGAATGGGAGGATAATATGGCTCATGCATTGCCCGGTAATAACAACAATTTCCTTTCACATGTAGTAACAACTAAAAGCAACTGATTGTAAAACACTAAAGGGAAGAAATTCCATTATAATTGCTTTGTGTTTGCATATAAATTAAAGAAATATGTGTGTGTGAGTATTTTTGTAAGACTGTTTCACATCTTTAGTTACAGCAATTTTTTATCACAAAAATCGGTTGCACGCCGGCGCACAGTGGTTAAGAAGTGGACCAAAAAAGTTTGTATGGACAGAGATCTTCCACATCGATTCAAATGCCACCCGACTTTTATGATCCTTCGTAAGGATATTTTTTTATGGAGTAATATCGAGAGGGTGAAATTTCACATACTGAAATTTCACTGACTTTCGTAAGTTAATACGAAAATAAATCAACTTTGGATATTTGTTGAAAATTGCCTGACTTTAGTAATCCGCCAAACGGCTTTTTATAGAACTGCGAAATGTGTGCTAGATTAAAATTGTATAGACTGTTTGTTTTCAACCACTGTGCGACATCTCTGTTTTAGTTTCAGTCAGAAAATAAAGCTTGTGCAAGTTGTAATTACCCCCTAAGGGGACATAGTATATTTAAAAAAAACACACCCATAGTATGTGGTTTTCCACATCAGCCTTGTTTGTACAGGAGAACAAAACTCAAGGTATATGTTGGTAGTCTATGCTGGATAAAGAATAAATATTGAAGTTATTGAATGTGAAAAAGAAAAGGAATTACTACAAGTACTCTGGAAGAAATTCAAATAATATTTTAAAAGAATTTCGAAATATCCCCGAACCTTTGTGCTAACAAACTGTAGTGCATTTAACTAATGGGTTTAGGTTTTACTTGTAATCGCCAGAAGACACTCCAACTTTAGCTTTGTGTTGGCTACCACAGCAACTGAATTTTTTTGATGTGAAATACACTGCAGAAAATAACTGCACAAATTATGGCTCATGTGACGACAGAAGGCGCGACCTTTATTTGATGCCATCCTTGATTGACATGCTGTGCTGCTACCCATCTCAGTCAATCTCAAACAGATATTTCATTCTGTTCATTCTGTCACTTTGCACTTTGAAGTCAAATAATACGAATACAAGAGTCACTTCAATTACAGAAGCATTCGTACTATTCGAAATGGCCTCAAATTCCAATTCTCGGCCTGCAGTGGAACATCATGGACTCTCGTCACTCGCATCCGTCCGTCTGCTTATCAAACAGACTGCAAGTGATTGCTGCAACAATAAGTGAGGGCACACTCGACTACAGCAATATATTCAATTTTTAATTAGCCATAATGACATACAGCCATCGTCGCTGCTCGTGCCACCTTACATCAGAGATATCGATGGGTTGGTTGCTTTGTTCGTATTGTTGTCGGAGTCGACGATGATACGGGGTCGCTTGTACAAGTTTTAATGTTGTCGATTGAATGTCCATGTAGACAGGTTTTGTTTGTTTGTTTTGTCGAGGACGTGGGTTATGAGCCCATTAAAAATACATTAACGGCATATTCAGAGCAATGGGTTTTAATTAATATTTCATAACGAAAAGACAGCCTTCATGTGACACAAGTGCAGGGCTAACTTTGTGGGAGGAATCATATGGCAGTAGTCAGCCTGTCTTTTAAGTTCAAATGGCTCAAAAGTGACACATAGAAAAAGATGATGGATATTTTATCTCAAATCAAACAGGGAGTAATCGCAGATTTAAAAATAAAGAAATTTTCATCAAATCGATTTAGGAATTAAACAGCTTTCGTACAAAACACTATAGCGCTCAAAATAAGTTAGGCAGGATCCGGAAATCTGGCATCAGAATCGATTAGAGTAACGAGGGGAATCCATGAAACTTCTGAGATCACTAATTAAATAAATATACCAATTCTCGCTATTCAGTGAGCTGTATATAATTTGTATTTCCACTGTACAAGATACGAGAGGCTAATGCTTTCATCAGACAAGTTGAATATGACTCAGAGATTTCTCTTTTCTTTGTAAAGACACCGGCATTGACGAGGTGAAAACGGCCATTGAAAAATGCTTCATATTCTTGCCAGGATACGAATGTGGATTTATTATCTGACAGTCGCACCTACTACCGAAAAACTACTTTCACGAACACTTTAGTGCCACATTACTAATATCATATCCTCACTTAGAGTGTATGCGGTATTAACTACAAGTCATATACGAGGTATGTTAAAAAAATGTCGCGAATTTTTAATTTCCACGGGGTACGTGTATTTGATTTTTTGATATTTTTGTAGCTCATGTCCCTTACTTATGCTGACAAGTTCGGCCATTTTGAATGTTTAGTTAATTTCACTAGTCAACAGTCAAAATGTACTCGGGATGCGATAATTTTTTCTGTGTAGATAACCTTGACATGAGCTCGAAAAACGCAATAAAAAATTTGCTCGACATATGCACAACTTTGTCTATGGTAAGGTTTTTTCTTTTTTATTACAAAAAAAATTAAAATTTGTTGGGTGACAAAAATATATGAAAATTTTTGAAATTCATACCTTTACTCAATTGCGAATAAAAGCGAAACGCGTGCATCGATTTTCATGATCTTTGTCTCATTTTGCTCATAGGTTATGTGACTTTACGTAAAAGTAATAAGATTTGCCATTTTTTTTCATTTTGGATTTTTTATGGATTTTTTAAAAAAAAAAAATTTAAATCTTTAGACAAAAAATAAGTTTTTTCATTTTTAACTTGGAAACTGTTGCTTGTATAGGAAAACAATATATGAACAGATTAATTGTAATTTTAAATTTTTTAAAATTTAATTCAATTATATCGGGCTAGTGGTTCCCGAGTTATGCCGGACGAAACAAATTAAACAAAAAAAATTTTTTAAAATTTAAAAAAAAAAAAATAAAACAAAAACCAAACGAAAAAAAAATTTTTTATTGCGTTTTTCGAGCTCATGTCAAGGTTATCTACACAGAAAAAATTATCGCATCCGGAGTACGTGAAATTTTTTTCATTTTGTTGAGTAGTGTTTTTGACAGCTTTTGTGCTGGGATGTGTTTTAAGTTGTCTTTAATTTTTATCTATTTCAGAAAATGGATCAAAGAATCTGCATCAAATTTTGTGTGAAAAAACAAAATAAAGTGCGCTGACGCATTTCGAAAGTTGGCTGGGGCATATGGCAAAGCTATCTTGGACCAAAGCCACGTTTATCGGTGGTAGAAAATCTTCTTAGAGGGCCGAGAAGATGCGAAGGACGAACCGCGTGACGGACGCCCGAGCACGTCAACAACAGAAAACATTGATAAAGTGAATAAAATAATATTGGCCAATCGACGAATTACCATTCGGTCCGTGACGACTCAAATTTGCTCATCCAGAGGGTCATAGCTGGTGACGAATCATGGGTTTGTGGTAACGACATGGTAACTAAAGCTCAATCATCCCAATGGAAGCTGCCGCATGAACCAAGACCGAAAACAGCGCGCCAAGTTCGGTCGAACGTAAAGATTTTGCTCACAGTTTTCTTTGATTGCAGGGGCGTGGTGCATTTTGAGTTCTTGCCACAGGCTAGTACGGTCAATAAATAAAAAGTTATGCTCAAATTGTGGGAAGCTCTTCGCCAAAAACGCCCGGATTTGTGGAAGAACAAAAACTGGCTTTTTCACCATGATAACGCCACTGCACACACATCGTTGTTTGTGAGCGAATATTTGGCCAAAAATAACACAGTAATTTCCCTGATCCTAGTCCCCTGCGACTATTTTTGGGTCCTAAAACTGTAAAGGCCCATGAAAGAAGCAGCGGAAAAATATGACAAAAAATGAGTATTTGAAGTGCTTCGAGGATTGGAAAAAACGTTGGCAGAAGTGTATTATATCCGAGGGGAATTACTTTAAAGGGGACAAAACATATATTCATGAATAAATAAATACTTTTTGAAAAAATACAAAATTCGTGATATTTTTTGAACATACCTCGTACAATGGGAAAACAATATTTCAGTATTTAGTAAAACGTCGAGCAGTTTCGCAAAAAAATGGGCTTATCTGCACCCTTATCACCCTGAAAATAAATTGTACAATATCTCTGTGATATCTTTTATATGATTGTATTAATTCATCTTTAATTTCACAGCAGCAGAACAACATTCGTCTTTATCGTTCACTGGAATTTCTGCACATCTTTTTCACAAATTTACAGAATTCATTTTGAATCGACACATTGTGCTCTGTCTGTATCAAATGCCACAATTAGAATAATGCAAACGAATCATCGAAATAACGACCGAATTTTACAAAGCCAAAAAGAATTCAATGTTTATAATTATAAACCTCGTACAAGCCAAACAATGAAACAATTTGTGGTAAATAGCTTTGGGGAATTTTGACTTAAAGCATTATCAAAAGCGGCAAAGTCAAAAGGAAATCACGATATGTAAATCAATTATGCGGATATTGCGTTTTATGCTGTCCGCTTTTGTGGGTATCTATTTGATGGTGGATGATCAGGATTGCCCTGGGCAAAACAAATTCAATTCAGTTTCAATGGAGTTTTACGTTAAACGATAAACTCTACACTGGAAATGTGAAAATGTTAATTAATCAAAGTACAATAACACTAAATATTAGTTCTTTTCAAATAAGTATAGAGTAAACTGCCTTAAATGGAAAAGCAGCAATTCAACTTTATAGCATGTGGAGTTTCATGACAATTTAAAGTGGCACAACTTTGAAATGTTGCATGGCCACATCTAAATTAAACATTTTTGAGAATTTTTCATGACCCAGCGAAAGATTAAACGAATACTTAAAATTGAAATTATGCAGAGTATGGACACACACTCATAGCCGTTGTTAAAGTTGGCATTTTTTGGGCAGCCTGCCTCTCATTATTGCCACTTTTTGTTTAATACCACGAATTATTGTTGGCAGGTGTTCGTCAAAAGCAGAGGACTCCTCATTTACATAGATATTAAAATACGTTAGGAAGGTGCATAATTAAATAAGGGTCGGCTTTTCAATGAAATCAGCTGTACTGACTTTGCCGTATTTTCTAATTTCAGTTGGTTTCGCCTTTCTTAATTGTTTTCGTAATGATATTATTTCAAAAGCAAAGGTCAACATCTGCTTTGGCAAACAACAACCAAAAAAAAAAATAATAATGAACGCAGACATTGTCGCTGAGATTCAATAATTATTTTAATGAATACAAGATGATATTTGAAGAACCCCGCGGGTTGTTAAACAAATATGCACATTTTCCAAACAGCCAGATAGAGAAATTTGGTCAGTTTCCTAAGACACTTTATGTTAGATCTCGGATTTTGATGAATCTTTGTTCAGTTTGCTGTCTTAAGAAAAACTGGCAGTTTTTTTAACTTTAAAATTCTGTACACTCAACCGGGCAGTGATCTTCAAGGACATTACCAATGCGTCGCTTAGCTTGAAACGTTGGAACGTCCATTATAGGTATCCGCCAGAAAATCCTTTGCCACGCTTCTTCACTTCTTCGAGAGATAACACGGTACGGAAACTTTTCCCGTAAAATAGCTGTAAAAAGGTAAAACATTAATCCGGTTCGAAGAACCAAATTTAAAGAGGATGTGGCTCGAAGGACCAAATGTAAAGAGGATCTGGCTCGAAGGACCAAATGTAAAGACCTAATATCAGAAATAAAACTCTTTACGCGTTGAGTACTTGTAACTGATTGACACTGATTTTATTCTCCAAACCGAAACACTCACTTAAATAAAATAGAATTTAAAATACGTCTAATATATTCCACTGGCAGCACTTGAAGGGTTCAATCGTCGATTTCCAATTGAATGTATACGCGAGTACAGCTGAGGCTGCTGATAGTAACACACTTGAAGGGTCATAACCATATCGCCTGTACATACAAACGGAAAGAGAAACTGACTCATGTTCAATTCTGAACAAGAGCAATAGTTCGTTGCTTGTGTGGCACGTAGCGCCGCCTTGTTGAAAGTAAACGTTGTCCAGATCAATATCATCCAACTCCGAGTATAAAAAATCAATAATCACCTCTCGATAGAGCCATCCATTCACCGTAGCTGTTGAACCAACCTCATTTTCGAAAAAGTAAGGTCCAATGACCCCGCCGGATCATAAACCGCACCAAAAAGTCACACGTTGAGGATCGAGAGGCTTCTCAACACTAAACTCTTGGGTTTTCCGAGCCCCAGATGCGACAAATGTGGCCGTGACAAACATCTGCCCTTAGTTCTAGTTCCACAACACACCCATGCCATCGACGATTCTAATCGACATCAATTTACAACCGAACTCTCGGACAGTTGTCCGCCTAGGCCAAACAACACAAATTAAGAAAGCACATTGATACCTTCGAAATATTTTAATGTATTTTAATAATGTTTGGAAATGATGACATTATTTATGTACGAGTAATAAACTTCACTGTAATTCCGGATATTGTTATGGCTGGCCCGTAGTATTTTCTATGTGATAAGTAACAATGCCAGTGATTAACATCACTCTGGCATGTTATTAAAGGCCTATGGATATTAATATTACAAACAGTTATAATTTTAATTAAAATGCCTGTCTATAAAACCATCCGTTCCAATGGCAGAACAGCAGCAGTGCCACCGTCGTTGGCAGGGCTCTGGCAAAGGAATAAGTGTTCACATAT
The DNA here is from genome assembly GCA_958296145.1 of Hydrotaea cyrtoneurina. Taxonomy (NCBI): domain Eukaryota; kingdom Metazoa; phylum Arthropoda; class Insecta; order Diptera; family Muscidae; genus Hydrotaea; species Hydrotaea cyrtoneurina. The sequence goes on along the minus strand of OY282515.1, from coordinate 8,718,233 downwards.
TTGATTATACGCATCGCAGGCAGAAGCGAGAGACGAAGAAGACAAATTTTATTATCCTTTCATTGGATACGCTGGCATGTGTGAAATGTGAATTCACAGGACCCAAACGACAGACGTACGTACGACTTGCCTGTATGCCACTGTATGTGAATGGCAAACACTGATGTTAATGTAAATAAATTATGTTAATTATGATATATTTTTAATCTCATAAATGCTCATTTAAGACACGTTCGTTTTAATAGTTTAAAGAATTAAATCAACAAATTCATAATAAAAATTAATGTTTGCTCGGTAATCGCATAATTACTTGCATGTGATTAATAAGAAATTTATCTTGAATGTCAGTCGCGCATGTAGCACCACACACAAGTGCACAATGCAAAGCATTTGGAGAAAAACCAACAAACAATTACTAAGGATTAGGAGGATACACTTTTTGTGGACAAACAAACCTATTGGTTAATTTCTTGTGTGCCAGCCAATGGATCTGTAGAGCGAACACACACGAACAATGATCTGTCAGAGTGCAAACTCCATAAGGACTTTAGGAAGGTTATTGAAGTACAAAAACATATCTCTGTGGATACATCGGCCTCAGCTCACACCCCTTGCCTCAACTGATACCAGGGTCAGGCTGCTATCAGGGCCAGCTGCAGCTGGTGTCATTCGTGTTTTCATATTGGGGAATTTCATAAATTATTTGGAGGATTTTTCACGTGTTTTTTAGAATTCATTCAAAAAAAAAATGCAAATGGCTTTATCAGCTAGGCGAGAATACTCATCGATGTACTGAGATGTAATCCAGAACTCTTCAAGTGGCCATGAGATACCAGATGGGGATCCCTTAATATTCGCTAGGAATTAAAGTATTATTGGGATAGATTAAAATAAAACGTCTGAAATCCTCCGCCGGGATTCAATGAGCTATTAAATCTTAATATATATTTACCCTCGACACTGATTCACTGATACACTGACTCTGTCACGCAGTACGTAGGAATTTAAATAGGCATTCAATAATTTTCTATAAATGGGTGTTTCCAAAGTAACGGTCGTTACCGATTTTCGGTGATTTTTGAAATAAAATTCCAACCTAAGAATATATGTCAGGAGGATTGCTTAATTTTGGACCTTCGAAAGTTCAAGCATCGGTAGCAGCCAAAAGAATTCATAAAAAATCTAATTTCAATACTATTTTTGACCATTAAAAAAGTAACGGTCGTTACTTTATAAATGTGCTGTTTTCAAATTTCGGAAACAAATATCATGTATTGTAAAATTTTGCACAGGATGTGTCAAGTAAAAAATTTCATTAAATTCTTTGTAATGTTTTCTTTAAGTAATAGGTTTATTTTCAAATCAAAGAAAATTAGTTCCCAAAAAAAAAATGTTTTTAAAAAGTAACGGTCGTTACAATATAAAAAAATATACGATTTTTGTGTTTGAATTCATTTATTGTGGGTAACAAAAAAAACATATATTTTTGTTAGTATAAAGAAAATTTAAGTTCATCCTTCGGAAAATGACAGATACATTTGTTTTGTGTAATATTAGCGGAAAAATACATAACAAATAATAATTTTATTTTTGAGCTGTAAGGGGTCATTTTTTTGGAATTACCCAAATAATAATAATAAAAAAAATAATATTTTTTTTTTGTACAGAAATTGTGTTTTCCCCAAATTTTTTTTTAGCAAAATTTTTTTTTTTCCAAAATTTTTTTTTATAATTTTTTTTTACAAATTTTTTTTTTCAAAACAAATAATTTTTTACAAATTTTTTTTTTTTCAAAAAAAAAATTTTTTTCAACAAAATTTTTTTTTTTTCCAAAAAAACATTTTTTTTACACCAAAAAATTTTTTTTTTCAACACCATTTTTTTTCATATTTCAACGGGCGCCATAGGCGCAATACAACTAACTAGTATTATATATTTATAAAGATTACGCCATCCCGCGCAGAGAAAAAAAATGTTCAGCGCAGGTTGATCAAATAACGTCATGCGTAGTGGTTTCAATTGCAGGGTTGCCAACAATAGTTCTTACACTGTGTTTCAATCTGAAACTTGTCACTCGTTGTACATACAGAGTTGACAACCCTTACAAGGGACAAACTACATCATCTAACGGGAAATCATGCGCATGGCGTAATCTTTCTTTCTATCATTCTTGTATTTATTCTATGTTGTGTAACCATTGTCATTCTCTGCGGAATCTCCCCGCTTAGGAAAGAAATATTCGCAGTTTCCCCCTCTCCCCTTGGAAAATTATTCACACTTTCTGAATTCATTTGTTTACATCTATTCATCTGTTCTTTTCTCATAAGCTGATAATTGTACACTGGAACTAGGTGTGAATGGTGAATGGTGAGAAAAGAAACACGAAAGTAGCGTTGATAATTACCGCGAAAATATGCAAAATTATTTCACATCTTATAGCAACAACAATTATCATTTGTTAGCATTATTGCCAATGCCATTGCCACTTCCTCTGACGACAAGTGACAATAACTTTGTCACTCAGTTTGAAACATTAAAGAACAGAAATACAAAAACCCCCTAACAAATGCACTTTCCCCCACTGTCGCCGTTTTTATTGTTATTTAAAATCGTTCTACTCAGTTGCTCCAGGCAGAGATTATTAGAAAGTCTTCTTATTATTGGACTGTTGTTTTCGAAATTGGGACAATGACAGGAAATAGTTGCTGTTTACAGAGGAATAATGTCAACGAATATTGCGGACAAAAGACGAAATGAGGGGGTTTTAAAGCAGTGATTGTCATAAGACTTTCCGCAGTGACTCTCCGCTCTTCTCTTGCCGTTAATAATATTTATAATAGTTGACAAATGTTTACTCCGGAAAACACTTCATTCACATTACGAATAAATGTTTATAAGGCAAAAATAAATATGTAAATTGTAAATTTGCAAAGAATTCACACTTTTACTAAGGAATAATCAAATGATCATAAAACTTTGTTTAAACTGATTTTCAATCCCGGGATTTCTATGGAACAAAAACGAGTGTCCCAATTTGGTAATTTCAGTTTGTCTGCCGAAGCTGAGCAGGTGAATACGGTGGATTACAATGGTATTTGTGGCAGAATATATAGATAATTATATTTTTGCGGAATTGTGGAAATATTTCGTTGCTAGAAATTCATAAATCATAATAATAGTCTTGCGGTATTGTGGTGCAAAATTAATCCACATTTTCTGTTTAAAGGCTTTGCTCATTATTGATTTTTTAATAAATAAACCAATATTCTCAGAAATTATGAGGCTGAACCAGAACTTGCCGAAATAGAGGATACTCAGTAAAGCGTCATTACTTGCAGCCAGATGACAGAAGTCATGAAATGCATTGTACTTAAAAGTATTCGAACGAGTATTTTTATAAAAAAAAAAATCTACTATAAAAGTGGTTTTTGGTACAAATTTCCATTTTTTTTATAGGGTGCCACCTATAAATGCAAATTCACTGTGTTAGCGATAGGAAATTGGGGTATCGGAAGGAGGAAAACGGACATTTGTCTTAAATTTGGGAATGTTTGCTATGGTTGACCGATTAGTGTTTCTTTTAAACATACATATTTTCTTTTTCAAGACTCAACTGTAATAGAAATCTGCTGACTATATTATATATGCCTAGTATTTACTAGAACGAGTGTTTGTACATCATTTAGAACAACTCTCATTAAATTGGATATTTTTAGGACAATTAGAACTCAAATAGTACCTCAATTAGTAGTTCATTGTTAAACACCGTTAACAATTGAAACTCCGACTGACGATGACCCTAGGGAGCTTTAAGGTTTTCAAATATGCATCATGTAATGTAATATTGCAAAGGGCTTTTTCTATATTTCAATAAAAAATCTTTCAAATAGCACATTACCTAATATTTTTATACGTTATATAAAAGATCCCAGGAGACGTTGTATATAAGAAAAATTTTCATCGGCGAGTTTTTGAAATGAGTTCAATAGTGTGCCCCTTCCGGTTCTGAATTTTTCTACAAATAAAGTAAAATGTTTAATGAGCTACTATTCAATAATGTCGATCAGATTCGTTATCAGCTGAATAAAAAAAAACTTCCTAATTCAAAATAGTAACGCATTTCACCACACTAAATATTTATAACGAAACGGCAGGGGTAACACGAGTATTATCCATGCCACACACCGGAGCTTTCGTAAATATCGCTCAGCGGTATATATTACATGAGCTGGAGCCTCTGGTGTAAAACTTGAGCTTTATCTAGTTCAACAACCAGTAAACATATGATTGTTAGGAAGAGTAATCAATATTTCCACTGTTATCGAAAAATCTTATATCAATAAATTAAACACACAGCCAACAAAAGCAAAAAATCTCTGAATTGAAAATAATTATAAAATCACTTACCTTTTGTTGCACGCAAATCAATTTGAATAAACTTCAGTGGAAATTATTTTAGTCAAATGATAAGTTGACAGACATTTAGACAAACGAATGCACTTCCGAGTGGAATTCCAATTGGACTTTTTATTCATTAAACATAAATCGCGAAACACTTTGCTAGTATTTTTGTTGTGTTTCGCGAGACGAACGCGCAACTGTTTCTCATACACACACACACTCCCGAAGCCGGCCGCGACACTCATATAACACAAACGAAAAACACACTCAATGCGACGATTTCCATAGACTTGATTGAAGATTTTTTTAACCGGGCAACAAACTCAAACATTCTTACGAATTTAAAACAATTTCCACTTAAATTTAATAACTTTTTCATAGATTTTTATCAACTTCTAATCAATTAACTTTAATTTGCACGTCCATACAGTAAAAGCGCGGCGGAAAAACTGAATGTTGGTCTGTTTGTTCTTCTTTGATCAAATATGACATATGAATGTGTACGAAAGAGACAGATCTAAAAGTGCTCAGAGAAAAGGATGAGGATGTCAGACTTTAACAAAATCAAAGTTTCGTGACCAATGTTGCCATATGGATTGTTTGGAGAAATTGTTCGGCGACAAATACTTGGTATGCGATTTGTACGACGGACTAATTCATCAGATAAGCGTAGACATTTAAATCGACGTTTGTCTTATAAATAAATTACCATTATTAATTAAAAAGGCATTACAGAGTGCTACAAAGAAGATGAATGGTAAGTAATACAAAATGACATTCAATCAACTCTATACACATGTCAAAGCATGACACGAAATGAACACACATTAAATTTTGTTTCATTTACTTCAATAGTGTCGCACGAGAACTGTATAAAGTTCTCAATTGCGTCTTACTTAGCAAATATAGGAAAAAAAACTCTTAGGTTTCCCGAATAAAGTGGAGCCCTGACAACTATTTTTATAATACACGCAGAACGAAAGTCAGCTTAAATAAGAGATGTCAGATGCTTCGATTTTTTTTACATATGGTAGAATAATTTTTTTTTTTTAGGAATACAAATATTCACTTTAGAGTCACTTTTAAGACGTTTGTGTCATGTCCACAATAACTTTCGAAAGAGTTAAATGTTACATGGGTTAAAATTTTCCCAAAACTACTTATGGGGTTGCATATGGGCTATAGGGCCACACCCCTTCGGGTATCTCCCATATAAATGTATATTACTACGCTCAATCCGATTTTACCCAAATTCCGCAATTTATAATGCTGTACACATATAGTTCTTCAGAAAAATTTGGACCCCTAGTCGTTTCCTTGTAAAGGGTGTTTTTTATTGAGGTATAGAACTTCGAATTGAAATAAAACACAAGAAAATCGTTTTAATGTCCATCAATTTGGCTTTATTGGAAGGATAATTTTATGCCATTAATGTTTAAATATGATTTCGGGCATGTGGCCGCCGCGGCTGGCTCGAATAAAGCCAATTCTACAGGTCCAATTTTCCAATTCTGATGAAAATCAGCATCAAGATGAATCTCATTTTCGGCCCATACACCAAAATCACGATGCATTGCATGGTCTCGCGGCTTTAATTCTTGCACAAGCTGGATCTTGTAAGGTCGCAAGCCAAGATCTTTGCGCAAAATCTTCCATAAAGTTGATGGACAAAGCTCCAATTGCTGTGCACGGTGGCGAATCGATTCATTCGGACGGAGCTTGCGGTGAACTTCGCGAACTGAACCATTACTTTCGAAATAAATTTGCACGATTTGCAAGCGTTGTTCTTTTGTCAACCTGTTCATGATGAAATGGCAAACCAAACTAAATATTAATCACTTGACAGCTGACAAAATGGCCGCCAGTTAAAAAAGTGATGCCAACTTAAAGTTCTATACCCCAATAAAAAACATCCTTTAGTACCTCTAATACAAATGTACATTCTGCCTACTTTAGATTAGCTATTTCTATGCATTCGATTTATTCACATTTTTTGCGGACAACTCTACTATGGATATAGTTTAGATCAGGGGTGCCCACGGCCTATGCGCTTGGTGCGCTTTTGTTTTTGTAAAAGCGCTTAGCATAGGCTGAGCATCTTACTATGCACATACAACTGTTTGTATGAAATACACACATACCCAAGTTCAAAGCAACAACACTTTCATATACACAGCAACAAGAACGCATGCTTTGTTGGTACACATTGGTGCCAGGCGCTCGCATCGTAAATTTTGTTGCTATTTTTTGAATGATTTCGTGGTATGAGAAGCACTTGCAGAAATCATTATGTGTTGTGAGTTTGAAGCGGATAGATTATTTTGCAGAATGAATGACACGTGGGAAAGCGATTATTTCTTCGCTCAAAATTTTGAGAATCAATCTCAATGTATGATTTGTATATATTTTATTATATTCTATAATAAATTATCTTTTGTTTTTTTTATATTTGCACATATAAATTTTATAAAAATGAAATTCAATTTTTTTTACCAGTGTACATAATGAAATATTTTTGTTTTTCCTTGTGTGTGTTGATAAAGTGTATACGTATTGGTGTTTGCGCTTCCATAAGAAGGTTTTGGGCACCCCTGGTTTAGATGTAGCAATAATCTGATTGTTTCGTCAAATTTACCACCACCTACATAGTTAGATGTTAAATTTGTTTCTTTAAATCTTTTAATTTATCGTGTACTGTTGATTTTGATCTGTCAACAATGTCTTCTATCTTCAACCGTTTTCCATTCTTTAAAATGCTTTATTATAATTTTGCTAACACCCTCAGATGTGTACTTTTTACGTTTTGACCCTGTCCTTTTAATCGAGTTATATATAAAAAAAATCGAGTATAAAACAAGATTTTTTTTTTTAACCATGAATATTATGAGAAACCGTTTACTGTAATTTTTGATAGATGTGTGCATCAGTATTACAGCATGTCCTATTACTTTTTTGGGCGAATAATCGTCATTTGTCTAATCTTTATTTTATAGAAACAGCCTAAGTAGCATTAAAGAAAAATGCCTTTTAAATTATGAAAGGTAATTTATTTATACGAAAAAGTCGCTTATCTGATGAATTAGTCCGTCGTACAAATCGCATACCACGTATTTGTCGCCGAACAATTTCTCCAAACAATCAATATGGCAACATTGGTCACGAAACTTTGATTTTCTGAAAGTCTGACATCCTCATCCTTTTCTCTGAGCACGTTTAGATCTGTCTCTTTCGTACACATTCATATGTCATATTTGATCAAAGAAGAACAAGCAGACCAACATTCAGTTTTTCCGCCGCGCTTTTACTGTATGGACGTGCAAATTAAAGTTAATTGATTAGAAGTTGCTAAAAATCTATGAAAAAGTTATTCAATTTAAGTGGAAATTGTTTTAAATTCGTAAGATTGTTTGAGTTTGTTGCCCGGTTAAAAAAATCTTCCATCAAGTCTATGGAAATCATCGCATTGAGTGTGTTTTTCGTTTGTGTTGTGTGAGTGTCGCGGTCGGGTGCGGGAGTGTGCGTGTGTATTAGAAACAGTTGCGCGTTCGTCTCGCGAAACATACAACAAAAATACGAGCAAAGTGATTCGCGATTTATGTTTGATGAATAAAAAGTCCAATTGGAATTCCACTCGGAAGTGCAGTCGTCTGTCCAAATGTCTGCCAACTTATTATTTTACTAAAATAATTTCCACTGAAGTTTATTCAAATTGATTTGAGTGCAACAAAAGGTAAGTGATTTTATAATTATTTTCAATTCAGAGATTTTTTGTTGTTGTTGGCTGTGTGTTTAATTTATGGATATACGATTTTTCGATACAGTGTAAATATCGATTACTCTTTCTAACAATCATATGGTTACTGGTTGTTGAACAAGATAAAGCTCAAGTTTTACACCAGAGGCGCCAGCTCATGTAATATATATCGCTGAGCGATATTCACGAAAGCTCCGGTTTGTGGCATGGATACTACTCGTGTTACCCCTGCCGTTTCGTTATCAAAGCTTTGGGTATGTGGTGGGTTACTATCGAATTCCGCTGTTTACCTTATTCAGCTGATAACGAATCCGGTCGACATTATTGAATAGTCGCTCATTATACGTTTTACTGATTTACATATGTATTTGTCGGTGAATTCAGAACCGTAGTCCGACATTTGGTAGCATGTGTAACCGATCTAAACGGTGCACACTATTAAACACATTTTAAAAAATTGGATAACTCTTCGATGACTGTCATTTTTTAAACGGTCACCTAATCCCCTGTGACTAGGTAATGTGCTATTTGAAAGATTTTTTATTGAAATTATCTTTGTTATTTAAATCAATTAATTTAGTCGCAATATTTTCCTTCTTTATGTGTACCTTCCATGTGGATGTGCTTATTTGAGTTCTAATTGTCCTACAAGTATTGAATTTAATCCGAGTTGTTTTAAGTGGTTTACCTACCCTCTAAATTTCATATGAGTATATGACTCTGAAATGAATTACAAAATATGTAAATACAGTGAAACTTCCATAACTCGAACTTATGTCGAAGCACTTCTAGTGACAGTTAAGGAGACAAATTCCTTTTAACGGTTTTATAAGTAATTCCATAACTCAAAATTTCCGTAAGTTGAACTTTTCTACGGTATAATTCGAGTTATGGAAGTTTGACTGTACTAGATAAAATATAGTCAGACCCGAATTAACATTATTTTGTTGCTTTTATATGACAGATGTCTATTCAGAAAAGGTGGATTTGTAATTACTGCGAGGGAAGTTCGAAAACATCCAAAGTTGTTATTGTTGCACTTGTACCAGCTTTGTTTTTTGTATAAAAACTTAAAACTGTGTTTAGTAAATTATTTTCCATTATTAACCGGAAGGATTGTACTTTCAAATTAAAAAAAGAAATTTGAGAAAATATCCAGAAGTTTTTTGTATAGAATTTTCAAAAAAAAAATTGTTATTTGGCGGACCCTATACTTTAAAAATTCCTCTAACGCCAGATATTTCTTTTACAATTTTTTTTGGTATATTTTTTCGATGAATTAACTTGTGACATCAATTTGAATGTAACAGTCAGCCAAAATTCGGATTTTATTACTAATTTGAATTTATGGAATAAAAATGAGAAGTAAAAGACAATTTCTTCGCCCAAAACGGGTACCAGATTGATATTGGTTTTTTGCGAGGATGATGCGTTTGTGCTCATTCTTCAATTTCCATGCTATCTGCAATCAATTCCAGGAAAATATTGTATTTTGCCATAAATTTGTACATTTCCAAAATGATACGCACAAAAGGGAGAACATTTAATTTAAACGGTTTCTGTTGTTACGACAAACGACTTTCAGTTTATCTAGAAACACAAAAAAAAAACAATGACAATGAAATTCATTTTCGTTTGTTTCGTAATAACAAAACAACATTTCCTTCTACATAACAACCGTAATAAATAATAATGAACTTATTATAGAAACCCATCTGGCGAAAGGATGCTTGGCCCATTGTACAGGTATAACTGAACGGACAACAAGACCTCAATAAACACAATGAAATGTAATAATCCTAAGTAAAGGTTTATTTATCAAAGCAATTCATCGAAATCTGATTTTTTATATTTCCTCACTTATCGATAACTCAGATCACAATCGCCAATTCAATAAAAGACAAAAAAAAAGTATTGTCATTCTACAATTGTTTTTCCATTTCGTTTGATTTTCCTTTTTTTTTTGTATAACTTAATAACCTTAAGTCGAACAGACAGACAGACCGACTGTACGCTGTGAATGGCCAAAAATAATTGAGTTCATTTGATTTGAAAGAACAACAAAAGCCTACACAGTCAGGGATGCCGTTCTTGTAATCATAAAGAATTTCAAAAGAAAATCATCTCTTAGATGTAATAAAATCATTAATGAGTTTCCGTCTTCATACGCACTCTTCATTCAGAGCCGCTTTATCCAATAAGGAGAAATACAGAAACAGAATTATGCCTGGCATCAATAAAAACAAGACCTTAATAAAACTTGTTTCAATTTTAGATATCATCGAGGGGGGGAGAATGCGGCAAAATTAAAATGAAATACAATTTATGTTATGTTCACCGAAGCTCCCTTACATAAATGGCTTTTCCCTTTTTTTTATGAAATTGGAAAAAATACACTGGGTGCTGCATAATTATCAATGAATTTCCAATACACGTCATGGAAGAGAGTAGTGTCAGGACTTGGCGAGAAATAATGTGTTTTAGCAAACTAATTCGTATTGTGGAGCGAAAATCCTGATCTAGAATCTCCAATGAACAAAATATACCCAGATGTTGGTTCTTACCAAATCAACATCATTAGTCCATGCCCCAATTGGTCTTATGTAGTACCGCCTGAACTTATTTAAGTTTCCACCCTCCATACAAGCTACTTTGCCACTGCTAGTAATTCCATTTGCCTGGCTCTTCCCTCATTTTCCATTTAATTATTACTCGTGCAATCATTGAATCCACAAAACAGATAATTATTCCCCCATTTATGAATGCCAGCAGAACGGACTGCGAAAACATCATAAAATCAAACAGCAACAAAAAGTCGCCACAAAACTTGTGCCAACTAAATAAATCAAGTTCAACATGAGCAACGGAATGACGGATAACTTATACTTTTCATTTTTGGTCTTGTTGCCAAGTTTTTTTTGGACAGTTTTGTGTTTGAGCCAAAGCTGAATAAATTGCGGTGAGTTTGGACTGGAGTCACAACACAAGTGCCGATGAAGGGAAGCAGCGGCAATTCGATGGATCGATTGACAAATATTTCAGTTGTAACCACAACGAAATGACAGACAGTGATTGTTGTTGGGATATATTTTAGGAGCTGATGAAGATTCAATCTTAGACTAGCTGAGACGTGAGGAAATTCAGGATGTTACATGTGATCTGTTTAACCCATTCATGGCCAGCGATGCCATGTGGTACAGAGAAATGGATTTTGTAAAGGTAAAAATGTCAAAGGATTCGAACTCAGGACCCATTTTTATACACTCCATCATAGGATGGAGTATATACTAAGTTTGTCATTCCGTTTGCAACACCTCGAAAGAGTGATCTGCGACCCTATAAAGTGTATATATTATCGGTCAGTGTAACATTCTAAGACATTCTAGGGATGTCCGTCTGTCCGTCCGTCCGTCCGTCTGTTGTCTGTTGAAATCACGATAGAGTGCGAACGACCAACGCTAAGAAGCTGAAATTTTGTAGGAAGATGTTTTTTTGCCCATAAGCAGGTTAAGTTCGAGAATGGGCATAATCGGACCAAAGGGGAAAAAGTTCCCCTTTACGGGACTAAATATATCCCGGCCATAATAAAATTTTTCAAATATTTTTTTTCACTACATCTGATTTTTTTTGGTAAAATTGTTCTAAGTTTATATAATTTATAGATGGGGAAAAAAATCCCAAAAATGGGCGTGCTCATGGGTTCCGTGGACCCTTGGGGCCCAAAAAAGGGCCCATGATAAACATGCGCATATGGGTATCGAAGTGCAACGAAATTTACTCACGAACCCAAATATGCCTTTATTTTCATGATTTGCCTAAATTTTTTGATCCGGTTTCTGGGACTATCGGGTCACCAGCGGCCCAAAAACCGTCCCTTGACAAACATGGACATATGGGTATCGAAATGCAACGAAATTTTCTCGCGAACCCAAATATGCATTTATTTTCATGATTTGGATAAAATTTGTGATAGGGTTCCTGGGACTATCGGGTCACGAGCGGCCCAAAAACCGGCCCCTGACAAACATGGACATATGGGTATCGAAATGCAACGAATCCATGATGGATTCGGCCCGGCCGAACTTACTATTTGTCCCCTTGTTTTATATAAAATATAAATTTTTTTTTAAAAAATGTCTTGGTCATGAAAAAGTTAACATAAGGAGGGCTGAGTGCAAGTGTAATGCCAGCATAATCTGGCACTAAGTGCAGCCGGTCGTTATCCTCTGGAGGACATGCGAATATCTCCTCATTCTTCTTCTTTTAAAAATAAAAGAGTCTTTCTTAATATCCTTCAATGACTTGACTTTTCATTGGGGTTCCTCTATGTTGCTGCAATATCAGTTTAATTTTGCCACGATGCCATGGCCTCCGTTTAATCCCCCTTATTACTGGAATTTCACATAAAAATCTATATTTAACATGACATTGTTGGCAAAGATAAAAACCGTACAAAAGCAGGTCATAGAACTGAAACATAATGATTGTCACATAAACTCATGAATTATTAACTTGATCCCCGGCCATGAGTCCATCGACCGCAGGCAGTGCCAACACCACAGCCTCGGCATGATTTGAAAAGTTAGAGTTAACAGCATGTTAACGGGAATGTGTGTGTATGTCAGTGACACAGGCTTCAGCCGATGATGTTGTTAGTTTGAGTTGGTTAGTTTAATAATAGAAAGTTTTGAAAACATTTTGTATTCTAAGTGAAACTACCATTTTTCTAGAAATGTCTGGAAGTTTATTAGATAAAGTCACCGATTTAATATTTGATCTCCAATTTAAATGACCCCAGCTATAGTTGCACTAACTCCACATTTAATTTAAATTCTATCTAATTATTAAAAAAAAAAAAAACAATCCTTGAGATACTGGACTTTCCCCTCCATATCCCTGCTTATCAAAAGGCAATCCGCCTATCTGCATTTCTCTGGCTAATAATTTGCTTTTGGAAACTCCCCCCCCCCCCCCCCCACATTGCTTATGTAAATCATATGAGCTCAGACAGGATACGTATACCTTTATCTAGAAATCTGCTCTGCAAATCATTTATTTAGTCATCTCTGCTTGTATCTCTGGGCATGTTTCCCTATCATTGCAACAATAGTCCGTGTGTCCGTGTACAGTTCGGACGACACAATGTTTCCCAAAAACACGAACTGTTCTGAACACCATAATTACTTGGGCATGGGCGTTTGTACGAGTGCCTGCTGCATTCGTACTGCCGGCTCGTACAATGATAATCATTTCTAGTCATTTTGTGAAAACAACACCTTAAATTGTATATCCTTACAAGGATATTGCTGTTGCAATAATTGTTGTTGCCACAGCAATGCATCATTCGGCAACATGGCTGCCCGTTGTCCGTCCATGGACAAAGACACATTTGCAATACACCTTAAGGATGTATTAGGACACAAATAAATGGCTATAATTTTACTTTTGGCTTTAGAGGATGTGCTCGTGTGACTTTATTCATAGATTTACAAGTATTTCAATTTAGAGACATGTTTTATGGTCTCTCTCAGAGACGCCTAAAATGTCTTGAATGCTCTGGTGCATTCAATATGTAAATACCTTTAGTAGATATACACATATCTATATAGAGCTGAAATTATAGTTACAACTTAATGTAGAAGTGAGGCATTTAAGGCGAAATATGCGGTTCAGTGTACTGAAAAGGAAAATATGAACATTTTGGTCCTTAGGGAAGAGGAGCTTTAGATTTGAAATTATTACAATTGAAGGGATTATTGCAAAAACACGATAAGCCACAAAATGAAAATACTGAGAAAATCGCCTTTGAAGTTTGAAATAAATGCAGAAAATAGGGGTTTGATGAAATCATGATTTAAATACTTGTAATTAGTGTTTAAGGAAGACTACTATCACATACCAGTCCATGAATACCTAGAAAACTTCGGAAACCGCTATTTTCAAAAAAAAGTGTGGCTTATCGAGTTATTGCATACATTTTATTTAATTTTTTTTTATTTTGAATATCAAAAGTATATCAAAGGAATATCAAAGATATCTTCACCAGAATCCATCGTTTTGTATAACGGTCTTCTTAATTGTTGTGGCTTATCGAGTTTTTGACAAAAAATATTTATGAATAAAATCGAAATGCAAAAAGTAACATTTGCTATAGGTCAGAAATTAAACGGACAATTGCTAAAATATTTTCAGTGAACGTTGCAATGGTGTAAAGTAATTGAATGAGCTGGAAAAAACACTTTTTGAAATCGTGTGGCTTATCGTGTTTTTGCATTAAGCCCTTCAATTACATCACATAAAAAAACCTCAAATATTCTTGACGTTATGAAATTGATCGAAAATCTTTAAAGTGTGGAACGACCTTATGCGCCATACCCAGAATCTGCCTGCCTTCTTCCACTACCACCTTGCAACATAGTCTTGATCTTCATTGTCTGCGTCTTCAGTGGTTGATGTCTTCTAATGCCTTTCTATCTAAATCCTCTGAATTTATTCGACCGAAATGGGGCTCTTTTAGCAAAATCGCTGTATTAGATGAGATTCGCTTCTTTTATTTGGGGATATACAGGGTCCGCCAAATATCTTCTTTTTTTTTTTGAAAATTCTATAAAAAAAAATTTCTCAAATTTCTTTTTTTATTTGAAAGTACAATCCTTCCGGTTAATAATGGAAAATAAATAGAAATTTGAATAGAAATTTCCCTTTTATTCGAAATATGGACGAAATATTTTTTTTAAAATATAAATCGAAACCCCTCTTGATGTACGCACACACGAGCATTGGGCACAACGAGCAGACACGAAGACATCGGATTGGCAATCCTAAGTCAATAGGAATTACTTTCGTAGCAAAGCCTGCGATCTAACAACGAATGTTTAAAAGTTACGAACCGAAGAAGCAATACCACATCAGAATCCACACACGTTTGCCGGAACATAAAAAAAGCAAAGTGGTGTTGTTGCGTTGCCATGCCTCCAGGAATTGAATGTCTTGAAGTCGAGTTTTTTTACCTTTGATTCTGATGCTGTTTGTTTGTTCTCTGGCTTTCGTAACATTTACACAATTATTGTTATACTCTGACACTCACAACATATCCCGGTGTACATATCGAGATACTGGATGGATGTGCCTGGTGGATGTGTGTGTGTGTGTGTGTCTGTGATGCCAAACTACTCGTACTATAATACTAAACAAACATAGTTACCTGTACCAGCGACAGAATATGACACTCGGTGTGTCTGTCTGCCTGACAGTCGGGCGGAGGGATTGTTTTGAAGTGACATAGAGGCTTTCGCCTCTGGGGGCTGTTAGTCAGTCAGTGAGACAGACGGGCAGACCGACGTACCAGCACGACATCACATAAAATATTACATTCAACTTTAGTTTCTTTTATTTGCTTGGGGATTATGAGAGTTTTCCTACGTTTCTATTAAATTGCCTGGCAGGTTGTTCGGTTTTGAAAGTTAAGACCATGCCACCCAAAAAAAAAACACAAGGTTTTCGGTTTCTTCTAAGAAATTTAACGATTTCACATGTGTGGTTTGGGGCATGTGTGCGTGTGCCGGTTTCGCATTTCTGTTCACTTCGATATTAGGCATTTGTATTTTATTTTATTTGATTGTTGTTGTATTACATTTGTCAATTCTCAATTATTTTTCAATCATCGTTATGGCATCTTTAGTATTAAAAAGAAGAAGACGACGACGACAACAACAACTAAGAAGAACAAGAAGAAGAAAAAAGATTATTGGTTGACAAGGCGTCATTGTAAATCGTTTATTTATTTTTTTCTACCTTCTTCTCTTTTATCCTTCGCTTCCGCCTATCCAATCATCTGCTCTTAATAGGATAACTTGATAATACCATCTACACATGTAAGGATTTTCCTATGAAAAAGGATACACGTATGGAACATTCTTTATTTACGAATGTACGTGTGTGTGTGTGTGTGTATACTGTAGAAAAGACACCGATGTAATGCGATAAAGGAAATGATACCAAAAAAAAAAAACAGAAAAGAAAATTGCAGTAATTACAAAAGTTACTTTTTATTCGTCTATTACAGCCTAAGCCCACAGGATGCCAAGATATGTCTTACAGCATTTGATAGGGAACACAAGTGTGGACGGGAAATGTGGATGCATTGAAATTCCATACAAAGACTGGGGAGAGATACAATTAAATTTTTGTACAAATGGCCTGGAAGTAAAATATTTTACATAATTTTAATTAAAACTTGTCACACACTTTAACCATCTCTTAGGTCGGTATGTGAATATTGAATATTTAAAAAAAAAAAAAAAACAACAAACGATTTTTGTGCAGAGGTATTTTGTATTTAAGTTGGTATTTTGCAGTTTATTCCACACTCCACAAATGAAGTCACACTGAAGCAGCTCGAAATGGACAATAACTTTGTTCGAAAAATCATCGTTTCCGAGGAAACGCCTGTTAACAAGTATAAATGCATCATCTACGGCTCAGAAACCCCAGATACCAGATAGTCGAGAAACCAATTAACCATCTAATTGTGCTTAATTTCATAAAAAATTGTATCCCTCTAACCGGTCAAACAGAAATACTGGAAAATCCTTGCAACCTGTTTTTTTTACCAGTTATGTACAAACAAATATGTTTTATGAAATTAAACATAAAACCGTGTTACAAAAAATAGATTTTTTTCTGTCCTATGAACCAAATGCACATATTCGGAAAGAGGGGAAAAAATAAAACTACACGTGTATCGGCGATTTTTTTTTTAAGTTTGAAGCTCGTAGTGGCCTGTGTGAAAGCCTTTGGACCGATTTTTGGCAGGCAGACTCGTGGAAATGTCTGTAGCACGTCAAATTTTTTACAAAATAGATTTTTTCAATTCTCAGATTTTCCCCAATTTTTATTATTTTTGAAAAAAAAAATATTTTTTTCACTTTTCTTAGCATAACTTGAAGAGACTCCAAATTTTTAAACTACTTAAGCGTTACGAAAAAAAAAATGTTTTTTGACTGAAACATTAAAAAAAAATATAACCATTTAAAAAAAAAAAAAAAAATTAGGAAAATCTGAGAATTGATAAAAATCTATTTTTTAAAAAATTTGATGTGATACAGACATTTCCACGAGTCTGCCTGCAAAAAATCAGCTCGATTGGATCACTGAAAAAGGGTTAAAAATCGGTCCAAAGGCTTTCACACAGGCCACTACGAGATTCATACTTCAAACTAAAAAAAAAAAATTCTGACGTGTACATGAAAATCGCCGATACACGTGTATTTTTATTTTTTACCCCCTTTCCGAAAAAGTAAATTTGGTTCATAGGACAGAATGTGTGTAACACGGTGTAATTAATGAAGTCATCCTCAGAGTGGTATTGCCGGTTAGAGGGTTAATTCTCAAGAAATTACAGTTTGTTTCTATGGCTTCATTGACCATTTTTTTAAATGGAGATTCCCTTCCAATACCTGATTAACTGATTCGAGACATTTGAAATAAACTTAGCAAGTTCTATCTACTTATTTAACTTAAATATTAAAATCGGAAAGGCCGCCATACTCCTAAAATCTCTAATGTAGCGTCTAGTATGACTTTGCTCCATTCACATACATGCACAATAAAGAAAACGATGAAAATTCTCAAGTTACTAATTAATACTAATGGAAATCCTAGATTAGTCTTTCAACTTCATTTTTGTTTGGTTGTTCTCTCGAAAATCGTTGAATCTTCGCCAAAAAAAAAACAATCAACAGCAACGAGCGAACGTCTGAGACTCGTTCTTCTTTTCTTTCCGACGACAATACGGGTACAGTGACATGTTTGTTATCCCTAAAAGCAATTAAATCAACAACAAAATAGACGTTGCAGATGAAAGCAACATTAGATGTACACATGTCAGCATGTGTGTTGTGCATCTTTTATAATACTGATGATGATTGTTGGATAATCAGCCAACTGTGTAATTATTTTGCCTTAACCCATTGCGATAGTGGGGGCTAGCCAGTTATTATTTTGTAGCTCCCATCTCTGTGGGGGTAGAGAGGGCTGCAGGGGGATCATGTGTTGTTCAGGTTGTTCATGGTGATCTTTGTTTTTTTGAGACGGGGTCTTGTTCTTCATATGTTTGTATAGGCCGAAATATTATCGGTTTGCAAAAAAAAAAAAAGTAAAGCTTGACTACACTCACACATATGAAGCTTGCCAAAGTAACTACCCACCAAGCCATGAGTCCGAAGAGATTCTTTTCGGACACCTTTTCCAGAGCGTTTACGATCTTTATGAGCGAAAACCTTCAGAAAAGAGCGTCATTACATTCGAAAATGGTCCGTCATAAAAGAGCTCTTAGATAATGTCAGAAAAGATCATTGCAATCGGAGCGCTCCTAGAATCCTCTTTAGTTGGACTCTTTTCTGACTCATTTTTCGGAGCGCTCCTAGAATCCTCTTTATTTGGACACTTTTCTGACTCCTTTTTCGGACTCTTTTCTGACTCATTTCTGACTCAGAGCGCTCCTAGAATCCTCTTTATTTGGACACTTTTCTGACTCCTTTTTCGGACTCTTTTCTGACTCATTTTTCAGAGCGCTCCTAGAATCCTCTTTATCTGGACTCTTTTCTGACTCCTTTTTCGGACTCTTTTCTGACTCATTTTTCGGAGCGCTCCTAGAATCCTCTTTAATTGGACTCTTTTCTGACTCATTTTTTGGAGCGCTCCTAGAATCCTCTTTATTTGGACACTTTTCTGACTCCTTTTTCGGACTCTTTTCTTACTCATTTTTCGGAGCGCTCCTAGTATCCTCTTTATTTGGACACTTTTCTGACTCCTTTTTCGGACTCTTTTCTGACTCATTTTTCGGAGCGCTCCTAGAATCCTCTTTATTTGGACACTTTTCTGACTCATTTTTCGGAGCGCTCCTAAAATCCTCTTTATTTGGACACTTTTCTGACTCCTTTTTCGGAGCGCTCCTAGAATCCTCTTTAGTTGGACTCTTTTCTGACTCATTTTTCGGAGCGCTCCTAGAATCCTCTTTAGTTGGACTCTTTTCTGACTCATTTTTCGGAGCGCTCCTAGAATCCTCTTTATTTGGACACTTTTCTGACTCATTTTTCGGACTCTTTTCTGACTCATTTTTCGGAGCGCTCCTAGAATCCTCTTTATTTGGACACTTTTCTGACTCATTTTTCAGACTCTTTTCTGACTCATTTTTCGGAGCGCTCCTAGAATCCTCTTTATTTGGACACTTTTCTGACTCCTTTTTAGGACTCTTTTCTGACTCATTTTTTCTCTCTTGGACTCTTTTCTGACCCATTTTTTCGGAGCGCTCCTAGAATCCTCTTTAGTTGGACTCTTTTCTGACTCATTTTTCGGACTCTTTTCTGACTCATTTTTCGGAGCGCTCCTAGAATCCTCTTTAGTTGGACTCTTTTCTGACTCATTTTTTCGGAGCGCTCCTAGAATGGTATGCTGGGTAGACACATTCTCATACTCATCTGAAATTCCGTTTTTTTTTGCCCTGCCTCCGACTTTGCACTGACCCACAACGTGTTAATATTTCCATTGACGGAATCCCTTCTTGTCTCCACTCCGTTTTTTACAGTTCGTCTCGTTATTATTGTTGTTTTCATTCTAAGTATTTCCTCGGCACTGCATTATCTGTAGATAATGTATCAGTCTTTGTTTTGTATGATTTCCAGCATGTCTCTGTCATACGGTTTTTATGTAATTGCGGTATGGATGAGCAGAGCTAATGACGGAGACAATAAACTAAACAGCTTTATGTGCATACACAAACACAAACACTCATACGTACAAGTATTGTATAGTATATGGTAAGATCATAATGACAGCAATTATAATCCACTAATGGCAGCAATACTTATGTGAAAGATATGGCACGATGCAATACAATTGAAGAAGTACCACTGCACACGAGTTCTATTGCAACAAAGCGATTAAATACAACCATGTGTATTCAAAGTATGCGTGTAGTGGTTCTTCCAGCTCGAGACAAAGGACCTGGCTATTTGCCAATTGCATGAAATGTTTTGTAAACGATTTAGATTTCAAATTGGCTCATCAATAAGTGGAGCGATGTCATCATTGTTAGCAATGTCTAGTCTGGGATCGCAATCATGGCAACAGATCCAAAATTGATAGTTTTTTTTTTTTAAATTCATTTATTGTAGGAGGTAATATTAACGTAATCTTATGAACAAAAATCAATCATACGACCATAATGCTCCGAACCAGTCGTTCCCTCATCGTTGTCGAAGAACTAAGGTCCAATTACACCTTCGGACCAAAGAGCGCACCAAACATGGACTTTTTGTGGATGTAATGGCCTCTCTTCAATTACTTGAGGATTCTCAGGACCCCAAATACGACAATTTGGTTTATTCACATACCCGCCGAGTGAGAAACGTGCTTTATAACCATAAACCATAATCTCCTCTTAAAGCACGATATGTGGCTGTGCCAGAATCGCCATTTTTGTAGTAGGTTTTAGTAATTTGTATGCGTTGTGTGATAGTTAAGCGATCCATTTACGTCAATGTCAGACTTCCAACTGAAAAGAAAAAATTGGTTTACAACATAGTTTGACATATGTCGAATTCCAGCCCCATATATGGCTGTTTAATTTCAGATTTATGGGAGATTCCAGAAGGGACCTTCACTTATTTGTGAACAAAAGCGAAAATCCATCAACGATTTTGTTGATCTATACCAGGGGTCGGCAAGTAATTTTATGTAAAGGGTGTTTTTTATTGGGGTATAGAACTTTAAGTTGGCATCACTTTTTTAACTGGCGGCCATTTTGTCAGCTGTCAAGTGATTAATATTTAGTTTGGTTTGCCATTTCATCATGAACAGGTTGACAAAAGAACAACGCTTGCAAATCGTGCAAATTTATTTCGAAAGTAATGGTTCAGTTCGCGAAGTTCACCGCAAGCTCCGTCCGAATGAATCGATTCGCCACCGTGCACAGCAATTGGAGCTTTGTCCATCAACTTTATGGAAGATTTTGCGCAAAGATCTTGGCTTGCGACCTTACAAGATCCAGCTTGTGCAAGAATTAAAGCCGCGAGACCATGCAATGCGTCGTGATTTTGGTGTATGGGCCGAAAATGAGATTCATCTCGATGCTGATTTTCATCACAATTGGAAAATTGGACCTGTAGAATTGGTTTTATTCGAGCCAGCCGCGGCGGCCACATGCCCGAAATCATATTTAAACATTAATGGCATAAAATGATCCTTCCAATAAAGCCAAATTGATGGACATTAAAACGATTTTCTTGTGTTTTATTTCAATTCATGTTCTATACCTCAATAAAAAACACCCTTTAGAGTCCGGATAATTTTGAAATTGTTTTTCGAGGTCCACAAAAAATAAACTCATAATAATAATTGTTATAAGAAAAAATTTTATATTTTAATTTTGACTTATTTAAAGCTAATGCGAAAAGTTACATTTGTGCTCTTGAGCTGTTAATCGCGAACCATATTTGTTTTTCAAAAAATTCATTTTTGAAAACGATGATTAACATACAAATGTCGAGCCAAGTGGATGTCGAGTTGATAGCTAGTTTCTTACAATTTTAATATTTTTCTGTGACATGTTTACCCCAAAATTCTTCAGTGGATGAAGTTTTCTACATTTGCAAGGAAATATCTTCTTGCAAGTCAACTACCACCATTTGCAGTAAAGGCTTTGATAAATTGAATAATTTCGCAGCCACGTCAGTCCATTCTGCCGCTGCAGCAACTTCATAAGGGAATTTAAGAAATTCAGACAGATTTCCTATCTCTGCAAAGTCTTGGAATGTTGCAGCAAATTCTTTCCCAAGATCTGCTAAAAATCTTATATACACTGCAGTGTCTTCTTCAGAAATCTTTTTATACTCAAGCATTGTTGGGAAATCAATAAATTCTTCACTTGCAATGTCTTTTTCAAAGATATCCAGCTTGCGACGGACAGCAGACACACTTTGTATCGGATCACATATTAATTTCCACTTTTCCTTGGAACTCGGTGTTGAGCGCATTCAAATATTTCAGTATGTCTTTAAGAAAAGCCACAGCTAGCATATTCCGCTTGTTTGTTACGACATCCAAAAAATTTTTCTTCTTTTAAAAAAATATGTTTTTATCAACCAAATTTTTTTTTTGTGAATTAAAACCTTATTTATTTTGAATTAACTCTAGGTGTGTATAGAGAAGAGGGCAGCGGTGAGAGAGCAGAAAGGATGGTAGAGTATTCAACTCTATCGTCTCCCTTCAACATGGCCGGAAAGTGTGGTTGTGTATCGCTGTTCGTTAGACATTGCAATGGTATCCGCCATCTGGTCCCTGGTATTGGGCCATTCAGCGAGTATGCGCGGCTATCCGGGGATTCTCATCCGTTAAATTATATGGTTGAATGGGCCAGAACATTCGTTCTTTAGCCGAACTGTAAGTTTGCAAGTGTCTTTCCTGCTGGGCAGTGACTTTCTAAAAATCAAGACAAACGTTGACCAAAACTACACACTATTTTCTCCCTCCAACACCCTTAGTACCGAAAGCGATGTTCACACGATACATCTGATGCATGATCATCGCGTATACGTGTAGAATGACGTTTTTTAAAACTACAATAGCTCAATTTTCTGCAATCAGTCAGTCAGTTAGAATTCTGAAAGTGATAATGTCACATTCGGACGATATTTTAATTGTTGTCGCCCTTGTTTTGAGCGAAGAGGAAAAAATTATCATAAAACATCGAAAAAGAAAAAGTTTGTTTGATCTCAAAATATTTACTTTTTTGTTTACTTCTTTCCTATCTGTTTGCGGATACCTTTTTGGATATTTTTCCACAAGTAATTCGTATTGTTCTTCTTGTTTTTTCTTTGGCGATCACTATAAATCGTACTTGTAAGATCTCAAAGAGCTGGCAAGGAGCGGTAGAAGTCAATAAATTCCAAAATAAACAATTTATCTTCTTTTATTTTCTACGTCACACATGTTAACGCTGCAGCAATTGCCAGAAAATTACACCAACTTTCATAGAAACGATACATCAATTGAATCAATCAACCAAAAAATCAAACCGGTTTTGAAGTTCACGTTTTGAATGATGGTTATATGAAAATTATCATTTTCACAAGTCGATTCAAATATGATCATGCATCAGATGTATCGCATTTATGAGGGATATCCCTGGAGCGAGTCTTATATTACCTGTCCAACGTTCAATTAGTAATCATTTTCGGATTGTTAAATTTTACACAATTTGCCGGACTTCGTGGGGTACCTGTCATCTAATTAAATTAAATTAAAATCGGTATAGGTCGAGACTTCGAAAAACAAATAAACAAGACAATATTTCGAAAACACAAACCGAATT
Organism: Hydrotaea cyrtoneurina; assembly: GCA_958296145.1. NCBI lineage: Eukaryota > Metazoa > Arthropoda > Insecta > Diptera > Muscidae > Hydrotaea > Hydrotaea cyrtoneurina. Next base: position 8,694,705 of record OY282515.1, on the reverse strand, counting down.
TGCTGCAATAGGCTTTATGGAATTTAAACACAGAACTTGAAGTACATACATTTTGTGAAGCATTTTCCAGTTCTCTTCGGCATAACCGGGGCCTCGATGTTATTCTGGCATTGGCATAGTCTCCATATCATAGCTATTTAATTATATGTGGGTTGAATAATTTCCATATTGTGTTTGTGTGTAAATTAAGTTGCCGTCTTGAAGAATCGTTATTGCAAAGATTTCGAGATGTCTGTTCTGTATGAGTGTGTGTGTGTATGTAAATTCGTTTTAAAACATTTGTAAACAGACCTCAAGGTGTTGTCTTAAAATTGAATTTTATTACTTTCTTGCGAGTGTTTACCGTGCACCGGATTTGCGTTTTAATTTCCGTTCGAAAATTTCATTTTATATTATGTTTATCGTAACAATGCTGTAACAGTGCATGATAAACGTAAACATTTCGTTTCTATCAAATTGGTATTACATCAAAATCGTATATAGCATAGGGAATATAATAAATGAGATCAATTTAAAAGGTAAGACAGGATATCCGAATGCATGGCTAATAGAACATTGTCTTCTTTACTTTAAACTTTGCAACGAGAATTGTATTACAGGACAAACAGTCAGACAACTTACAAAATAAGAAACAACTGAAATTAATATAAAATTTGATACAGGGTTTTCCAACACAAGGTGTTATTTCATAATAAAGAAAACAACATCGGCCACCACGACCATGCTTACAGGACCATATCCTTTTAAGTGGCTGTCCTATGTCCTCGATAGCCTCACGATTTATATCTTTGAGGTCTTGAATCGACGCTGGGCTTTTGGCGTAGACATTATCTTTTACGTGGCCCCAAAGGAAGAAATCGCAAGGTGTTAAATCACAAGATCTCGGTGGCCAATTGTGATCACCTCTTCGAGAGATAACACGATCCGAAAACTTTTTAGGTTAGCGAACTGTGACTGCAGGATTTTCACCATTTTTGTAGTGAATTTTAATAATTTCAATGCGTTGTTGAAACGTGTATCGTTCCATTTTTAGTAATGGCGTAGTTGTTAATTGTAAAATGTCAAAGAATAAAAGCTTAAAAAGTGACAGCTACCCGAAATATCGGGAGATTCAAAATAACACCTCTTGTAGGAAAACCAGATCTTCTCAGGTTTCGAATACATTAGAGGGATTTGTGGAGAAACCCAAAATAATGCGTGAACAAGGAATTTTCCGCGGGTTTTAAGCATATTTGGCTATGGTTTCTAATATATGGCAACTCTTTAGCAAAATGAGATTGTAGTTAAACCAGTTTCCAATAAAACTGTATTAGAACTTCTAATACCTTTTTGAGCGGTTAGTACAAAAGAATTAACATTTTGGATTGTTGATGTGGCAACACTAACACTTTTATCAGAACACATACGATATGTTTCCGGTGAACATTTAAGTTCTAAACATGCCTAAAGTTTTTCCTCCGTATTCATAAAAATGTAAAACGGCCTTGTTAAGAAAAATGTATTCAAGATTCAGAAAAAATGTTCACACATTTAAATTTTTAAATTTTATGTTTTGAATTTTGAGGAATACGAGGGATTATGTTTAAGTTTTCGTTAAAAAGAAATAAAATGTTTATTTTTTTTTTTTTTTTTGGTGAAAACCATTATTCCCTTCATTATGTTAAAGTCGGGAAATTTTAAAACTTTTAAACCCCTAATTTCTGGGGAAAATAACAAAAATAGTAAAATAATTTTTAATAATTAATTTACTATATTCTTTTAAATTATTTGAAAAAAGTCGGAAAATTAAAAACACGAGTATGGGGAAAATAACAAAAAAAAAATACTTTTAATAATTAATTCAATTATTTTTTTTAAATTATTTTTTAATACAAGGATGTCCCAGTGATTTGCTGGGTTTAAATTAAAAAACGTGTGTATTCGTCGAATTCAAGATCAGAAGAAGGGATTTTTTACAGGAACCAGTGCTTACAACATTTACAAAAAGTGCTGCCAAGTTTCGTTCTTGTCGTCTTGATGCATTCCAAGATTGACACGTATTTTGATTTTGTTTATTGTTATTTTACCCAGAAATTATGGTGTCATTTCAGACCTCATAATTGGTGGCGCATCCAAAAATGTCTACCAGCTTTTTGCTGTGTTCTTAAGGAGACCGGCAAACATGTTCATAAAATTATTGAAAATCCATGTTATTCTATTCCAAAAGTTTCATTTCAAATCATTCGCAAATACTTGAGGAAATTTGAAAACTTTTAGCATTTGAACTGGACACATCAGCTGTTGCTTTCCAACTATTATTTATGGCATTCCAACCAAACATCACATATAGAACGCTAAAATTTCTCTTCCTACCGAGTGTTTACATTGCGGAGGGGTGGTTGTGCCTAAAACGCGGCTGCATTTCCTGTTGGGACTGACGTACCTGTATGTGTTAGTTATGGTTGTGTGTAAAACCGTGTCTAGGCTAAATCTGGTTTTGTGAAGTGGATAAATGTTTTGCAAACCAATTAAGTGCTTATCAAAACAAAACTGGCTCACCACCCACGCACTGTAGCGTACATACCCGCCGCCAAGCATTTGACAACACCCACATATCTGAAGGCCATTCACAATATTTTTCGAAAGCAGCCTTTACTGTTCTAATTATTATAACTGGGGCCATTTCAGAGTATTGGTGGCTGGCTGGCTGGCGAATAAATTGTTTTCAATATTACACCTGTGGCAAGTTTGTGGGCTCTATGTCGAAATATACGTTTGCATTGGCGAGTAATTGTCTTGGTGATCTTACCCAGTACATTCAGATTGTTATTTTTATTATTTTGTGAACAAAAGATAACATGAAACGAAATGTAAAACAATGCAATCCTTTTGCTGCACTACATTTTGGCCAAGTATCCATTTAGCTTTATTGGCGCCAGTTGTACTTTGACAAAACAGGCGCCTAAACCGACATTGGAAAGCTGCAAATAAAACAACCAAAACGGCATAACAGAACGGGACAGAAGGTCACCGACAATGAAACTAATGAATGAGAGTAATGGTTGCAACACTTAAAGCCTCTTATCGTAATAGAACGTGGTTTAATTTGTTAAAACTTTGATGTCAAACATTGCCTTCAGCCGGAACAGCAAAACTTTTCTCTAATCCTGACGAAAAACGGCAAAGTAGAGTTTTGTAACCAGAAGTGCAGAATGATGTCGACTTTAATGTGCAGCAGTGTAGTGACAATGGTTTATTTGTAGAAGTGTATAATGGAATGGGAACTAAAAATTCAGAATTTTAAGAAGTTTGGCGGATGTGATAAATAATCACCAATAATCTGACTACATCATTGTGGTATTTATGACAAAAAAAACGGAGACAGTCTTGGTAAGTAAACGGGAGGTAACAATAAAGTGTGAAATGGAGAAACTATTTAGAGGATATTCCACAATTCTGTATGACAATAAGGATCAAAAAGTAACAAACTGGACAAAAATTGTGAGCAAACCGTTGGTGAGACTTGCATGCTAGTGGACATGTACGTTAAGAACTGAATTGAATGGAGCTGGCGTAGCCGAGAGTGTGCGACTCAGTTCAACAAAAACATCGCCACGCCATCGTTGTCACAACTGAACTTTTCTGTAATGAATAACCACTATACTATTCTGATGTAATGTCGTCCCTATGTACAAAAATGGTAGATATTTGTTTTCATTGGAGAGTTTTTTTTTTCAATTCAATCAATTTTCTAGACATATTTCATATGTCACAACTGGAAAGCGACTTGTCCGATTTGTTTAAAATAAATAAACGCATTCTCATTTTAATTGAAAGATATGTGGGTTTATGACAACAACTTTTTGTCATTTTGGAATTTTTATGAATTTTTTTCACAAAAAAAAAAAAAAAAATTGTCAAAAAAAAAATCGACTTAAATTTGTCATTCAGATACAAAATCACTAAAAAAAACTACAAAATTACGATCAAATTAAATTTTTTTAAAATGTTCTTTTATTCCTCAAAAAAATATTTTTTTTTAAAAAAGTCTCTGCATTGAAAAGCGCCCAATATGTGCCAAAAAGTGGTCGAATATTACCTCAAAAGAATCAATGCTTGCAACACTTCGCGTAGTGGTCATTTAAATGATGTCGTGTTTCACACATAATGTCAACGTTCAAACTTTATAATAAAAAAGAAATATCATGAAAAAAAAATATTTTATATGTGTTTTATTTACGTTTACTTTTGAAAACGCAAAATGGATAATCGTTTACATGGATTTGAACGATTTTTTCTTTAAGCAAACTGAACTCTTATACTGGTGGATCATCAAATCAAACGTGTATTCAACACCACTGGTTGTCTTTTATTACTTTTTTTCCAAATAAAATTGGAACCCTACGATTCCGGGAAACTAATTATTAAATTGTTCTCTTAGGTAACTAATCATGGAAGAAATACGAATTTGGAAGCTCCCATAAATGTGGGTGTTCAATAATTTCATAGTGCCAAAATTGAGATCCTATGGCCTCCCGAGGTCGATGTTCCATTGTTTATGTTTCTTTCTCTGAAGGTCAGTAATGCATAGTAACGTTCCCTCTACTATATATCAATTGTAGTTTGAAATTCATGTCGTCCTGAGGGTGTAGCCCATTCAACCCAGCTGAACTTAACAAATATGTATTTGCAATTGTCTACACTTTTTTTTTCTCATTAAGGAATAATTTTTACATTCGTTTACAAAAAATGTTATATTTTTTATTTTCAGTGTGAACATGATTCATTTCGGTCAAAACTATGTGTTTTTTTACTGGAGCAAACTAAAGATTATATTTTTGGAAAAATTTTTGGTGTTCATATTCGTGGCAACTTTTCACTATCAGGGCAAAAAAAAAAACTCTGGTTTCAATGGAACTGACCACATATCCATTTACTAGGCCAATTTGATTGCTTGTATGTCATGTGGTCATACACAAATATGTAATTAGGTCAATGCTGTTGCGAAAGACAGTCGAAATGGGAATGCCAGAAAAGTGGCAAGGATCAAGTCGATGTGTAGATGTTTTTGTTTGGCATTTTGCGTAAAGTGATTATGTCATAGACATTCATTAAGAAATCACTGATGTGGCCCAGAATCGAATTGTGTGGATTTTTTTTTTTTTTTATTAGATTTCCAGATTTATGGTTTAGTGGAGTTTCTTTGCTTAATTAGGATTCATTACGTCAATATACATATATCTTTAATGTGCTTTCACAGGACAATAATTAACACTTCATGTGCGTTTGAATGTGTGGCCAAGTAATGCAAATCTTATTTATTTGTTGTTGATTTTGTTCGAATGCTTCCGTTTTATGGTGTAAACAAAAAACGTTGTGAGTTGTTTGGTCTTTGGTCTTAAGGAAGTTAATAAAATAAGTTAATAGTTACTTACTTGCTTGTTTCCCTTAACATTCAGTGAAGTAACAGACGGGGAACATCTCTCGAATCAGTGAGCTGTACATGATATAATTTGTATACTCAAACAGCGGGACCTACTGTTTAAAGTCAGCTCCAAACGGCTAATGCTTTTCTAGAGGAGTTTTACATGGCTTAGAGATTGCTCTTTCTCGTAAAGTCGCCAACATTTACGAGGTGGACTGTAGCGGCTGGAAAATGTTTGATGGTCCTGTCCAATTTCGAACCTGGGTTTACTTATCTGACACATACTAACTACTACACCAGGCCGACCACAAAGAAATACTAAATATCTACTCATAGATTCATAGATTTACAAAATTTTTTTTTTTAAGGAAATTGACCAAAGTTAACCATAAAGATAATCGATGCTGGGAAATATTTATATTCATACTATTTTGATTAATTAACAAAATCTGTATATTTTGTAACCAAAACTGAATTATTCTCTTCTGTAGTCTTTAATTTTCAATTCCATTTACATGGTTTTTGCTCTCTTTATAAGAAAACCAAAACAGAGAAAAAAAAACCTTTGGCCATTTCTGGCAAATGAAACAGAATGATATAAAAAGAAAAATGTGGCCTACATGTGTATATTTGCCACAAAAACGTGCAACAACATGTTTTGACAATAGCAAAAAACATGTGTTAGCAATCAATACGATGTTGGAAGTAACTTTTTAAGTCTGTTATCATTTGCTTTCACCGACCATTGGTCGAAACAGTTCTATGCAAATCAACAGCCGCAAAAGAAAAACATGTGGAAAGATCAACATTGAAGAGTCATATTTCTTCTGGTAAAATGAACAACAACGAAAAAGAAACTAAGAAATGTACAATTTAAGACTCGACAGAAAATAGTCCCTGATTTATCTCACCATGGATGCTTGAATTGAGCTTGACCAGTACCAGTTTTTATGGAGCTCATACTTGAAGTGATCTTTGGTTACAATGTCAGATCGCAGTCTTAAATCTTATCTCTCGGGGATAATCGTAGTGGCTGTTCTTTACAGCCGAATCGCTAATAGACCTTTGACTCAGTGTAGAGTTACAACCCATATATCAAAAGGCCAGAGATAGAGGTCTCGACCCCATAACAAAAGGGAATTCTTAGGTCCATAAAGTATTCTTCGAATAAGCAGCGGCGAAGTTGGCCCTGGACAATTGTCCCCTGTGTAAAGCTGCACCGTGGTTATAAAGGGTTCTCCAACAAGAGGTGTTAATTTGGTATTCAAAGAAAAATGGTATTTTTTGAGATAAATGATCGAATGTTTATTTCATAATAAAGAGGTAGGTATGCCGGTAATAATGGAAAACATCATCAGCCAAATGGCCACCACGACCTCGCTTACAGGACCATATACTTTTCATGAAATTGTCCATAACCAAATCGCAAAGTGGCTGCCCTATGTCCTGGATAGCCTCACGAATTCTGTCATTGAGGTCTTGAATCGACTCTGGGCTGTTGGCGTATACCTTATCTTTCAAGTGGCCTCAAAGGAAGAAGTCACAAGGTGTTAAATCACAAGATCTCGGTGGCCAATTGTGATCACCTCTTCGAGAGATAACACGCTCCGGAAACTTTTTACTTTTGCGAACTGTGACTGCAAGATGTTCACCATTTTTGTTGTGAATTTTAATAATTTCAATGTGTTGTCGTATCGTTCCATTTTTAGTGAATACGAATAAAAGCTTCAAAAGTGACAGCCACCGAAATACAGCGCAATCTAATGTTGGAGAATCCTATTTTTCCTTACTGAAAAATTACATAAATCTAAATCAAAGATAACCTGCAAATTGTATCCACTGATAGAAAAACTCAACTATACTTTGTACATTAGGGTGGAGTGAAATTCAAAAAAAAAAAGTTAACCTCGGAAAGAGATGTAGTCTGGGGTCCTAATGAGGGGAAAAATAAAGAAAAAAAATTTAAAAAATTTTTAGGGGTCGCGCCACTCCCGCGAAATTTGGAATAGCAATAGCGTAAACAATGAAATAAGGGCATGAACAAATTTAAAAAAATTTTCTCATTGTTCAAAAATTTCAAAAAGTAAAATAAGTCAAATCGTCCCTTCTTCAGAAAATTGACTGAACAATGAAATCGCCACCAAAGCTACAAATATTAGTCGATTATCCTCATATTTGCCTCAAATACTTTTGTTTGGGAACTGAACAAGCTCAAACTTAAATTTCGAATAATTTAAGTCGTTAATTTTTAGGATTTTTCTAAAATCAACGCCAAAATAGCGATAATTTCCAAATTTCGAGAGTGTGGCGCGACCCCTAAAAATTTTTTAAAATTTTTTTCTTTATTTTTCCCCTCATTAGGACCCCAGAATACATCTCTTTCCGAGGTTAACTTTTTCAAATTAAAAAAAAAAACACGTTTTCACTCCACCCTATTGTACATAAACTAAACATATCCTTTTAATGTTAGAACAGTAAAAAGGCAAATGCCTTAAAGTCCATGTTGCCCTTTACAAATGATATTCATGTCTATAAAATCTAACAGTATACAAATCTAGAGATGTCCACTGAATTCCATTGAATTCATTTCATTTGAAACTTTTAAAGTTTGTGCTTAAATGAGCAAACAAATCTCATTAAATTCATTTGACGACCAACTTAAGCAATGAATGCATGAATGAGTGAATAGGCCGACACAGCATCCAGGGCCAGGGCCATACAATGATGACAATGACGATAACGATGATGCTGATGATGTTTGGCTGTAATGGCAGCGGGAGGTTCTTTAACTATTCAATATTAAGTGGCCTTTTTATGGCAACAAGTGAAGAAACCAACTTGCGCTGTTAAATAACAATATTTTCCCTTTAGTTTTTAATACTATTCGTCATTGAGGGGGGAAATGGAGACGCCAGACAGCAGACGCGATGCAACAGTTGAATATTCTTTGCAAATGGACGAACGTATTTAGTTTTTTTTTTATAAATGTTGGAAATTAAATTTAATGGCATGAATTAAACAAAGGCACTTTGGCTGAGTAAAACCCATTTGCTTTTCAGGATGCTTGCTTGAACTTTTGTACGTTTAATTTGTATGTTATGTTATGTAGAGCAGGGAGTAAAAGTGGCCCAAGTCTCATACAAGATCTCTCAGATGAATACAAATGGTCTATTTATTCTTTGTTAAGCAGGTCGTGAAGCAACGTGAATACACACTGATCGAGACCTAGACGAAACCGATAGGGTTATGATTTACATGACAAGTTTTACATGGCTTATAGGTAAAGTTGTCAGCATTTACGAGCTTGCAACAGGCGCTGAAGAATGTTTGCTTCCGGTTCATGGATTTGCTCGTTCATACTCAAACCACCACCTAACTATTTATTTTAAACAATGTAATTGACGAACAAATAACTTAACTTCTTAGTTTAAAAAATCCGTGTACAACTTACTACACTCTTGCTCTGATGTCTTCATACTCTTGTTACGGAATTTTCATATTACGACTCAGACACAGTTTAAGAATGATAATATTCCATACGACTCTAAAATTATCTAAAGGTATATAGAAAAAATTCCCCCTCCAGTCTTTCTGTATCCGTTTCTCATTCTGCTTCACAGACTTGGCATCGATGTTCGTGGAAAATTCCTAATTTATGGTTATTAAAAGTTCTTGCCAAATTCACTGCAAATATATATGTACGTACATATATCAGCCAACATTCATGGCGGACCGTAAAACACATTTATTTCCTGACTTTTGTTATTGTACAACATCTTCTTATTTAAGTTACCATAGACAAAGGGCACATACTAAACCGAAAATCGATTAGAAAACGATAAAAGACAAAACGATAGAAAACCCAACCAACAGACACATAATTTATTTTTATGTGTTAAAAACTCAATTGGAATTTAATGTCAAACACAACGGAGAACAGTACAATAAAAAAAAATTACAACGAAATTCATTGGAAATTGACTCAAGTACAAATTGTCAAATTCGATTGAATTCTGGACGAAAAAAATTTATAAGAAAAATGAAAGGCTTCAGAGAAGTCTTAGGCATATTTATAAAAATTTAAAACATCGTTGTTAAGTCACATTTGTAAAATTCTTTTCATGTTTTCAGAGATTGATGAGCAAGTGACGTCAAATGTTCCGATTGTCCAAAAAGAGTTCGTCACACCGGGAATCTGCTTAAAACTGGAAATGATATTGTAATGTTGGACGAATGGAGATATACAATTGCGGTGACTGAGGCAGCCGTCACCCAGGTATGTGATATGTTACATTTATCATTTTATATAATTTTAAGCGATGGGAGCCGCCAACATTCACAGTCGGCAAACACAACCGTGTGACCACTTAAAAAGTGGATTTCACTTCGAATTGTAAAGGGTTATACATTTTGCGTTTTCAAAAGTAAACGTAAATAAAACACATTCCAGCCCTAAACTTTTGAAACCACGAAATGGATAACCCTATATAACGGTGTGCTTTGCCCAGACGTTGTTTCCTGGGATGTGCTCATTCACATTCCTCCAATTCAAAATTCAATTTCCAATGGTCAGGGGATTTGTTATGGCCGCAATTGTGAGAAACAATTAGCAACGTTATGAAAACCAATGAAGTGACGATTAAAAATTTAAAGAAATAATTTGTGGAAAACAATAATCAAACACACTACCGAGCAATGCTAATTTTGGGCGTGTACTAATTGTTGGGAAAACAATGACAACACGTGAGTGTATCAAAAATTCCTAACGCATTTCTCTTAGGAATTATTGTTTTTTAAGGACTTTTAGGTCCTTTTTCGTTCTTGGAATTTCTCAAAACGGTGCACTCCCATGCTCAGCCAACAAATCATCAAGGGTCGTCAAATGTTGTATTGCAGTCGATTTGTGTGTTTTTTTAGAGCAATGAAGAGCAAAATCAACAGCAAGGTGGGCAAAATGTTATAGTTCTGGTCAAGAGCTAGAAAGTACTCGGAGTTATTGTTCCATATCCGCCTTGTCGTTCTTCGGTGCACGTACTGGTGACTGGTCTCGCTTATATTTTTTTTTTGGTGAAGCAATGTCAGTCGATTGTAAAGTCAGTTGTCCGTTTTCCAAATATTTGTGTGTGTGAGGTACCTTTCGACTCAGCAATTTTCAGTTTTAGATCACACAATATCTACTGATTTACTAATTTCCCTTAACGTTCTATGAATAAACGAACGATTAACTTCAATTTTAAATTTAATGCAGTTGTCTAAAATGCTTCTTTGGAACGTTAATAGGCGATAGTTCATAGAATTTCTCTCGGTTTTTTATTAACTGGGAGTACTCTTTCAAACTACTCCCGTATGTCCTTCGGGTTTTGGCAATTACATGTCAGCTGCTCAGAAGTTTTTTCAAAAATGCACGAGAAGTGCCCCTGGTAATGAAGATAGTGTATTTCTGTCTGTTTTGGATCTAAGCAACTAAAAGTTGTTTAAAGTTATTTGGGATTCGCTGAATCCGAATCAGCTCAACATTTTTCGAGATTGGTTTTAGTTTTAAATAAACACATCTTTTACAGTTTTTTACAATTTTTGACAATTAATCTCCAAATTAGAAATAAAGAGCAGTCGAACGGAGTCGCTTGTACTGTTTGGGCTCTGTGTCACGCATTAAACTCCAACAGTAGTCAGTCATCATGCCCTCGTCCCAAAATCCTAAATATCGTTTTTCGATTTTTGCCAAATCTTGGTGTATTCGCTCTAATTTCTCGTTGCACCAAAATTTTTATGCGAAATTCTAGATGGGAGTGCAGAAAATGTATTTTGAGAGCCATTCGAGTTCCAATGTTGCAATAATTTTGCAACAAACTGTCGATTATCTACTTGAAATCCGGGGATTTGCGGTTACCGGGAAAGTTGTGAACAACATCTTGAAGTCATACCCATGCCGATGCTTCATTGGGCGTTAAACATTTTGTAAAGTGTCTGTCGGCCATTAATTTTCGTATATCAGGTCCGACAAATATTCAATCTTTGATTTTGTCGTACGACAATTTGGGAAATAACTTGGTCAAGTACTCAAAAGTCGGTCCTTCACAAACTAGAACCAAATTTGAATTTGAATTCTCAAATAACGATAAGATTTGCAGACTAATTACGTTGGCGTAGTCGTGTCGTAAATTTTTCTTTTTTTTCACAAAAAAATCAACTTTAAAAAACGTCAACTTTACGACACGACTACGCCAACCGTAATCAGGCTGTTGTTCTCATCTGCTCTGATGCAAAAGTATCATCCGAATTTATCGAAAAACATAGAAAAATTTGCCTGAGCCAAAAAAAAAACACAATAAATTTGTGTGTGTCAGTTTCACTGCAATGGATATAACGAGGTTTCTGACAAACGTATTCGTAATAGAGAGATTTATTTTGTATTAGATCTTATGGAGCGTTATAGGGGATTTAAAAAAATTCATTAAATCGAGGAAATCGCTATATTGAGGGACGTAATATCGAGGTTAGACTGTATTATCATAACTTGGAAACGAATTGTCCGATTTCTGTAAAATAATTTTTAAAAAATATATCACAATTTATTTTAAATCTTCGCCTTTAGTACATTTGTTCCAGAATGATGGTTTCTGTGTCATTAACAATGTTAAAATGGAAATTCACCATTTTCAATAGTTCATTGTACTCAGGGCACCACAGTACACCAGAATTGTAAAGTGACGATTCATTACAAACACTTTTGAATTTTGTTGTCATATAGTTTTAAAATCATACATATTGTATCTATGCTTGACTTTGCCATAAATAAATGTACAGTGTAATCGTTTTGTACAGGAAGTTAGGGTCCCACCTTAGAACAAAAACTTACATTTTATTGCCCAGTATAATCAATTGAATAGGATGCAGCAAGACGTATAAATGATTTCGATATTATTCACACAGTTGTAATTGGAAACTATTCAAATACGGTTTTAATGAGTCTGTCATTGAAATAAGTGATTCTTTTTTAATCAGTACACTTGTGAACACATTAAAGACCTGATGACATGTTTACTAGACGCTAATAAATATCGGAGATATTTCTCACAAGGACAAAACCTGTAGCAACTTCATTACGGATTCTTTTGGAATAATACTTGTAATACATAAGTTGGCTCTACCGTCTGTTGTTAGTCGTAATCTGATTCCCTTCTACCCATGGTGTATTACTGTCTGTTTACATAAAACGAATTTGTTCGTTCACTGCAAATTGTCAAAATTGAATGTCCAATAAAATGGAATTTTTATCGGTGATGAGGTCTTATTCGTTTGGGGTTCTGTTCCATATGACGATATCTAAATTCAATTCAACATTGACGATTTGTAACGAACGAACAAATTCGTTTTATGGAAACAGACAGTTAGTATTTTCTCAATTTCTTTTGGAATTATTGTTTTTTTTTTTAATATTTTAATTGTATGTACAAATCTTTTGTAAATTTCATTTTTGCTTTACTCATTTTATTGTCTTTTCTCTTAGTTCAAGTTTTTGTTTTCTCCATTTTTTTTTGTGGATTTGCTCATTTTCAGTTGGAAATGGTGTTGCAACTCATATCAGAGAGGGACAGAGAGAGAGAGAACCCATAATGCCTGACACCAGACTGTGGTGCAGAATATAGGAAATACTCCATTGCCAATGCCGATTACAGCATATTCTCCCTTCTCACACATGCAGACCACATCCGCCCACAAACAATTTACACCGAACTCAAGTGGTTTCGTGGCAGTAACAAAGGGAATCCGAAAAAACGAAACTGAAACAAAAAACAAATTCAAATAACTAAATTCCATATAAAAATCCTGCAACTTTTTTTTTTTGTTTTTGCAACATTTATCTTTCCCTGTTAAGAGCTGAAAATGGTTTATAAATTGAAACATTTTCAGCAATTTCCCCCAATTTTCACAAAATTGTACCGTTTTGTTTTTTTTGTGTGCTATGTTTCATTTACTACATCGGGGTGTGTGTGTGTGAGTGTGTTATTGCATCTGTGTCCATATCCGGAGTTTTAACATGACACGGATGAGGATGGCGAGTGAGGAGAAAAGTGAATGTGTAATATTTGACTTTAGTGAAAATTGAAATATAAAATTTTAACATTTATTTGTTTGTAGAAATGGAAACTTTCACACAAATGCTGCATACACACATATGCACTTACGTACACATGTACACATAAATATGTAAGCTGTGGCATTTCCTACTACACGCACACGTATGTGTGTACATATTGGCCAACACATGATTATGTTTGTGTTTGGGTGAGGTTTACATTTGGGGGGGAAAATACTCGTAACTACTATATATTCAATATATTTATGGGCACTGGTTAAATTTATAAAACCCAGGGCGGGTGTTACGGACAACATAAAGTGGAGAACTGAATTTTACAAATTTGAGTCGGTTCAGAAATTTATTCTCGTGAGACATCTTTCATTATGAAATACTTCATAAATATCTTATAAAATTATTCATATATCTTCAGAGTTTAAATCTTACAAATGGTTATTTTTCCTACAATTTGATTTTTCAATGTTAGGTTTTATGCGTCATCCGTCATCCGCCACCGAACGACGACCTAGAAGATTTTAAGTAACATTCTTGGTCTAAAGCCATATAATACACAAATGGAAGCAAGAGTTACTTGCCATAAAAACGTCGTTTTAGTGAATGGGACTTTTTATCGAAACAATTTCTTTAGCGTATTGGTTAGAAGTGCAGAATTTGGGCCGGCAAGCAGGCAGAGGCTGTTCAAGAGCTGACCGTGTACCCTGTACCCTTGTTTTGACCAGCATCAGACAATGTTCGCCGATTCCTTTTTGATTCTGGAAAATCAACAGTTTAATGTCGTTCTATTTTTCCGACGATTCTAATTTCGTCGGTATATCCCTGACTGAGATCTCTTATGGTGGTGAATGGTTACGGAGAGTTAATTTCCAATTTATATTGAACATCAGTGTTGTTCTGGAAAAGGTCTCTGTTTACCAAGAGGCATCGCATTATTTCGATGCTGTTCTTAGTCTATCTAATGATGGTGATGTTATTCGGCAACAAAACAAATTTTAAAATGGTTGTAACGCTAAAATTAATTGCAATTTAACGCTAAAATTGTCATAAAAAAACAAAATTATTTAAAATCTTCTCCTTTAGTTCATTTGAATACAGAACATTTTCAGAGTTATTAAGTTAAGTTAAGCTGGAACAATTTTTGTGTTCGTAACCTTTTTTGTTAATTCTAAGCCGACATTTTTTTTCTTCTGGCTTCAATATTTTATCGAAAAGTCATATATTTTACAATTAAAATGTGTATATATGTACATATATCATTAAAATCGATAGTGAGGGTACTTTCTGGAATCTCTCACACAAACCTACCTTCCGCATTTTTTTTGTTTATAAATCACATTTAACAAAAAATTTGTGTGGGAGGCACCAAAAGGTACCTTCACTAAACTGTGAATAAAGTCGAAGGTACTCCATCGATTTTTATTGATATATACTTAATTTTAGTTGAAAGACATGAGGTTTAATGGTAAAATATTTAAAAAAAAATTTCGAAAAACAAAAATAATTTAAAAAAAAAAATTCAAAGTTTCAAATAATAAAAAAAATATTAAAAAAAAAAATCAAATGCACTAATGGCAAAAGTTTAAAATCTTAATATATATTTACCCTCGACACTGATTCACTGATACACTGATTCACTGACTCTGTCACGCAGTACGTATTAATTTAAATAGGCATTCTATAATTCTACTAGTAAGTTGTAATGCGCCTATGGCGCCCGTTAATTTGCTTAAGAAAGTATTTGTTACTTAATTTTAAAAATTTTGTAAAAAATATTTTGAGAAAACTATTTTGTAAAAAAAAATTTCGAAAAAAAATTAAATTGGAAAAAAATAAAATTCGAAAAAAATAAAATTGGAAAAAAAAAAATTTGTGGAAAAAAAAAATTTTTGTGGAAAAAAAATATTTGCTAAAAAAAAAAAATTTTGCTGAAAAAAAAAATTTTTGTTGGAAAAAAAATTTTTGTTGAAAAAAAAAAATTTTGTTGAAAAAAAAAATTTTGTTGAAAAAAAAATTTTGTGGAAAAAAAAAAATTTGGTAAAAAAAAAATTTGGGGAAAACACAATTTCTGTACAAAAAAAATATATTATTTTTTTTTATTATTATTATTTATAGAATTATTATAGAATGCCTATTTAAATTCCTACGTACTGCGTGACAGAGTCAGTGAATCAGTGTCGAGGGTAAATATATAGTAAGATAAATAATAACAATAAAAAAAATATTTTTTTTGTACAGAAATTGTGTTTTCCTCAATTTTTTTTTCACCAAAAATTTTTTTTTTTACAAATTTTTTTTTCCTTTTTTTTCCAAATTTTTTTTTTTCAACAAAATTTTTTTTTTCAACAAAATTTTGTTTTTCAACCAAATTTTTTTTTTCCACAATTTTTTTTTCCACAAAAATTTTTTTTTTCAACAAAATTTTTTTTTTTCTGCAAACATTTTTTTTTTCGACAAACATTTTTTTTTTCAACAAAAATTTTTTTTTCAACAAAAATTTTTTTTTTCGAGAAAAAAAATTTTTTTCAACAAAATTTTTTTTTTTCAACAAAATTTTTGTTTTTTCCACAAAATTTATTTTTTCAACAAAAATTTATTTTTTCAACAAAAATTGTGGAACAGCAAGGAAGGTTATTTAATGACCACAGACAATTCACGCGCAATGTTGTTTTCCAAGAGGTTCTTCATTAAAAACCATTTTTTGTTTGCAATTTATGTTAATAAGTATTAGTGTGTATATCAGAGATAATTTTAATTTGCTCAATAAAATAAATTATATTTCATGTATATGAAAATGTTTGTTGCATCCATTTTAAATTAACACATATTTCAACGGGCGCCATAGGCGCATTACAACTTACTAGTAACATAATAATTTAAAAAAATTATTTCAAAAACAACGAAAATTCATTTTCAAGTTGCGACAACAATGCCTCGAAAAATTGAATAGAAAAAAAAATAAAAAAAACTTTACATAAAAAAAATTCGGGCATTATTGTTCTCAGTGTACCAGAATTATATAGTGGTTATTCAATAAAACTTTTGTTTGTTGCCTAGTATTATTACACTTTCTGATTTGTAGAGATTATACTTATTATGAGATTATAATTGCATAAAAAAATACATTTAAAAGACGACCACCTGTAGACGACCTAATTTCATACATGTTTCGTTTGGCAAACATTTATTTCATTGAGTTTGCAACACAGGCTGATCCCAGCCATTACAATTCCACAGCCACTTGTAGTTGGCAAATTGGTTGAATTAGATGGTTTGCATTTGATAACTGTATTCAAAAACATCTATTTTATATTCTTTCAAAGCTGCTCTTCAAACTGATTCACTTTTTCCAACAAAGCATAATAATTATGTGAAATGTCGACAGTTAACTGGGCATTCTCGACTCGCGAAGCCATTGACAGTTGAGGCGCGTATTCAACTGCTGTTGTGGCGTTGCTTAATATTAATGAGCTCATCAAATGTTTGTTTTGTACCTTTCAAATTTTCAATAGAATCGCCCAGAGATAACACACAAACCATAATACACGTTCGCACTCACACATAAACGTCATTGGCCAATTCATACACACACAAACAATAGCGATACAGATCTGCCCAGCTGGGGCAAAGACCAAACAATGCAATTGATTGAGTGCATTCGTGCATCTCTGATATTAATTGCATTTGATAGTGAGGCACATCTATTCACACAGATATTTCGAAAATACTGCAGTTGCCTTGCACTATGATGTGTCTGTAAAAAGATATGAAATGAAGCTGTTCGCTGTGATGATGCCATTGATAAGTAATTCCATTAACATTGCAAAAAAGAAACAGCGAACAAGAGGTCCTCCCGCCTGTTCTTGTAAATATTAGATTCAATGTCACACAATAAAATCGCAATCGAATGATATTGTGTTCCCATGGCCAATATGACAATATCGACAGATATCGGTATTGGAAGTGTAGATTTTGTGAAAATCTCCTTTCTACGGAAATCATGGAAACACAAAAGAAACCACAGTGTTATTGAATTTTGTAAATAGAAACATAATTTCATTGTCTATTTGGGCTGAATTAGACATTTCATGGAGATGTTTTTGGGTTTGTGTCTTAATGTCAACATTAAACCAAGGAAAATAATCAATAATAGTAATAATAATAATATCTAACAAGGAAAATTATCCTATGCTAATGTTAGGAACTCAACAAATTGTGGCAGTTGTTTGATTTGTAAATAATAGTTCTGTTGACCATAAGTAAGCAAAGATGGACTTGGCATGATTAGATATACGATACCAAACATAATTCTTTAATAAAAAATTGACTAAATATCAGGGGATTTCCCCTATAAATGAAATGCACTATGTTTGCGATAGGAAATTAGGGTATTTGAAGGAGGAAAAAGGAAGATGAGTTTGTTGACATTTGTCTTGCCGCAATACAATGATTTCCTCCTTCCAATACAAACAGTTAGGCTGCAGGACGAATTTTCTCTATACTGTGTCGTCAGCGGATGAAAGTCTATGTTTAATATGAACCTACAACTCCCACGCTGATAGACAATTACGCTTCCAACTCGCCTACCCGGGCGTATAGAGAATATTTTATAATTTCATAGCGATACAAGTAGTGATATACAAATAAAGACTGAAATAAGTTCGATATATGTCAACGTCTAAATGAGTAAGAGAATATCTGCCAGAAGTCTGGGATTATTTTCCCAACAACACTTTCAGAGGCTTTAATCGTATGCTAGCTTACGTTCTCGTTTGCCACCAGTTAGAAATTAATCCATATTTTGTGGAATCTTTACACGTTTGACTATAAAATGCAAAGACCATTTAACGCTTTTTCCGTTCAAGCAAGCCTTTAAATAGCTACCGAACCGAAATAACATTTTGTCCTCCTGCCCATCGGCTACTCTTTTATTTTGCTGAAGTATTTGTGAGGAGCGACGTGACATCGTCTTAAGGTCCATTAGCACTCACGGGCAATCGTCGCCCGTATTGAGAAATCATCATCATATCATAACCATGGTCGTAAATACAAGTGAGAGCTGTGGAAAAACATGAAGAAAAGCCATTAAAGAGACATAACAGAAAATCACCGGAAATCAAAGATTCGAAACGGGCTTTTTCTTCTTTGTTGTGTTCCATTTAACAGTTTCCATTTTTGTTTTCTACTTTGGACTAAATGTGATAAACACATGAAAGTGGGATTTAAAGATTTTGTTTAAAGCATAGCAACGATTTTATGAAAGTGCCTGATTGCTGCATGGAAAATAGCAATATTTGCTTGGGAAGGCTAGCTATACAGGGTGGGTGAACTGAATTGTAACTATTTTGACAATTTCTCATGGTTCACTGATATGGTAACTCAATGGCGGTTGGACAAAACTATATGAACAAAATGTAAACAGAAATAATATGTCAATCCAATAGTATTAAATCCACGTGAATTTTCCCGCCTATAAGTGAAGATGTAATGCCTCTGGACAATTTTCTGTGGGACCATATACTTTTGAAGCCGACGTGACATTGCCTACGAAGAGCCACGACATTGACAATTAGGGAATTCACAAGGTGTACTAATGTTGTAAGTTGTAACAAAGTACGAGACCTACAATAGTACGTATGTGAACAACCTGTCGTATGTGTATGTACTGACATCTAAGAAACGTACATTTTCAAACGTCAAATGTAAAAATAGTAAAAAATAAATAAATACCAAATAATTTCAATTGTACCAAAAATTATACAGATGTACCATTTCTTCCATCACTGTCCCTTAGTACGATTTCAAAACATATATCCAAACGTTGTACTGTCGTACAATTCTTTTATATGGAAAATATCAACAAAAAATATACAACAGTTGTACAGCTTTAGTACGTACGACACTTACAACACTTAGGACACCCTTGTGAACACCCTAAATATATCATACTAGTAAGTTGTAATGCGCCTATGGCGCCCGTTGAAATATGGAAAAAAAAAAATTTTGTTGAAAAAAAATTTTTTCTTCAAAAAAAAAAATTTTTGTTAAAAAAAAATTCTTGTTGAAAAAAAAAAATTCTGTTGAAAAAAAAAATTTTTCTTCAAAAAAAAAATTTGTTGAAAAAAACATTTTTGTGGAAAAAAAATTTTTTTTGAAAAAAAACATTTTTTGTTGAAAAAAAAAAAATTGGAAAAAAAAATTTTGGAAAAAAAAATTTTGGAAAAAAAAATTTTGTAATCAGTGTCGAGGGTAAAGATATTACTCATAAATTGTAGGCCGTCTACTACAAACAGATGAACATTTTTATTCACAATTTGTGATGAATTTATATTTGGAAAATAAGCTCGAATCATGAAATACCTTGTACTACTTAGGGTTCATTTTGCAATCAATAACCTCCGAATAATTACAAATTAGATTTAGTTTGTGAGACTGACATGAGAGTGGACAACACTCATTTTTTGTTTTTTTTTTAAGCTTGGCGGCCATGTTAACAAGCACATCTGGAACATCTGTGAATTACTAAAACCCAAATGTGATGCTCAGATATTACGGATTTTGACCCATTTTTCTTTGAAAATGCCTGGTGGCCATTTCGGTTAATAGTGAGTGCTCCAGGCTGATGTTTGATGGCTTCAACATGGATGATCTTTGGTCGCAGCAAGACGGCGATCCATGCCGCACAGCCCACGCCACGATCGCTTTGGTGCCCTTGTAGGCGAGTTGGTAGTGTGTTTGCCTATTAGACTGGGGGTTGTGGGTTCGATACCCAACACAAATCTAGCCATATGGTCGGTGTCATCCGGTTTATTCTTGGACCCAAAATTAGAATATAAAAAAATACACACTGCTTAACCAGCTGAGCAAAGTGTTTCAAGTATAAAATTGTATCCGAATCCTCGTCTGACCAAACGTGACATGAGATTTTCCAACGTGAACTAAACTTATTTTCCATATTAACTTTGTTGCGATAACCGGAACTGTGTTTATTAAATCCGAATTAAGCCGAATAATTGCTCTCATTCAATGGGTGAAATACGAGGTAATACAGTGCGTGTTGATAGAGGCTCCTGCTGCTTCGGTTCTTTTAAGTTGCAACGTATCTTTCGGGTAAAGATGTAAGTACTTTTTGACAATACACTCAACTATTTGATAAATGAGAGGGAAACATGCATAACGTTTAAAAGGAGAGCCAGGCATACCAACACACGTTCCTAAGACAACCTACCCAACAAACATTTTCGATTGTCTGCGATTCGCCCACGAAAGAGCTGAACAATCGCGGCGATTGTCATCTGAGACTCCTTGTCGAATAGACGGTGTTAGCAGTTGGTTCTGTGCTGTGCGATTCACCATGAAGGATGGCCGTAGAGATTCAAATACCATTCTTCACAGCTGATGTTTAGAATTTTAATAAAAACTAAATTCACTATCTTATTTGTGTATTTATCGACCGAGACCTACTGCTTAAAACAGTTTTGGAACGGCTAATGATTTTCTCAAGAGAAGAAAATTTTTACTGAAACATTGTTGATATCTTATCCGGTTTCAAACCCGTGTACTGCTGTGTGATAGTCGCACACACTACCTACCACACCACGGCCGTACAACAGTTGTTCAGAATAATGTGTGAAAATTGTTTTTGAATTTTCATAAATTTTTTCTTAGCAAATATGTTTACATTTTTTATGAATACGGTGTTTACTGTCTGTTTCCATAAAACGAATTTGTTCGTTCGTTAGAAATTGTCAATATTGGACGCGTTCTCAAATGGGTTTCAGACATTATTCAATTCTGGTTTTCAGATATACGTTAGATGCCAACATATGACACACAATCCCAAAAGAATTAGCTCTAATTACGGATAAAAATCCTTTTAAGTTTTAAGAAACAAATATATTCTTTGTTTGCCTAACAAAATGAAAAAAACACAAACCCATTTATTGCTCTCCTGAAGAACTTCCAAATGTGGTCAGTATGATTGTGCATATGTTAACAATCGCTTATCAATCTTCTAGGTGATGGATAAGCGAACCATCTTGCAATGGGGATTCGCAGGAACATCGTGCAGACAATCGTTAGCCCCAGAATCTTCCCATTGTTTGCTGGGTATTGTAAAATAGGAATTACTCACATACACTCTCGCCTCGTCTCCTCTCACACTGATACTTGCTCACAGCCTTTACATCGCGCTCTCTACGAAATATAATCTTTGTACATGTGCACTTGTAAGACAAGACAAGTTTTTGCTATGGCACAAATAAGTTTCAACATTCGAATGCAACAACAAACAGAAAGAGAGAGAGAGAGAATGAGCCTCAATACTTTGCGTTGAGTGCGACTCTCTATGAGTTTCATGTTTTATAGTTTCGTATGTTTGTATGTATGTCTTCTGTAAGACGTTGAGTGTGGTCATGCTAATGTTACTGACCTACAAATCCGTTTCCAAGTTTACTCATTCATTTATGTACATGCTGTCCTCTTTGCCTTGTGCTGGATGGATTTGCCTTCTTCTCTCAGTCGTGTGGCGATGGGATGTGTCACTTTTTTCAAAAACACTTACAATTTCAAAGGACAGGAAGCCAGGACATATCTTCCTTTGTAATGGGTGATTTTTCAAGACCTTGTTTTGTTTTTTAATGAGTGGGAACAATTACAAGTGTGTATAAGATTTGTATTTGAGTTAATGCTAATGACTAATTTTCATAAATTCAATGAAATTAAATTTATATGAACCAGATGAAAGCTAGCTTTGTGAATGTGAAATATCAAACACTGGTTTGTGTAAATGCATGACTATTGAAACGCAAAAACGTATTGCAGAAAGTAATCTCTAAATCTCAATTCATTAGCTGTTTGTAGCTGTAGATGAAACGTACACAGAAATAGGTGAATCCACTAAAACCACAGCAATGTTCAGCTAAAGACAGTGGTTTCTATTTGAATCATATGTTATTTTGATAGTGACAGCTGTTTCCGGCTCAAAGTCTGGGCGGAAAGTCAGTACAATAACTCCGTGGAATGAAATGAATCACTACACGGTTGAACAACGTTGAGAAATAGTGGAAACATTATCCAAACTAAGTACTGTGTAACCAAACAAGCGCATTTAGTAAACAACAATTTTCAATGAAATGATGCAACCATTGCGCCGACTGTAGATCCCTCAATTGTTTGTGAGACTGGCATGCAAATCGGCAAATGTTAGCCACAGACTTATGTTTTTGTTATTGTCTTTTAGGAATGAGAGAAAAGAAATTTACTTAGTTCATCAGTGCACTAATGGGAGCACCAATATGACAGAGTACTGGCGTGCGTATGAGTAATATTAATTTAAGTACATTACTTAGGCAAGCCATTGAGATGAGAATGAGCCCGAAACTGTCACCAATGTCTTGGAAAATTGTGTTAACAGGATGAGCTAAGGCGAAGCCAATCAAGGCAGCCACATGAATAAAATCGTGTTCCATAAATAAAAAGAATGTTTGCTCTTTGAATAAACCAGAAAAATCGATTTTCTCAATTTGTTTTAAATTTATAAAAACAAACGCATGACTTCGTGCCACCATTTCATCAATTCACAATGTTCAGAATGCTATATATCATTTTCAAAACCAATCACAAACAAAATGTATCTTTGTCCCGATTGTAATGTCATGAAACATACGCTGCTTTTGTAAAACTCTTGAGAACACATTCGTACACACACATTGGCAAATACCATCTTGGTAATATTTACACCACACTGTTCTCTAGATACAAGTATGCGAATCCTAAAAGCTTTTCCATATATATTTCGTATCGATTTTGTGTTTTGCATTTCCCATTCTAATAGAGCGAAAGTGGTTTGCTTAAGGGACTCTGGGTAAGACTTGCAGGCAAATGCAAAAACGGTTGTAAAAAAAAAAATACATTTTCATTTCTTTATTAAATAAATAAAAGCCAAACTCATACTTCCATACCGTGAAAATTATGTCAGTGTTGCGATGGGTATGAAAAGTGGAAATCAAGAGTCTCCTAGCAAACATTATTGATTGAGTGGTAGTAAGAAAAAAAAAATATCAAAAAACATGTGCATTAGAGCACAGTTCGATTGGAATTTCCACTACTACTGGAATTGTTCCTACTGGATTTCTTAGACATAATGAATTTTTTAAATGTTACTTGTCATAGAAGCAATTATTCAAATTTTGAACCCATGATGAGGGGCATGAGGGAATTTAATAATTTACATATGAAATTTGATTTAGATTATTCATTTTCATTAAATAAATTTATTGATTTGTTGAATTAAATATATTTTTCAGGTTTATGTACAGTAGACTAATGAATATATAAATAAATAAATAAATAAATTTGTATGGTAGTCCCACTTTGCTGTTCCATAAGTTCCAGTGGCTCGGTGCCCAGATAAGATGAATTTTTAAATCTGGGAGGGAGAACTGGAAGATCTACTGCTGGGCAGATCAGGCTGACAGACAACACAGAATCCACTGATTGAATGAGAGCTGTAAAGCGCCCTGGTAGGCGAGTTGGTAGCGTGCTTGTCTATCTGAGTGGGAGTTGTGGGTTCGATTCCCACCAGAGGCGTTGGTCTGTCGCTGCAAATCTAGCCATATGATCTGTGTTACCCGGTTAATCCTTGGACCCAAAATTAAATTACTTTGTACTAATATAAATTTACTTGTATTAAAAATAAATAAATAAAATGCCACGTGTACACTGAGAGAATATATACATAGCCACCGTGGGGAGGACGTAAATGTCATCTGTTTTTTCTTTAATGTCCACAATCATGCAACATTACACTCTCGTCCACGAGCCTGATCATGCAAAATTACACTCTAGATCTTTGTAATAGACCCCAAAACACTTTAAATGTTTTTATTTAGAACTGTCAGCATATAATTTGGAGCTTGTTAGAGTGTTGAATAAATTATGTAAAATCGATAGACCACGCTAAACTAAAGAAGAGGAATTATGGAGATCATGAATATATGCCAAACTGATTACCAGAGAATAAAAAAAAAAAAAAAAAAAAAAAAAGCATGAACTTTAAGCAAAAACAAATAGAAGAAAAGGCACATAAGTAGTTTTGGGAAAATATTAACCCATATAAAATTTCCAAACAATTGCTTAACTCTTTCGAAAGTTATCGTGCGACAGACTGACATGTGCTTAAAAAGTCATGAATCGAATTTGGTTCAAAGACACCTGCGGTCTAATATGAATATTTCTAAGTGTTACACTTTTGAGCCGTATAAAATGTTATATAGTCTCCTACCCGTAGGGTGAGGGTATAAAAAACATTAATATTAAAAAAAATGTACAATAGAGCATTAACATTTAGAGACATAGTGTCAAAAAACATACAATTTAAAAAAAAGAAACTAAAAAACAAAAAATATTATTGAGAAAATTCTTATTGAGAAAATATAAGAATTAAAATAAAAACTAATGATTAAAGGTTATCCATTTCGTGGTTTCAAAAGTATAGGGCTGGAATTCGACATCTGTCAAACTAAGTTGTTAAATAAATTTTTGTTCTTTTCCGTTGAAAGTCTGACATTGACGAAAATGAATCGCTTAACTATCACACAATGTCTAAAAATTATTAAACCCTACTACAAAAATGGTGATTCTGGCACAGAGAGGACATTACATCCACAAAAAGTCACTGTTTGGTGCGCTCTTTGGTCCGAAGTTGTGATTGGACCTTGCTTCTTCGAAAATGACGAGGGAGCGACTGTCACCATCAATTCGCAGCGTTATGGTCGTATGATAACCAACTTTTTTTTGTCTGCTATTGAAGAATACGACTTGGTGAATATATGGTTTCAACAAGACGGTGCCACATTGCAAGAGACATTTCATGGCCGCGTAATTTCTCGTCGTGGCCACATCAACTGGCCACCCAGATCATGCGATTTGACACCAGTCGACTTTTTTTTTGTGGGGCTACGCGAAAGACTGTGTTTCGGCAGATTAACCTTTAACTCTTGAGCACTTAAGAACCAACATTCGTTAAGTTATGGCTGAGATACCGCCCAACATGTGCCAAAAAGTGGTCCAAAATTACCTCAAAAGAATCATTGCTGGCAACACTTCGCGTGGTGGTCATTTAAATGATGTGTTTCACGTTCAAAGTTTAAAATAAAAAAGAAATATCATGAAAAAAAAAATATGTTATATGTTTTATTTACGTTTACTTTTGAAAACGCAAATGGATCATCGTTTACATGGATTTGGACGATTTTTGCTTTAAGCAAACTGAACTCTTATACTGGTGACAGAAAAAACTTAAATGAGATATTGTTTTTCGCCATTGCCATTATTTAATAAAATAATTTGACTGACTGTGATGGTAATCGGGATTGTATAAAAACTGAATATTTAAAAGGGCTCCTCTAACCACTTTACGGAGAAATGGTACAAAAAAAGTTCAAAATTTTCAAAATGGGCAAAAATAAAATTTTAGACAAAAAAGTAAAAAAAAACATTTTTGTTTTCTCTGCTGATTACTCATGGAAGAAACCCAAGTTTTCCTGATGGGAACATCAACTTTCTGTCGAAGATAGAATAAAGTTGAGGCTATAGACGAACTATCCTTTGCATAAAACGGTACAGTTCTTTTAAAATAAATGTCGGATTTTTTTTTAAACCAAACTTTGTGCCCAATGTATTTTGAAGTTTTCATTAAAAAGATGAAAGGCAATGTTTAGTTTTACCAAGCACAACTACTGCATTTGAAGTTGTATTGAAAGGATACAGACAGAGGCCAATGTCATATATGAAAATATATACAATAAGTGTGTATATGTGCGTGTGTATTTGTGTCCCGAATTCATTCGTTTTGCTGCAATAACTTTATTATTTATAACTTCGTAATCTAGGGTCTTAATGCTGCAATCCTTTGTGAAAATGAAAATTATTATCATTTATAATCCTACCAATGTACTTTGTTCCAATTAAGGGCACACGTTCTAGGCACACAGACATATACAAACAGAACACAGTCTTGCACACACACACACACATGAAGGATATTATCAGGGCCACTGACTACTGTTCTGCAGCATATTTGAGTTTGCGTTGGTTACTCCGTTTGTCTGATTACACTAAAGCACTTATTAATGTGGGTCTGTCGTCTGCACACACTCTCACACACACACACACACACAGACAGATATACATAAATACACTTCACTAAATGTGGCAACGACCAGGGCAACAATATTTTGCGTTGCAAGTTAAGTGTTAAAGCTTAGGACTTGGCATACTAAACAGCATTTGTTGCTTAATTGATTCATGTGTGAAATGCGTGGCGTCTTCTCTCATAGCCCAGCCACATTGCGTTCATACGGGCGCTTAAGAGTCGAATTGGCCACCATTGATTTTTGTGCGCCTTCCGTTTTCACAGCAGTGGCACGGTGGGTGACAATGAGAGATGCCAGTGTTCAGTTCACAATATTCAGTGTGTTTTTTTTTTATTAAATTATCTCAAGGACTTGCATTCTTTTTGTTGTAAAAATTAAATATGTTGTATGATTTGTAGTTGCTTCGTTTTTGTATATAAAAAATGGAAGGCATTTGTTTGTGTATCGATAATTCCATGCTATCCATAAACTTTTTTTTTTCGCAATTACACTTAACCACATTTGTAAATGTGTTCGACTTTACGAGTAATCTCGAAGCCATGTAAAACTTCTCGACAAAATCATTAGCCGTTCGAGGCCGGCTTTAAACTGTAGGTGCCGGTCAGTGATTATACAAGAAAAAGTTCCACGTCGGCTCCTTCGCGGAATGTTAAGGGAAATAAGTATATATAGATTACTTTCATCCCACTGTGAGCCGTTCAGCCTCCTCGTAAATTCCAGATAATTTGTTGCTGCCGTTCTGGTTTTTATTTGCTTTAATTAATACCTAAACATGTGGAGTATAATTCATGTCCAGCAACAACATTTTATCATTAGCCTAAAGTGCAAAAGATTGATTTTCTAATTGTTTCCGACATTTTGATTGATGATATCTTAAGGGTGTTTTTTTTATTGCAACTTAAATACAGATGTGAATATTTTTTTATGTGGACTTTCCTTAAATCTGTTAATTTTTTGTTCTGCAGTGGGTTTAAGTGATGTTGATAAACTTAGACTTCAATGCTTTTTAAATTGGGTTTTTGGATTTTAACAATTGTGATATTTAGGGGCTTTGTCTATTTTATTGTTTTGTGGAATTGTGGTCGTGGGGTTATTTTACCAGAAAAAATACAAGTTTTAGAAATGAGAGTGTACCCCGACAGGCTATTTGTTTTTCATCGTTATGTACAGTCTGCGGAAATCTAGTTCCACACAAACATTTTCGAATGTCGAAGAGTGTTGACGATGCCCTCACCATCGTGGGAGGGTATTCTTCATTTCTGATGGTCAGAATGTATAACGCATCGAAATTTTCACTGAACAGTCTATGGACGTTTATATCAAGCCCGCTTCAAGATGTTAGATTCAGTTGTCTCTCGAAAGAAGCGGAAAATTCCTTTGAACTCGTTCGTTGGGAAATATTTTTACAAACCTATTTATAGAATTAAAATAGGTTATTTATAGAATTAATAGGTTAAATGAGTTTTAGTATTAGACTGATGTCTTCAAAGCGCTTTTCATAACCAGAACGACAGAAGCTTAGAGCACTGTTCACGTCTCGTCTGATACCTCCCGTACAATTGAGCTTATTTACAATAAAAACCCATGAAATATATTTACCCTCGACACTGATTCACTGACTCTGTCACACAGTACGTAGGAATTTAAATAGGCATTCTATAATTTTCTATAAATAATAATAATAAAAAAAATAATATTTTTTTTTTGTACAGAAATTGTGTTTTCCCCAAATTTTTTTTTTACCAAAATTTTTTTTTCCAAAAATTTTTTTTTAAAATTTTTTTTTTTACAAAATTTTTTTTATACAAAAATTTTTTTTTTACAAAATTTTTTTTTTACAAATTCTTTTTTTTTTCAACAAAAAATTTTTTTTTCAACATTTTTTTTTTTGAAGAAAAAATTTTTTTTTCAACAAAATTTTTTTTTTCCACAAAAATTAGTTTTTGAATAAATATTTTTTTTTTCCACAAATTTTTTTTTTTTAAACAAAATTTTTTTTCCATTTTTCAACGGGCGCCATAGGCGCATTACAACTTACTAGTTTACAATAAAAACCCATGAACAAAAATGTGCAATCATATACAAATGAGACTGATTAAAGGGACCCTATGTAATGTATGTATTTTAATAAGGCTCAAGCATTCTAAATGCATTTTATTGGTGATGTGAGGAAATGTTCCAATTTATACGATGGTTTTTTTTGTAAATCTCTTTTGGATTTGTCATATGAATTTATAAGTTCGATTTTTATTGACGTTTCAACTTGAATCTTGTTGATTTGTAACAATACGGAAAAGGAAAATGTGCGAAGTGAAAAAGAAATGTAAAAAAAAATCCCTCAAATTTGTGATAGAAAGTCTACCCCGCAAATATTATCTTCCTTTCACCTACAAACTGGAATATCATGATGTTAAAATCGAGCAAAAAGTCATCGTGTAAATCGGGCCAATGTTTTTGAGGTACAGAAACAAAAATATTATTTTTGGTTAATCAGAGAAACAACAACAATGGGATTTTCTAGTCAACCAACCATGTAAGGGTCTAACAAACCTTGGTCTACACATTCCCGCTGTTGGCTATCTTAATGTTTCACAGCACGGAGAACCGAAATTCACAGCCCGATTTGGATTGCATTAGATCTTTTGGAAAGTCTTAGTTACAAAATACCGATTCACACTAGGCAATTTTAATTGCCACAATTCTCTGTTTTATGGAAAGAGAGGTAAGGGGAATGGAAAGGGACAAAATTTGATCGTACTGGCAATTTCTTTACGTGTTTTTCGAATTTGGATATTTTAGATGTCATTTGTTTTTGAAAATACAATAATGGAAACTAAAACTGTCGAAATCAAATTGCCTTGTGTGAACACAAGAGTTCAAAGGGAATCATAGAAATTGCCGCAAGTAAAATTCCCTAGTGTGAAATGGGGACTTACTTAAAAAAAGTATTTTCAAGATTTATTCTCGAACAAAAACTGTGAACTTCCATAAAATATACATAATGAAAATATGGTTCTAAATATATTCATTTAAAATATCTTAAATTTTATAAAAAAAATATCAAATATCGTAATAAAAACCTTTCCAAAAAAATTCTGAACATTGATTACAAGAAAACTGTTGGAGACTTTGCCCACATGCATTCGAAAATTCAATTCACTTAATCAGCTCATGTGTCGGGTTGGCTGTAAGTATAAAATCATTTTTCAAAAATATCACAAAACATATGACAAGTGACAAGTTGTGATATCGACATTAATGGCATTGTTACTGGCTGTTTTGCTGTTTTTTTTTTATCGAACATTGTCATAAACACAATGGGATGAAGAAAACACAAAATAAAAGTATGACGGCGAGGCTCAGATGCTGCCATGTTTACATTCAGTACCACTCAAGAAAATTAAATAACACTAGTTAGTCAGTTGTATTAATAGACCGTGAGTAAAGTCAGTTTTCTTTGATTTCCGATTAAGTTTCTAGTGTTTTTCTTCAATACACTCAAAAGCACTCAACTAAACTTAAATTCGGTTTGGCTGACAATATGAGTACCATCTACACAGATGAGGTGGGAAAATTATTATCTGATAGGTTCAAACAAACTGTTGTAATTTCAAAAAGGCATTTCATATGATGTTTGAATGTATTTGGACCTAAAACTGAACAAGGAGAATTTAGACCAAATTGTTCAATCCAAAAAAAAACAAACGCATTCATAAGCAAATTCATCATAAATTCATATGACTTTTGGAAGCAAATCCAATAGAGAATATAAAAAAAGTCAAGGTATAAATTGGGACTTAGTCGTGGACTTGCGGATATTTGATTATGTATGTTTGTAGAATGGAAACTTTACACAACTGTACAAATTTTGAACACGAAGGGGTAAATGGAGCCTAGATGAAATGGAATGGTCACGTCGTAATAGATGTTCTATAACCGTGCAGATGACATAGGATTTTTTTTTTCAATGGGTACTAGGTAATTTTGTCCTAAGCGGACCATCTTCGAAATGCCTTTCGTTGAGTTTCGCCTTGAAACCGGGTGCTGGGACCCAAATAAAGGGTCCGCCATTCAACGTTTTTCTTTCTTTTCAACTAGTGCTTATTTCGTTGTCTTTATTTTCCTTATCGGGCCATATTGAACGAATTTTTGTTTACAAAAATTTTAGTGGAGGATATTGGCAACATTTGGTTTCAACAGGATGGCGCTACGTGCCACACAGCCGAAGCTACACTCGATGTTTTGCGCCCTGTTTTTGAAGATCGCATTATCAGCCAGAAATCTGATGTTGTTAGGCTACTGCATGGCCAGCCGAGGCAGCCATTTGAATGAAATTATTTTCCATTATTAAATGGAAGGATTGTACTCTCAAATAAAACAAGAAATTCGAAAAAATATCCAGTAGTATTTTTTTATAGAATTTTAAAAAAAAAAAATTTTTTTGGCTTACCCTGTATTAGTTTTTTTTTTTTGGTGGCCCACACCAAATTCGCCTTTTCAATACTTCAATTTGGTGAATTAAATAGAAACACAAAATTATTATCCAGACAGATTTTTTGAGATTCTCTTCTTCAGGTCCAATCGAATTGGATTCATTTCTGTAAGTCAGATTTCATATTTCAATATAAATATTCTATATTATTGCAATTATATTTATCGTCTTCATTTATTTGACCTTGAGCATAATATGTCAATAGAGCACTGATGTGAAAGTTAGTTTCATGTATTTTGTTAAAAAAAAAATCAAATCATTTCTCTGAGACATTTATATAACGTAAGAATCATATGCGATTGGATTTCTTCTTTTCTTTTTTTTTCAGATTCCTGGAAATTTGCATTTACAAATAATAACTTTTTGAATTTCTGTAATGAACATCAGTTTTGCTTTCCTATCTTTTCCGGAACATTGCAATCCATGTCAAGGTTTTCATAAACGTAAGTCAGTAGTTTGTCAATATTGCATAATTGGAAATCGTTATGCATCAGTGGATTTTTTAATTCATACTCTGTCCTGTCGCATCAAGTTTATGCAGAATATCTAGTTCAGTTCATTTCTCATTCTCCTCTGTTTTTTTTCCTACTCTGGAAAAATGAAGAACACATCGAAGCAATGATGCAGAACTAGTTGGGACACTGGCACAGGCTCCGGGAAATGAGTTTATGTTTAAAGAAGGTTAGGCTGTCACAAATACTTTGACTAAACATTTTGTTTGTTTCTGCTGATGCATAAACTGTGCTAAGGACTTGACACGAACAGGCAAAGGCATAATGGATTGCAAATGGTGCATTTCAATAACTACAGTTCTCTTTATATAAAATTGTAGTAAAATAATAGCTCATTTAATTGAAAGCAGCGAGCTTGGAAAGCGGAAAAATCCATATGAACTGTTAATTATTTTAATTAAAATTATTGCATACTTTGTGGTTCAAACATTTTTAATGATGCGCTCTCCATTAAGGATCTACATGTGGAAATATGTTAATAGACCAGCTCACATTGCTGTCAATTCACAATCTGTACGGTGGGTGCTCTATGAAATTAACGCCTGTCCCTTTCCTGTGTGTACGGAAAAAATAAAAGCATAATGAAAATTATCGCTGATGGTTATCATTACAGTTAATTAAAATGGAAAAATGGCTAATGTGCTGTAAAGCGGAGGCAACGTGGTAAGTGAAACCTCTAAGGTAGCGTGGTCTGGGAAAGGCAGGGATGTAAACTGAACCGAACCACATCAGTTTTTTGTTTTTCTGTAAACCAAAACACTGTTAGGACAAATAATGTCCAACTGAACCAATAGCCGCAAAAGAACATCACAATGATGACTTAAAACAATTAATGAAGTTAATATTTCCTTCCACAAAAGTTTCTCTTGAACGAGCATACCTTTGCTTGAATTAATTTCGTTGCTTTTAATAAAAATAAATTACATCCACAAATATTCTTGTTTGTGAAGCAATTTCGAATCACTGAATCGGGCGGGAATCACGTTTCTAGAGTAACAAAAGAAAACGTTTTGAAAACCGTACCAGTGAGTCAGTGCAAGTCCAACCACTGAAATGGTTTGCATCCCTCGAGAAATGATTTCAAATCATACATTCCATTAAGATCACCACAAAATTTAAACGAATGGCAGAATGTGCATTGGGGCGAATGAGCAATAATATTAGCACGAACGAATGCCACGACCAATGCAGTTCATTGGAAAACTGCAAAATGTTGACAAACAGTCACATGTGCTGTATTTCCAATCTAGTTTGAATCGGAATCCCGATTTCAATGCGTTTGACATTGTTTTCATTTCTACAAGCAAATTCGGGTTTTCGTTCGAAGTGCTGTTCGTATAAATAAAAAACATTTTTCTTGAATTCTGATTCAATTGGCATTCGGAAACCGACACATGCGTGAATAAATTTCTGTTTTGATTCCAATGAATGCTGGGAAAATCAGGGGTAACAAAAAAAATACATCTTTTGCAGTAGTTTAGCTTTAATAGGCAGTCTTCATTAGCAGAGTCATTTAGACTCTGTAGTCTATGGTGATACCATGAACACTAACAACAACAACAAAAAGTTGTCCAATATGACCCCAAAGTAACTGCCATTAAGAGTTTCTAGTTTTCACACCAAATTATGACTGACTGGTGGATCTCGAATCCTTTGGTCCCAGGAGGGCATTCCAAAAAGGAGTTGCTTGAGTCAGGGTATCAGCGTATCCGCCACCTTTCGTAGTTTAACCAGTCGTAGTTTACCCTTTAGTTGCCTATTTTTAATGGGTATTTTGGATTCAGATAACATTTCTCTGGCAAAAGATCGAGCACATCCCATTCTGCGGAGGTCTCATTTTGGTAGTTACTAGAAAATCGAGTATTCAGGAGCCGTTCAGTCTCCCTGAAACTTCTTGAGATACCCTACCGTGCATTCTGTGAAGGATAGAAATTTTCCTAAACTTGCGCAGCTAGTTAATGTAGTCCTTAGATTTGTAAAACTTAAAAACGGCACCCTCTTTAAAGCTGCGGGTTCTGACGTCATTTTCCCATACCCCCGTACAGGGTGACGTGGATGGTGGAATCATAAGCAAACCGTGTGATCAGACTACCCAATTCCCAATTCCATAAATATAAAGTAAATACTGGATTTACACAATGATGTTGTCGCCAGGATTTTATCTTCAGAACATGTCAGGAAAAGTCGTCAACGTTTACACGATGACTTTTTAAATGCAAACATGTGTGCCGGTTTCTGACTTGTATTCTTCGTTTACATAAACAATATAAAATTAAAAAATATTGCATTAAATTCTCCCCAAGTTTCAACTGTTCCCCTACCACTCTTTCTACTACACCACTTTCG
The DNA here is from genome assembly GCA_958296145.1 of Hydrotaea cyrtoneurina. Lineage (NCBI taxonomy): Eukaryota > Metazoa > Arthropoda > Insecta > Diptera > Muscidae > Hydrotaea > Hydrotaea cyrtoneurina. Next base: position 8,660,699 of record OY282515.1, on the reverse strand, counting down.
CCACAATTCGCCTAAGGTAGTGCCGTTTCATTCTGTGTCGAAAGTCATCATGTAAACCGGGACTGTGGTTTTGCATCTCTCCATTGGAAGTTAACCTCAACTTATAAGGTAATAAGTGCTCTACCTGGGATCTGAACGGATGAAGCTGTAATTCTAGATCATTGATACTGTAATGATTCAAGGGTCATGCTACTTTTCATTTCTTGGAGGTTTGCTCACCGTAACTTTTGCCTTCATGATTATCTTATGTATATCACTGTTAATTGTATTCAGATAACATTTATTGTTTAGGTATTTTTTTTTATATATTTTCCCATGTTTACTTTTATAACATCCAACTTTTGATCTACTTCTTGCACTACAAATCTCTAAGGTAAATGTGAATTCAGGAGCTCAACATACAAAACATCCATATTTTGCTGAACTTGTTACACAGTCCTGTTTATTATCCACACAATGGCCAAATATCTTCAAAAATTCACAATTACCACTCCCCAAAGTGCTGAGATGGCCGGGCATGAACGAAATTTCTAAGGCCCATCCAATGGTGAGTTCTAACTTCAGACTTCGGTGAGACCTCATGGCAATAGTAATTCCCCTGTGAGCCCAGCACTCGAAAATGATTTCTCACATGAAATCCAAAATAACCAAACCCAAAATCGTGTTTTTCTTTGATTCTGCTGAAATGACCTAAAATTGTACACATCATTTTCCCAAATTTACAATTTTCTAGGCGAATCCCAAAACGACACAACAAGAAGAGTGTTTCGAACGTACAAAGTTCTTTGGCTTCTCCTGCAAAGTTATGAAAATACTTGTTCGATAAGTTTGGATTTCCGGTGAAGATATATTTTACATTTCTAGTGCGTGTGTTAATCTTGCCGGGTGGCCATTTGGTTTCGCTGGTGTATGACCAGGGACGCTTGGGATAACTAGATTCCGCTGGTATTGTCAAATTGTCTTTGTAAGTAATTGATATGAAGTTCAATTCAATCGCCTGCAAAAGAAATGTTTCATCATTCCTCCTTAGCTTAGCTCAGGAACATTTTCAAAGAAAAATATGTCAGCGCACCTTTTATTTGAAAGAAACCAACTAAGCACACGAACTTTCCTACGGCCCGTTCCTTGTTAAAACATACAATTTGTATTAGTCATTCATCATTCTTCGCTGGTGTTCATTATCATACATCTCATCATGAGAGACGAGTACAATGAAATCCTTTCCACAATGCACCCATATCCTTTGATTTACTTACATAATTAAAATATTATATTCAAGCAAAAATCCGCTAGATTGTCTCTTTTATTTGCTATTAATAAGAATCAATGTCATTTCCTAAGTACATATCTCAAAGGAACACACACAAATTAAAAATACAACGAGCGCATAGAAAACTTAACACAATGTGTGCTGTGAACGGCAGCTTCAGGCTATGAATCGCAAACAAATCCATGCCGTAGTGCGAAAATATGCCAAGAACAACAATTGTCCGCCCAGCATGGCAGACTTTCGCACGGAATCACTCTGAATGACGGGCTTGCAATAGCAGCACCAAACTACGGAATATGCGACAAAAGACTTTGCATTAATTAAAATGATCTCAACATATTTTTTTTTCTAGATTTTTACATTTCACAAACAATTTGTGAAGGGATTTTTTAATTTAATTAAATACACCTAGAAACTCTTCGAGATATTAAGGTTAAATCCATGTATGTACACTAATGAACTAAAAAGAGGACCAAGGGTGGCACGACTGAAATGTAGTTTGGCCTGTTAATACGTTCTATGAAAATGATTTCATTTCATAATGTTTGTACTTGGCAAATTGGTTAAATTTTAAGAGCTGGGATCAACAAATTACATGTGAATGTAGTAAAAACTGGGTTTTACATTAAGTTTATGCGTTTAAGGTTAGGTTAATTTGGTAGCAGCCCGAAGTTCATCAGAGTTCATCAACTGGGTTTATCAGGAGATTTCGTTGTGATGGCGTATGTATTCATCGTCCAAGAATGTTTCCTAGGTTGGCCTTCTTTAGCCAACCGGTTGAATTCAGCCCACATTAACTTTGAAGTGACAAGAATTATACGCTTTAAGTCCACTTAATATGGGCAATGATAGAAAACGTGTTCGGTTGGTTGTTTCCACCACCTCTTACATCTTCCGCAGGAGTCGTGGTATGACATAGCCTATCTGCGAGTGTATGTCTCCGGAGTTCAGAGCAATGAGGTTTCTCAGATGGAAACTTGACAGATTAATAGCGATGCGCATCCTGCGCTCATTCATTTAACACTAGATGTTTTTTTTTTGGTTTCCCCGCAGATTGTTTCATTTCTTCATATATAAATACGCCATTAATTATGTAAACTTGAGTGAAAAAAAATGGTCACAGCAGTTAACATAAACGCTTGTATAGATTAAATTCCACCTATACTAAAACTGAAATAATTCAATACCGAAGTAAATGGATATTCCTTAAACTTTTGTGGCTAACTTGATAACCTATTGGCATTCAAACGGACCTCAAAGGTCAACGCATTGCTTGGACGTTTGGTGCAAATAATATATGGAAAGTGCTCATTGCGTTGACCTACAATTGAATAATCGATATTCTTATAGGTGGACATCTTTTTTTGAAACACATTCCTTTCGTATCACTTTCCACAATTCGGTGTCGATTTATTTACTTCTCCCTCCACTGAAGCTGAAACAACTTTCATCAGCTCTTCGCGTCGTTCCTGTCTTCCGCACCCTCTGTTGTGGTCCAAAATTCGTTACCGTGCAACGTCGAGGAATACGATTTATTTGACTATCATGGGGTTGGCTTCTGGGTGTTTATATCCCATGATAAAATGCATTCAGTTATTCTGTATATGAAAACCAAAAATTGTGTTTGCACAAAAAGGCCACAGACACCGTTGCGCAGTGCCTGCTGTCGAACCACCAACGGGAGTGAATAAAAAGTGCTTATGTGGCATTATAATAACGCGACCATTTGTTTGCTGAAACAACACGGTTTGTTGAGGCTATTAAATTTTTTTTTTTTTTTTTTTTTTTCATTTTTTCTTTATTTGCGATCTATTTACAAAATAAATAATAAGCAAATCTCATGATACATAGGAATTGACAGATTCATTAAGCCCCAATGAACTTAAATATATATAGCTTAATTAGATAACACTTATACATTGATAAAAGCTAATCTTAATATAGATATATACATGATTTATATACTTTGCATCACAATTTATTTAAAAGGGAGATCAAGAATATGCGGTCTTTTGAGCCTTCTTACTTCGTCACCGTCATCTAGTAATGTAATTGCTAGAATATTCGGGTGGTTGCTTAGCCTATTAAGGTAATTTGTACTAAATCTTCTTATTTCTTCTGCTATTGTGGGCATGTTAAGATCAAAATGTATATTATAATTGGTAACAAACCAAGGGGCATTTACTAACAATCTAAGGGTTTTTGATTGGTACCTCTGAAGAATTTCAATATTTGAATTACTAGCAGTGCCCCAAAGCTGGATGCCGTAGGTCCACACAGGCTTCAGAATTACTTTGTAGATTAATAATTTATTTCTAAGGGAAAGTTTTGACCTGGAACCTAGTAACCATAGCATTTTCTTAGTCTTTAAGTCAAGCTGTTTTCGTTTGGATTTTATATGATCCTTCCAAGTTAATCTTCGATCTATGTGAAGGCCTAAATATTTGACGCAACTAGAACTGGGAATTAACACTCCATTCATTGAAACAGGAGGACAGTCTTCTTTTCTAAGGCTATAAGTAACATGTGTGGATTTCTCAGCATTGACTTGTACATTCCACCTTGTTAACCAGGTCTGCATTCGATTTAATTGACCTTGAATAGCATATGAAGCTTCTATATGCGATTTTCTGGTTGCTAAAATTGCTGTGTCGTCAGCATACGTTGCAATTGTCACATCGCTGTTTGTCGGCATATCAGAAGTGAACAGGGTATACAGTACTGGTCCTAGTACACTGCCTTGTGGTACGCCAGAGTTAATAACACCAATGCCAGAATCTTCGTCATTTACATTTACGTAAAAACGTCTTTTATGTAGGTATGATTTTAAAAGCAAATAGAAAGGCGCTGGAAGTAACTGTTTTAGCTTGAACAGCAATCCATCATGCCACACACGGTCAAAAGCTTGTTTTACATCCAAGAAAACAGCTGAACAATAACATTTATTTTCTAAGGCATTTCTTATTTCTTTAACGACACGGTGGCATTGCTCCGGGGTTCCGTGGCTATGTCGAAATCCAAACTGGTGTTCTGGCAATACATTAAGAGTTTCGAGAATTGGAAGAAGCCTCGTCAGGAATAATCTTTCAAACAATTTTGAAAATATGGGTAGTAGACTTATGGGCCGATATGAACTTATAACGTTCTCGGGTTTGTTGGGTTTTAATACCATTATAATTTTGGCATACTTCCACTGGGTAGGGATGTAAGTCATCCTTAGTATAGCATTAAACAATGTAGTGAGAAAAATAATTGCCTTTCTTGGTAATGCTTTAACTACTTTCGCATCAATGTTATCATAGCCAGGGGATTTTTTGCAATTCAGTTTTTTTATTTCTTTTTCAAGTTCACGGACTGTAAAATGTTTAATTGGCCTTGACATTTGGCAAGCGATATCCAGAAAATCTTTTACTTCTTCGTTATTAGAATTGGTGCAAAGCGAGAATGGGTTAAAAGTTTCTTCCAAAAAATGCCTAAATGCTTCTACTTTACTCTTATCCGACCTACACCAAGAACCATAAGAATCTTTAATAGGCGTATTTCGTTTTTGTGGCCTTTTGATATATTTTGTGGCATTCCACAGGTTGTGCTCATTGTTGCTAGATGGATTCAGGTTGCTTAAGTATGTACCAATTGACTCATTTTTACGTTCTTTAAGACGTTCATTTAAATCCCTTGAAGCTCTATTGAAATTAGTCTTATTTGCAGGAAGTCTTGTTGTTTGCCATATTTTCCTGAGACGTCTTTTGATCCGTATAAGGTTTTTTATCTCTGTAGTAACTCGGATACTAGAAATTGGGGAATCTTCCTGGGTAGTAGATCTCATCGAAGCTTCGTGAATCAATCTTATGAAGGCTTCAATAGCTTCGTCCAATTCAACACCCGTTTTAAGTGAGATATTGAGATTCAAATTATTTTCAATCCAATTTTTAAAGATTTGGATATCAGTTCGATTCGTGAGCAACTTTTGTGATTTAGTCTTAAAACATACACTCGTCTTGTAATTAATTATAATAGGAGTATGATCCGAACTTAAATCATCCGAAGCCTTAATATCAAAAAATGCACTAGGGATACCAGAGTACACAACAAAATCTAATAAATCGGGGATTTTTGCAGGATCGCTGGGCCAGTAAGTTGGTCTTCCCGTAGACAATGTATTGTAGCTATTTTTAGTGATACACTTGTATAACTCCTTTCCCTTAGGGTTAGCCAAGCGCGAACCCCACCAGGGGTGTTTGGCATTAAAATCTCCACCGACGATGAACTTATTGCCAAGATTTCCAAAAAATCTTTCGTATTGATCGCATTTTACGGAAAATCTTGGGGGATAGTATATTGAGTAAACGACCACACTGCTGTCTCCACACCTTAACTTAACGCCTGCAGCTTGCATACACTTTTCTGAAAATGGGTCCGTGATTTCGTATTTTATACTACTTTTTATTAAGATCGCTGCACCGGCATGTGCCTTATCTTCCGGATGATTAGCTGTTATTAAATCATATCCATAGATGCGAAAGAAGGATTTGGTTGTTAAATGTGTTTCAGATAACAAAAGTATATCGACATAATTATCTTTTAAAAATACTCCAATTTCATTTAAATGATTTAGAATGCCATTGGCATTCCATTGTGCAATTATTAGATCTAATTGCATAATTTGTTCATGAGCATTGACATCATATTTACTAAAGTGTTAATTAGCTCAGTTTGTTTATTGATCATAGATTCTATATTTTGCATGAGATGGCTTTGACTTCGTTCGGGACCTCGAACTGCTTCAGAATAAGAGATATTTGGACGACTTTGAAAATTATTGTTCTTGGCAGCATTATAGTTTACGTAGACAGTATTTCTCTTTTCTCTACTCGCTCTTTTACTGACAATGTCCTGGTACACTCTACACCCTTTATAGCTGGCTGTGTGATTTTCAAGACAGTGAACGCATTTCGGAGGCATTTCGAGTGTTTTGGTGCACTCTGTCGTTGGATGTCCTAAACCGCATTTCACACATCTAAACAATTTCTTACAGTATGACTTAGTATGGCCGAATTCCTGGCATCTGAAGCATTGCACTATCTCATCTAAGTGCTTTGGAGGTTCAATTACAACGATGGCATTATCAAATGCACGCAATTTGTAAATTTCATGATTATTTTCATTAGGATCCAAGTCGACGAAGAACATGGGCAGTGGGGTTTTAGTAGATCGACTTATAACATTCCTAACACTTCGTACTTGGTGTCCTAACACAAGTAATTTTGCCTTAATGTCAGAGATTGGCGTGGAATGGTGAAGACCTTTGATCACAACCCTAAATGCTCTTTCTTGTTTGAGCTGATAAGTATGGAAAGATTTTTTCGCCGTTTCTAAAAATTTCACTACTTTGCGATATGATTCTACAGTTCTAACAACTAGTCTGACCTGACCATCTCTTAATGATTTATAGCTAAAATCTTTATTACTTATAACAGAACTTATGCTAGTCACCATTTTTCCAATATTATCCACGTCTGGAATGAAGATCGGGGGTGGTTTGGGTTCTTCAGGGCTTAATGCGTTCCTTTCTTCGCTGTTGTCTTCTTTTCCATCAGTAGCAAGGCTTCGAAATCGGTTAGAGGTTGAAGGTTCATTATCATGATGTGGTCGTTTTTGGCGAGCATTCATTGGTGACCCTGTATTTTTTCTTTTTTTTGGTACCTGCTGCCAGTTTGTATCATCATCATCACCGCTGCTTTCTTCACTTAGGTTTACGCTACCAGTTGCCATACTAACAACGCAAACCTTTTTTGTTGTCGCGAACACGTTGTTTGTGTGTTAATAGTGCGTACACAAGGCTATTAAATGATGATGTAAACAATGAGCAATATTTATACAGCACTGGATTTTTACACGGTTTCCCAGAGTATACACAAGTAATTTCGTTCGTGATTTGAAACATTGCCACACAACTCTTCGACTGGAAGTTTGTTTAATAATTTCGGCTCTCGGGGCGTATGATTAATGTGTATAAGAAGAGAAATATATGTATCTACTGCAGGACGATAGATTCATCCATGGTCGATAATTTGCAATGATTAATGGTACAGGGTAATTATGTTGGCCTGGTTATCCGGTTAGGGTGGTGTAGAAGGTACGTGATGGTGTTGTTTACACGACAATATCCCTTTAGTTATTAATTAACAAGCACAAGTTTTCTCTGGTGCTAAAAGGGGCAATGCCGAAATGTTCTCTATTGAGAAAATTCCTACTGAAGCCTTCACAAAAAAAAAAAAAAAAAAAATTAGTTAATTACATTCGACACAAATTTGATTAGAATTTCATTTATAAAGCTGTTGTGTTAAATCTGAAAGTGGCAGTTTTAGAATTAGTAAATAGGGTAATGCAGCCCCCACACTTGATCAAGTCGTACAACCAGTTGCAACGTGTTAGGGCTTGTTGGTCTTAGGTTGATCGTCAGTTAAATGAAAATCAAAATCTTTTGATTTCAGCTGAAATTGGCCAACTTGGTTGGTGCTTGTGAGGGCTTCTAATCCAACTTATTTACTTCATTCTCATTGATGGCACACTCTCGTTGTCCTCTAAACTTATATTCGAAGATATCTGATTTCTCTCCGCCAATCGTTATTTTCGATTGATGCAGTTGATGGTTTTATGAAATACTTTTTGTTTGGAATGGAATGGACTTTTCTTACCTGACACAAGACAACGTTCTTTCGTTAAGAAACTGTCTTCATTTGTAGTTGTTATCCCGTTGTTCACTAGATATATTTGAAAAAATGGTTAGACTGCAGTGCCCCGAATTTCAGGTCCGTATATTTCAACGCAAATAATGTCTTTGATGTTACAATTGAAGATCGTTTTCGTTTTCTTTGATATTTTTTTTGTTAAAATTTCTATTAATGTTTTCTGATTCCATTTTCAAGGAATGTTTTTTTTTTGGATTTTTTTCACCAATTTTATTTGACAGTTATTTTCAATTGATATGTTGTTAATTCTGTGGTCACAAGTCATAACAGCCTAAATGCCTTTTTAATTTATTTACAGTTCAGTTTAAAATGTCAACAGTCGGTTTTTTGATTTAATTTTCAAAAAGATTCTAAGGATATTCCTTTACATACTTCTTAAATAAGAACGGAACCGCAGCCCTAAATATTATTGTACTTAAAATGTAATTGTGTCCTAACCCAAGTTAGGCCGTTATGGTTTGTGACCATCTGAACACGAGACAAGCTTTGGGCGAACACAGCCATGTTGCAGCAACCGTTGATCCGTGCGTAGCTGTGTTGCCCATTGATTTTCGTGTTTCCGCAACTGCGGCCAGGAATGTGAAAATATTTTGATATTTTTGGTCAGTTATCGTAAAATGGCAATTGTAAATAATGAAAATTATTAACGAGTTTAAAAATTTTATGCAACTTTTTTTGGAAAATTGTTCTTTTAAAATTTTTTGGGAATTTTTTTTTTAAAAAATGTATGGATACATTTTTTCTTTAAAATTTAATGGATTTTTTTTTAAAAAGTATGATTTTTTTTTGTTTTTAAAAATTTTATGGATATTTTTTTTTAAATGGCAATTGTAAATAATGAAAACACTGTGCGACAGCCACAATCGGTTTGGGATGAAACCACCGGGGAAAGTTATATCGGTCAAAAAAAGGTCATACGTGTCCCAGCGTTTCGTTGGGTCTCATCTAGGAATCGAGATATATCGATTTGAAGTTAGTAAGTATCGTATAGGGGAATTAGCCACGTTTTTGGCTCTTTTGTTTGACATAACTTGAGAACCACTCGTCCGATTTAGCTGAAATAAATTTTAAAAAACCAAGAATTACAATTCCCTTAATCTGTTCATATATTATTTTCCTTTACAAGTAATAGTTTCCAAGTTAAAAATAAGCGCATGAAGAAAATTTTTTTTTTTTTTTTTATTTTTTTTTTAAATACATTTATTTTCGTTTGTTTGCTCCCTTTTCTTTCTTGCGTGGTAGGACTTGACACTTTTTACCGTTTTGGATTTTTTATGAATTAAAAAAAAAAAAAATTTAATTTTTAGGCAAAAATAATTTTTTTTTTTCATACATTTATTTATAATTGCGAAACTGTTGCTTAAGTAGGAAAACGGTTTAAGAACAGATTGAAGGAATTGTAATTCTTAATTTTTCTAAATTTGTTTCAGCTAAATCGGACGAGTGGTTCTCGAGTTATGTCAAACAAAAGAGCCAAAAACGTGACAAATTCCCCTATACGATACTTACTAATTTCAAATCGATATATCTCGATTCCTAGATGAGACCCAGCGAAACGCTGGAACACGTATTACTTTATTTTTACCAATATAACTTTCCCCGGTGGTTTCATTCCAAACCGATCACTGACCCTTACCATTTGTCGCAGAGTGAAATTATTAACAAATTTTTTTTTTTTTTAAATTTTATGAAAAAAATTTATCGAAACAATTTTTCTTTAAAATTTTATGGATTTTTTTTTAAAAAATTATAATTTTTTCTTGTTTTCAAACATTTTATGGATTTTTTTAAATGGCAATTGTAAATAATGAAAATTATTAACGAATTTAAAAAGTGTTGCAACATTTTTTGGAAAATTTTTCTTTTAAAATTTTTTGGGATTTTTTTTTTTAAATTTTATAAATACATTTTTTCTTTAAAATTTTATGGAGTTTTTTTTTAAAAAAATTATGATTTTTTTTTTTTAAATTTTATGAAATTTTTTTTTGTTTTTAAAAATTTTATGGATTTTTTTTTAAATGGCAATTGTAAATAATGAAAATTATTAACGAATTTAAAAATTGTACGCAAACTTTTTTTGGAAAATTATTCTTTTAAAATTTTTTTTGGAAATTTTTTTTTTAGAATTTTATGAATAAATTTTTTCTTTAAAATTTTATGGATTTTTTTTAAAAAATTATAATTTTTTTTTTGTTTTATGGATTTTTTTTTGTTTTCAAACATTTTATGGATTTTTTTTTAAATGGCAATTGTAAATAATGAATATTATTAACGAATTTGAAAATGTTTTGGAAAATTTTTCTCCTTCAATTTTTTGGAATTTTTTTTAAATTTTATGAAAAAAATTTATGGATACAATTTTTCTTTAAAATGTTATGGAATTTTTTTTTAAAAAATTATTTTTTTTTTGTTTTATGGATTTTTTGTTGTTTCTAAACATTTTATGGATTTTTTTTTAAAATGGCAATTCTAAATAATGAAAATTATTAACGAATTTAAAAATTTTATGCAAATATTTTTAGAAAATTTTTCTTTTACAAATTTTTCGAATTTTTTTTTTAAATTTTATGAAAAACATTTATGGATACATTTTTCCTTTAAAATTGTATGGATTTTTTTTTTAAATTATGAATTTTTTTTTAAATTTTATGGAATTTTTTTTTGTTTCCAAAAAATTTGTGAACTTTTTTTTTAAAAAATTTTATGAATTTTTTTTTAAAAACATTTTATGAATTTTTTTTTTTTAAATTTTTTATACGGCGATACATGTAAATGCTGATGGATCAATCACGAATGCATCCTATATATGTTTTTTAGTTACACTGTCTATGGTTGAAGTGTAAATCGGGATCAATTGACTGAAACATTTTCTACCAGAATCATTTTAAGTCAGTAACTTAAAACAACCCGTTCATTTTCTTGTCATTGTGATTTAAACAAACACAAAATCCAAACACATCGCAAAAGTGAACATTGGCCAGCAGAGAGTTTGCTCAAATTCTACTGTTTACAAAATCCATGGCAGACTGACAAATCTCGCACACACCGTTATGGATATGGAGCAAACTTAACTATGAATTTGAAATTTTGACTCTGCCACTGTTCATTTTATGAATTGTCCATGTTTTCATATGACACTCGCCAACTCATTCTAACACTCCGGCTTTGCACAGTCAACGAAGAGTCAGCCACAAAGTCAACAATAGATATGTGATTTCCATCAAACCGTGTCGCCAGGAGGCAAGACCACCGACAGTGGCTGATCACCGAGCATAAGGTAAACTTTAGAAGTGTTTTTCTTTTGGCCTCTAAAAGTTTTGTTTGCGTTGAATGTTAAAGTGTTGGTGACTTAGAAATGATGTGATAGAAATAATTTCTTGAATTTTGGAGACTACAACATTTCACGTTGAAGAAACTACCTTCACACTGCTCCCATTTTTTCCCACCTTTTCCGGAAAACCCCAGCATTACAGACATCCAAGCTCTCCGGTAGTCCTGATCCAGGCTGTATACAATTTTTTTTTTAATTTTAAACAAATTCTTAATGATATTATTTACATAATTTATGACAACTCCTTCTCTCTCGCATTTAGCCAATTGATATTATAATAGCAAGCGTCTCTAAAAGTATCATGGGAAATTATTTATTACTTCTATTCACATTTAATCAATGTCGTAATGGCTGCACAATTTTCCCTTTCACATTCAATTACCAACATTAAAAGGCTCTTTTGCTAAAAGCTTTTTAATTCAATTTCCTCTAACCGCCACAATGCAAGCAAATAATGTCTAATATTCACACTGAAACACGCCGCCGCCATACATCGCCAATTGCCAGCAATGATGATGGTCGTTTAGACTCAAAGATAGACACATATGAGGTTATGGTTCGTTCATATGTTGTACGTGTATGTACAAAGTTATTAATCATATTTATTGCCATTAATTGTAATTTCTGACTATGCAGCTCACTGGTCGTGCCTTCCCAATTACGAAATATATTTGAATACATTCAAAAAGTAATACCGTTACGAAGACTTGAGAACAATTTATTTAAACAATTAAATTATTGCTATTTGGTTTTATGTCTAGTTGGGTTTTTTTCTCTTTTCAACGGCCAACTTTATTTTCTTTCCATTATTATCGTTACTGTGTAATAGGAATTTATGGTCTTCTACCCAGAAAAAGAAAAGTTAATTTCTTTTTTTTTATGGGAAAATATTGTAAGGTTGGAATGGACTGATATGGAAGGGGTGCAGGGGGAGTTCACAAATAAATACTGTTTTCATGTTTGAACAGAACACAGATCGCACTGAGAAATATGTTTTTAAAGTCGTACTGTTTACTGGTTTCCGATTGGGGAAAGATGAAGGCAACGATTTTACAAGATAGCGATTTTCGCTTGTTTCTTAACAATAGACACCAAAATAAAACGCCTTTGGCATCAAATCGCATATGACAATTTTAAAAAAGTATTTATTTCACTCTGTAAAAAGAAAACTATTTTGTAAATTTGTATGAAACAAAATATTTAAATGAAAGAAGTGACGCAAAAAAAATTATAGAGCCAGCCAATACTAAGTAATAACAGTTGAGAGTTTGAATACTGTTTTTTACAGCTCGTTTCAATGAATTATTTTACATAAAAAGAAGAAGCGCCAACGAGGGTTAAACTGCAGTTTAGCAATATGGCTCAGATGTTATTCAAATACACACCAGTAGTCTGTGGCGAAAAACTCATGCCTAGTAGGTTCATGAATGCCTACAATTTATACAATGTGGGAACGATATTTTCATAAGCTTTCCAACGACACCCATTTTGTCCAGATTGGGTAATAAACAATGAAGATATATCGGATTGTAAATATCCAAAGTTTGGAAGGCCATAACTCGGCACCTATGGGCTTCCGCCTCCTTTAACCACTGGTATAATTTTCAACAAAATCTGAGCTATGTTTGCTTAACTGCACACAACGACTGACTACTTATAAAAACAAAGAATAGGTTTCTTGCTTATCCCTTTGGATAACTAATTCCTGTCTGTCTCATTGCTCAATAGAGGACAAAGAGACAGAGCAAGAGAGTAATTAACTTCCTCAGAGACACACATACAAGGGCTAATAGATTTTGAGTATGGTAAAGATTTTTTTTCGCAGGCCCGTGTATGAACTATTGAAACACTATTTCAGCTCAGTCTTCGCAGTAGCTCATCTTCTCAAACAAATTTTCCATGACTTTGTAGACAGTTTGCGGATCGAATGGCTTGCTCGTAATTAGACTTAACGGCCTGAAGAGGACCATTTACAAGTTAATAATTATGCGAAGACCCTGAATAGATTCCGTTGCAATTTTTAATAATCGATTGTACTTTCATTGAGCCTTTCCAACATTAGGCACTTTTCTATTTCATCCTATATGCGATGAATGCTCAGTATTCTGCTCGGTTGTTAAATTAAAAAAAAATAAATTTCTTCTGTGCAGTAAATTACTGGCTGTAGTGTCTTATGTCCAGCTCATAAATCTTTGGTGAAAAGGAGACAACTCAAACAAAGGCTTTGGCCATTACCCTCCCAGATTGTTTTGAGAAGGTTTCGTACCACAGTAATCGCAAATGGTAAAAACACCATCAACCACTCAGCCCAGAATCGGGCGGCAAGCACTAAGATAGCTGCGCCAAAATAAACAAATGAACTAAACCAAAGCAGCCGGTCAGCAAACAACAAAAAAAAGTGAACGTTGCCAGCATCATCATGTGGCTAACCGAGAGAGGCATAGCATAGGGTCTTTTTTACATACTAAGAAAGCTATAATATGTCATTTCAGAAAAATAATTTAAGACCAACCACCAAAGCCCTTATAAATCAAGCAAAAAATAAAGACCAGAGAAACAAATGCACTGCCACAGATTAGACTGTGGCTGAATAAACAAATAATTCAATCCTAAGCTGGCCCAATTTATGGTTTACAAACAAAAAAGAAGAGCAACAATTTTTCAAAATAAGCAACAGGTCCATAATTTGTTTGTTTTTTTTAACATTGAAGCTGTAACACAACAAATTTATAACCCCTCTACTGATACATATATCTGGAAATTATTTGAAAAACCTAAAGGGATTGGAGATATATGCCATACTTATTATTTACCCAGTCGATTTAGTTTTGTCCATGAGCCGCATTACTTCTTCTAATCCGAGTGCGGGTGGCAAATATGAACCTTTTGCCATGTTCCAGTGTAGATTTTCCCATATCAGACTAGAGTCAAACTCTACTGAAATTTCGAATCACAGCTGGATGTTTCATGTCTTGATTGTGCCTGATTACATGCGGCATAAATTATTAGAGGGAAAAAATACCCAATTATGTTTAAATTGAACGAAATCGATCAATCTGTTGATATTTCTGCATGTTAAGATTCCATCCAATTCGAGGTTCTTTCTCTATCGTAGCCACCAGTTACGTCTAATGTTCAGAATTGAACATGAGTCATTTTCTCTTTCCTTTTGTATGTACAGGCGATAGGGTTATGACACTTCAAGTACGTCAGTATCAGCAGCCTGAGCTGTACTCGCGTATACATTCAATTGGAAATCGACGATTGAACCCTTCAAGTGCTGCCAGCGGCATATATTAGACGTATTTTCAAATTCTATTTCATTTAAGTGAGTGTTTCGTTTTGGAGAATAAAATCAGTGTCTTACAAGCACTCAATGCGTAAAAAGTTTTATTTCTGATATTAGGTCTTTACATTTTGGCCTTCGATTTGATCTCCTTTAGATGTGGTCCTTCGAGCCAGATCCTCTTTACATTTGATTCTTCGAACCGGATTAATGTTTTACATTTGGTCCTTCGAACCGGATTTTCTTTACATTCAGAAATTTTTTTTGTTTGAAAATTTTTCCAAAATGGAATTGTTTTACTTTTTTTAGAAATTATAATTGATGCATAATTAAAATTGATGTACACTGTTAATCAAATTGATGTAAAAAGTTCATCAAATTGCTGTACAAAGATCATCAAATTGATGTACAAAGTTTATCAAATTGATGTACAAAGTTCATCAAATTGATGTACAAAATTCATAAAATTGATGTACAATGTTCATTAAATTGATGTACAATGTTCATCAAATTGATGTACAATATTCATCAAATTGATGTACAAAGTTCATTAAATTGATGTACAAAGTTCATCAAATTGATGTACAATATTCATCATTGTGTGGCGGACAATTCCAATGCAATTTGCTTTAATTTCAACATCTTAAAAAAAATATTAATTCAATATCTGCTGCTTCCGCCTCCACTGATTCTCTCAAGGTGTTTTGCAGGGCCAACCTATTCTGTGGCTTCCTCGTGGGCTACACTTCAGTGTCTGTGTTGAAATATCGTCCATTGCGGCTTCCTCGTGGGCTCTACTCCCGTGTCTGTGTGGAAATATCGTCCATTGGCTTTAAGGTATGTCCTATACTTACTTTTTCATTTACGCTCTTTAATTTCTTAGTTTACTGGCTTTGGGTTTAGTGGGTGATGTAATTTTGTTGTCACACATTCTGAAACATGACATCAATCTGTCCGTCCCATGGTGCAGAGTATTAAACTGCCACATCCCCATGTTGTAGGATATAACATTGCATTACGAAACCAGTGAAAAATGTTTAACATATTTAAATTCAAATCCAGTTGCTGCACAACTTCAAACAGTAGTTGTATTAAATCTCTAACTATCAAATTGGAAACGGCCATAATGGTAGTTGAAAATCAGGAAACAAAAAAAAAAAAAAAATCCTATGAATTAAAAATATTATGCAACACCACTGAAATACATCTAAGGGGAAGGGCTGGATAAATATGCCAGCGATAAATATGATTATTATGGAAAATTATATAAAATTTCATTTATGGAGACTATGGAGCCACAATTGCCAGTTTGTGTTTTCGTTGGCATGCGATGACAACTCGTTCACTATTTGTTCAGAAATGTTGTTAGTCCGTTAGTTAGTGGCAACTGTACAAAACATGAGATTGTGGTGTTGCGATAATAAGGATGATGACAAAAGCATAAATGCGAATTATAAATTCAATAATGATTTTGAATATCGCATATTGGAAATCGATAGATATGATTGCAAAATATATGTTTAATAAAGATTCCATAATGCTATAAATATTGACAATCGGACAGAATTTCCGAAAATACATTACATGAACCAGCAGAGCTCTGCAAATAGTTTCATTTCAGCCTTCATTTCAGTATTACAAGTTCTTCTTCAATTGAATGTTTCTTTCTTTTTTTTTGTAGACTGTTCTCAATCTCTGTAGCCTTAACAACAGAAAAGGGTACGGTCTATACATATGCCCATATGGTCCAATAATGAAATTAATAAGACTTCGTATGCATGTATGTGTATATCTTCTGACAATAAACGTTGCATAATACACACAATACATTCACAATTATTTCACTCAATATTCAACAGAGTCTTTTGTTTGCGTATTGAATTGAAATGGAAATAAATATGCGCCGGCACAGATTCCCATATGGAAGACCATCAGTCCGAAATCGTCTAAGAACAAAGCCATAAATCCCACCTAAACAATCGTACCACGCATAAACATATACAATCTGTATTTGTGGAGGTAACCCAGCAAAGATTTTCGAGCTAAATCTTAATATATATTTACCCTCGACACTGATTCACTGACTCTGTCAAAATTTTACAAAAATTTGTTTTTCAACAACAATTTTTTTTTCGAAAAAATTTTTTTTTTCAACCAACATTTTTTTTTTCCAAAAAAATTTTTTTTTCAACAAAATTTTTTTTTTCAAGAAAATTTGTTTTCCATATTTCAACGGGCACCATAGGCGCATTACAACTTACTAGTATTAAAATAATGTGGAACAGTTGAATGTGCCACAGAAGGCGGATGGCGTTTTTGATAAAAGTGCTAGACCATGGGGTTGAAATCCTATTTAAGTTAAATCCAAACAAACTTTCAGATTACCATAAGAAGCTGCTCCTAAGAAAAATAACTTATTAATGCCCATCGAATTTTATTTGCTGGCGTAAAGTGTTCGGTTTATCGAACGCTGGGTCAGTTAAGTGGTTTGTTGTCCACTTCGAAAAAGATTAAAAATCTCTAAATAAACTATGAAAGTCCAGTTGTATATCTTAGAATAAAGTATTCAATCTTTTATTCTATGATATATTCTAGATATACTTGGGGTTGCGCTATAGTTTCTGACCCATTGACCATGGTGATTGAAATCCCATTTTAGTGAGAGGTAGCTCTTGGACAATTTCAGAGGGGAGAAGAAATTTCATGGTTAATGTGTTGAACTCAAGAAATGTTTTCCCTCATCAGGAGCTGACCAGGAGCTAACTGATGGAGACATATTACAGAGGCCTACATGAGCTGATATGAATTGGGATTTATAAACAAATGTTCCGATCGTTAAGCCATGTACTTCTATCGCACCTTTCATCCCAACTTACCAGACCGCCCGAATCTACATTTCACTCACATTGTCCTGGGTTTGCTGTATTCTCAATTTGCAGTTCTAACAATTATTATTGTTCGATTCCGTTGTTATTGATGCCACACCCCCATGTTGTTCCATATGTGTACTCACACACACACGCGCGTAATGTACCCATACACATATGTAAATGAATACATAAGCTAAGCATGTCTGTATATAAATTTATTGGCGAATACTAAATGAAATGGAAACAATTGCGAATCCTTTATGTACCGAACAAAACCGATGAAGAACAAGAAGAATACCATATATGTGTATAAATAATGTACAAAAGCATTTGCCATGATGCAACCAACTACTTTTCTCCATTCATGTCAAATTGAATTGGTCCACACACAAACCGACAAGAACAAAAGACAACACAAAAACAAACAAAACAAAAAAAAAAAATGACAGATACTATCAAAGGATTTGAAATATATCTGCACATAAAATACAACGAAACCAAAAGGACCGCATCGAACAGTGAAGCGTTGCGGAGTGTTGTTGCAGATGTAGAGAAGCAAAACGTTGTGATGCATTCTGTATCGAGTGTGACATGCGTCCTTGGTTGCGGCGAAGTCTTAGCTGTGTCATAATGCTTTTCAGCTTCCATTCTTTTCAGTTTGATTAACTGAAGTGTCACAAGATATAGAGATTTAATGGAAATCGATACGAGTATTGGCACAACTAAATGAATGACTTTATTTGTTTGAAAAATGTATGATTATTAAAGGCTGGGGGGCAGGGGACCAACAAAATATTAATGACAGCCTGAGCAGGAAATTCCACTAATTATCAACAATATACAAAAAATGTAAATAATCAATGATCTTGAACTCGACTAACTGAAAACAAAACTGTATGAAGAATAAAGATGAAAAATACATAAACAAAATTAATTATATTCTTCTTCTTTGAGCAAGTTGATATTCTTATATATTTGTGTCTTATTTGACTGGACTGAAGTGAAAGAAACTGGCATCCTCATCGATAAACCAAAGCGTGAAGAGCCAACAACAGTGGGTACTCCCGAGAATGTTGCTGCTGTGGCGGAAAGTGTGCGTGAAGCGGCATCAACATCAATTCACCGTCGTTCTCAACAATTGAAAATTTCGAACGTGTAGGCTACTGCATGGCCAGCCGATTCAGCCATTTGAATGAACTTATTTTCCATTATTAACCCGAAGGATAGTACTTTCAAATAAAAAAAGAAATTTGAGAAAACATGCTGTACACTTTTTTATAGAATTTAAAAAAAAAAAATATTTGGATGTACGAGTAAAACATCTATCTGGCATAACTTCGTGTAGAGATGACCAGGTGATGAGGCAGATAAGTCGCGTGTGCTGCGTATTTAAAGAAAACCAATTTTCAGCTTATTATCAAACAAAGAAACAACTGAAAAAAAAAACCACCCGCAACCAATCAGATGCTGGTGACGAGGTCCAACAGCAACAGACCGGCCTAAGAACAAGAAGGCCGCAGCAGTCGACGTAATATCGTAGGAGAAGAGTTAAAAAAGTCTTTCAACTAGATAGCTGCATCATTTGAAAGAATGAAATTAGTCTGAAAAGACGTGGGGCTAACACAGTATGCCGGGGGAATACTTTCCAAGTTGGAAACAATTGTACCGCTGAGCCGAACGAAAGGCCAACCAGCAGAGCTGTACAATAAGCATCTGCAAGTCTGCTTAATCTGGAACAACTAAATCAATAATTAGAACCAGGGTTGTGTAGTCGGAGTCTGAGAAGAAAAAAAAATGTCATACATAATTCATATGGAAAAATTCTCCAAAAAAAAAATTGGGAGGTTTTTCATAATTTGTAGGTAACATTTTATTTTTCATATGAAAAATATAATAATGTTGTTCTTTTGGGGCTATTTTTCATAATATTTGGATAATTTTTCATAAATTGTTTGGGGGTATTTTTCAGAATTTTTGGGGAAATGTTCATATTTGTCTTTTGGGGGGATTTTTTCATTTATTTTGGAGAACTCTTTATTCAATACCCGTGTCTTCCAGTTCTGCTTGAAGTCATGTACTTTTTGTTTATGGGCCCCCAAGGATTTGGGGCCTCGGTGTTGTTTTTGCAAAAAAAAGTGATAATTTTCTCAGGCTTATATCTTGCAAACTGCTTGGAATTTGTATTTATTCTCTGTCATAAAGTTGTAGGTCTTGTTATAAAGAATCAAGAATCATATTCAAGGACAATATCGCAAAAAAAAACTTTATTTATTTATTTTTATTTTATTTTTATTTAATTACAATACAAAGTAAATTTATATTCTAATTTTTGGGTCCAAGGATAAACCGAGTGACAAAGACTATTTGGCTTGATTTTTTGCAGCGACAGACCAAAGCCTCTGGTGGGAATCGAACCCACAACCCCCACGCTGATAGGCAAGCACGCTACCAACTCGCCTACCGGGGCGCTTAAAAAAAAAAAAAAAAAAAACTTTAAAAAATCAATTTTGTTTAAATCGTTTTCCCCTGTTCAGGTCCATAGGTGGCAAACCGTTCAAAATTCAAGGAAACAATCAACTACAAAAATGTACCTAAGATCTCAGTGAAGCACTTTCCAGAACATATGAACTTCCTAGGAATGATTCTTAAAAGTGTATCATTTCACATTTGCTTTCTAGAATAGCATTAGTCGTATGCGTAATATTCATTTGAAAGACTAGAACTCATACGTACAGGTAGTTAATTAAATTGAATTGATGTAATTATACCCTCACCCTACGGGTAGGAGGGTATATATCATTTGATACGACCCAAAAGTGTAACACCTAGAAATATTCAGATTAGAACCCAGGTGTCTTTGAAACAAATTCGATTTATGACTTTCTGAATCGTTTCAGCCATGTCCGTCTGTCCGTCTGTCCGTCTGTCCGTCTGTCCGTCCGTCCGTCTGTCCTGCTGGTACGCATGATAACTTTCGAAAGAGTTAAGCAATCACTCTGAAATTTGGCATGGCTGAATATTTTCCCAAAACTGCTTATGGGATTGCATATGGGCTATATGGCCACACCCCTTCGGGTACCTCCCATACAAATCTGATATTTCGCCCACTTTATAAATCGTGTAATAATATCAACACGCTCAAGTTCGATCTTGGCCAAATTCCGTATTTAGTAATGGTATAACTGGACAAAGTTTTGTACAAAAACTTGGCAGTCTGGCAACTCCCCTTCTGGCACCTCCCATACAAATGTACCATCCCGCCTACCTTAGAAATCGTGTAATAACACCAATACGCCCAATGCGATCTTGCCCAAATTTTGTATTTAATAAACGTATAGTTAGACTAAGTTTTGGACAAAAACTTGTCAGTCTGGCAACTCCCCTTCTGGTACCGCCCATACAAACGTACCATTCCGCCTACCTTAGAAATCGTGTAATATATCCAATATGCCCAACGCGATCTTGTCCAAATTTTGTATTTAGTAAACGTATAGTTGTACTAAGTTTTGGACAAAAACTTGGCAGTCTGGCAACTCTCCTTCTGGTACCCGCCATACACATGTACCATCCCGCCCCTTATAAACCGTGTAATACTATCAATATGACCAACGCGATCTTGCCCAAATTCCGTATTTAGTAAACGTATAGTTGGACTAAGTTTTGGACAAAAACTTGGCAGTATGGCAACTCTCCTTCTGGTACCCGCCATACACATGTACCATCCCGCCCCTTATAAACCGTGTAATACTATCAATATGACCAACGCGATCTTGCCCAAATTCCGTATTTAGTAATGGTATAACTGGACAAAGTTTTGGACAAAAACTTGGCAGTCTGGCAACTCCCCTTCTGGTACCGCCCATACAAAAGTACCATTCCGCCTACCTTAGAAATCGTGTAATATATCCAATATGCCCAACGCGATCTTGTCCAAATTTTGTATTTAGTAAACGTATAGTTGGACTAAGTTTTGGACAAAAACTTGGCAGTCTGGCAACTCTCCTTCTGGTACCCGCCATACACATCAGAGAACGGTTTGATTGGCATATTTAATGCCTTTGAATGCAATCACAAAATATATGCATATTGTTGTCAATAAACATCATTATAGTAAAGCAACTCATGATACCATTCAGAAAATGTGAGTATGACGAATTCCATGCATTGCATTGCTTGCCTTCTGCTTATCATTCATACCAATCGCAAAAGCAACGAATATAGAACGATTGGTACGAATGGTCTGCATGCATATTGAAAAAAACGTATTTTTTTTTTGACATAAATACGAAGATCAAACTTGTGAAATAAAACCAAATAAAACAATAAATGGAACATTTTGATATATTTTCGGTTAAAACAACAACAAAAACAAAAATTGGAAAATAAAGTAAAGCATTAAGTTTTGCCAAAATTTCTTCACACTGCATACTTATAAACACACCAGAGCAACGAATACTAAGCGAATGGTGCGAATGGTGCGATTGGTTCTATGAGTGTGCATAAGACAATCAACAAAAACAACGAATGATAGCAATAGCATGGCAAAAGCAACGATTGTATGAATGCGGAATAAAAACGAATAGTCTCAATCTTTTCTCTGATACACATGTACCATCCCGCCCCTTATAAACCGTGTAATACTATCAATATGACCAACGCGATCTTGCCCAAATTCCGTATTTAGTAAAGGTATAACTGGATAAAGTTTTGGACAAAAACTTGGAAGTCTGGCATCTCCCCTTCTGGTACCTCCCATACAAATGTACCATCCCGCCTACCTTAGAAATCGTGTAATAACACCAATATGCCCAACGCGATCTTGCCCAAATTTTGTGTTAAGAAAAGCTATAGTTGGTATAACTTTTGGACAAAAACTTGGAAGTCTGGCAAATCCCCTTCCGGCATCTCCCATACAAATGTACCATCACGCCTACCTTAGAAATCGTGTAATATCACCAATATGCCCAAAGCGATCTTGCCCAAATTTTGTATTAAGAAAAGCTATAGTTGGTATAAGTTTTGGACAAAAACTTGGAAGTCTGGCAACTCCCCTTCCGGCATCTCCCATACAAATGTACCATCACGCCTACATTAGAAATCGTGTAATTATATCAATATGCCCAACGCGATCCTGCCCAAATTTTGTATTTAGTAAAGCTATAGCTAGACAGAGTTTTGGACAAAAACTTGGAAGTCTGGCAACTCCGCTTCTGGTACCTCCCATACAAATGTACCATCCCGCCGCTTATAAACCGTCTAACACTATCAGTATGACCAACTCTATATTGCCCAAATTTTGTATTTAGTAAAGCTATAGCTAGACAAAGTTTTGGACGAAAACTTGGAAGTCTGGCAACTCCCCTTCTGGTACCTCCCATACAAATGTACCATCCAATATTTTTCTATATCATTCGGTATTTTAGGTTGTTATTATGACTTTTCATCAGATGTTACGTCAAATGATGGTAGCTACGGTCACTTTTGACTTTCCGATACTTATGAGTATGAGTATGTTTTTACTGAGGGTGAGGGTATATATAAGTCGGTTTACCCGACTGAAACTTTTCCACTGGTTTTTTTTTTAAATAGCTCGAACCATTTAAAACCCATTTGGAATTTTAATATCTCTCACCTATCAACTATCGACCTAATCTTCATACTCCGCAAAATTCCGCAAATGAAGCGCGACGCATACCATATTTTCATTGATTATAAATCTGACTTCGATAAGAGAATAATTAGTTGCAACCATGACTGTTCGCCTTTGTGAAATGACTCTGAGTGACATTAGGTCCTCACTAAAAATAAGAAGCCACCTCTCAGAACATTTCACCACTACAACCGATTTCAGACAAGATGACAGCGTAAGGGACAATTTCTTCGAAATTGTGACTGTAAGCGATTGAAGATTTTAAACGACAGACAACTGCCAAGCAACGGAGAAACAGAGAAGACGGAGATATATGTGAATGGAGACTTGAAAATCCTTTGTATCACAAACTGAAGGTAGCATGCAGAACACAGAGGTGTTTGGAAATACAGAACATTTGAGGACTGGCTTTTGATTCATAAGCCCTTGAGGCCCAAAAACCATTCTCAAATGGAAGAGCATTTTCAATGCATGTATTTTTATAACCTCCATCATAGGATTTGAAATTTTGTTTGTAACAGCTCAGAACTTTTTCAGCTATACAAATTGCCCTGATGTTTATGATATAACTAAAATCGACTTTCGGTTTCTGATAACTACTTTTAAAAGAAATTGACTAATCATGTGATGTTTTTCCATGATTATGATCTGTACCCATGAGACGCCGTAATAAAGCACCCTTCCGGCAGAGGGCACAAACGATATGGCCAAGCAGAACTAAACCTGGTTTGTACCGACGACGAGTTGTGCATTTGCTACTCTTCTCAAATACCTATCTACTTAAATAGATTTTGAAATAAATAACCCAAATATGGAATTATTACTTCGTTCACTTGACTTTTCAACATTCCAAATTAATACTGAAATGGACCACAATTACAATCATTACTTTGGCCGCCATATAAATCTGGATTATAAAAATTGCAATAAACGCAACCGTCATTACTGACGGAAAGCTTCATATTTGCAGCTTACGTTTGTTGGCGCACACGATGCCTCATGAAGCTGCACGTCCCTGAACCCAACCATTTGCAAATGTTGCCGATTAGTGCAGTGATGATTTTGAAGAGGTTTTCCATTGTAAAATCCATTACTGTGCTCTTCAACTCATGAACATTTCCACTAGAAATGGGCTTTCCACTTGCATTCGACCAAATATTACTTCCCATCCGAAAACATCAAGCCAATTAAGAGTTGGAAGTTTCAACAGTTCCCCCAACCCATTGCACTCTTCCCTTTTTTTCGTTATATTAAAGCAAACAACTTCAACTATGGCAACGTTGGCCCAAATTTGGCAGGGTTAAGAATAGTCCCTGACAACGCTATTGGCCATTAAAGGAGGCTTCGATTAAATCCCTTGTATCGTGTCGTTAGGAAAGTAATCACTTTTTCCCTGGCTATAGCATTTTCATTGTTGTTTGTGTATTTATATTTGCAAACATAAAAATATAAAATTTAATGATTTGAATTGATTTCTGTCAATCTGTAGCGTAAGAATAGGAAATATGTATAAAGAGTTCTATTCCTGTGTGGCCGAATCGCACACACACATATTCCATCATAGTCAAGAGTGAGAAATGTCTTATTATTCCTTATATTTGTAGGCGATATGTTCTGCCAAATCAGGACAGAATATGGGAAATGTGTCAGTGGCATTTTCATAACTTACGCGTGACTTGAGGAGTAGGACATATGACTTTAACAAGCATTTAGACTGGAGTTTACGTTTTGTATATAAGCTTGTGATGAACTCCAGTCTCACACGTCCAGGGACTTTCATAATTTTGAGCATATATTGTGTTTTCCCAGATACATATTTGTATACCACTTACCTACAGGTTCACAATGTAATCTTGGACTGTGGCTTTTCGTCCCAGCTATCGATATACATTTTTCCAGTTTTTCATTTGTTCTTCTGAAAAAATTGTTTGACATGTGTTTTGTTTGGACAATAAAATAATTGACTGGCTTCTTTTTGGTCATTTTCAGTATTTGCGGTTACAATTGTTGTTAATCGTGTTTGCCGGAATAGTTGCCAACTGGTCATCATCACCGCAACGCCACGCAACATATTCAACAGAGTAATGGCTATCAACTGTTCCATAACCGCAGCAAATAAAACTACATAACCATCAATTATTTCGAATGGCGATATTTTTTAACATTAACATTGTCAGCAGCCAATTGCATTGGAATGGAAACCTGAATCACTCGACAGGTATTACATTTTCGTTTCATTTCTGTATATATTCTGGTAATATGGAAAGAACGAATATAAAGATCATTTGGGTTTTAATATAATGTGATGATGTGTGATGGATGAAGTTGAAACAGACATTCGTAAATATACCCGACCTAGTGAAAAAATCGAACCTAATATTTAAACGAGTACTTTTCTCAAATCAGCAACAACTCATTAAATCTTTCGAATTTTCTGTTCTTTTAAATGATCAAATACCCCAACCCAACGAACTATTTCCATCGGCGAAAAGTCTGACACTTTTGATCTAGTAAACATTTTTGAATTCTGCAAAAAACTGGTTGTGGGCATTAACATCAAAAAACTGGCAATTAAATATATTTTAAAAATATTTCCCATGTTGACTACCCAGCGAAATTATCACCTCACATTGGTCCTGAATCCATTTCCATCGCACTGAAGTATGTTATTTTTGATCTAGTAAACTTTTTCGAAATCTGTAAAAAACTGGTTGTAGGCAGGCAGAAATATATTAGTTTTCTGTGTTCACATCAAAAAACAGACAATTGAATATATTTTAAAATTATTTCCCATATTGACTACCCAGCGAAATTATCAACTCACATTAGTCCAGAATTCATTTCCATCGGCTAAAAGTCTAACACATTTGATCTAGTAAAGTTTTTCGAAATCTGTAAAAAATTGGTTGTAGGCAGGCAGAAATATATTAGTTTTCTATATTAACATCAAAAAACAGACAATTGAATATATTTTAAAAATATTTCCCATGTTGACTACCCAGCGAAATTATCAACTCACATTGGTCCTGAATCCATTTCCATCGCACACAAGTGTGATATTTTTGATCTGGTAAACATTTTCGAAATCTGTAAAAAACTGGTTGTAGGCAGGGAGTGAGAGATTATTTGTCTGTATTAACATCAAAAAACAGACAATTAGATATATTTAAAAAAAATTCCCATGTTGACTACCCAGCGAAATTATCAACTCACATTAGTCTAGAATTCATTTCCATCGCACACAAGTGTGATATTTTTGATCTGGTAAACATTTTTGAAATCTGTAAAAAACTGGTTGTAGGCAGGGAGTGAGAGATTATTTGTCTGTATTAACATAAAAAAACAGACAATTGAATATATTTTAAAAATATTTCCCATGTTGATTATCCAGCGAAATTATCAACTCACATTAGTCCAGAATTCATTTCCATCGCACACAAGTGTGTTATTTTTGATCTAGTAAACATTTTCGAAATCTGTAAAAAACTGGTTGTAGGCAGGGAGTGAGAGATTATTTGTCTGTATTAACATCAAATAACACACAATTAGATATATTTTAAAAATATTTCCCATGTTGACCACTTTTTTTATTTTTTGATTTTAGGTGTCTACAATTTTTTTCAATATTTTTTGTTGTTAGGTTTTATGCACACCGAATTATTCATATAGCTTATTAAAAAATGTACTTTTTTTCTTATTAAAATTTTCCATTATTTTCAGATTTTGAATTTTGAAAAAAATTAATTTAATTTTTGGAATTTGTCAAACTTTATCTCCCACATTTGAATCGATTTATTACAAAGTGTGTTTTTTTTATTATTATGACGAAAACATTTTGATTCTATCGAATATGATTTGGTGGTAGCAACTATTTTAAAAATATGGATTTTGAAAAAGTGATTTGGGCAACCACAAACTTTTACAGTTAAGAGATTCCCAATTCTATTGGGTAACTTTCGCCCGCCTGAAATTGCTTACTTTTGTAATTTTGTAGTCCTAAAACACAAAGTACCATAACGGAGCACCATACGATTAGCACACCGTATACGGTAATGACAGCCCGCCTGCCAAGTCGCCAATCAACCCGAAGGATGCCCCTGAGATTGCCAACAACGACAGAAAGTTTTTCCCTGACATTAGTGAGATGAACTAAAAAGTTCATCCCATCTTCCATTTCAGGTATTTGACCCCAGTCGCATGCTGGAGACTAAAGTGAGGGGTGAGCGATCATGTGACAATCTGCCCTTGAGCAGCATTCTCATACACTTGTCCATTGCCACACCTACGCCGAGACGTTCGCCCCACAGACTTTCTGAACCACTGTGAGCCGTTATTTCATCTCAAAATCAAAGCCTGCATCTTCCATGATTATAAGTTTAGTCCGTTGTTTTAAGGAACTGCTTTTAGCTGCCATTCATCCTGGAATATGTGCTCATAGAAATATTCTCACTGAAGACAACGCGCTGATCAGCCGGAACCACATCGGCTAAATTAGTAACACACTCAATTTTGTCGACTTTTCACTTTCATAATATTTTAATAACTTTATGGTAAAAAAAACTTCAATAGATTTTCATATTCCCGCAATCACTTTAAATCACTCTCCGGAGAAAAGCAACAGAGCATTGGAAACAAATTAAAAGCATTTTCTAGTATACGAATTTAAAAAGAACCATTCCAATAACTTGTGTACAGTACAAAAACAAATCAAGTTCATATTTTATAATTAAAGTTGATGTTCATGGTTGTTACACAAACCCCCCCAACCAGAAGGGAAACACTCAGTTGTCCATGTATAAAGCATTTAACAGCTGGAGCAGGACAGCAACAGTCAGGCTCGGGGGAATGGTTTGAGATTTTAAACGAAGTTGAATTTCAACGACTGTTGTATGTATGGAAATATTTGACAACTTGTGCAATAGACTCAAACAGGAGTTAGCGTGAACAGTTTTACTTTTTCCAAGTTAAACGATTTGTATATATATTTTTTTAAAGATTTTCTTTTTGCTTGGTTTATCATCTAATGGTTATGACAACTAAAAAGATATATATCATAAGATATACTGAATTCTCAAGCTAATTTACCGGATGATTCATCTGATGGTTTTAATCATGTGACTGCTCTTTGCCGCTCGAAATCATGACAGAAGACATTAATATTCGGACAGTAATGCTAAAATTATTTTATGATGGTTGACGAAGACAATCGAAATATTGGGAAAAAATAATAACATGAAAAACAACAACATCGTTTTTATATGACCCCAAGGCGAACTAGAATGGAAATAACTTAGAATGTCTTAATCATATTTCCGTAATACGAAATTAATCGCTTAACGTTTGAAAAACATTGGGAAATAATGCAAAGAATTTTTATAAATTTTGAAAATAAGATTTGCCCGAAATGTGAAGGTATTTTGTTACAACTTCGTGATCGATCTCAACAACTCAACAGCCCATAAGGTCACATGGGTCCCATTGATTCCACCATTCGTTTCGTTATCGCGTCGCAGATTGGACCTTAGAGCAATGGAGTTAGAGACAATGATTCATTTTTCTGACGAAGCGCATGTTAACAAGCTAAACTAACGCATCTGGGCAGTTGAAACCTCATTTTGTGTGGCCGGACATTGAAGACATTGACTTGAACAATCTTCTTATGCGAAAGATCAAAATGATTAACAATTCAGGTGCTCTACCATTCGTGAGGTAGAGTCGTCACCAAGCTCTTGGAAAACTGAGTTCATCGGCAGCGCTACTACTTGGCCAGGCGCACGAATAAACTCATGTGAATATTTTCACATTCGAATAATCCAATAATTTTTTTTTTTAAAAAAGTAATTCTTGTTCCTTTGTTTAATTCAAAAAATATTTACCCTTCCCTTTAGACGGCTGGATATGGTTCTCCAACAAGAGATGTCATTTTGGTATTCAAAGAAAAATTTAATTTTTTTGAAAAAAATTATGTGATCTTTATTTCATTATAAAGAGGAATGTCTGCCGTTAATAATGAAAAACATCATCAGCCAAATGGCCACCACGACCATGCTTACAGGACCATATCGTTTTCATGAAATTTTCCATAACCAAATCGCAAAGTGGATGCCCTATGTCCTCGATAGCCTCATTCTATCATTTAGGTCTTGAATGGAAGCTGAGCTGTTGACGAAGACTTCGAGAGATAATATGGTCCGGAAACTTTTTACTTTGTGAACTGTGACTGCAAGATGTTCACTATTTTTGTGGTGAATTTTAATAATTTCAATGCGTTGTTGATTCGGGTATCGTTCCATTTTCAGTAATGGCGTAGTTTCTACTTGTCAAATGTCAAAGAATAAAATCGTCAAAAGTCACAGCTACCGAATTACCGGGTGATTCAAAATAACACCTCTTGTTGGAGAACGCTGTACATCCAAAACTCATCTAAGCTGGTATTTCTGTGTCCATCACCATCAACTATTTCTGAAGGTATTAATTCCGCTACCTTGAGTGAAAATGTCCACCCGAAAGCAAAACCGCCTCATACAACTAGTTAGAAATTCGTTCATATCGATTTGTGTAAATTGTTAATTGACATACAAAATCCTACAGTAGAATTCTTCGCTTTAACGACTCACTTTATTGGTTTTAAATTGAGTACATTTGATTTTGAGAGTACAATCCGAATTCAATTAAAACTAATGTCTGTAAATAGTCCAACATACACGTGACCGAATACATCATTAGTTTGCCTATTGTGTTCCATAATTATCACTTGTGTACAGATGTCATTAAGAGATTATTATGCCGTGCAATGACGTGTCATTAAAATTCAAAGACAATCCAGAGGTGGCCCTGTTAAGCCCACTAAATAAATCACAAGGGACACGTCTGTTTTAAAGTGACGGCACTGCGCGACGTGTGTAGGGGCATACAATTATAATAAAACGGCCGGCACAATTTTACGAGTTAAAGGATTGCATAGGATTTAAACCAACGAAAACTTGTGGCCATAATGATAATTTCCGTACTCGAAAAATTTTAGCATTACTCGAAAAAAAGAAAACATTCACACAGTCTCGCTGCCGTTTCAAGATATTATCAAAAATTGCTCTGGATGCAAATCCCTGAATTAGCGAATCATGAATTTGATGTGGGTTCCTATCCACCTTGCCGTATAAAAATGTAGTTAACGTGGCAACGGCAATGACAGTAACGATATGTAACAACATAACAATTATCCGGGATATGGAAGAGATGGAGAAACAGGAGCTGGCAACGCAGACCATAAACTGGAACAACAAAGAGCAAACAAGGGAACATGAATGGTACAGCACCACGGAAGGAAGTCCTGTGCTGCAGGGTAGTTAAATTTTGTTCAACATGATGTGATACTAAAAGTTATGCACACATACGAAAGCTGGAGTGGAAATAGTAAAACGACAATAATAAGGTCCCGGGAAAGCTGAGGCAAGACGAAAACAAAACCAAGGGCAGAGCAACAATGTAACGAATGCGTAGGGAACGTTCTATTCTTTCCTTATTATTCTTAACACTCTTAGTTATGATTGTTAATTAAATCAGATCATCGTTGAATGTTTTAAAATGCCTGAAATCCAGTTGCTTTTGACCGTTGATAACTGAGCTCTGAAATAAATCCAATGAAATAAAAATAATTTTAAATTATTTCCCGATGAAATAAGTCAAAACTGAAATAAGTTTGAAGAACAATTTAATTATATAGAAACAACTGAAATTATTCTGAGTGACCTATAAAATAATTCAAAAATTAAAGAAGTTTCAAGAACAATTCAACAAAACAATTAAATTTAAGTCAATTGGAAAGAAGTGAAATAACCCCCTCGTCTTTATGGTGATAGGGCCCTATCGGAACTGACTGACCCAGTCAAGATGTCGAAGATGCCACTGAAGAGATTCGACCCGAAACAATCGAAAATGTACTGAAAAATTTAGTTCATGGAATGAGGTACTACCGAGCCAGTCGTGCTAGACATATGAATGATAGTCCCGATTCACACTAGGACATTTTACTTGCGGCAATGTTTATGATTCCCTTTCGAACTTGCCTCTTGCGTTGACAATTTCTTTTTCGCTCTCCCCTTACCTCTCTTTACTACAAACTGAGAATTGCAACCATTAAAATTGCCTTGTGTGAATTGGGACAAATTGTGTTCGATTATTAAATAGCAACGTTCAAACTTCTTATTAAAACCAGAAATTTTAAAAAATTTTCATTACTTTTTTTTAACCGATTTAAATTTATAATTTTTAATGTCCACCCTGTACAATATAATGGTGAATTCATTGACCCGGCGCCCACTTTTTAAAGTGGGCACCAAACGGCTCATGCTTTTGAGATAATTATTGGCATTACTTAGAGATTTCTCCATCTCTTTTTCCAGAAGTCGCCGGCACAGAAAAATGGCAGCTGAAAAATATTTGGTACTCCTGCTTGAATCAATGCGACACGATATAACTCCCTGAAAAATGTCATACAAATTGGAAACTTATTTCGTACGACATAAATCCCATTTTTGGAATTTATTTTTTTCATTAATTTTGGGAGTTGTTTCATTTTGTCCCGTGGCCACTATTTCCTAATGAAATTACTTCCGAAGAAACATCTTGTAAGGGGTAATTGGGAGTTCGTGGAACTTTTTGGGATTTTTTTTATATGGGATTTTTTTTTTATATAGACAGATTTTTTAAATTTTTTATTTAAAAATGTCAGAACATGAAAACGGCTTGTCCAATTTTGTTCAAATAAATTTTAAAAAATATTTTGTAAAAAAAAGTGATTTGTTTAAAAAAAGATACATAATCCAGGATAACAATCACTGGCAAAATTCCATAGTTTATAATAAAAAAAAAAAATACTGAAGATCTTTGTAGTTTCTAACCTGCATTGGTTAACCTGCATTCATTTGGAAAATATTTCGTATCGCCTTAAGTACGGATCTTAAATTGCGATGAAAAAGTAGACGATCGCGTAAGGTCTCAGACTATAATTGAATTGTTACACCAGCTGTAATTTATGCCATCTCATTTCGACAGAAACAACTCAGTTATCATGTCAAATTATGGAGCATCAGTTTAGTCAATTTTTGACCAGCTTCATTGGCAAAAAAAGTAACGGTCCAGTGGCTCCTTGTCTCTAAAGGTGTATCCGTTTGGACAGCTTCCCCTTTCTTACCACTGTCACGACGCAAACATGATAACTCAATAAAATGTTATTGCATTTTGGCCTATGAAAATCGATTCCAAGCCACTGTGCGGCGATTATGCATAAGACTCTCCGTTGTTTTCCATGAGTCCGACATGTGTACACGTGTGTAAGTTCATAGTTATATTTGCGTACATGAATATAAAACAAGTGCCAACTCCGAAATGTCAACTAGAGTATTTATTTGTTATAGCTCTCGTACATACCTATGAAATCCTAACAACCAGAGATCAGCAAATGCTAGAAATGAAGCAAAAACAATGCCATGATAACTTCTTAGTTTTACATTTGCATACAGAAGAATCCGAAAGGCAAACGAGTATCTTGAAACTAAAGTTTTTAGTATGCTCAAGGGGATTTGGCTTATGTGAGGGCGAAACAAACAGAATGAATATAAAGACACACTTTAATGGCAGTTGAAGGGAAACGGAAAACTCTACAACACTTACGAGTCTGTGGTGTATTTTTGAATTTTCTTTCACTTTGATGAGAATTTTGGTTTTGTATTCCAAAAAAAATAGAAGATGTCAGAATAAAATTGTATATTTTATAGATCATAAAGTTAATGACAATAGAGGTTCGTACAAAATTTCACATGGTCGTATGATGAAAATTGCAGTTAATGTACATTAATGTCAGTTATGTGCATATCGAGTTACGATCGCTAAAAGCGTAAACACCATTTTTCCGAAAATCGTTTTCGAATGAAACTCGATGACAAAGTTTCCAAAGCTCTTAAACCCAAAATATTAAAAATATGAAAAATATTAAAAATATTAAAAATATTAAAAATATTAAAAATATTAAAAATATTAAAAATATTAAAAATATTAAAAATATTAAAAATATTAAAAATATTAAAAATATTAAAAATATTAAAAATATTAAAAATATTAAAAATATTAAAAATATTAAAAATATTAAAAATATTAAAAATATTAAAAATATTAAAAATATTAAAAATATTAAAAATATTAAAAATATTAAAAATATTAAAAATATTAAAAATATTAAAAATATTAAAAATATTAAAAATATTAAAAATATTAAAAATATTAAAAATATTAAAAATATTAAAAATATTAAAAATATTAAAAATATTAAAAATATTAAAAATATTAAAAATATTAAAAATATTAAAAATATTAAAAATATTAAAAATATTAAAAATATTAAAAATATTAAAAATATTAAAAATATTAAAAATATTAAAAATATTAAAAATATTAAAAATATTAAAAATATTAAAAATATTAAAAATATTAAAAATATTAAAAATATTAAAAATATTAAAAATATTAAAAATATTAAAAATATTAAAAATATTAAAAATATTAAAAATATTAAAAATATTAAAAATATTAAAAATATTAAAAATATTAAAAATATTAAAAATATTAAAAATATTAAAAATATTAAAAATATTAAAAATATTAAAAATATTAAAAATATTAAAAATATTAAAAATATTAAAAATATTAAAAATATTAAAAATATTAAAAATATTAAAAATATTAAAAATATTAAAAATATTAAAAATATTAAAAATATTAAAAATATTAAAAATATTAAAAATATTAAAAATATTAAAAATATTAAAAATATTAAAAATATTAAAAATATTAAAAATATTAAAAATATTAAAAATATTAAAAATATTAAAAATATTAAAAATATTAAAAATATTAAAAATATTAAAAATATTAAAAATATTAAAAATATTAAAAATATTAAAAATATTAAAAATATTAAAAATATTAAAAATATTAAAAATATTAAAAATATTAAAAATATTAAAAATATTAAAAATATTAAAAATATTAAAAATATTAAAAATATTAAAGATATTAAAAATATTAAAAATATACCAAATTCAATTGCTTAACCACAAAAATACCCTCTCCTGTACAATTTTCTTTTGGACGCTTAAGTCTTTTTTACGGTTAGAGTTCGAAATGATGCGTAGTCTTCCTTTAATTTGGTTGCAAGTATCCAACGGCAACACCTTGAAATATTGAGGAACTTTAAAAAAATAAAATATAATTGTGCTGAATTAGAAACGAAACAAAGAAATTTTGTTTCCTTATTTACAGAAAAACTGTTTTTGTTTTTAAATTTCATTTCATTAATGGCCTTTGAAATAAAAACCCAAAGAAACGCCGGACAAGTTTCTGCAACAACATCATTGCCAGCACCACAATCGAAATGGTTGCGGGGGAAAAAAAGGTTGATGGTGGCAGACAACACTGTCGGTGCTGGTGATTTTATTCTTATTGATTCTGAGGCGTTTTGTTTAACGCTTGAAGCGGAACTGACTGTGGGTGGCAAACTTCCATTTGATCTAAGCCACCGACACGAAGCGAAAGCAGACAACCAAAAAAGAAACAACAACAACAACAACAAAAAACCCGGAAAGACTCCATGAAATATGCAGTAAAAAAGACGTAGAAATCTTGTACAACCATAAAAATCAACTGCATTCTGGGCTTACCACAAATGCCATTCAAAGTAATATATTTTCCAAGTGATGATGGCACAATGTGCGGAGGCATTGGTGGGTGGAAACTGTGCTGTGTTGATGCGGCAATGGCAGCGAATGATGTGCTCCTTGAATAACACCAGCCCCATTGGCGCCATTAGTTCCATTCGCCGTTACAAGGCATTAGTTTTCGGTTCAAAAAGTTCTTGTTTTGCATATTGCCATAGTTTTTCACATTCATGCCACAGCAAAGCTGGTGACGCTGGCCAATGTTGCTGCACCATTTGCTACAATAGACTGTGTGTGTGCCGGCTCATTGCGGATTTGTGTGCCACCAGTTGTGGGTGACAAATATGAATGGGATTTCAAAGTTACACCAAAATTAGTCTCCTTCGTTTTTTTTCTGTTGCACTAATTAATTCTTGAATGCTTTTCTTTTTCAGCTGTAGAGCAGATTTGTTTTCGTTTCTAATTTATATCACGGTTTGGATTGGTGGTTTACCAAAAACAGAAAAAACACAAAACGGAAACAACGGAAGATATGTAAAGGAGATTTATTGAATCTTTTCTTAATGCCAACAGTGAAAGGATAGAGATTTTTGTGCGGAGTGTAATTTAAGGGAAAAAATCGGGGCTTAAGATTATGAATATTAGTTGGTTGGCCGCTCCTGTAGCAACGGAGCACCAAGTAGTGTCCTATGACACCGTTCTAAATTTTATTGGCACACCACCCTAAACCCGCCTGTAGTCACGATTACTCATATGCAGTTCGTCGGATTGAGGAATTTAAGAAGGTTACTAAGATCGATTGTTTAGAAGCAAGTAAGCATTGCTTGATACAAACTTCTAATACGCCATTTACTTCTGTGCAAACATTTAAAAACGACAGACTATTCAGCTTGCAGTGTCACATGAGTATGGAGCTGTCCTTTCTGTTGGGGGCGATGAGAAATATGTATTTTCTCCGGCTATATTCAGGCCATGCTTTGCTTGAGATTCGGCATGAATGTAAAGCTTTCCATCTGGAGTTGGATCGTGGCAAATAGAGCTGGAGAACGCTGCTGTTGATCGACTATAGAGATAAGGCCACGCTCACTGTGTCAAGTCCAAAATGAGGCAGATCTAGTCCTAGTTAATTCTTTCGTCCGTTCATTTCCATATAACTTCAGTGACCAGGTATGCACACCAAAGATGCCGCTGACGGGAGACTCATTCGCGCCAGAACCTCCTTACACTTTTTCACTAAAGCCGAGAAGCTCACATAGGATTTTAGAGAGAGTAAGGCCGCCTGGCTGTCACGCAGAGAGAGATGCGTCGAAAACATCTGCCTGAAAGACGTTAAATACATTCGGAAGACGGTTTCCCTCAAGAATACTCCCGAGCGAACTTAGCAGTTCATTTTAGAGCCATCCGTGGAAACTTTAATGTCGAAGCACAGGAGAAGACCACATCGGTTCCATCGGTAGACTGTAGACATCTTGAGTTTAGCTGGAGTGGTGTCTAGAATGCACATGTGTCCGAAGGTTAACTTTTTCGTCCCCGTCCACCATATCAGTGACCCATAGGTAAGAATCGGTCTTATAAAGGATGTGTACAGCCATAGTACCTTCCTCGGATTAAGACCCCAGCGACTGTCGACTATATTGCGACATGTCTAGTAAGCCACTATGTCTTTCTGGTCTCGATGCTCTTCATGATTATTTAGAGTCGATGATGACCCCGACACTGAAAAAACTGTCCATCAAATCAATGAAAACGATTCTTCAATAGTTCTACATCAAATTTATGAATAAATTCTTCCATTTGAATTATTTAGTTTTTATAAAAAAATTTGTAGCTTCTTAACAATAACAACAACATTTTGGTCTGTGGCATTTTGGCTTTACTGCTTGCATTTGTTGAGGATGTTCCCTACTAAAGGGTAATTCTCATTTAAACGATAAGAACTATCTTAATATATATTTACCCTCGACACTGATTCACTGATACACTGATTCACTGACTCTGTCACGCAGTACGTAGGAATTTAAATAGGTATTCTATAATAATTCTATAAATAATAATAATAAAAAAAATAATATTTTTTTTTGTACAGAAATTGTGTTTCCCCCAAATTTTTTTTTTACCAAAATTTTTTTTTTCCAAAATTTTTTTTTCCACAAATTTTTTTTTTTCCATAATTTTTTTTTTTTTCAACAACATTTTTTTTTTCCAAAAAAAATTTTTTTTTTCAACAAAATTTTTTTTTTCAACAAAAATTTTTTTTTTCACCAAACTTTTTTTTTCAACTAAATTTTTTTTTGTCAACAAAATTTTTTTTTTCCACAAATTTTTTTTTTCAACAAAATTTTTTTTTTTGACAAAAATTTTTTTTTCGGCAAAAATTTTTTTCCCACAAATTTTTTTTTTCCCAATTTTATTTTTTTTCGAAATTTTTTTTTACAAAATAGTTTTCTCAAAATATTTTTTACAAAATTTTTAAAATTAAGTAACAAATACTTTCTCAAGCAAATTAACGGGCGCCATAGGCGCATTACAACTTACTAGTTGTTTATATTATACGAATAATTACACTAGTCAACAGTCAAAATGTACTCGGGATGCGATAATTTTTTCTGTGTAGATAACCTTGACATGAGCTCGAAAAACGCAATAAACAATTTTTTTTTCGTTTGGTTTTTGTTTTATTTTTTTTTTTTAAATTTTAAAAAATTTTTTTGGTTAATTTGTTTCGTCCGGCATAACTCGGGAACCACTAGATTACAATTCCCTTAATTCCCTCAAATTTCAAATTTTCATATATTTTTGTCACCCAACAAATTTTAATTTTTTTTGTAATAAAAAAGAAAAAACCTTACCATAGACAAAGTTGTGCATATGTCGAGCAAATTTTTGAAATTCATACCTTTACTCAATTGCGAATAAAAGCGAAACGCGTGCATCGATTTTCATGATCTTTGTCTCATTTTGCTCATAGGTTATGTGACTTTACGTAAAAGTAATAAGATTTGACATTTTTTTTAATTTTGGATTTTTTATGGATTTTTTAAAAAAAAAAAATTTAAATCTTTAGGCAAAAAATAAGTTTTTTCCTTATATATTCAATAGTGGTTCCCGAGTTATGCCGGACGAAACAAATTAACCAAAAATTTTTTTTTAAAATTTAAAAAAAAAAAATAAAACGAAAACCAAACAAAAAAAAAATTTTTTATTGCGTTTTTCGAGCTCATGTCAAGGTTATCTACACAGAAAAAATTATCGCATCCGGAGTACATGAAATTTTTTTCATTTTGTTGAGTAGTGTTATAGGAGGAAGCAGTTGACGAAGTGAGGTAGCTTCCGAACGAATAAGTAACATAATCGAAAATGTTCACTGGGCTGGATTGGACTGAGTGGATATGTTAAGAAAACTTAACAATTTTCTCGTGTTACTATTTGATGCACCTTTTGGTCTAGTGATGCCATTAGACCATTATTCTGTAAAAGTGCCCTTATGATGTCGCGACTTGTTGACAGTAATACAATCTTAGAAACACTGAATTAAATTTCTGTTAACACTTTGCTAATTCTTCACAAAAATGCGAAAAATTGTCCTATTGAAAAACCACATAGGGGAACATACTTTGCCTAAAGTTATGCCAATTTTTCTAAACAAAAAAGTAATTTGAATGCAAGTATAATTTAGACATTTCTTTGCGCTAGAAAATATCAAGTTTTTCCCTTCCCCTGACTAAAGAAATCGAAGCAAAAACTTTTTAAATCACCAACCGCAACAGTTTTGGTTTCTTATGACAAATTAATCCTAAGCTCGCGACATATTTGCTAAAACTTTTCACTTTTACTTTTACTTATTATCTTCTGTCAAACTTTTTGTCTTGTTGGCCTCTACAAGAATTTGGGGCGTTTTGTTCCTATAAACCCCAAAAAAAATTCCGTATATTGAATTATGAACATTTAATCGAAGTCTCGTCCCATGTGACCTACTCAAAAAAAGAAGAAAAAAAAACTTTCCATTGTCATTTGCATGGATGGTAAACTTTTGTGCTCTTGTTGGTATGATACAACGATTAGCATACTTTATTTGTTCGAATTTGTTCGACCTTGTCTTTTAAGGCCAGCAGCCATGATTGCCAGTCGCATTAAGAACAGCCCAATAGAATGTCATATGTTTTTGCAAACAAATTGCAGACAACAGAATTCTACATGATATGATGTCTTTTGTATGTTTTTTTCTAATACATTTTCACCGAAAAAAGGATAGTCAATAGTCGTTTTTAGCCAAGTGTTTTCCGGGAAAAGCCTAAACACACGAATAGAAAAGGACTAGTTAATATACAATAAATATTTTCCAGTTTAAATAATTCAATATAATGTTTTATTTTGTGATTTATTGCCAATTTTTAGAATGCTTTTCTGTTCTTAAAAATAAATTTTAAAATTAATTTATTTGATTTTTTTTTCGTCTATTTTTTTTTGCTATTCAATATGTCTAAATTGATGTACATCAGTCAAAGCAACGGCCATAAAAGCGTGTACAACATAAACTCTTGTTTTTTAGAGTGGAACTTTTCCAATGAAATACTTTCGAACACAAATAAATTGGGCAAATAGATTGCAACTGACTTTTGTGTTTGCCACTACCAACTTTATATAGGGGGAATTTGTTGAAAACTGTTTCGGACAGCACGCAGCACAGATGGCAGAGTGCCACATTTGATTAAAATGTTTCCATAAATAACTGGCTTTGATGGCACTCTGATACCAGCTATTATATATGCCTGCTGCCATTACAAATTTCTCTATGTTTCACACAGGCTTGCACATGGTTGCTATTTTTTTTTGTTTTGTAACTAAATATCTAATATAAATTCATACAATATATCAATGGAAGTTTAATGCATTTGCATGGCAGAGTAAAGATTTTCAATTTTTATTTTTTGCCATGTATAACAAAACAAATAAATTGCAAGTTAAACTTTTTTATATTGAGCTTTTAGTCGTTGTACCAAAAACCATACAGAGTGAAGACGTACCAGATCGTTTGCTGAACATTTCCAAGAGGGTATTTAAACAGTTTTTGTTTTAGAAAAGTAAGTATTTGTCTAAAAAAAAAAAAAACATTATTTGCTTTGAAAACCTTTCAAATATTGTCCTGCCAATTACTGACATCTAGAGTGTGCAACCGAACTAATGTGTCAAAAAACAACTTGGGACGTCTGCCCTCTGTATAGTCTTTGGTTGTACCAGCCCTGTTGCTTAGTTTCAGGAGTAGTAGCCCGCACCTTGGAGATGTACCAATTACCACCTTCCTAATTCTGAAAATTATTTGGATTACAAAATTTCCGTATCGATTTGAAATCATCCAACAGACATGAAAAGGCGGTAGAACAACATTTTTTGACATTTGAGCAAATATGTCGTCTCTTGGCTGCCAATAGAGCCCCCATAACAAAAATCCAAAAAAAAAAAATAGTTTCAGAATTAAATTTGTTGCGCATTTTTTATTTAAAATTGCCGTTGAAATTTATTTATATCTGAAGGTTTTCAACTGTTGTAAAGTTTTTACCTTCTCCTGTAAAGTTACGAAAATGCGAGTTACGACCTTTCTAAATTAAGCCATGGAAATGCAGGTTTTGAAAATAAAATAAAAGATTTTCCTTTTTAAATCAAAATATTTTGGAAGATATATCAGAAAGTCTCGGTTGTAGTTTTAACGGTTTGGCGCCAAAATGTCGCAACTGCAAACAGATTTTCAAAAAAATTCAAAAATTTAAATTATTTTAACGTAACATGAAATTCTCATTCGTCCTCTACAAACATGAAAAGTTCTTTCGAATACGTGGCGTTACAAAAACCCAATTTGTTTACGTTTCGTCAACTGGCATTCTTGTGCGTCTCAGACGAATGCGGGCGGGGTGAAATAAAGGCCCCAAACATCAGTACAGGGGAAAACATCAACGATGATTGGGACGTTTTTTTTTCTTCATTTTTTGGGGATTAATTTCATTTTGTTTGCGTTTTTTAATATGAAATAACTAACGAACGGCTAATGCTTTTCTAGAGAAGTTTTAGAGATTGTTCTCTTACTCGTTAAGTCGCCAACATTTACGAGGTGGAAACACCTGCTGAAAAATGTTTGATGGTCTTTCCCGGGTTGGAACTCGGGTTCTTCTGGTGATAGTTTGTAGAATATCACCTATACTACAAAAGAAAAAATAACTCTAGAGTAAAAAAAAAAAATCGCTCGCAATATTACTTAATGTTCATTTTGAATCGAGATGTTGTTTTCTTTCATTGGGGTTCTCTATCATTTTCGAATTTAGGGCATTTATTCATAATGAAAGAAACCCTCATTTATGGGCTCCCTATTTCATTGTCACTTTGGGGCTTTATGCGTTTTATAAAAAATACTTTTAGCTTGCTAATTAGGAAACTTTAGCTGCATTGAGGACTGAGTTGAATATTTTTTCTGTTAAGTGGACTTTTTTTTTAATATTTAATGACAACACAAAGTAAATTTATATTCAAAGTTAAGGGACAAAGGGTGAACCGTGTGGCACCGACCTGGGCTGAGCTAATTATTTTTTTGTTTTAAATGGTTGCTGCTAATTTTTATTTAAAAAAAAAATTTTCTTTAAAAACCACATTTTTTGAATAAATTACAATTATAGAGTTAAGAAAAACATTTAATTTTTCCTTTTCAAAGGAAAAATAAAAAAGAAAATGAAAAAAAAAATTTAAAATATCCGAAACTTACACAAACAGATGAAAAATAACCCAAAAAGGCCAACATGTTAATGTCTCTAAAAAATTCTTGAAGATCTCACAAATAATTTAAAATTCGCCAATTTAAAATCGGATTTATGTTTACGGCGGCGTCGCGGGATTGTAGCGTGCTGTTCGCGTCCAACACCTAGTCCCATGGTAAAAAAAATTGGAGAATGTTTTATTTGTTTTATTTTTTTGCATATGGTCTGCCTTTT
The DNA here is from genome assembly GCA_958296145.1 of Hydrotaea cyrtoneurina. Taxonomy (NCBI): domain Eukaryota; kingdom Metazoa; phylum Arthropoda; class Insecta; order Diptera; family Muscidae; genus Hydrotaea; species Hydrotaea cyrtoneurina. The sequence goes on along the minus strand of OY282515.1, from coordinate 8,618,855 downwards.
CTTCCAACTCTTGCCGTAAAGTAAGGCTCACCTCAGTACTCACATACACCCATTTCGTTTTGGTCCCTTGAAATTCCTTAATCCTTTAAGTTCTAACAACAATTCAATTTATGCTCTCTGCCGCATTCGTTCGTGCGGATAAACTTATTTGAATTATTTAAATTCCACACCTCACTTTTGCTGTTAACTCGCACCGGCTATGAAGTCTAAATGTTTAGCCGACATGAAAAACCAAGTCAGCCAGCCACTTCAGTTCTCCACTCAACTCAACTCGTCTCGTAAATATGTAAAAATTCGTATTTTTATGGAGGAAATTGTTTTTAATTTCTTTGTTTCATGTTGAGGAATTTAATTTTGTTCTCAGCATACCCGAAATAATATCGGTTGTCAGGGCTGGGAGCTGCGCTGTCTGAGCTCCGTCCGGTGTAGCCTTTCAGAGAAATCAACCGTATTCTGGTTACTGCTAACCACTTATTGTTTTGATTACGATTTCCCAAAATACACAGACATGTGTGTGCGTGTGTACAAATAAGTCGCCTACGTCTCCAGTAAAAGAACGATAAATATTTAATATGAAATTCCTGAAGAGTCAAAAGAAAAAAGAAATTAGTGAATAAACTTCACATGGCGATGCAAATCACTTTCACGAAAAAGGAGTGAGTGGTGAGGGGAAATGTCTTGTAATACCATCAGTATCCAGCGAGGAGTTAAGGAATTTTTTATTAATTGGAATTGACAGATACCAATTATTGGTTTACCTTAACTTTTTGGAATTCCCATTTTCTGTTTTATTGTTAATTTTGCAAAAAATACTGAATATATTTGAATACGTGACTGAAATCTATTAGACGAAATGTATTAATACCCACTGCCATGGTGACCAATTCATGACTGTTGGTCAATAGGGAAATGGACAGATTAACACCTTACACGGACAAACAAACACTAAGGAAACTTTAGCATCAGCCATAAACACAAAGTGATGTCAGGACAATTTTAATGTTTCCTAAACACTTTAATTTCCTTTACACATTTGTTTTACGTTGATATCTACTGATTATTTTTGTTTTTAATTATATATTTAGTTTATTTGTCATTGACATGATATATCCGTTTCCGCATTCAGTTTTCAGTTCTCCCTTTGACAATGGCATTTATGTGTTTGCGGATATGTTTTGATGGATATATCTATAACAATATTTACTTGAAAATATATAAATTGAAAATATATTCATTCATAAAAGATAATTTAGTTAATATACAATAGAAATATGCACATCGATATAAATAATCTGCAGTTAGTGGACATTAAATACCTTGTATATCCTAATTTATACACTGGAGGTTAAAACAACAAGACAAGCAACAAACTATTGCTCTTGTTCAGAATCGAACATGAGTCGTTTTCTCTTACTTTTGGATGCACAGGCAATAGAGTTATAACACTTCAAGTGTGTCAGTATCAGCTGTACTCGCGTATACATTCAATTGGAAATCGACGATTGAACCCTTCAAGTGCTGCCAGTGGCATATATTAGACGTATTTTCAAATTCTATTTTATTTAAGTGAGTTTTTCGATTTGGAGAATAAAATCAGTGTCTTACAAGCACTCAACGCGTAAAGAGTTTTATCTTAATATATATCTAACCTCGACACTGATTCACTGACTCTGTCACGCAGTACGTAGGAATTTAAATAGGCATTCTAGAATTTTCTATAAAAATAATAATAATAAAAAAAATAATATTTTTTTTTGTACAGAAATTGTGTTTTCCCCAAATTTTTTTTTCCAAATTTTTTTTCCAACAAAATTTTTTTTTCCACAAACATTTTTTTTTTAACAAAATTTTTTTCAACAATGATTTTTTTTTGAAAAAAATTTTTTTTTTCAAGAAAGAAAAATTTTTTTTTAACAAAAATTTTTTTTTTTAAGAAACATTTTTTTTTCAACAAAAATTTTTTTTTTTCCACAAAAATTTTTTTTTTCAACAAAATTTTTTTTCCATATTTCAACGGGCGCCATAGTTTCTTACTAGTTTCTAATATTAGCTCTTTACATTTTGGCCTTCGATCGGATCCTCTTTACATTTTGGCCTTCGAGCCAGATCATCTTTACATTTGGTTCTTCGAACCGGTCTTTACATTTTGGCCTTCGATCTGATCCTCTTTACATTTGGTCCTTCGAGCCAGATCCTCTTTACATTTGGTTCTTCGAACCGGATTTTTACGGGAAAAGTTTCCGGACCGTGGAAGAAGTGATCACAATTGGCCACAGAGATCTTGTGATTTAACACCTTGCGATTTCTTCCTTTGGGGCCACGTGAAAACAAGGTCTACGCCAACAGGCCAGCGTCGATTCAAGACCTCAAAGATAGAATTCGTGAGAATATCGAGGACATAGGGCAGCCACTTTTCGATTTGGTTATGGAAATTTTCATGAAAGGGATATGGTCCTGTAAGCGTGGTCGTGGTGGCCATTTGGCTGATGTTGTTCTTCATTATTAACGGCATACCTTCCTCTTTATTGTGAAATAAGCATACGATAATTTTTCTCAAAAAATCTCACTTTTCTTTGAATTCCAAAATAACACCAGAACCCTGTTTAAAAGTCAACTTTTGGCCAGACTCACAAAAAAAATGGTTTTAGTTTTGTCCACCACTGTATACATTCTAAATCGATATAAATGACTGCCGTACATAATTAATGACTGTTCATATCATTCGAAGAATATTAACAATGACATTCCTATCATAGTCTCAACATTTCTTCATTGCATTTAGACAATAAATGAAAGTAGTATAAATATACAATTCTCCTTTGAATTATAATTTAAGGAAATAATGAATATTACAGTTTTTCGAACACTTGGCAAACAATCGTGAGAATTTGAATAATCTCAAAGTTATTCATTTGAGAATGTACGTTGAGTACATTCACCGGAAAAAGCCTTTGGCTAAAGATATGATTTTTCTTAAGAGTATGTTGTTAATGGAATCCAAGCTAAATGATTGGGCTGTTCTTTGTTGTCAAATGGAGAGAAATGATGGGTAAGCGAAGTTACAATATGCACCAACACAGGCAGATGCGTTTTGTAGTTTGTTAATCGACTTGCCAGTGTTGCCGTTGCACATTTGGTTCGGTCTATCTATATTTATCTTCCTATAAGAATGACGAAAGAGAATTCGCATTATTGATGAAGAGCAACGAACATTAAGAGGGAGCATTCTTATTCATGTGCAGTTTTCGTCAAAATATGTCCGTTCATTTGTGTTTGTTAGGCCCATTGATTTGGCCCACACAAAGTGAGGGGCACGCTATTACTCATTTAATTTGTAATCCGTGAATGTAAAAATTTCTAAAAATCTTAAAATAGTAAAAGTTGTCAAACAAATAAAATTCGATGAAAAATATTTATTAAACAAAGTGCCCGGGTAGGCGAGTTTGTAGCGTGCTCAGCGTGGGGGTCGTGGGTTCTGTCGCTGCAAAAATGTAGCCATATGCTCTGTCTCACTCGGTTTTCCCTTGGACCCAAAATTAGAATATAAATTGACTTTGTATTGTAATCAATAATAAATAAATAAAGAGCCTATCATTTATGTTTGTCAAGCCACTGTTCTGGCCAATACAAAGTGATTGGCGTATAAAATAGTGAAAATTGTCAAACAAAGAAAATTCGATTAGAAAATATTTATTAAAATTTGATTTTTCAGACACATTTTGGTCTAAAAATCTTTAGGTTGGCTTGAACTGAGTCGTTTATACAAAATCTTTTACAAATAATTATCTCTTCACATACGACAAGATATTCTATGTCAGCGAAACTAAATACCAACTTGGAAATGTGATATTCGTTCGTCGGCTGTTAGCAGATAGCCCCCCCACCCCACCAGTCAGGTACGCGTATGCAGCAGATGAAAACATATTTCGAACAGCCCACAGAGTCATGAATCCACTCATATGTGCGCTACTAAAGCCACGTAAAATATTGCATGCGTGAGCTTTTTACACATATTCTGACATTGCTCATGCTCGTGGCTGTAACAACTACAGCTCCATTCAAATCATATTCCCGGTATAGCTGTTTGTTTTGTGACTCCTTTGTTTTTCGGCGTATGCTCTCCTCCACCGCAACCGAGTGAGTGGCTGTCCTCAAGGATACAGGCTAATATGTTGCCTCATTTCTTTTTTTTTCCCTTCATTTTCCAAATATATAAGTATATTATTATCATAAGTTTCAAGCCGAAGGCAATGGCAGGGAATGCCATGGAATGATTTTGTGGGAAGTGGAGGTGGCTGATTCTATGCCCCACAGACATCTGTGGAATAATGAAGCACAAGCCCTGTTTAGGTACGTACCAAAAGAAAAAAAAAAGTAAGAAGAAACATGCACAAAATGCTCACCACAAAATACTTGTCATAGTCATTCTTTTGTTTTTGGAATCCTTTCAGGAATGATGTTGCCAACTATGAAATGGCATACTCGGGATACGTGTATGTCTTTGCCTGTGTCCTCGCATGACATTGTATGCCATGTAGCATTTTGGAAATGAAATTTAGTTATGTGCAGTTGGCTACATTGTTTCATAAGTAAGAGCATGTATTTAAAATAAATTCAATTTGCGTATGAACTTATGGGCGAAGTACGAGCGAAAGAAAATGCAATCAATCTACAGACGATTGTCTATGAAATAGAGTTTTAAATTCAATTTCGTATAATTTAGTTTTAAGTTTGTAGGGGCGATTTTTTTCATTGTCGTGGTAGAGAGAACAAGTGGAATCAATCGAAAAGAGAAATATAAATATTTTACTTTTGGTCGAAATTCATTGCAGACCATTTGTGGTTTTATAAAAGTCACCAAATATAAATGTATCCAACTATAAATTTCGTCTAGGCGGCTCAGCATAGTTGTAAACACTCAAAAGTTGCCTGAAATAATAATGCGGACAAACTCGGACAGTGGATTAACAAGCGGTTCCTTTAATGAAATGAAGGGTTTCTCAACATAGTTGGCATTTCATTAAGCTATCAAATATTTAGAAGAAATATAAGGAAATAATATATGGGGTTTTCCAACAAAAGGTGTTATTTTGCAACTCAAAGAAAAGTGAGATTTTTTGAAAGAGGAAGGTAAGCCGTTAATAATGAAAACTAACATCAGCCAAATGGTCACCACGATCATGCTTACAGGACCATATCCTTTTCATGAAGGATATTCTCACGAATTCTATCTTTAAGGTCTTGAATCGACGCTGGGCTGTTGGCGTAGACCTTATCTTTCACGTGGCCCGCAAAGGAAGAAGTCGCAAGGTGTTAAATCACAATATCTCGGTGGCCAATTGTCAACACCTCTTCGAGAGATAAAACGGCCCGGAAACTTTTTCAGTTTTGCAACCAGTGACTGCGAGTTTTTCACCATTTTTGTAGTGAATTTTAATAATTTCAATGCGTTGTTGAAGCGTGTATCGTTCCATTCAAATGACCAAGAGTAAAAGATTCAAAACTAACAGCTACCGAAATACCGGGTGATTCAAAATAAAAGCTCTTGTTGGAAACCCCTTTAGAAAGATTAAGCAGTAATGGGCCACAGATTCAAAAGACATTAGGAATTCTCAAAACTGAGCATATTCTCCATTCAGTAACCGTAGTGGTTGGCTTTCATTCGCACAGATTTTTCATTCGACATCCTCGGTCAGGCTGTTAATCTTATTTCCATTGCTAAAATTACTTTCTTCTTGAGTCTGACACGAATACAGACCTTCTCTGAGACACACCCAAAAATATACCAAATTTCTTCATCACTGAAACACTTGCTTTGTTCGTATTCCATAAATTGTTTAATTTTCATTTATAAATTAATAGACCATCTCCTGTTAATTGTTTAATGTTTATTTGCTTTGCTGTTTATTCGCTTTATTGGGTTTGTGGTTCGTTATTAGATTTCGGTACGTTAATCAGAAATAAGTAGACTGTGATAAAGGTTCGCAAATTAGAAGTCTACTAAATTATTCAGGCTGCAAGGGCAGTGGCAACATCCAAAGTCCACATACACTTAGGTGAACACATGCACATACGGGAGTGTATGTGATGCTGGTTAAAAGTTGTATGTGTGTGTCTGTAAAAGGACATGTTCATGCTTATGCCTTTGTAAAGCTTATTTAGTGTTCATTGATTTAATGGAAAATCAATGCCCAACCGATAAATTCACTTCATTTTAATATTAACGTAAAAATAGCAGAAAAGCGACAAAACAATCGACTCTTACTGATCCTACCCACACAAATTCGCTGAGGCATACAAAAGATATAAATTAATTCTACACCGATTTGGATAGTGTAAAACAAGGCCATGAATTTATTTATGTCTTTCTATTGTTAACCGTAATCTTGTTAATTGAAACCGACCTAACCGCCGCTGTCTTTATCAAAAATATCTTTTTACTTTTCTCATTGCAAAGGCGTGGAGTTGTGTAGCATTTTTTACTCTGGGAACTTTATGGAGGATATGGCACCAGAGCAAGGGTTGAAACAAAGCAAATGAATAGATATACCTAACAAGCACCTTTGGCGGAATGTTATGCGAAATCACCATAAATATAAACGAGAAGGCTTAAAACAGTCTTGTGTTCGGTTACTGTGACATGAAGGTTGGCACTGGGCTATGACAGCCGATTATATTCACCTACAGTAGATTATATTTACAACCTACCGAAATTCATGTAGACTCTATGCCCTAGTATTACATATGAATCTTTACTAATATACGTAAGATATTAGCAGAGTTATATGTATATAGTATATATGTGTTTCTTTCCCTCTGGTCACCTTTGTAGAAATTTTAGCCGATATAAGGCACGCACCTCTCTTGATGTACTTAAGTTTGTTCAAAAGTTCACACCAGTAGACAACAGTCACGGTCTTCGTCGTTGTTGGATGCTCACGGACGAGAATGTTCAGTCCAGGAACATCGACACGCCAATTTTATTTTTTATTTTTTATTTTTTATTTTTTATTTTTTATTTTTTATTTTTTATTTTTTATTTTTTATTTTTTATTTTTTATTTTTTATTTTTTATTTTTTATTTTTTATTTTTTATTTTTTATTTTTTATTTTTTATTTTTTATTTTTTATTTTTTATTTTTTATTTTTTATTTTTTATTTTTTATTTTTTATTTTTTATTTTTTATTTTTAATTTTATTTTTTTTTATTTTTAATTTTTTATTTTTTTTTTTTATTTTTTTTTTTATTTTTTATTTTTTATTTTTTATTTTTTATTTTTTATTTTTTATTTTTTATTTTTTATTTTTTATTTTTTATTTTTTATTTTTTATTTTTTATTTTCTATTTTTTATTTTCTATTTTTTATTTTTTATTTTTTATTTTTTATTTTTTATTTTTTATTTTTTATTTTTTATTTTTTATTTTTTATTTTTTATTTTTTATTTTTTATTTTTTATTTTTTATTTTTTATTTTTTATTTTTTATTTTTTATTTTTTATTTTTTATTTTTTATTTTTTATTTTTTATTTTTTATTTTTTATTTTTTATTTTTTATTTTTTATTTTTTATTTTTTATTTTTTATTTTTTATTTTTTATTTTTTATTTTTTATTTTTTATTTTTTATTTTTTATTTTTTATTTTTTATTTTTTATTTTTTATTTTTTATTTTTTATTTTTTATTTTTTATTTTTTATTTTTTATTTTTTATTTTTTATTTTTTATTTTTTATTTTTTATTTTTTATTTTTTATTTTTTATTTTTTATTTTTTATTTTTTATTTTTTATTTTTTATTTTTTATTTTTTATTTTTATTTTTTATTTTTTATTTTTTATTTTTTATTTTTTATTTTTTATAGTCGTTGGAACTTGAAAATTTGAAAAAAAAATAGATTTTGTTTCTAAAAATTTACGAACATATTTTTTTTTAGTTTTCATGAAATAAGAAAAATTTGGCTATTCTGAAACACAACTAAAAGTAGATGAATTAAAAAAGAAAATAGGGCTACTACTTTACTTTTTCCCCAGCCCCTCACCAAGTTCATGTTTTAAGCAAGTTGCCACTTTGGACCACAATTTCGCGAATTGCAAAGCAAATCTAGTCAATTTTCTCTTATCACGTCCCTCCAGAATTGTTTAATTTACTTAAAAAAACAATTGTGAGGGTTTCTGTCCTAATTTTAGGAATTCTGGGATTGTTTTCATTGATATTTTGTTTTGTTGAATTTTTAAAAAAATTTCATGACAATAATTCAATTAATTAATTTTTCATTAGATATTGATTTTTTGTACAAAAACGTTTTATAACTTTTAAAAATTCCATGAAAGTGTAAAAAACTAACGAAAGTTGGTAAAAATCTAAGACATTTGAAAAAATAAATGATCGATTTTACTCTTGGCATTTCAAAGTTATGGCCTTCCTAACATTGTAACAACTGATTTATTGGTAGGTTTTTAGGACAAGTTATCGAACTGCAGAAACTACGTAATCGGCATTGGTCCATACACCGATAAACCGGTAATCAGGAGCTCACCAAACTCTTGATCCGAAACTCATGAGGAGGTGGCCTCAAAGGAAGAAGTCGCTAGGTGATAACACGGTTCGGAAACTTTTACTGCGAGACTTTCTTGACTGCAAGATTTTCACCAATTTTTGTAGTGAATTTCAATAATTTCAATGTATCGTTCCGTTTTTAGTAATGTCAAAGAATAAAAGCTTCAAAAGTGACAGCTACAGAAATAACAGGTGATTCAAAATAACAAGGACAAACTGAAAATTACCTTTTGGAAATTTCACAAATTGAAATATAAAAGTAAGTCCCGATTTACATAAAGCAATTTTAAGTGCGGCAATTCTCACTTTAGGAGAGGTAAGAGGAATGGAAAGGGAAAAAACTGGCAATATTTTCTTTGCTTTTCGTATTTTGAAAGTTGTTTGTGTTTGAAAAGCCAATAATGAAAACAAAAGTTGCCGGAAATGAATTTCCTTGTGTGAACAGGAATCACAATAATTCACGCAAGTAACATTATCTGAATCGGGACTAATGGAAATTCGACATTGTTCGACATTGATTCTACTCCTGCTGTATCGTCGCAAATAGAATGACAAAATCATTACGCTCTCCTCGTATGCTGAAGGATACCACGTAGTGTTAAAAGTCAAATCATGAATGAATATTGAATATCCTTTGATAAATACAAAAACCTTGCAAGGAAAATGGGTTTCCACGAACGAATATTGTATTTCCGTGGAGAACCAAAAATACAAAAAAAAACCAAAATCTAAATTTATGTTGTAAAAGATACAAGGGGAATTTCGAACGCCAAACAAACATTCTGACACATGACTTCATGCTCACTCCAATTTCACGGTTAAAAAAAGGCAAATACACCTGACGGATTATTAAATTTTCCGCGACGAGCATTGAAGAAAAACGTACGCCCTTTTGCCAAAAAAAAAACATGCAAATGAGTTTGTCTGACAGAAAATTCCGGAAAACATTAGGTACGATAAAAAAAGTGGTAGTAGATTTGCTTGTTCTTTAATAAAATTTTATTAGGAATCACTTGAACGGCGTATGAAATGTGATAAAAATGACAATAATCATAAATTTCCATAGAAAAGAGCAATAGTCGTTTATCTTTAAATTCAAAACACTGGTGGACAGATTAGATTGGGAAATGCAACAAAGTTTTTGAGTACATTTCGGTTTGGGAAAAAGAATTCGTGGAGTCGCTATTTGGCTCAATAGACTTAGTCCATTGTAATTGGGGTTGCTCAAGTTCTTCAATACACGCGTTAGTTTTTTCATTCGATCCAATTCTCTCGCTGTTCAGTCATTTCTTTAGGTTGGGAAATATACCATCTTTCTTCGATATCATTCGTTTTGTTGGCACGTCGTTTCTCCCAAAAATTTCAAGTCACTTTCTCATCGTCACAGTAATCGATGATTGATTTGATAAAATTTTTAAAGGTTAGTGTTTCGAATATTTTTCCACAATAAATTTGCCACGTCTTTACTACACGACTGTCAAATATGAACTGTCAAGACTAATGTTTATCAAAATGGCGGCAAAACAAAGTAGTATGCCTTCTCGGCGGACATCCAGTATATAATCACTGGAGGTTAAATCCGAAGAATATATCACAAACTATCCAAAATTCATAGACGAATTGTTGTTATCTGTAAATTGTTATCTCTCTAAATATCCAAGTCCTTCACTGTAACATTGAGGGCACAAAACATATTCATTATAAATTACTTTATAAAATATTTAAATACTAATGTAAAATAGAATAAAATAGAATATATACGATTTAGTTGAAGAATGTTGGTATTTATTCTTCTCCCTACGAAAGACAAGTGTTTTTCTATTGGGATTTGCCTGTTTATTGCTTTTGCTCTTTGGATCTGCTACTTAAAGCCCGAAACACTTGAGTGAAAGCAAATAAAACTTTTGTATTCGAAAGGAAGGGTCACCAAGAAATACACATCCATTTCGTCGCAAAGAAAAACCAAAGATAAGAAAATCAAAATAAATAACAAAACCGTCCACGCATTTTGTTTGTGATTTGTTTAGGATTTTATGACATTGAAAAAGACAAAGACGAAACAGTAAAATTTTATTTTTATCTACGACTACAATTCTGGGGGTGGAGATACAACCAACTTTATGACCAGTGACCTTCTACGGAGACATCGCATGAAAACCGCCAACAACATAAACACAGACTACTAATCGAAGTGTGATACGGATTCACAGAAAGAATTTTTGGTTTTTATGGTGAAAGGAAAAGAAACTTCTGTACAAATTTGTGTTTGTTGAGTGTGCGAAGGGGCTTTCAAAGATGTCCCGTTCAATATTATTCAATATTACTCATGTGCCTCATGGTACTTATGAGTCTAGACTTATTTGTTTGTGGAACAGCAAGAGACCATAATCCTTCCGGTTTCCATAAAACGAATATGTTTGTTCGTTACAATTCACCACCACCTTGTTAATGTAAAATATTAGGCATATTGGACTTTAAATAAAAGATTGACTGAAGTTTTAATTTTTTTTTGGCCCATTGTAGCTCGTCTCTGGGTATATCCACTGGCGCCATCTGGCGGACTTAAACTCGAACACATTTCACCTACATCTGTGTGAAATTTCAATAAAATCGTATAAGCCAATGTCAGATTTATTTTCAAATACATTTCGAATTTTGTTTGTATTTATAATAAAATGGCAAGACAAACTGAACATTATGGACTATGACACATTTAACGCATCAGGCTTGAACTGGCAAATACTTATCATCAATCAATTGTTATCAATTGTTCGATAAAACGTTATCAATTGTTTAATTGTCTATCGTCGACCTTGGACTAATTATTTTTATTTTTGGGTAATTACAAAAGTCAATGACTGGGTCGAAAGACAACTTGTACTGCTTGTAGAACAAATTGTACAGCCAGTTTTAACATGTGAGGGCTTAGTGGTCTTAGGTTGGTCATCGGTTGGATGAAAATCAAAATATAGTGATTTTAGCTCAAGTTGGTCAACTTCTTTACTTCATTGGTATTTTGTCATTGATGAAGTCCAAATTTCTGTACCGTTGTTTTTAAAAAATAATAAAAGAATGAAAGACTAAAAACTTAACATACCACAAACCTGGCAGTCGATCTAAAACTTAAACGTTCTCCACTTCTCCAAATTGATCTATGCGACTATCTAAGATCTGTCACGAGAATATTTGCAGCCGTTGTTAATTTTCCAACTAAAAGTAATAATAGTTATCGTTTCATTGAGGGGGACAATTTATCTTCTGCTGACGATTTGTTTTTTAACTCTGCAAATGTATTTTATTAAATTTTGTTTTAAATTCATTCACTGTGCATTCCAAATCGTACCACACAGTAGGAAAAATCACACTAGATTTTAAAATCAACTGTGTCATATAACAATGACACATTTGCTATGTGTGTCTGTCGGTGTCAGCAGTGCTGGGAAACAAAATCTATTTGCCAGCTTTAAGATAAAGAACATTCAAATTAATTAGCTTGATAAAAATGAGCGACTAATTGTGGACTAGCTGTGAAATCCCATTCATATTTGTCATCTCGAAGAGCTGGCGTATTCGAAAATCACACTCTGCACTGAAACGAAGTCTAGCAAATGGTGCTGACATACCAACAGCAATAGGAAATAACAGTGGTAGCTGGTTGGCGGGCTGTCTGCCTGGCTAGATGTCTGTGCTGTGGCAGTTCTGTGGCAAAACGTTGACAATATGCAAAACAACGACTTTTGCACACCAAAAACCTAATGGCATGCAACAACGAATGAAACTAATGGCAGCAGCCACTGTGCTCATGCCATCCAAGTTCACACCAGCACCATCCACGCCCACACCTTTTTTTCCACCCCGACGGAAAAAGCAGTGTACGAGCATGATTTGAGGAATGTATTTCTTTGAGTGACATTTGTGGTGAACCTACAGCGTTCTTGACTTTTTTTTATAGATGTTTGCGATTTGTACAACGTTGACTTTTATTTTTTAATGTACAGCCAATTTCAATTGGGATTGTCTTGCAATGGTTGTTGTGACAATGAAGGGGACGAGAGAATGACTGCAACACCGTGTTAACGAACCACACAACCCAGCCACAATATGAAACAAAGTCTATCCATGGGCAATCGACCTACTTCTATGGAATTCTCCTCCCATCTTCCTCCGGTAATGGCATAGAACAGCTGCCGAGTGGCATGTGTGCTGTGATTGTTTCAGCGTTCTTGCCAGCAATCAGCTTTGAAATTGTCCATAAGCAAATCTATGTCCTCGATAGCCCCACGAATTCTATGTTTGAGATCTTGATTCGACGAAGAATGGACAAACCTGGGTTTTCTTCAACACTTCAACTGTGACTGCATGATTTTCACCATTTTTGTAGTGATTTTTAATAATTTCAATGCGCAATAACGAGTGATTCAAAATCAAAAATAATTGGAAAATCTTTATAATGAGTCCAAGTCTCCAAAACATTCCTTCCGAAGGCTCCCGCAAAATGTTTGATGATATTGCCAGGATATTAACCTCTTTGTTTAGACCTGATCCTGATCAGACAATGGTCGAGCTGTTTAAATCTGGAGGTCATGAATTAGTTGAGAGAATGAGAATTTCGATTTAAAGAATGCGTCACTGAGAGTTCTCATCGGTTTAGCTCGACAGGAAAGGCCGAGAATCCGGTGGAAGGAACCAGCACAGAAATACATGCAAATCCTTGATAACACGAACTGGTGAAAGCAATCATAAGACCGAAATCTTATACTACTCCGCTAACAATCAGTTCGTTTTTTAATATTTTTAACTAGTAAGTTGTAATGCGCCTATGGCGCCCGTTGAAATATGTGTTAATTTAAAATGGATGCAACAAACATTTTCATATACATGAAATATTATTTATTTTATTGAGCAAATTAAATTTATCTCTGATATACACACTAATACTTATTAACATAAATTGCAAACCAAAAATGGTTTTTAATAGGGTTGTAACGAAATTCGCATTCGCATATGCGAATGCGAATTATTCGCTTCATTTTGGACATTCGCAACCGCATTCGCACTCGCAAAAAACATTATTTTATTATTCGCTCTCGCATTCGCATTCGCAAAAAACTGAAAATTTATTGATTGGATATTAGACTCCTCTAGAAACTGAACTCAATCTGAAATTATAAGGTTTGCCAAGAATTTATTCCTTATGTACCCAAATATGGAATGTTCAACTTTGAAGTTAACTTTAATATATTTTACCATGAGACTGAATTTTCTGTGAATTGAATTAAAATTTTTTGTTAAATTTTTGTTACTTTGAAATAAATTTTTGTTACTTTGAAATAAATTTTTGTTACTTTGAAATACATTTTTGTTACTTTGAAATAAATATTACTGGAAATAAGTACTGCATAATTGACTTTGACATTCCCAAAGATTTTCGCATTCGCTAAACGATTCCTTGTAATATTTACATTAGCTAAAAGTAATTTTTACTATTGGCTTTCGCATTCGCTTTCGCATCCGCATTCGCTAAAAAAAATGTTTACCTTTCGCATCCGCATTCGCTAAAAAAAATTTTTACTATTCGCTTTCGCATTCGCTTTCGCTAAACACACATTCGTTACATCCCTAGTTTTTAATGAAGAACCTCTTGGAAAACAACATTGCGCGTGAATTGTCTGTGGTCATTAAATAACCTTCCTTGCTGTGGGTTCGATTCAATATACACCCTCACTTGAAACTATTTTGTAAAAAAAAATTTCGAAAAAAAAATAAAATTGGAAAAAAAAAATTTGTGGAAAAGTAATTTTTGTTGAAAAAAAAAATTTTGTAGGAAAAAAAAAATTTTTGTAGGAAAAAAAAATTTTTGTAGGAAAAAAAAAATTTTGTTGAAAAAAAAAAATGTTGTTGAAAAAAAAAATTTTGTTGAAAAAAAAAAATGTTGAAAAAAAAAAATTTTGTTGAAAAAAAAATTTTTCCTGAAAAAAAAAATTTGTGTTCAAAAAAAATGTTTGTTGAAAAAAAAAAATTTTGTGGAAAAAAAAAATTTTGTTGAAAAAAAAAAATTTGTGGAAAAAAAATTGTTGTTGAAAAAAAATTTTGTAAAACAAAAAAATTTGGTAAAAAAAAATTTTTTTTGTAAAAAGAAAATTTTGGAAAAAAAAAATTTGGGGAAAACACAATTTCTGTACAAAAAAAAAATATTATTTTTTTTATTATTATTATTTATAGAATTATAGAATGCCTATTTAAATTCCTACGTACTGAGTGAGTCAGTGAATCAGTGTCGAGGGTAAATATATATTAAGAAGATAGCAGAACAAAATTACAAAAACAGCAACTTAAATTACATATTAAAAAAATATTCAGTGGTACGAACTGGTTGTGGGCGGAGAAGTAATATATGAGCAGGTCAAGACCAACAGTTGGTTGTAGATATGTGAGAAATACATACACTGTAAGAAATTCTTCCCCGTTCATCCGGCAAGGTCAGACCGTGACACACCACTGAAAATTAATTATTTATAACTAGAAATTTCTTCGATTTCGCGATGTCTTCGCAGAATAGTAACTGACAATGACTTATAGTTTCGTAAATCAGCTATCCATAACCTACAACAAAGCTAAATAAATTTGATTTAATAAAATCAACTTATAGAATTTATTAACCGCCGAAATTTTGGCAAACAACCTTGTCAGACAATATGTCTAAACTTTAAAATTCTTTACACAACTCATTAACCATTATGACTCATAAGCGATACAGAGCATGTTCCAAATAAATTGTGCTGATATAACTAAATTATTAACTCAACCGCAGAGACACATTATGGAAAAGTTTCAGCTTTTCTTTTGTTTTCGACTACGAAACAACGAAAACTTTGACTTTGTGTGTTTGGCTTTCTTTACGGTTTTATTATTTCTTTTTGGCAGTGATTCTCAGACAAATTACTTACATAGGTTGGATCTACAAGCTGTTGTTATTCTTAGCCTTTGTGCTTTCTCCAGTTTGTGATGCCAAGGATGTCCATGGCTTCTTTCACTTGGTCCTTCCACCAGAGTCTGGGTCTTTCCTGTCCGCGACTTCCCTGAGAGTTGTGATGCAACGCCTTTCTGGCTGGATTGTTTTGATTCATTAGGCCGACATGACCCAGCCAGCATAATCACTGTATTTTGTGATGGACTAATCGGTGTGGCGTTGTCGAACAGGAGAATAGCTGCCTTTTATTTTAGTTTATTATAATTTCTTATTCTAATAAATACGTAAAGAAATAAATAAACAGTGAATTCCATATGAGGAATTGCCCTAGGTGCTCCGGGCAAAATCGTTCTTTCGAATAGTTTGCGGTAATCAAACTACAGACCCCATAAATACTTCGATCTCCACTAAACTTAACACATGGTTTTCTATCCAGCATTGTTCTCAAACGACTGAGTGACTTATAATCAAAAGGAAATTTCTTTGCCATCCACGCCTTTGCACAAGGGAATCCTTTCTCCTCCATTGCTCACAAATCCCCCCTGAGCTAGCTTTACATTTTCTTTTTGAGATACAGTCATGATTTCTTTTCAACTTCGTCTTCGTTGCCTTATTTGCTATGCAAATATAATGGCTGCGAGATATTCATGGGATCTGTATTTTTCCTTTGCCGTTATGTTGTTGTAGGGCTTTGCCGTTTATGCTGTGTCATAGGTACATGCAAGCATGTTCGAATGTATGTCTGTTAGGAGAGCGGTAAACACGAAAAACTCCAGTTGACATTTTTGGATGTTTGTACTGGTTTTACATGTAATCATAGATCGTATGTATGTGTGCGTGTACTTGACTGGCATTAAAGGAAATAAACCTCATGTGAATGTCGCGATATAAAATCGCCCTGTTGGTATTTCGGGATGAAGTAAAGTCAAGCGGGGGATTTTGATAATGGCATGGTCATACATGAGAATGTAACCATTAAATTGCAATTACCTATTATTCACATCGTAACGTGTGCGTTTACTTCCATTTGCATTTGAATATTACTTGTTCTCTATGTGGGGGCGTATACGTAATAATCGATGTCAGTCTTCTTTCGCCTATCACTTATATGTCACAATGACCGAATGTGAGTACAAAGCATGCCCTTATCGCGAAAAAAAACGTAAG
This sequence comes from Hydrotaea cyrtoneurina, assembly GCA_958296145.1. NCBI lineage: Eukaryota > Metazoa > Arthropoda > Insecta > Diptera > Muscidae > Hydrotaea > Hydrotaea cyrtoneurina. The sequence continues at coordinate 8,602,165 of OY282515.1, read as the reverse complement.
CGACCTTTTTTAAACTCGCTTTTAAATGAAATTCGATAGAAAATTGTCCAACGCTCTTAATATCAAAATATTAGAAACTAGTAAGTTGTAATGCGCCTATGGCGCCCGTTGAAATATGGAAAAAAAATGTTTTCAAGAAAAATTTTGTGGAAAAAAAAAAAAATGTTGAAAAAAAAAATTTTTAAAAAAAAATTTTTTTGAAAAAAAAAATTTCGAAAAAAAAAATTTTGTAAAAAAAAAATTTTTTGTAAAAAAAAAAAAAATTAAAAAAAAAATTTTGGTAAAACACAATTTCTGTACAAAAAAAAATATTATTTTTTTTATTATTATTATTTATAGAAAATTATAGAATGCCTATTTAAATTCCTACGTACTGCGTGACAGAGTCAGTGAATCAGTGAATCAGTGTCGAGGGTAAATATATATTAAGATTAAAAAAATATAAGCACGACACGACCCATACAAAAAACTCTCGCCTGTAAAATTTTCTTTTTGGCGCTTAGGTCCTTTTCGCTCGATATCACGGGTACTTTCACCAACGCATGAAAATTTTCATTCGCTTCCATTCCTCGTTCGTGATGATTCAATCGTCGTGATGTTTGCTTTCCAGTTACAAGCCTATGTTTTCTCTTGTCCTACTTCGCCGATTTCTAGATTCTTGAAAATTTTCCAGTCACGTCTCGCTCTATCTTTGCAGTTAGTAAATGTCATAAGTACATCTGAGGATGATGTGAATTTTGGTGTTCATCGTATGTTTCGCTAACTTTCGCTTTTTCAACACTTGTCTTCATTGGTATATATTCATTGCACAGTCAACCTTCTAAAACCTCTTGTGGTTAATAACGATTCCAACGATTTCACTTCCTATTTTTAAAGAAGATCAAGTGTCAACTAGAGTGCAAGATTGACAGATATCTAACATGCAGACAGGATTTCAAGTTAAGTTTCCCTTATCGGAGTATCGACGACGGCTTGATATTCGATGCAAATTTGGTTTGACGAAGCGTGAATAACGGGTCGATAGTTAAGTTGGTCGGCCCGGAGGCACACTATGCTTGGTACAGCAAAGGCTAAAAGATCTAATTGAAGGTAGTTGCTGCTAACGTTGTTGTCTCCATTTTTCCGCTGACGTTCCAGCATCATCCATGTCGAGCCGACTAGTTGGCCTTATTCGTTTATTTCCTTCCCTCTCATACAGTTCTGCCGGTATACCGTCTTCACCTGCGACCTTGTTGTTTTTAGGCGGAGCTATTGAAGCTTTGAACTCATTTGGATTAGGTGGGTAACATTCTGATCTATCATTGGTTTGACTTGCCTCCCACCACAAGCGCTAGTTTATGTCGGTTAAATAAAAACAATTTATTTAGACAGAGAGTCGTTCGACTATAACTATCGCGGGAATACTGTGATTACGGGGGAGGGATCAAATTCTCAGAGCAATCAAATTGATTGCCATCATATTCCTTTTTCCATCTCTGCACGATCTTATGCCAGCAGGTGTTTAAAGTGGTGTTTCAATCGTTGTTGGAATTTCTCTAGCGGTTTTTCCAAGAATAAATTACAGACCAATTGACACTACCTACGCTAATACTTTGTACAGGGTTTTCCAATAAGAAGTATTATTTTGGTATTCAAAGAAAAATTAAATTTTTTGATAAATGATTGTATGTTTATTTCAAAATAAAATCAAATTCACAACCGCGCTTAGAGGACCATATCCTTTTCATGAAATTTTCCAGAACCAAATCGCAAAGTGGCTGCCCTCGATAGCCTCACTAGTTCTATCTTTAGGTCTTGCATCGACGCTGGGCTGTTGACGTAGTCGTAAGGTGTTAAATTTAATTTAAGATCTAGAGATCCAAGGTCATTTGGATGTCGCTGAATGAAACCACATTTGCCCTATTTTCCATGATTATCGCCAGGCTAGATAAGTGACGAATTTCCGAAGTGACACGTTGTATATTTTTTAAACCTTTCATATTTAATTTCCAAAATTCAAATCCATTTTCCAATTATTCTGTTCGTAGTTTCCAGGAAGAAAAACATTGAGCCCATGCTATAACACATACCCAGACATATCTTATTCTCTTAACTGGGGAAATCAAAACTCCAGACTGCCGTGAAACAGTGAAATTCTCTTGTTCATATGCATGGCGTCGTATAACCAGGGATAATAGGAATACATTTCAGTTCATTCGAAAATTAAATGAGCAATTTAATATGTCTATTGCGAGAGTTTCTGTGTGTGTGCGTGTGCGTATGTGTTTGAGTCTGTATATGAATTTTTGCATAATTTACGCACACGACTGGAGAAGAACCAGATGGAACAGTGGAATTTTCTCAAAAGTCGCGTTTGTTGTCATTGTTGTCTATTCCGTTTAAGTGTGTCTGTGTGTAGGGAGGCAAATACACGCATACAATTACACTCCGCCAGCGAAACAAGCCAATTTAAATCTATGAACACACACACACTCTCACACATGGTTTGGTGGAAGCAGCAGTGGGTGTTTGTGAATGGGTTGGCTGAATCCATATCATATTACATGCATGTGTATGAATGTGTGTGACTGTGTGTGTGCGGGAATACTTATTAACTTCTTAGTCATACAACTTGATTGTTGTTACAGGTATTCAACGTGTACCCAAATTAGATTCAACTTGCAGCGTATTCATGTCTCAGGCACAGCTTAACTACGACGAAACAAAGGAAGATGCTACGTACTTAAAAAACTTTCTAATGTTTCCAAAAGTGTTCTGCTACTATGCGGTAGCGGGGTGGAGTTTGCCCTCTGCAACATGTCCCAGTGGTAATGTTGTCGCTGTTTTCCTCCCCCACACCCACACCAACCGAGTGGGTATGTGTGTGTGTGTGTGTGTATGTATGTTTTGCTTTTAGTGTCATGTCAAGTTGAATAAAAATTAAACTACCATGTACAACACAATGTCTTTCCGTTACGCCATATTATGTTCCTGTACTGTACAGGCAGGCTGTTTGTTTTTCCCCAGATTCAGCTAAAACTAGGGATGTCACAGATGAAACCAAATCCGGTTTATAGGGGATTCCATATGCTTTGCACCTTTCAAAATGCGATAAGCTCATGCTACACGTGTGAGGACTATTTTTATAATTATTATTATTTTTGAATTTAGAATTTTTTGATGACTTTAAGCTCGAGGTCAGGAACTTTTAATAAAAAATGTTTAATAACAAATTATATTATTTAATTTATTTGTTCAGTATTTCGTTTTTCTTTGATGTACATCATTAGGGAGTAAAACAACAATCTTAATATATATTTACCCTCGACACTGATTCACTGATACACTGATTCACTGATTCACTGACTCTGTCACGCAGTACGTAGGAATTTAAATAGGCATTCTATAATAATTCTATAAATAATAATAATATTTTTTTTTTACCAAAATTTTTTTTTTCCAAAAATTTGTTTTTTACAAAATTTTTTTTTTCCAAATTTTTTTTTTTCCAACAAATTTTTTTTTTAACAAAATTTTTTTTTCAACAAAATTTTTTTTTTTAACAAAATTTTTTTTTTTCAGAAAACATTTATTTTTTCAACAAAAATTTTTTTTTTCATCCAACTTTTTTTTTCAACAAATTTTTTTTTCCACAAAATTTTTTTTTTTTCAACAAATTTTTTTTTTTTCAATTTTTTTTTCACAAATTTTTTTTTTCCAATTTTATTTTTTTTCGAATTTTTTTTTACAAAATAGTTTTCTCATTAACAAATTAAGTACTTTCTCAAGCAAATTAACGGGCGCCATAGGCGCATTACAACTTACTAGTAAGAAATAAATAAAACACATACTATAGAAGGTAGGTGTTTATTCTTCATCAGAAGTGGTCGAAGAAGAACGAAATATTGGAGAAATAAATTTAAAAAAAATAATTTGTTATTAAACAATTTGTCTTTAAATTCTAAATTCAATATAATAAATATAGGTCGATATAAAATAATGAACACTTTTATTTTTATTTTTATTTTTATTTTTATTTTTATTTTTATTTTTATTTTTATTTTTATTTTTATTTTTATTTTTATTTTTATTTTTATTTTTATTTTTATTTTTATTTTTATTTTTATTTTTATTTTTATTTTTATTTTTATTTTTATTTTTATTTTTATTTTTATTTTTATTTTTATTTTTATTTTTATTTTTATTTTTATTTTTATTTTTATTTTTATTTTTATTTTTATTTTTATTTTTATTTTTATTTTTATTTTTATTTTTATTTTTATTTTTATTTTTATTTTTATTTTTATTTTTATTTTTATTTTTATTTTTATTTTTATTTTTATTTTTATTTTTATTTTTATTTTTATTTTTATTTTTATTTTTATTTTTATTTTTAATTTTTATTTTTATTTTTATTTTTATTTTTATTTTTATTTTTATTTTTATTTTATTTTATTTTTATATAATTACCATACAAAATTAATTTGTATTCTAATTTCGGATCCAAGGGTAAACCGGGTGACACAGATCATATGGCTAGGCACTAACCCCACGCTGATAGGCAAGCACGCAATTAAATCAACTACAGAGGCGCATCTACAGTCGAGTCTGGTTATAACGAACTCCTAGGGACTCGACAAATTGGTTCGTTATAAGCGAAGTTCGTTATATCCTGGGTAAAATAGGACTGTATTTATATATTTTGAAGAGACCACAAAGTTAGGACATTGTCAGAGCATCAATAATACCATTAAAGAGCAACAACTCCACAGGTAACGATGTAATATTGGCATTGCTACTATGTGTCCCATTTGGAATAATGAAAGCATGTCTGATGATTAGAATCTCAGCTACTCTCTTATCCGTCAAATAAGAAATCCAATCAATTATGTTCTGATGTAGTGGAACCGAGTTTTTCCAAATATTTCCCGCATAGACATCCCTACACCAAAGCATGTATTTTTTGTTGTTGTGTTTCTCCTCCGACTCCACCACACCCCGTCACATACAGGAAAATTGTTATGCTGTTATATATTGTTACTGTCATTGTTGTTGTTAATATATATTGCGATGTTGTTGCCGCTGTTACCGTGGCACTACTGCGACGCGAATTGTGACGGTGCACTGGTTCTACGAACCCATATCAAATTAGTGCTTCGCTAATTTAAGGATTTTCATGTACATTCTTTTTTAATCTTTTTAAACGGGCAGAGGCAATCTTTTGCCTGGAAGAAAATTTCACATTCATTGTTTTTTCGTCTTTTTTTTTTCTTTCGATTTACTAAAGTTGTTCAGGTAAGTGAGCTGAGAAACGGAGGGCTAAACGAACGAGCGAACGAGTCCGTAATGTGTAGACATAATCAAATTAAGTAAACAAATCAGAAGCTACTTTGTTCCGGTCTGGTTTAATTTTCTGATAGCTCTTGGCCATATGACGTTAGACTTCATTGGCTAGTGAATTTTAATGAAAAATTATCAATTTCATTAAAGACAACGTCAGTTGTCGGCATTTAGGGAATTGGGAAAGCGGCTCGTTTTAAATTGTTTTTAAGGGGGACGACCGATTGCGGCATGGGATCAAAGTCTATCGTTGATGGCTGCATCTAGATGGTGCTGTAATTGAAGATTGTGTGGGTAGCAAACACAGTTAAGCGAAAAGTTTTAAAATGTAAAGCTATGTATTTATGAAAACTTAAAAAAAATGCGAGGGAATCAAGACTAGAAGATGAAGCCAGAATTGTAAAAATTCGGAATTCATTTTTGACTTTTTGCAGGAATTTTCTTTCACTTGAGTAGCCAAATCTTAGATTGTTGTGGGACCGAACCACGATAACAAATTTCTACAAACTTCAACAATCAATTTCCCAGTATTCCTAGATCAAAATTCAATGTTTCAGTGTTATCACATCAGTAATCTCCCTTTACTTCATAAAAACTGTAATTTAAAGTAGACCTACAGATTGAAATGTATTAACAACAGAGCTTGTAATAATTGGTCTCTGCCATGCTCGTTGTGACACATAACCACTCGATACGAAACTGTCGCGAAAAAAACCCTCAAATTTTGTTCTTAATTGGTTTGATCTTCGCTTAACCGACAACCATTTTTGAACGCTTGCTCGGCTCAGAGACACTTTAATTCCAAAAATTTGACAAAAGGTCTTCCAAGAATGTATGTGTGTTGCGCTTGTTGATACGCATATGTATATGCCCTCGTCTCTTCCTTTTTAAGGCAACAAGAAAAATAAAGACCTTTTTGGTGGTCTGTTTGCTTGCTTTGCGCACTTACTGAGCCTCAGCAGGTGCGCGACGAATGGTTTTGTTTGTATCGAGCGATCAGTAAGATACCGAGATTGAGAATACAAACGAAACGAAAAAGATGGTTGCTGCTCCGGCACTGAAAGATTGCGTTTAATTTTTATCGGTCTTGTCATTGAGAAGACCGCACAGACATAGTTGGTTGAGCATATTTTGCGAGCTCTGATTAAAAACTATCAGTCTAAATTCACCAACATTCCCTAGTATTCTATTGTGTTGCATTCACATTTTTTTTTTATAGTTCTGAGAGATTTGATTATCAGTCGTTTACATGATTTCATAAATGATAACAGTGGCAGAAAGTCATCATTGTCATTAGGTTCACAACTATTCACCGATTTCTTCGCTGGCGGAATAAAATAACACTAACTTTAGTTATTCATCTCCGGGCGAAGTTCCTGCGTCTCCATCTGCATGCAGCGAATAATTTTGTGTGTTCGTTTGACTTGATTTCTTGGCATTGTTATTCATTTAATTAATTCATTAAAACTTCACTGCTTCATCTAATGAGCTAAGTTTTTCACCTCCCCCTCCATTTGCACTTGCATCCGATTACTGTTGTAGCATCAAACTCCCACCGCTTATTTTCGTATACGTCTGTATGTATGCGTGTGCGAGTGTGTGTTTGTAGTTATGTTGTTTCATGAAGAAAATGCAAAATAGTTTCCACTACTTAAAGTTTCAAAGCATTAAACTTTCTCCAGAAAACAAAAACGCTAAAACTAAAAACAAACATCCATCCACTCGCACACAACACTGGAGTAAGTATTAAGACACTCATCTTAAGCGAAAACTTTTCGCCAACTTTTCACTTGAAGACATCGTCCACATGGTACGCGGAAATTTTCCAAAGCACCGGAAGGACTTGGTATGCATACACACACACACACACACCCACTTATACACATGCATTCGTTCATTTTTGTTTGTGTCTGCTCCGGAATGAGGAAATTATGTGAAGCATCTTGAATGTAAGTAAGAGAAGGTGACGGAAAATGCTGGCCATTATATGGACTATGTGGGTTAGAAATGGTGTTCCCAGCTATTAACTAGTCAGAAATTAACACATACGACTTAAAAAACAATTAAACATCAGGATGGAAGATATTTCTTACTTGAGTTGACTGACAGAACAACCTCTTGTTGGTCTTGGCCGGCTTGGTAAATAATTTTCAAACACTTCGGTCTTGTGAGTGCTTCGAGTCTTCTTCAATTTGGTCTCGGTGTTTGGATAGGACGCTTACAGACATGGTTGCAAACAAATTTTATCTTACCGGCGTGTCGAAGACGGCTTTATAAGTCGATGAATAGATGGTATGTATCGCTTTGCTTCTGAATTGTATTTTCCATGAATTCGCGAAATGTGATGATTTCGATGTCAGTTGATTTGTTCGGCCTGAGGACTCGATCATTTCACCATGATTGGGCTTCATGATAATTTCTTATATGCGATAGTTAGGTGACTTATTCCACGACAGTTGATGCAAAAGGTTTTGTTCTCATTTTGGACGCTGAGGTTGCAATCTTCAGGTATGCTTTTATACTTCCAGATGCTACAGTCTAGCCGATGTATGCATCTTATCATCTCTTCCCCATCGGTCATTGTCGGTATTCCGTCTGAAGCTGCGCACTGTTGTTCTTAGGCCGGGATTCAGCAGTCGCCAACAAGCTGGAGAAATGTTGCTTCCAAATCATCAGCATGTCGTTCATCCGATTGACATTTTCTTAGCTATACGATTTTGTGCCGGTTCAGGTAATGTTTTACAGAAAAATGCCCAACAAAAAATAATGACGAATTCTCCAAAAAATTCACTCATATTTCATATTTCTTTAGGTGTTTTTATACACTCCATCATAGGATGGAGTATATACTAAGTTTGTCATTCCGTTTGCAACACCTCGAAAGAGTGATCTGCGACCCTATAAAGTATATATATTATTGGTCAGTGTAACATTCTAAGACATTCTAGCGATGTCCGTCTGTCTGTCCGTCCGTCCGTCCGTCCGTCTGTTGTCTGTTGAAATCACGATAGAGCGCGAACGACTAACCCTAAAAAGCTGAAATTTTGTAGGAAGATGTTTTTTGCCCATAAGCAGGTTAAGTTCGAGAATGGGCCATATCGGACCAAAGGGGGAAAAGTTCTCCTTTACGGGACTAAATATATTCCGGCCATAATCAAATTTTTCAAATATTTTTTTTCACTACATCTAAGTTCTAAGTTTATATAATTTATAGATGGGGAAAAAATCCCAAAAATGGGCGTGCTCATGGGTTCCGTGGACCCTTGGGGCCCAAAAAAGGGCCCATGATAAACATGCGCATATGGGTATCGAAGTGCAACGAAATTTACTCACGAACCCAAATATGCCTTTATTTTCACGATTTTACTAAATTTTTTGATCTGGTTTCTGGGACTATCGGGTCACCAGCGGCCCAAAAACCGTCCCTTGACAAACATGGACATATGGGTATCGAAATGCAACGAAATTTTCTCGCGAACCCAAATATGCATTTATTTTCATGATTTGGATACAATTTGTGATCGGGTTCCTGGGACTATCGGGTCACGAGCGGCCCAAAAACTCAGTTAGTTACACCCTCACCCTACGGTGGGAGGGTATATATCATTTGATACGGCTCAAAAGTGTAACACATAGAAATATCCACATTAGACCCCAGATGTCTTTGAACCAAATTCGTTTTATGACTTTCTGAATCGTTTGAGCCATGTCCGTCCGTCTGTCCTGCTGGTACGCGCGATAACTTTCGAAAGAGTTAAGCAATCACTCTGAAATTTGGCATGGCTTAATATTTTCCCAAAACTGCTTATGGGATAGCAAATGGGCTATGTGGCCACACCCCTTCGGGTACCTCCCATACAAAGCTGCTATTTCGCCCACTTTAGAAATCGTGTAATAATATCAACACGCCTAGTTGGATCTTCCCCAAATTTTGTATTTAGTAAAAGTAGAGTTAGACTAAGTTTTGGACAAAAAGTGGGCAGTCTGGCAACTCCTCTTCTGGTACCTCCCATACGAATGTACCATCCCGCCTGCCTTTGAAATCGTGTAATAACACCAATATGCCCAACGACATTTTGTATTTAGTAAAAGTATAGCTAGACAAATTTTTAGACAAAAACTTGGAAGTCTGGCAACTCCCCTTCTGGTACCTGTCATACAAATTTACCATTCCACCCATTATAAACCGTGTAATACTTTCAATACGACCAACGCGATCTGCCCAAATTCCGTATTTAGTAATGGTATAACTGGACTAAGTTTTGGACAAAAACTTGGCAGTCTGGCAACTCCTTTTCTGGCACCTCCCATACAAATGTACCATTGCACCCACTTTAGAAATCGTGTAATTATATAAACTCGATCAACGATTCTTTCCGAAACTCTATATTTAGTAAAGCTTTAACTACATACAATTTTCTAGTAAAAACTCTGCTTTATATTCCGTCCTTTTTGTAAAATCATGTAATACAATATTTTTCTAAAACATTCGGTATTCTATGTTGCTATTATGACTTTTCATCAGATGTTACATCAAATGATGGTAGCTACTCACACATTTAACTTTCCGATACTTTGAAATATGAGACTTGTATGTTTTTAATGAGGGTGAGGGTATATATAAGTCGGTTTACCCGACTGCAACTTTTTCACTGGTTTTCTTATTTATTGTCTTTTTAAGGATCCATGATGGAGGGTATATAAGATTCGGCCCGGCCGAACTTACTATTTGTCCACTTGTTTTTTTATCATTTTAGGTTGTGGTAATATTTCATTATGATATTATTTGGTTAAAAAATACACTTCTTCCAAATTACGAAAATCCATTGTTGTATTTTTCATAATATTTGGGGAATTTTGCATTGGGTTACTCTACATAAATTGTTTGGGGGATTTTTCAGAATTTTTGTGGAATTCTTCATTCTTGTTCGGTACATCACAATGCGATCTGCTTTTTTGGTATTTTGCTTTTCTACAACAAGCCAGCTTACTATTACACTCATTGCGTTATCGGAGGTATCATTGTGGGGACTCAGCTTTCCGATCATCGGAGCGTAGAAGTTCTCCCAGCGTATGTGCCAAATAAAATCCCTAAGTACAACCCAGACAGCGGTTGTTTGTTTGCGGTCTCTCGTAAAAAGTATCTTCGGTCTCCTAGTCTTTTTCATCCTTACAGATGTTAAAAACTAGCACTAGGCATAACAATTAAAAACCTGCATCCAGAATAGCCTTGCAGACCGCATAGTAACAGCTTTCACCGCCTGACCTCGTTAAGGACATCCTATAATCCCATACCAAGTGTGTTTCTTTCATTTGATCTACTTTACGAATGTTTCTTTTTCTTTATGTTTTTGGTGTGTGTGTGTGTATACAATATAACGAAATATTTTTAATTAAATTCTTTTGTTAGTACACACAGTTCCTTATAGGAACGCATACGAATATGAATCTGCATGTGTGGATGTGGGTTTCGGTTCCCCAATTGCTTGACTTCCGTTCATTTAGCCCATACATATTTTTATGTGCATATGAATTTTTAGTGTTTAACAATTTTGCTGTTGGGTCTTTCCTTTTTTGCGGTCTACTCGTATGTTCCACATGAAATGGAAGCCAAGTCCGAAATCTGTTTTTAATAACAGTACAAAATGTTGTGGTTGTTAATGAAAAATTGTAATAACACACCACAAAAGGACGAAGGCCAATATATGTATGGAATTGGGTAAATATGTTTCCACGTTTTTGCTTCGACATTGTGTCCCTTGACAGTAAGAACGCTTAAAACTAAATCCTTTTCTTTATATTTCAGCAGACAAAACAGATGTTCATATTTATTGTGCGCTTTTTATTTCGATTATATCTTCAGGTTTTATAATTTATCATATGTTCTAAAAGACATTTAAAGTAATTTGACTGTGACATTTTTTTTTTTTTGGCACAGCCGTTTTGTTCTCTTATGAAAAGAGCAGCCTTAATGTACTTTAATTACATGCCAGTGTTGTTGACATGGTTTATATCGATTACGATTGGGACATACAACAAATCGGTTGCATTTGATCTACACGCTGAAAAAAACCCGCCATTTTGAGAAATGTTAGCAAACAAATGTATATATTTTCTCATAACGCAAACATTAACTTGTTTGTAGGTTATAAATATCAAATGTATATGAATACATTTTTGTATTATTTTTTTTTAAATTGTCAATCACCTCTTTTATTCTCTCGGTTATAGAAAAAACAACTTGCGAAAACTGCTGCAAATACACACTTATTTGCACTCAAATATTGTAATTTGTTGAATTTAATAAGTTTATTTTCGGTTTTTCTCAAACACGCTATTGCTTATGCACAAATACCCAATATTAATAGCAAGTAGAAGAAAATAAGCTTTACTTGCTATAAAGTCCAAACACGCGTTTTACTTGTGTGTAAACATTTAAAAAAAGCCAGATTTTTCAGCGTGTAGGTGAGGCCATACTGAGTTGCGTTTCATTGTAAACTCTTGACACATTAACATTCTTAAAACTCTTGTCATGTGAATACATTTGAAATGTGTCTTTAACAATAACACCATTGTTACTTTTGGGAAAAAATATCTGGTAAACACCTTTGCTGTCTGGATGTATGACAGGCGGCTTTTACAGAATGCCATCGTCATGTTGAGAAATGAAAAATAGCACCGATCGTCTGAACATATTCAAGTTTTCAGACATTTCACAAAACCAGATGAGGTTCTCCGCCATGCTGGCTGTTGAAAGTTATACAACAATCGAATATCTTATCTTAATATATATTTACCCTCGACACTGATTCACTGACTCTGTCACGCAGTACGTAGGAATTTAAATATGCATTCTATAATTTTCTATTAATAACTAGTAAGTTGTAATGCGCCTATGGCGCCCGTTAATTTGCTTGTGAAAGTATTTGTTACTTAATTTGTTAATGAGAAAACTATTTTGTAAAAAAAATTTCGAAAAAAAATAAAATTGGAAAAAAAAAAATTGTGAAAAAAAAAATTGTAAAAACAAATTTTTAGTGAAAAAAAAATTTTTGTTAAAAAAAAAAAATTTTGTTGAAAAAAAAAATTTTTTGTGGAAAAAAAAAGTCTGTTGAAAAAAAAAGTTTGTAGAAAAAAAAAATTTTTGTTGAAAAAAAAAATGTTTGCAAAAAAAAAAATTTTTGTTGAAAAAAAAAAAATTTTGTTGAAAAAAAAAATTTTGTTGAAAAAAAAAATTTGTAAAAAAAAAAATTTTGTAAAAAAAAAAAAATTTGGAAAAAAAAAATTTTGGTAAAAAAAAAAATTGGGGAAAAAAAAAATTGGGGAAAACACAATCTGTACAAAAAAAATATTATTTTTTTTATTATTATTATTTATAGAATTATTATAGAATGCCTATTTAAATTCCTACGTACTGCGTGACAGAGTCAGTGAATCAGTGTATCAGTGTATCAGTGTATCAGTGTATCAGTGTATCAGTGTATCAGTGAATCAGTGAATCAGTGTCGAGGGTAAATATATATTAACTAGTAAGTTGTAATGCGCCTATGGCGCCCGTTGAAATATGGACAACAAATTTTGTGGAAAAAAAAAATTCTGTGGAAAAAAAAAATTTTTGTTGAAAAAAAAAGTTTTAGTTTAAAAAAAAATTTGGTTGAAAAAAACAAATTTGGTTGAAAAAAACAAATTTGGTTGAAAAAAACAAATTTGGTTGAGAAAAAAAAATTTCTTGAAAAAAAATTTTTGTGGAAAAAAAAAATTTTGTTGAAAAAAAAAATTTGGTTGAAAAAAACAAATTTGGTTGAGAAAAAAAAATTTCTTGAAAAACAATTTTTGTGGAAAAAAAAAATTTTGTGGAAAAAAAAAATTTTGTGGAAAAAAAATTTTGTTTTCAAAAAAAAAATTTCTTGAAAAAAAAAATTTGTAAGAAAAAAAAATTTTGGAAAAAAAAAAATTTGGGGAAAACACAATTTCTGTACAAACAAAATATTATTTTTTTTATTATTATTATTTATAAAATTATTATAGAATGCCTATTTAAATTCCTACGTACTGCGTGACAGAGTCAGTGAATCAGTGAATCAGGGAATCAGTGTATCAGTGAATCAGTGTCGAGGGTAAATATATATTAAGATAATAAATAATAATAATAAAAAAAATAATATTTTTTTTTGTACAGAAATTTTTTTTTACGAAAATTTTTTTTTTGCAAATTTTTTTTTTTACAAAAATTTTTTTTCAACAAAAAATTTTTTTTTTCAAAAATTTTTTTTTTCCACAAAAAATTTTTTTTTTAACAAAATTTTTTTTTTCAACAAAATTTTTTTTTGAACAAAAATTTTTTTTTTCAAAAATTTTTTTTTTCCACAAAAAATTTTTTTTTTAACAAAATTTTTTTTTTCAACAAAATTTTTTTTTGAACAAAAATTTTTTTTTCCATATTTCAACGGGCGCCATAGGCGCATTACAACTTACTAGTAACAATATATTTACTGATTTGTTTTACTCCATTCAAGCCTACATGATTTATGATATTGAAAACTTGTCTTCTGTATTTGTACGGAAGACATGTTTTTTTTTTTGTAGAAAAACTAATAGTAACATGTGATTTGAGGGCGTTTTTGTGATGACTTTCAGTAGAATGTTATGGGAAAAACAAAAGTATTTTAAAACTTCTAATCGATTATGATTGGTAAGGTAAGATCGATAGAGCTAGTGCACTTGGGGGCAATGTCTTGGACCATTGTACTACCCTTGGTATAGAGGATTGAGAAACTGGCGTAAAGGTAGAGGAGTTGAAATATATAGAGGGGCAACAGAATTCATTGTCAATGAATTTTGTTAAGTCTGCGGTACACTGGTTTATCAAGAAACTTGATCTCAAGGTGAGTGTGCCGACGTTCCTCTGCACCTGGTCAGTGCCATTTTGTCTGTCTTACAGTGTCCAGTGAGAATGCTTAGTCTCTTTTCGCCAAATTTCCATTGAAAATGTGTATTTAATTTGTAATTAAAAATTAAAATCGAACAGAAAGTGTATGAAATACACTTTTTTTAAAAACAGTTCTCTGGCAACTATACATTTTGCAACAAACTAAGTAATCTCAGTAACACGGAATAATTTCGAAATAAAATCTTCCCTTGTTAGACTCAGACAAAAAAAACCCACACGAAGAGGGTTTTTATTAATTGATCACCGAAAACCCTGAGTATTCTTCAACACTTGCTGATTTTTTCTCTGTAACATTTTAATATTTCATCTTCATGGTTTTGTTTTTCAATGTTTTTGTAAATTTTCTCCAGAAATACAATGCACGACTTCGGATGTTTTCTCGCAGAGGCGTATTTATTTCCAGACTGTTTTTGTACAAAACTTCTCAAATTAAATGTTTTCCGTAATATTTGTTTTGTTGTCGTTGTTGAACATAAAAAACATTAAAAAACATCAATTTTGTTTTATCTTTGAAGACCACACATGCGCCTCTATGACCACCGACATTTTAGTGCTTGCAAACAAACCACAAATTTACCAGAAAGAACATAAAGCATAAATATTTTCATATATACAGCAAATCGGATTTGGTCATATGTAATCAAAATCCTTGTAAGAGGATAACTTCATGTCTGACTGAATTGTTTCTTGTGGTGTGGTGTCCATTTATTAACGGGATTTTATTGTCTGAGCACACCTTTCTCCGTATCAGCCGAAGCCACTCAGGCACCGTAACATAATCTCTTGTTTCTATGAATTGTATTTCAAATGTAAAAGGTTGAATAGAATTTAAAAATGTAAAACCATTACCCTTTAGAGTTTTCTAAGGTTTTCGGTAAGTAGACAACAACAACATAAGCACAAACAACCGGCATATCATCGTAATTCACTAAACGAATCTATTTTGAACATTCGGCTTATAAAACGAATAAAAATTCCTGCGGAATCTCCTTAAAGGTTAATTTGAAGAAAGGTGCAAGTTCCAAATTGCTGATTCATAAAATGGCCAAACACGTGCACTAACCAAAAAATAGCCGGTTTATGAGTCAGTAAATTTGCAAAATTCTTTTAAAATAGCAAAGGCAGGCATTGCCCTCTATGATCTCTAAACCCAGATATATTACTGGAATTTATATACTATGTTAAATTTTTAAATTATAAACGAATCCTAGAATTTAATGTAACTAATATTTTTCAGTCGGAGCCACAAAACTCCTTTGGCAGTATTTAGGGGTCATAAGAATGACCCCTTGCAAACTATTTATTAAACAGTTGCCAATGGACAAAATTGTGTTGAAGAAGCTCGTGCTGGTGTTTTTTTCTCAACATTTTCCGAAAACAAAACCAAAATACATAAAACAGCAAACATCGATTCGATTTTAGTATATAATTGTGTTGAATTGTCCATTAGTCGTAATGTTTAAGAGCATAAAAGCATATAAAATTGTATTATCTTTGGAAATTGTTGGCACACATTTTATAGAGTCATAAATTATAAGTTTCATAATAAAACTTGTTGCCAAAAAAAGCAATCGCAATTACATGCACTGGCATGCATACATACAAGTAGCAATTTTACAAGATTTTCGCATCGTCCAGAGAGACAGAGGAAGAAGTGAAAGATAATGGTCGACTGGCCGATAACGTACACGGTATTAACTTTTAAAAAGGGTTATCCATTTCGTGGTTTCAAAAGTATAGGGCTGGACCTCTGTCAAACTAAGTTGTTAAACCAATTTTTTTTCTTTTCAGTTGGTAGTCTGACATTGACGAAAATGGATCTAGTTTGACTACATCATTCTATTGTAAAACAGTTAAAAAAAAATGTCCCTATTCCATGAATAGCAACCTAAGTTTTAAAGACGGATCCAAGGGACTGATGCTTTTTGAAAAGGTTTTGCAAAGCAAATGACTCCCATACTTGTAAAGTGGCCAGCATTCTCAATGTGGAAACCGGAATCCGAAAACACTATCCGATGTTCTTACGCGGATTTGAAGTGATAGTTCAGCGTACCATAAGCGGCTTTTCATACCTCTCACGAATTTACTTGTTCATTTCCCTAATATGTCATTAGTAAAGTTTAAAGTCGAATTCTGTACTCTTTGGTCTTTTGTTGTTTACATTCAGATTTATCTGTCCTACATGGAATTGGTCATTTCCTCGAACTCGTCTGAGTATTTTTATATTTATTTACAGGCACACATGTTCCAATCATCTAGTGGGATTTATTCTGGAAAGGTAGGATTCAGACTCGATCTGGTCTCCGACTGGGTGAAGGAGAAATAATTGGGTCTTAAAGAAGTTAAAAAAACCTACTCGCTGATTCAGATTTGCCTTCAATCACCCCTATTATGAAAAAATGTTAACAACAGTTTTGTTCCTTTTCCCCTTTGTTGACAAGTTATTATAAAAAAAATTATAAAAAAATTTTCTTGGAAATTGTTTAGACTTTTGTCAATATTTATTTTAAAATGTAAAAAAACTACAATTTTATTTTGAATTTCGGAATTTCTAGTTCGGTAAATAAAATACAATTTCTAGATTTTAATTGATAAAATGGAAAGCTGTTTGAGTATTGCAGCTGGTTATTCCAAAATATCAATAGAAGAAAATGCATCGTTTTGAAAGAAAAAAATAATAATTTCAGAAAATTGTTAAAGGCTTAGGGAGATCGCTAGGGAGATGCACCAAATAGCTAATTATTCCCAATGGGAAATCTCATACAAATCTTTTTTGGGAGTGGGAATTCACATTCCCTTTGTGATTGAGAATTCCCAACATTTTCCTAATAGGGGTGTATAATTCATTCAGGTATTAATGTGGTCTGAAATGTGAACTAACAAGGGAATTTCTCCATCTTGAAAAGATAACACCAAACATGGAGTCAGCCTATTACGTTAGTGAAATGCTAGAATGGTGCGTATTTTTTATACGTGTTTCAAAAATTATATGTTAATTACTTCTTTCAAATTTGTTGGAAGACTTTACAACTACAATAAGGAGTGGTGGATCCCAAAGTACGAAATTGTCTACACAATGAACGCAAATAAGGTCAATTCCATTAGACTTACAGACACTTTGGAAGACCAATTCACGGTATACTATATAATGTGAAAAAAATAGTTTTTGCTTTAAAACCTTTTAAAGACATTTCTATTTTGCAAACATCAGAAATAAATCAATGATCTCGAACCTGAACAACAGAAACAATAAATGGTTTTTTGCACAACTCATGGTGGATCAGATGGGACCTTGTAAGCATGTCCATAGTTTACCTCGCCGTGGGCGCAGTTCCAAAAAGTTGTCGATCATGTGTTGTGTACTGTACTTAGTCATTTAAAATTTCCGAGAGTTCAGTTATAATCTGCAAAAAAAGAAAAAAAAATAATGTTAGAAAATATAAAACTGATATATTTTGTACATCATTTGGTCTCCTCTCTATGACGTACATATGTATGTATGTACCCATCAATACATGATCTCCAACCTATATTTACACATAACAGAGCAGAAAACTTAGTTTCCCTCTTATTTTATGGTGGAGAGTATGCAAATGTCTGCAGAAGGTCATACCCACCGACAGTGTTCCACACCTAACTACAGTGTAGGGGAAAAATAGAGCTGTGAATTCATATCACAGAGTAAGTGAATATTTTTCGATGATGTGAAAATAAACTAAAGCTTAAATACAAACGCAAGTATCAAATAAAATTCAACTTTAATGGAGTTTGTTTTTATGGTTCAAATAGAAATTTCTATATAAATAAGAACATGAGTGAGTGATATTTTGACAAAGAACAAAAATTATATAGAACTCAAATATTCAAATTTCCGTCACTGTAGTAGGTTGCAAATAAATAAAGAAACATTTCGAACCAGAGTGACGGAATGTACAAATGGCGATTTAGAGTATTTCGCTGCCAAAGAACAACAAGGTTCTAACTGACAAATTTTTGGTAAATTGATTTGTAATTGATTGTATGTGGGCGGCCGTGGTGTGGTAGGTAGTGTGTGCGACTATCACACAGAAGAACCCGAATTTGAAACCGGGTAAGACAATCAAACACTTTTCAGCGGCTGTTTCCACCTTGTAAATGTTGGCGACTTTAACGAGCCATGTAAAACTTCCTTAGATTTTTATCAATTCTCAGATTTTCCTAAATTTTTTTTTAAGGTTTCAGTTCAAAAAACATTTTTTTTTCGTAACGCTTAAGTAGTTTAAAAATTTGGAGTCTCTTCAAGTTATGCTAAGAAAAGTAAAAATTTTTTTTTTTTAAATATAATAAAAATTGGGGAAAACCTGAGAGTTGATAAATATTGTTTTTAAAAAATTTGACGTGATACAGACATTTCCACGAGTCTGCCTGACAAAAATCAGCTTGATTGGATCACTGAAAAAGGGTTAAAAATCGGTCCATAGGCTTTCACACAGGCCACTACGAGCTTCGTACTTCAAACTTAAAAAAAAAATTCTGACGTGTACATGAAAATCGCCGATACACGTGTATTTTTATTTTTTCCCCTCTTTCCGAATATGTGCATTTGGTTCATAGGACAGAAAAAAATCTATTTTTTATAACACGGTGTTAGCACAGCTTTTTAAGATTTCATTGATGTTATAAAGTTGCCCCATTATGTTAATGAGAGGCCAGTAATATTTGCTGAATGTAGTTGTGATATCCAGTGTAAGAGGAAACCTAGAAAAGTAAATAGTGTATGATTTCCAATTCCAAATGCAAATACCGTCTTTCTACTATTACAGAAATATTACTAGCCCTTTTGGCTGTGATCACTTCATATACTTTGTGATATACGAATGTCGTCCCCTTATATTAAATTCAGACTATCTGCATACTTGCCATCACCATGTTACGAGTTTTGGGTTACGGTTCGTTTGGAAATAAACTATGCGTGGGTGTGAGTATGTCTGGAAGAGCGGTGAATGAAATAGAGATATACATACATGCGTACGTACGATAATAGATACGTGCTTAAACACAGGGAGAACCAAAAGGCACTATCCTACACTGCAAAACAAAAATGTACATCAAATCAATTTAAATAGTTCTACGTCAAATTGTCGAATAAATTCATTGACTTGGTGAATGAATTCTTCAATTTGAAGCACTTGGTTTTTTTTTTTGGAAATTTTCTGACTTCAAATGAACAATAGTGGGTTATTTTAAAACTGTTGTTTCTTTTTAACAACAGCATTGAACACAACGAAGTTTTTTTTTGCATATGTTTGTTTTGCCTGTACTTGTTGAACTTTTTGGGGATATGTGCTACTGAAGAGTAATTCTCGTTTAAACGATAAGAACTATTGCATATTATTACCAATAATTGTTGTAGGAAGCAAAGGGTATCGACGAAGAAGCGAGATAGCTTTCGAAATGATGCCGTGTAGTTGCAATCATCGCAAATACAGGATCCGCCAAATAACTTGAAAATTCTAGAAAAAAAACTGCTGGATGTTTTCTAAAATTTCTTGTTTATATTTGATATATATTTGAAACCTTCCGGTTAATAATGGCAAATAATTTCATTCAAATGGCTGCCTCGGCTGGCCATGCAGTAGCCTAACGACATCAGCTTTGCGGCTGATAATTCGGATTAGGGCCTTCCTGTTGAAACTAAATGTTGCCAATATCCTCCTTTTAAATTTTTGTAAACAAAATTTCGTTCAACATGGCCCGATAACGAAAATAACGAAAACGAAATAAGCACTAGTTAAAAAAAACGTCAGATGGCGGACCCTTTACATAGCATGAAACTCTCAAAAGAAAAAAAGAAAACAAAATATTTGTAAAATCAAAATAGTTTTTCTAAATAGAAATATTTTATTTTTTTTCTAGAAATTTTAATTGATGTACAACTTTTATTAAATTGATGTACAGTGTTCATCAACTTGATGTACAGTGTTCATTGATGTACAATGTTCATCTAATTGATGTACACTGTTCATCTAATTGATGTACAATGTTCATCAAATTGATGTACAATGTTCATCTAATTGATGTGCAATGTTCATCAAATTGATGTACAATGTTCATCAAATTGATGTGCAATGTTCATCAAATTGATGTACAATGTTCATCAAATTGATGTACAATGTTCATCAAATTGATGTGCAATGTTCATCAAATTGATGTACAATGTTCATCAAATTGATGTACAATGTTCATCAAATTGATGTACAATGTTCATCAAATTGATGTACAATGCTCATCTAATTGATGTACAATGTTCATCAAATTGTGTACAATGTTCATCAAATTGATGTACAATGTTCATCAAATTGATGTACAATGTTCATCAAATTGATGTACAATGTTCATCAAATTGATGTACAATGTTCATCAAATTGATGTGCGGAATTGAACAAACATTAATGAAAAGTTTTCATCAAATTAATGTAAGAATTCATCAAATTAATGTAAGAATTCATCAAATTAATGTAAGAATTCATCAAATTGATGTAAAATTATATATTCGCTATTAATGTCCAGAAGTATAGTCTTTCAACGAAATAACAGAGCATGTCGCTCAAACGTAACACAACAAGACGACAACTCCCAGAGAAGGCGCATACAGGGTACACGGATACTCTAGTAGGCCAAGGTCAAGAGCGAAGTGGTTGTGAATCCTATTGCAGAACCTACATAACTAAACATCAAATCGAATTATAGCTCGGAGAAAGTTCTACATCAAATTGAAAAAAAAGTGTAGTAGATTGGAAAATGATGTCGAATTTGATGAAATTGATGATCCCTTTTTTCAGTGTACCAGTATAATTAGGCGAATAATTTAAATCAACATAAATATTTCAGTGATGTCGCCTAGGGGGCTATGGGCATAGAATTCCAAAAACTTTCCCATGAAATATTGTATAAGTTGCATTTTTTTTTTTGGGAATTGTATTCACTTGAATCCACGAACACCAGTGAACTCCCGTAAAATGCAAAACTATCGCATTTGGCAATCGAAAAACCCAAACCTGTTCGTCGAGAAGCCTAGGCAACGCCATTTCGATTGAGGGTAAACTTTACAGAGGCCAGCAGCTCGGAACGGATAATGATTTTCTAACAAGACTCATGAACAAGCAAACTGAAACTAGCCATCGATCTCGAGAACTCAACATTTCATGTGCCAGCCTAATATGAATTTGGCACAAGTATTCGCTTTCAAGGTCTACTTAACGCCTCAATCGAAGTCACACCACCATCGGCTTCGTTGTTGCTTCTCAGTTAGGGCCTTAGAGCAGCACGACAACGATGGACAACGATTTTGGTCGACAAATAATATTTTCCAATAAAGCGCATTATTATTTTGGCGGCTATGATAGTCTGGGGATTGGAAACACTTCTTGTGGTCGTCAAGATCCCAATTTTTCCACAGATAGTGACATTTTGTAGATAATTTTGGAGAGTTAATAATTCAGCTGGAAACCCCATTTTGGATGAAGATGAGCGGTATGATAAACAGTTTTTTGTGGCCGGGATTGAAGCCACGTCACAATCGATATTTCGCTCACCAAGTGCAATAATCGTGTTATCAGCCATGAAGGACCGATGTTAAAGATTTCGCTCATTAAGGTAAATATCGAGCAAGGTCAGGAGCCAGAAACCGCCACTTAGACTTGGGAAATTGAGTTTACGCTACTACGAAGCCAGCTCTTTCCATTAAAACAATAATAGGCCAACAAAACAATTTTTTGATAATTTTTTCTTTGATTTTTTTTTAAATTAAACTCCTATTTTGAACCACCCTCTACTTACATACACACATAAATGTAGATGTACATTTAAATGAATACCCACTCTTAGTACATTATTTTTGTTTTCGGTAATTTAAGAAATGACAATCATTTTTCATACGTTTCGTTACATTTCCCTTTACAGCGTTAACTTAGTTTCTTTTTTTTTTCTTCTTAACAGACTGAGTGTGGGTTACATAAACAGAGCTCAGCATGGATGATGTTGATGGAGCTGCTGATGGTTGTGGTGATGGTAGCGCTAGTAGTTGCCTTGGAACATAACCGCCATGTCAAGAGTATGATAAAATTTGCGGTTTCTTGCCAGCTAAACTGAACATTTCTTATCCGAAAAAAAAGTGACAAAAAAGAAGAAAATATATCACCGTACACACTTGCTCAATCAGTTGTTTGCTCTGCTACTTACGACTACACATGCATCTGTTAAGGCGTTTCCCTAAACTGGTACAATTTGCAAAGACACCGCCCCCCAGTCACCGCCGACACCCTGGTTTCTTGACTCGTTTAGACGGGAATTCTGTTTGTCATTACACATTGTACACACCCCTTATGGAGACGTTTTTTTTTTTTGCTGCCTTCTTCTGAAAGTACAATTCTACGAAAAGAACGGAGGAACACAAAAACCCGTAAAAATAACTTAATTACTTTGGTGTGAAATTAAGTTGTTGGTAATGCAACACGCCTTCCACTTGTAACAAACAACCACAAAATAAAGCAAAGACGTCCAGTGACACATATGCGGCGAACTTTTGCAACTGTCCAGTCCGCAAATTGTTATGTTGTCCAAATTGACGGAAAAGGTTAAAAGGAAAATCTAAATTCTTATAAATACGTATGTTTGTTTTCCCGCTAACATTTAAATCAGTGAGTGGTGGCAGATGTAATTTTCAGTGACCGCGACCCACCATTCGAGGATGAACGGCTGACAGTTTCTGGATAGACACTTATCCCGCCTGAATGTCCTAACATCAGGGACTAGACTACGGATATCCAGCAACAAATCTTTAGAAAAGCAATAGACAACTTATGTTGCTAGGATATTTAAGAGTTGGTTACAATTTCTAAGGGACGCCACGATTCCACCCAGGCTAGTTAGTAGCATGCTTGCCTATCAACGTGGGGGTTCGATTTCCACCTGAGGCTGGAAATATCTAGCCAAATGATCTCTGTCACCCGATTAACCCTTGAACCCAAAAATTAGATTATAAATTATAAATGAAATGAAATTTCGGAAAAAAAAATTACAGGGTTCTCCAAGAAGAGGTGTTATTTTGGTATTCAAAGAAAAATTAAATTTTTTGAGATAAATGATCGGATAACCACTATAAAGAGGAAGGTCTGCCCTTAATAATGAAAAACAACATCAGCCAAATGGCCACGTCGACAATACTTTCAGGACAATATCCTTTTCATGAAATTTTCCATAACCAAATCGCAAAGTGGCTGCCCTCGATAGCCTCACGAATTCTATCTTTGAGGTCTTGAATCGACACTGTGCTGTTGCCTTATCTTTCACGTGTAGACCTCATCTTTTACGTGGCCCCAAAGGAAGAAGTCACAAGATGTTAAATCACAAGAGAGAGAGAGATAACACGGTGCGGAAACTTTTTAGTTTTGCGAACTGTGACTGCAAGATTTTCACCATTTTCGTAGTGAATTTAAATCATTTCAATGCGTTGTTGAAGCGTCGATCGTTCCATTTTTAGTAATGGCGTATTTTCTACTTGTCAAATGTCAAAGCCAAAGAGCTTCAAAGGTGACAGCTACCGATACTAAAAAAATGTGTTCAAAACTCTGTAAACACAAATATTTATTCGTTGAAGTATTCGTATTGCATTGTAATTAATAAATAAATAAAACCCATTTCTTTTTGGGCCCTGGACATTTCCGATGTTTTTTTCCCCTCATACAATGGAAAGTATTAATCAGCGTATGTATGCACAACAATGAGAATGTGAAAATGGTAAATGATTGTTGCTCACCACTTAACAAATGGCTGATAATGGCTAAAACACAGCTAATAAAGCCAACACTCTTTTGCACATTTTCGTTGTCTGTGGTCGTGTGTGCGTAAATAATCGTCATAATTTCTGTTTCCAAGTGAATGGACGATGATTTTCCGTTTTCCCCTTTAGTGTTTTTTAGAAGGTACATGTGTTTATGTTGTTTCTTTTTATAAAAGTGCTTGACGATTAATGGTAGAGACCTGCCCGCACAGAGTGTGATGAGTTATTTCTACACTGGTTTATTTAAAAAAAATACAACCAAATGTAAAATACCAACTCAAAACCTTTGTTCTTTTTTACAATATTTGACAACAGATATTAGTGTGTAAAATTTTTCCTTTTTAATTTTCACTATTTTGGCAGATTTTTCGATTTGTTTTTGCTGCTCGTAGTGGCCTTTGTGAAAGCCTTTGGACCGATTTTTAACCCTTTTTCAGTGATCGAATCGAGCTGACAGGCAGGCAGACTCGTGGAAATGTCTGTATCACGTCAATTTTTTTAAAAAATAGATTTTTATCAATTCTCAGGTTTTCCTAATTTTTTTTTTTTAAATGGATATCGTGTTTTTTAAGGTTTCAGTTCAAAAAACATTTTTTTTCGTAACGCTTAATTAGTTTAAAAATTTGGAGTCTCTTCTTTTGCTAAGAAAAGTGAAAAAAATATTTTTTTTTTCAAAAATAATAAAAATTGGGGAAATTCTGAGAATTGATAAAAATTGTTTTTAAAAAATTTGACGTGATACAGACATTTCCACGAGTATGCCTGCAAAAAATCAGCTCGATTGGATAACTGAAAAAGGGTTAAAAATCGGTCCAAAGGCTTTCACACAGGCCACTACGAGCTTCATACTTCAAACTTAAAAAAAAAAACAATTCTGACGTGTACATGAAAATCGCCGATACACGTGTATTTTTATTTTGTATCCCCTTTCCGAAAAAGTAAATTTGGTTCATAGGACAGAATGTGTGTAACACGGTGTTATTACTCATTTATACTATAAAAGATGTGGTCTCTTTTAGTCCCCTTTCGTACCCTTTTTAACAACTTCCAATTTGTAGCTCATACCTCTCGGTTACAATTTCTTTTTACACATTTTCGTTTTTCCCCCTTTTTATCCCATTTTGGCCACTTTTTCGTCTCATCTTGTTCTCAAAAAAAAAATTATTCGGATTTTGTTTGTATCTATTTACTTTTTAGCCAAATATCTCAATTTTGTTGACCATTCCCCATCGTTGTTCATTGCAGGATAGAGATATTCATGGACTTGAATTGCAAGTCCTGGCTGGCAACTGTCATATTGAATTTCCACTACGGACAAACTACAGACTTACTGATATTCCAAATGGCATGCACACACAAACGACGGCGACAAATCGAATTCCAAATGTAAGTACATACTTTATTCAATTTTTTATATTTGAAACGCAAATACCGTATTAAGAAATGGACAACAAAAAAAAAAACTATTAAGTTTGTTGGGAAATTGTTGTGTGAGTTTGGAGAACAAGAAGAAGAAATTTGAAAAGTTGGAACGAAATTTAGACATTATTAAATAAATGTAGGAAATGATGCAATTTTGAATTTATGACCGAATCATGTCTCATTTCGATAAATCGTTTTTGGTGAATTGAGTTATCATTGAAGAAATGGGGGATGGAAAGAAGTTGAATGTACTCGAAATTTCATTTTTTAATTTTCTTTTGGAATTTCCATGAAATGGAAAAGCATAGGAGTAGATTTTTTTTTTGTTTTTGTTTTTTTTTTGTGCCCCCTATAAACGCAATGTATAATTTTTATTTTAGTTGAAAAATATCGTGTGTTGCAATCATCGAGCCGAAAATATTTCATTATGCCTCCGACATAGTCATAACAGCTAACTGTGTGGCATTGTCTGCTCTACGAATCGGCAGTCTAGAAACAGACATAAAATAAGGCGATTAATACAGCGTTGCCGTTGATGATACTAAAGTATCAAAATGACACTTTTTTTGGGTCTTGCCACTTTTTTTGATACTTTTTGTTTTTGATACTAAATTTGATACTTTTTGTTTTTAGATCCCTCTATGATAAAATCAAATGTTGATATAGATTATTTCGATTTAATATCTGAATTTAATTATAAAATTAAAGATGCAGATGAATTTGTGAGCGAATATCAATCTTTGGAGGCTTTAACAAAAGAAAAAACATGGGAGCGCCTTTTCCGAATTAGGGATGCTGAGGAGTTTGGGGGGAAAGTAGGAAAAATTAAAAATTCCTACAACGAGCCCTTGTTCCCTACATTAAATAAATTTGTGTCATATATTTTGAATTCGTATTTTACCTTGTTTTATTGTTCTGCTTACTTTGTACCTAATTTGAAGTAATTTTTAAATAAAAAAATCGTTTTAAAACGTTTTATACTTTTTTTTTTAAAAATGATACCTTTTTTTGGTACTTTTTTTTGAAAATGATACTTTTTGTGATACTTTTTGAAAAAAGTCAATGGCAACGCTGGATTAATATCAGGCTATGGAGGTCTCAGTCTCTACTTTACCAGGTTTAAAATTCCCTTATTTGTAAACAATAGATAATTTAAAATTGTAAAGACAACATTTCTAAATACTTAAATCATGTAATACAAACTACACATACTTTACTTATTTACCTTAACATTCCATGGAGGAACGGACCTTCTCTCGAATCAGTGAGCTGTGTACGATATAATTTTGTATACTCACTGACAAACGACAAATACTTCGAATACATCAATTGTGTCAGTTCCCTGCCAACCAGTGGCCAAAATGAAGTTTGGATTTCCTAGGAGAGACAGGTTTTGCCTACTAGCATTTGTAGATCAAACATTTTCCATCTTCAGTCTACAATGAAGATGTTCGGCTGTCTCCTCTTTTTCTTCATCATTACAATTTCTACAGAAGTCTTTGACCAGTGAACAATTAAACAATTCGTGATAACTAATTAACTGCAATTGCAAATAATCTAAAAGTAATCAGTATTACTTGCCATTACTATCAATAATCAGAAAGAATCACAAGCAATCTCGAAAAGTAGTCGGATTATTTTCTGATTACTTTTGATTATTTATAGTAATCGCAAGTAATCCCGATTACTTTTAGATGATTTGTTATCTATTATAATTGAATATAATCGCAACTTAATCATTACTGCACCTCCACATATAATGTAATTTAATTAGTAATTATTACGATTGGTAATCATTACCTAACAGCTATGAATTACGATTAGTAATCATTGCCTAACATCTGTGGATGGATTCTTGCCAGATGGATTCTTGCCAGATTAATCGCGGTCCGTGTCTTCGGCTCGTCCATGACAGGTCAGGTATTTCTAGTTTCCACACCGATTGCTTCCTTTCTCCATCTATCTTCGGCAATGGGATACAGTTTCCTCGATATCATCTGTTTACTGTCAGTGAGATTGTTGACCATAACACAACTACCCTCAGTTGAGTTCTGAGTAGCGCCAGCTCTCGCATGTTCATTAGCTGTAGAGTAACCAGGAAATCATAGAAGTGGATACGAGCCTTCCGGCCTTCTCGAGCAATTCTTGAATTAATGTAAACATTGTCCAACGATTTAATAACTGTCAGTAAATATGAAGAAAGCCTTGCATGATATCCCATGATACTGAACTTGTCATTCGGCAATTTCTATTGCCATTATTTTGGTCTGCATTATACTCCAGTGGACTGGTAGTTTAAGGGACAGTTTGCAATTCAGCTGAATCCGAAGAGATTCAACAGCCAAGTCCAATATTTTTTGATTTTTGAATTTAAATTTGGAAAAGTTGTAGAAAAATATAAGTCACACGAACTTATTTTTCCCCCATTTTGCCTATTTTAGTCAGGTGTCTTGTATTTAGTGTTTTGTCCTACTCTGTCAATATGCTGTTCTTATTGATCCAACCCCCCTTTACCTATTTTAGTCACGTGTCTTGTATTTAACCCGCTCCGAAGCAGTTTAGTCGAATTCTGCCAATGTGCAGTACTTTTTTCCATCCCCTACCTCCCTCCCACTTGTCCAATTTTTGTCTCGTGTCTCATATTTAACCCGGTCCCTATTCTCACAATTTCTAGTTTTTCGTTTGTTCGTTCCTCTCACTTTCAATGTATTTAATTGGTACCGCTTTTAGCTGGTTTTACTCAATTGAAAGCTTTCCGAACGATTTATCCCGTTGTTCTAATTGTTGGCACTATTTTGAGCCTCTAACCTACTCCACTCAGTTGATTGTGATTAACAATTTGTCATCAGTTTCCTCCTTTCACCCATTTTAATGAAATTTTTCACCTTTTACTGTCGTCCAGTTCATATTGGATTAGTTTTTTCTCACCCGATTTGTGTATTTTTCATTTTTTTTCTAGTTCTTCTTAATTTCTAGCTAGTTTTTTTTGGAAATTTTCCAGTCAATTTTTGTCTCTCCAGAATATTTCCATCAGTTGTTACCCAGCGTATTCGACAACAAAAATCGCAATGTGTTTATTTTTTGTATTTATTTATTTACTTGTGTTCCTTGGTTGTTGGGATTTTGGCCTTTTCAATATGTGATTAAATTTGACCGTATTTGCAAAATTCACCATAGGGTTTAAACATTTTATAACATTAATTTAATCTAAAAAAAAGTCACCCCATTGAGAGTTTGGCCCACCTTGTATCTCTTCTTAACCAATATCTATTCTCGATTTAAGGATCCTTTCTCCAGCCCTTTGCTTCTATGAGTCATTAATCAGTCAGTCAGTTATGTTAGATACAGAAATACTCCAAAATTCTATTGGATAGTTTACAAGACAGTTTTTTATTGTAAAGAATCGTCAATCTATTTTTATAAATTAACAAGTTTTGCTTTCAGCTATTGAAACCCATTTAAAAAGTTTAAATTATAATCTTCCAGCCCCCCGCCACCTACCCTCAAGAATGTACTCCGACATCGTCGTCCCAGTTTCTATGCCGGCGATAACTTTTTTCATTTATGCACCAGAATAACTCAATTTGGCCATGGAGTGGTGTTGCTACAAAGTAATCGGGAACCCATAAAAATGAAGTTAAATTAAAATACCCGTTTTTTTTCTTCTTCTTCGCCGTACCTCCCTGGTCTGCTGTTATTTTCCAGCTTCTGTTTTGTTGTTCGTTCTCGTTTTTCGGATAAGTTACTGTTATTGTTTGGTAAAGTGCGTTACTAGAAAATGCTTTTAATTTTTATTCAATGTGCTGCTGCTGCTGCTGCTGTTGCTTGGTGTTCAGTGACGTTATCTCCGGGTGTTTGGTTTAACGATGCTGAAAAATATGAAAAACCATTAATGCTTTCGCGATAAAGTTGTAAATGTTTATTAAATGGAACAGAGAAAAAACACACACACACACAGAGCCAAATCGAAAACAATCTCTATGTTTCGATTAAATTTTTGCAGTTAATTTGGTCAATCGAACTTTCTAATTTATGTTATTAAAAACGAAGCTAACATTAAGTTTTCGGAAGTTTTCCCAATAAAAGTGGATGGAGAAAAAAACAAACAATTAAGAAACGGTTTTTGCTGGTATGAGGAGGTCATTGATGAGATTTCACATTCAAGGATGGCCTTAGCATGGAAATATTTAAAGCATTAACATACATTAAAGGTTTCTGCGGAAGGTTTTGCAATTCAAATATTTACAACAACTTCCCTAGACTTCCCTCACTCTCAGTGAAAAAAACATACAACATCCAATGTATGCACAATTTTCCATTGGAATGTGAACTCCAAAATATCCAAATTGCAAATGTCATAATCTTAATATATATTTACCCTCGACACTGATTCACTGATACACTGATTCACTGACTCTGTCACGCAGTACGTAGGAATTTAAATAGGCATTCTATAATTCTATAAGGGTAAAAATATATGAAGTCAACCAATGAGTTTCCCTCACCAATTCCGAATTGGCTGAAAGTTGGTACGAAGGGAGTGTTCAATATAAAAATAGCATCTGTCAACTTTCAGTCTCCTAGCTTTTCTACTTTCAATTTTATGACGACTTTAATTTAAAAAAAATGATTAGAAATGTACTGAGATGCTTTAACACAATTTTTAATATCTCTGAAAGTATTATACGTACATAAATGATCAAAGGCTTATTTTGAAGCTAAAATTATGCACCGTTAAATAGAAATATTAAATAGATAATTTTCGGACAAGGATATCGTGGAAAAAAGGACTAAAATTGCCGAAGGATATATCTCAAAAAGCGATATTTTTAAAAATTTCAAAAAAATATATGTTATTCCCTATTCTGTTTTGCACACGTCTTTCAACTTTTAGCCGTGGATCTTTATAATGGAATGAGTTATTAAGAAAATAGTTCGCAAAGGTTTACGTATTCATAAATTTTTGTATTTTTTAAACAATTTCAATTAGTATTTTAAAATAATATTTCATATCATACCAGTGAATTACAGTTATATTCATTCAGCTACTAGTAAATAATAAAAAATATCAAAGACCTAGATTATATTTACTTATTTGTAAAGACTTTCAATTACAAAATCGGTATCTGCCGAGTAACGCTTTACTTTAATGTTAGTTTTTCCCACAGGTACAAAAGGATGCAGTTTTTGCGTCCCAGGAATAGTACGCAATTGTTTAAAGCGTATTTGGAGGAATCGTAATTCTTCATCGTAATCTTTTACTGTTAAATACTCGAAGTTACAGTTCAAAAGATTACCCAGGCACCAGTCATATAAATGTCTTGGAGTAGTTATTTGACCTTGTAATGTACGCTGTAAACTGGCTCGTCGTGCTTCTCTCTTTACAGTACCTCCAAGACCGTCGCTGGGGCCTTTTCCATGACTTGTTTCAAAAAAATGCCATTCAGCATTACATCCAAAATCTTCCATATGATAACATAAATTGATAAAGTTCTTTTTATTTTTAAACTGGGCTGCACTGCCGTCTGAAAAATACGTAATTTTCTTCGGGATTGTTTTAAACTTGTTCCTCAAAAATACATTCAAGTGGCGATGAAACAGGTGAACAGCTACAGAGTCGTGTATAAGACAATCAGATATTATTATAAAGTTTGTATGTTGTGTTTTTCCGTCCGATTTAAAATAAATAGCAATTGGGTATAACGTGGCTTGAGAGTTGTTCCAGTGAAATCCCTGGACTGCAACCTGAACTGTAAAAGAAGCATTTTCTGAAAAATCACAAACTGCTATGTACTCATTTTCTTCCAAATTGGATTTTCTTTCGCTCAGATATGCTGCCTGTTGTTTTGCGATAAATGAATGAGGTAATAGAATTTGAAGCTTTTCACACAGGGAATCCACAAAAACGTCGGCTTGGCTAATCATAGTCTCCAAATTATCTCTATCTACACTTATCCATTGTTTATATGTTATTTCATCAATATCATTTTCTTCTAGTAATTGATGCAGTCTCGCTTTTAAATTTTCCATTCCTGGACACTTGATACATTTAAGTAGGTGACACTTTGAAGAAGCTGGATTGCATGTCATTTGTTTCAAACAATCTTTGTAACATTCTAGCTTATAATTTGGAGCATCAGCAGTTAATTTTTTTAAATTTATACCATCAATCATAAGTTTTACATTTTGATGCTTTGTACATACACATACGTTATGAGATCCACTCGCATTTGCTAGAATTATATTCCGCGGACGAAGCTGGCAAAACTTGGAAATACCTATTTTTGTTGTATCATGTCGTTCCTTGAATAAAGCATACATTTCTCTTAAGTTCCCCAGCAACAGTCTTTTATTTTTTCTGACTTTTGTACCGTTTTCAACAACAGACACGAAATCTTTGTATCCGGGCATACATCTGCTAACATCATCGGATTCGTAAAAGGATTTTACTAAAAAACTCGTCTCTGGTGAAATTGGCGATCCCAGTTTTGGATTGGGCGTACTCATCACACCCTTCGTTTCAACCAAATGCTTAACTTTTCGCGCCATATAGTTTGTTACCTGGAATTCTTCCTCAATTTTATGTACTGACCAGCTTTTTGGTAAAATGGTTAGCAGTTGGATTTTCTCACTATTTGTTGGTATTGTTTTAAACTTTTCTTTTAATTGTTGTATTATTTCGGATTCTGGGCATATATGATAAGGTGATTGTGTTGAACCAGGGAAAATTGTATTTTTAATCGACTCACTTATTTTTTTGAATTTTGTATCTCTGTACAGTTTATGATGTAATTTTTTCTTTTTGATTGGAGTTTGTTCCAGATATGGTAAAGATTCGTTTAATTTGGAAATAGCAACATCTTCCGTGCCTGATGCAATTTCATCGAAAGTATCTAAATTTCCGCTTATGTCCGAACCTTCGTCTAAACTAGATTTGTTTAAATTGGAAAGCTTTTTTCTACATGCCGCACAAATTTTATTTGAGGTCGTGATGTTTTTATCCGTAATATACCGTAGCATCCATTCTTGAACTCGTATTAAACTTTTATCGCGCGTAGTGTGTCCGGATTTATTAAAAGGATTACAGCAAAATCTTGAATTGAATGGCATGTTTTCACGGTCACAGAGTTTGTTGAAACAGTTTTTAAAATACCGCACCCGAAGAATTCACAATTAAATGAAAAATGC
Source organism: Hydrotaea cyrtoneurina (assembly GCA_958296145.1). Classification (NCBI taxonomy): domain Eukaryota; kingdom Metazoa; phylum Arthropoda; class Insecta; order Diptera; family Muscidae; genus Hydrotaea; species Hydrotaea cyrtoneurina. Next base: position 8,569,466 of record OY282515.1, on the reverse strand, counting down.
AGCATTACCAAACTGACAATATTCTCATAGACTACTTTCTTAATATATTTTATATTGCATATATTAAAAAATACATTCAAAATTAAAGATTTTATGAAATATCATAACTTTTTCTTGGGAATTTAATTATAACTCATTCCATGATGACGATCCACGACCAAGAGTGTGCAGACGTGTAGAAAACAGAAAAAGGATTAATATACATTTTTTTTTAATTTTTAAAAATATCGCTTTTCGAGATATATCCTTTTGAAATTTTAGTCCTTTTTTATTTACATTATCCTTGATCGATTTTTTTTTTTAAAAAAATGTTTTTAATGGCTCATATTTTTATCTGTAAAATGAGCCTTTGATTATTTACAAACATTAAATACTTTTCGAGATATTTACAAATATGTTAAATTACCTCAGTGCATTTTTGTTGATTTTTTTCAAATTGAAATGGTCAGAAATCTGAAAGTACGAGGGCTATATGTCTGACAGTTGGCAAGTATTATTGTTTTGTTCCATAGATCATGTATAAACAATATTATCAAATTCGCAGATGATGTGGTCAGAAATGTTAAATTTTCGGTTGATTTCATATGTTTTTACCCATAAATAATAATAATAAAAAAAATAATATTTTTTTTTGTACAGAAATTGTGTTTTCCCCAAATTTTTTTTTTCCAAAATTTTTTTTACAAATTTTTTTTTTTAAAAAAATTTTTTTTTCAACAATTTTTTTTTTTTACATAATTTTTTTCCTCATTTTTTTTTTCCCCAAATTTTTTTTTTCAACAAAATTTTTTTTTCCACAAAATTTTTTTTTTCAACAAAATTTTTTTTTCACAAAATTCTTTTTTTCAACAACTTTTTTTTCCAAAAAATTTTTTTTTCAACAAAAATTTTTTTTTTAACAAATTTTTTTTTTTCAAAAATTTTTTTTCCATATTTCTATGAAAATGCTTGTTGCATCCATTTTAAATTAACACATATTTCAACGGGCGCCATAGGCGCATTACAACTTACTAGTAGCGAAATTAGTGATGTACCGATTTGTAGAGACACGATTTTCAAAGTGAACTGATTTGAGTGCGTGTTACCAAAAGCGGCCTGACCACACTTTAAATTTTATCTCCAAAACATTGTCCAATTATCAATTTACTAAATGCAGTTGTCCTTTCAAGTATTGATCCTTTTGCCCCCTCTGAGAAGATCGCACTGTGTCTTTGAAAAAGCTCACTTTAAGTTGCTCTTGCAAACTCAGCCGCTTAACTTAAGGTCCAATACACTCAAAACGTTCTAACACATTTTGCAAATCCATCCAGGCATATGTTCGTCAATGTTAGTGTAAACAACTGGAAAACAAAACATAATGATGTGTTCACAGGTTGACAGGCACTCATTATCAATATTCGATTGGGGGCTAATGTCTTCGTACGAAACGTACATATGTGTTGACACAGGCAGACGAACAAATCGATTGTGTGTCTTTCCGCATACATTCATGCCGGTCGATGTCTGTTTACCTATCGACCGACCGACAGACAATCAAGCAACAACCGTCAAGAACTTTGAGGCAGGCACCCAATCAATTTCATACAATCAATCTTATCTGGTTATAACATGATCATCATTCTTGTCATCGTCATCGGCAGCGACATTGGCATCGTCATCATCATCATCATCATCATTATCCTTGACGTTGTCGTCCTCATTGATGTTGTTGTCTTCGTTCTCATCGTCATTATACTCATAATACACATACTAATGCCACCACAACGACAACAAACAACATCGACAAGAACTGCACACACACACGCACATACAGACGTATGACCTAGCCAGACAACATCACATATGTATGTGTGACAACAACCGATGCTAAAACTTCATCAACACTGATGTATTTTTTTTTTCTTGTCGTTGTCGGCATTTCGGTAAATGTATTGACATGACCAAATGATAGCTGCAAGGACGCAGAAGGAATCGGCATTAGGACTCGTATATGTCTTCTCCATGCGGTTTGTTGTATCTGTTTGTGTTCTAACCACAGAAAAATCTTGGAAAGAAATGTGTTGCACACAGGTTCGTAGTGAATTGTTCGATTCGCTTCACCAGTTGTTGCCTTTGATTGGTAAATACACGTTGAAGTTCTGCAAGAAACTTTTGCCAAATACTGACGGCAGATGACTACATAGTTCGCACAGTGGGGGCATGTTTTATGGTTCTATAATATGGAGACTGATCTTTGTTCTTCATAGACATGTCATAGAGATATGAACGCAGTAACTTCTTTCAAATAATTGTAATTTAACATAGTTCAGTCATAGAGAATTTTTAGCGCCGGCAGATTTTTAGATATTTGCGAAAACAATGTTCACACATTTATCTTAACCAATGTTTGTAAAGCTGTTTATAAAAAGATTTCTAACAAGAGGTGTTATTTTGAATCACCCGGTATTTCGGTATTTGACATTTGATAAGTAGAAACTACTCACGTTACTTATTTCCCTTAAAATTCCATGAAGGAACTGACGGCTAATGCTTTGCTAGAGAAGTTTTACATGACTTAGAGATTGCTCTCTTACTCGTAAAGTTGCCGATGGGGTTCTTGAAATGAATGAAAATTATCCGGAATTCCATCGAAAAATCATCTTGACTGATGACGCCCACTTCCAACTCGGTGGCTACGCCAACAGGCAAAATTGTCGCATCTGGGGCTGGGAAAACCCAAGAGTTCATTTATCTTAAAAAATTTAAATTTTCTTTGAATACCAAAATAACACCTCTTATTGGAGAACCCTGTACATGGGTGAGGGTATAAATATACTTAACAGTGGGGCGTATACGAAATATTTGAGAAATTCATACATTAATCATACGTTCGATAAGCAAACATGAAAAAGAATTAAAAATCAAAAAGAATCTCAAGAGTTTCAATAAACATTGACCACCGAATTTTCATTTAAATAGCAAAATATTAGTAATTTATGAATCATTTGTTACCGTTGTTAATTTTTTTTTTAAATTACTTAAAATTTTACCATTTCAAACGGATTCATTAGTTTTTTACACTTTCATGAAATTTCTAAAAGTTATGAAATGGTTTTTATAAGGTTCCGCAACTGCAACGAATCTGTGGCTACAAAAGGTTTGAAGACCATAACTTTGAAACGTCAAAAGTAAAATCGATAATTTTTTTTTAAAATTTCTTAGAATTTTCCCAGCTTTAAAACTGCATCATTAGTTTCTTACACTTTCATGAAACTGTTAAAAGTTATGTAACATTTTTTTATTTTATGTAATGTGACAGCTAACCGAGCAAAAAAATATTACAAAGCTTATGGTTTAAAACATCAAATTAAAGCCCGATTATTTTTCTTTTGAAATATTTACTCAGCGACTTTGTAAATACTTGTTATTGACCAACTAGTGCTTTAAATACGGAAAAACTCAGAAAACTCGAATTTTTCGACAAAACCCGGTTTGTGGCATTTCTAAACTAGTTACAAAAATCCTGAAAAAAACTGTACACTACAAACTATCAAAATCGGCTGAGCCAAAAAAAAAATTTTTATTTGTGGACACTCTAATGTACAGAAAACTCGAATTTTTCGACAAAACCCGGTTTGTGGCATTTCTAAACTAGTTACAAAAATCCTGAAAAAAACTGTACACTACAAACTATCAAAATCGGCTGAGCCATTTGTGGACACTCTAATGTACATATCCTAGAATATTCCATGAAGAAGTCGACCGTGAACTTCTCTCAAATAAGTGAACTGGGAACAATACAGGAGAGACAACTAACTGCTATCAAATCCATAAACTGTGTTGGTGTACTTTCTCTGCAGGACCTCTGCTTTAAAGGTTTTTTTTACCTAACTCAGAGATGTTTTACATAACTGGGAGATTACTTACTTAAGTTGGCTCTACAGCCTGTTGTTGACATTGGCCTGCTTACTAAATGATTTCCAACCACTTCGGTCTTGTGCGCGCTTTCTCCAGTTCGTCATACCAAGAATTTGCGTATCTTTTTCCACTTGGTCTTCCCTGTCTGCGCTTTCTGTGGTAGTCATCCAACGCCTTTCTGACTGGAACGTTTGTATTCAATCGATCTACATTGCCCAGTCAGCCTTAGAGAGATTATACTCTTAAATTTTATGGCTATTTAACATGCAACGCGTTGAGTTTGAAGTTGTCGACATGCTGATGTCGCCTTCTCTTATCCCCATCCTTTCACCATACTTATATTCTATTCGAAAATCCACATTTTCGCACCACTGTGCATTTGTACGTTTTTGTGGCAACACAGCCAAAGAATACACATTCATATGTGCATATGTTTGTTTTTGTTATCTCAATCTGATGGAATGTACTCTCAACTAACCTACACACGACTACAAGGGAATAAACGGAATCGTTTTGTGGTTTTACCACTGATGAATTCAAAGACTTACCGAATAGTTCTCAAGTTAGCTGTGTATATGCTTTTTATTTTAAGTGAATGTATGTTGACTCCCCAAACACTCACCATTCGCCATTCCACAACAGCGGCAGGGAGCAGTTAGAAGTCTTCAGGTTTTGTGGGTTCTTTGCACATGTAAAGAAATGTGGTTTCTTGGGATTCCGTCCGATGTGGCCATAGATGGAGAATGCTTTTTAATTGCGCAAATACACGGCGTGCCGTTTGTACATAAACGTATGCATTTTATTTCTATGCCCATTTATTCATAACGAATTTAAGCCTTAATTAAATGAATATTAATTCGTAGAACTTCCATAATCCATAATATATCTTATATGAAAAAAAAACGTGAATGGCATTATGAGAATGTGATTTCCTTTTGTAGAGGTTGTGCCATTTCTCGAGTTGCTCTTGAATTATAATGGACTCACATGCTAATGATGCGAAGGAGAATTCCTGAAGAATGTTTGAATTAATCAAGGTCAATGGATTCAATTCGTATAACATACCAAATGCTTTGGAGAAGCTTCTCGTTTTTACCATAAAGATTATTTTTGTAATACATGGAAGGATCCGAAAGTAATATATATCAGAGTTACCATGCACACTCTAAGCTAAATTAACCAAATGGAATTTTAAATTGAATAATATTAAACAATTGAACTTCCCATGAACCCGTTATCCCAACATCTTCCAAGACAGAGAAAAACTAGCTAAAACGACTATTAACAAATCACATACACGTATTTTTCATATAAAATTACACAAATGCTGGTATACCGACTGCAAACGAAACGAACCGACCAGAACAGACTGGCATGAAATTAAAGAAAAATAGAAATTCCAACATAGGTGCCCTGTATGTCTGTGACCATGTGTGATGTTGCACGTAAGAGACAGAACAACTGCAAAAACAATTGCAATTACCCTTAAGCATTTCTTAATTACGGACTAAAACACTGACCACTGCGACTGTTGAGGACGGCAAAAAAAAAACAAGACAAGACAAGACCACACAAGGAAATGAGATAATGCCTCATATGGGAATATAAGGTTGTAAGTGGAAGATGTTGTTGTCTTGGTCTTGAGCAGAATACTTTTCAAGTGATGATCCTGAATATCATAAATGGAAAACAAAAACTTGGTTCCATTCGTAGCAGTTAAAGTCCTGTGAGAAATTTTTAGTAGTCTATCTTAATATATATTTACCCTCGACACTGATTCACTGATACACTGATTCACTGACTCTGTCACGCAGTACGTAGGAATTTAAATAGGCATTCTATAATTCTATAATAAATAATAAAAAAAATAATATTTTTTTTGTACAGAAATTCTGTTTTCCCCAAATTTTTTTTTACCAATATTTTTTTTTCGAAAATTTTTTTTTTTACAAATTTTTTTTTTACAAAAATTTTTTTTGTATAAAATTTTTTTTTCCAATTTTTTTTTTTCAACAACATTTTTTTTTCCAAAATATTTTTTTTTTCAACAAAATTTTTTTTTCCCACAAACATTTTTTTTTTCAAAAATTTTTTTTTTTAACGGGCGCCATTGGCGCATTACAACTTACTAGTTACAAATAATTTAAGTTTGTGCAACAAACTCAATTAAGGCCCTGAACAGAATTATATGATAACCCGGATAAATACAGCCATTCTCAGACCGATACTCTCAAAGGCATCAGTGATATGGTGGGAAGAAATCACATCTCTCACATTTCTTCCTTAAGAGCAGTGACGGATATGCATCGGTATAACTGGCGACCTCCGATCTGCTCATTAAGTGTGGTTAGAGGCGATGCTGAACATTCAACCAATCGCTGTATACATCAAGGACACTGAAACGAAAGTGGATCATCGGTTAAGGAAATCAAAAATGATCATCTACACATGGCATAATCCTTGAAAGCACAGACACCACGTCAACAGTTGGGCAGCTCTCAAGGTCTTAGAGTCATGAACCATCAAATCAAGTTTTACTATGGACTGATTTTTATCCTAAACTCAAATTCACGCGCATAAAATCGAGCTCTGCCGTACAAGGCGACGAATTAGCTGCCCAGTGCGCCAACGCATGAAGGAACCGCTACTCTGGACTTGTGAATTTCGTTTGTTGAACGAAAAAACTTCCCTATTAAGGGAACCACAATGGACCGAATTGACAACCCCGAGCGTACTCCTCTGTTGTATATTTCAACTGCCGGCCGTTTCATTCAACCTAACCTAATCTAGCGTACCTATATGGGGATCACCACTAAACGTGAAAGGTGATTCCAGCAAAATTTTCCAAAAAAATATGGGCCAATGATGCCACTGCTAAAAAATTTTACTCTTTGAGATGTTTTCCGATCCCCAGATGCGGCAGTTTTAAAACATCTTAATATATCTTATATCTTAATATATATTTACCGTCGACACTGATTCACTGATACACTGATTCACTGACTCTGTCACGCAGTACGTAGGAATTTAAATAGGCATTCTATAATTTTCTATAAATATATTTACCCTCGACACTGATTCACTGATACACAGATTCACTGACTCTGATTCACTGACTCTGACTCTATAATTTTCTATAAATAATAATAATAAAAAAAAATAATATTTTTTTTTTACAGAAATTGTGTTTTCCCCAAATTTTTTTTTTCCAAAATGTTTTTTTTAGAATTTTTTTTTTGTTTAAAAAATTTCATTTTCATTTTTTTTTTTACAGAATTTTTTTTTCGAAATTTTTTTTTTCAACAAAATTTTTTTTTCCACAAAATTTTTTTTTTCCACAAAAATTTTTTTTTTCAAAAAATTTTTTTTTTTCAACAACATTTTTTTAACGAAAATTTGTTTCCATGTTTCAACGGGCGCCATAGGCGCATTACAACTTACTAGTTTTCTATAAATAATAATAATAAAAAAAATAATATTTTTTTTTGTACAGAAATTGTGTTTTCCCCAAATTTTTTTTTACCATAATTTTTTTTTTCCAAAAATTTGTTTTTTCCAAATTTTTTTAAAAAAAAATTTTTTTTTTACAAAATTTTTTTTTCCAAATTTTTTTTTTCAACAAAAATTTTTTTTCAACAAAATTTTTTTTTTCTACAAATTTTTTTTTTTCCACAAAATTTTTTTTTTCAACAACATTTTTTTTTTCCACAAAATTGTTTTTCCATATTTCAACGGGCGCCATAGGCGCATTACAACTTACTAGTAATATAATAATAAAAAAATAATATTTTTTTTCTACAGAAATTGTGTTTTCCCCAAATTTCTTTTTACCAAAATTTTTTTTTTCAACATTTTTTTTACAATTTTTTTTTTTACAAAAATTTTTTTTTACAAAATTTTTTTTTCAACCAAATTTTTTTTTTTTTGCAAAATTTGTTTTTCCATTTTTTTTTCAAGAAAATTTTTTTTTTTCAACGAAATTTATTTTTCCCACAAAAATTGTTTTTTTTCAACAAAATTGTTTTTCCATATTTCAACGGGCGCCATAGGCGCATTACAACTTACTAGTAAAAAATATGTTTCAAATTTCGTTTCAAGAAAATATGTCCGATTTGTTCTAGGATCCATACTGAGATGGGAAAACAACGGATAGAAAAATGGAAGACATACGTGTTGGGGTTTTGTCTTAAGCTGTGGATGGATAAAAATGCGCTTCATCATAAAAAAATGACGATTCAAGCAAAACGGTTGACCAGATTGTCCGAGTTGATCTGAGTCAATTTTACCTTGTAGGAGAATAATGTGAGAAATGGAGTTGTTGATATCGATGGCGAGTAGGCAAATTTTTGTCGGTGGGCACCGTACAGCTTTTTCAGCAAAAATAAATGCCAATACAAAGACTTTATGTTTATCAATGTCCAGACAATAGGTGATATTTTGAATTACCGCCGTATTTTCGGTAGCTGTCACTTTTGAAGATTTTATTCTTTGACATTTGACAAGAAGAAACTACAATACGACAACACATTGAAATTATTAAAATTCACTACAAAAATGGTGAAAATCTTGCTGTCACAGTTCGCAAAACTAAAAAGTTTCCGGACTGTGTTATCTCTCGAAGAGTTGATCGCAATTGGCCACCGAGATCTTGTGATTTAACACCTTGCAACTTCTTCCTTTGCGGCCATGTGAAAGATACGCCAACAACCCAGCGTCGATTCAAGACCTCAAAGACGGAATTCGGGAGGCTATCGAGGGCAGCCACTTTGCGATTTGTTTATGGAACATTTCATGAAAAGGATGTGGTCCTGTAAGCGAGGTGGCCATTTGGCTGATGATGTTTTTCATTATTTCCTCTATCATGAAATAAACATCCAATTATTTACCGCAAAAAATTTAATTTTCCATTGAATACCAAAATAACACCTCTTGTTGGAGAACCCTGTATTTCTAGAAAGGGTTTTCATTGATTTCTTTTATAAAGATTTTATTACTAGAATTTCTATACGATCAGTTTTAAGCAATCAGTAACAATTTTCGAAATTACTCCACAATATCTGGAAAATATTTCTACATCAATCATATGGTACTACACGTTTCCTTCCACAGATTGAACACAAACCTCCCTTGTACACGAATCAAATTCCCCACTCTGAATAGCTCGTCCCTCCATCAATCATGCCGAGATGCATAGCAACACAATGTCCATCTCTCTCTCTCTCACCCACCAATGAATTGGTTTTACTTAACACATTATTTGTATATCCTTTCGACTGTCCTTTGCAGGCACATTAGATACGGTCACAAAACAATCTTCAGCCTGAATGTCAAACTAAATGCCATTATCTTATACTCTTTCAACATTTACTGAAATCACTTATATTTGCTATGGCTACGAGAAAACTTCCCCGTCCTCTTTGGCAAAAAAAAAAAAAGTGAAAGAAAAAGAAAAAACAATGGAAACGGAAGAATGTTACGTCCACAGCAGTTGGCAGTGATATGTGTAAGTGGAGTTCATGTCCGACGACAATTTTCAATGCAATTGAAGATGTCACATGTGTGTTGGCTTTAGTTATTCGACAATGTTGAAATTTGCTACTTGTGCGAAAGAAATCATTGAAAACTGATCAAAAAGAAAAAGTTTTTCTTGTTCGCCAAACTACAAAGTAATCTCAGTATAAAGGATGTAATCATAGATGTTTATACTCTTAATGAAATTTTGATATACTCGTGCTGCACATATTCCGTTTCTTCTTTATTCTGGCCATTACGTAAAAGGATGCCTTGAGACGAGGACGAGGTCTGTCAAAAACATTCGTTATCGGTTATAAAAAGGGTGTTTTTTTTTTTGGTTAGGGATAGAACTTAGGAAAGGGTTACTCAGTTTTATACATCGATGATCTGTATAATCCGGCTACTCATCATGACTAGATTCAGGCCCGAACAAAGCCAACAAATTATTGAAATCTGTCGTAACTTACTTGTGGTAGTAGATTGTATACAATGTGGACTTTTGCCAAAGAGTTACATGTTTACATCCAATTAACATAACTTTCAAGAATATCGTTATTCACTACCACTACTTAATGTTTCCGATTTCACAGTCTCCATTTTATTAGTTAACAATTCACATTATCTTTTATTATTAACAGCCCTAAAATAAAGTGCCATAAAATACGAAGACACTTTAACGGTAACAAAATAAACTACGAAAATGTCGCTATAAATTTTCATATTCTTCAGCGACTTGTACAACATCGATGATTTTCACCACCTACTCCTTCTGTTTCGTTGTCGTCATCGCCATCGCCATCGCTCCAGAGGACATAAATCGCATAAACATTTGGGGGGGGGGGGGGGGGGGGGGGGGTGAGCATTAAACATCTGCCTCAGAGTAGTTGTGGAAGTAGTGGCAGCTAGTGGGGAAGGAAGGCACGAAATGACTTGGGAGATTGTGAACAGCAATAAAACGCTTAAGGAAGTGAAACGACATTAAAGTGTTAAAAAAAAAAAGAACGGAAGAAAATTGTGTTCGTCGTACCGTGTATTCGTTAAGCGAAAATGATTACATCACATTCCGGCAAAATACACAAAACAAAGGGGGGCTTAGTCTTTATTGAAAATTCTAACAATCATGTCGTCAACAAGTGGTGTATTTTAATATGACTTAGGAAATAGTCATTTAACTAAAGGGCTGCTTATATTGAATAGTGTTTTTATAGTCTCACCGCATGGGGTGGGAGGGTGACTATCTGGTGGTACTGCCAAAAAAACTATAAAGCATTGAAGTAGTCACCCGTTTGTGCCATTTCCCTCTGGCGGCATGGCTGGCACAAATTCCATTTTGGCAAATTTTCAAATTCTTATAATATCAAAATAGCAAAAATCACAATTTTCTCTAATGAAATAAATGTTCTTAAATTCCCCACACTTCAATAAATAGATTACAAATTCGCGTGTATGAAAGATGTGCGTGGACAACATGTTTCTAGTGGAACCATCCACAGAAATGGCCCTTTTCGAGCTTAATTTCAAAAATACATAAACGCTTGAAGTTGAAGAAAATTTGTTGAAAATTGTGTCAAAACAAAAAAAAAATAAAAATCATCCAAAGAATAGTTCGCCCATATTAAATCCCAAAACATTACCAAATAAAATGACAGGATTCGAATACAGGATACAGGATTCTGCTAATTTCCCTAAACGAGCATTGAAACTAAATTATCACACGAAAGAAGACATGTGACCAGCATTGCAGCTACCCGAGCATATGCCAAATCTTGGTCGAATACCTTGTACTCTAAAAGCCAACAAAATTCCTGAGTTCTCTATCAGCCTCACAGAGTCTTTATTTCGCCTGATTGTCTCTTTAGTCAATTTAGAGTAGAACTTTAGAGTAGAATGTCTGTTATTTAGCATTTTTTTAATAGTTCGGAAGAGATCAGCTCCTGGGCAAACCTGATCTAAAGAGGAAACTGTGCCATCATTGAAGACAGTCGACAATATCCCAAAATCCCTAAAACCATAAAGTGAAACCATGAAAATCCTCAAGTTTTCCCATATGTCAGCTATATTGAAAAACTTCATTTTACATAATCTTACTTACTTTTGATAAGGTTACTTCCCTTAACATTCCATGAATGAACAGACGGGGAACTTCTCTCGAATCACTGAGCAGTGTACGATATAATTGTGGATTCTTGGATACTCTCCTCTTAAAGACCCTATTGTTAGAAATAGGACCAGTCTTAAGGAAATCTCCTGTCAAAGGCCGTGTTTTACATCATAGGATTATTGTGGAGGTCATGTCTTGAGAAAATCTCCTGTCAAAGGCCCTGTTAGAAGAAAATGGCCCTGTCTCCTGTCAAAAACTCTGTTGTATTAAATAGTGTTATTTCGAAAGACCCGTTTTAAGGAAGTCTCCTCTTCAACAGAGGCTTAAATGATACTTCTTCAGCTGAAAGACCATCCACGTGTTAATATCACTTTGTTATTCACAAATTTGAACAAATTGTTAACTATACGATTAATTTTTTTAAGCTATGCCCTCGTTTTCCCTTTTTTAATAATAAAACGTAATTTTAATACTTTGCGGCTAACTTTCTCCAAGTACAGGTCTTTCTCGCAAAATGTGTTCTGCTTCGATTTTGAAAAAGAAATCGAATATTTATGCGAAATCCCCACCTGATTTATATTAGTAAACTGTAAACGATGACTAAAGAGTGAGACAGTAAAATGACAGGGCAGGGTCTTCAAAGACATCGTTGCAGCTCCTTTGCAGAGGATAGTAAGGTATGCAACTCCAATGTCCCTTAATCAGCGCCGGACTGTGGATTGTATAATGGTCTTTAGATATCCCTAATGTCTAGTCAAACTGTTCGTATGTGGTATTCTCTTCTAGCAGGTGTATTTTCTGTCAACTGCAAGATTCTCAAATTCAATACAAAGGTCAACAAACCCGATTGGCAACAGTGTGATAATGTCAATTCACTCTGAAAACAGAGTTCTTTGTGTTGGTCAGTTTTCTGTTCGGTTGTAACAGCGTTATGACATTTTTCTTCAGCGGATATGAAACATAACTACGTCCTCGTGTGCATACGTATATACAAACACACAGATTCCCATGTAAAGATATCATTGTCGATAACCCCTTCCTAATGCGTTTGTCATACTTTATGCATGGACTCGTAAATTCATAATGTTGAAAATAAACAATCACTTGGAAATCAAAAAGCATAAAATCTCATTCAAGCATGGAAGGGTGCGTGATTGACTTTTTATATTGATATTATGCTAATTTAATGGCTTAACAGTTCCGCTAAACGTTTATCTCAGAAATGTTTTTAAAAGTAATATTTACATACTCATACACCAGAGTGGTGGTGGTGCTGGTGAGCACAAGAAAACAGAACGCAATACAAGACAGGGGGCAAACCAAAAAAAAAAAAAACAGAAGAAACACACAAATGCTCAAACATTTTCCTTACCCTTAGTCAAGTGGTCGTATTTCGTTACTTGAGCAGAGACAAATTGACACTTGAGAACCCTTTTTATTAAAGTGCTGAGAGCACAGCGGTAGGGTGGGTAGGCGAACGGAATGGCTTTGTTTGGTTTGGCTTTCAACAGTTCCCGTTTGTTTGCCTTTTAACTTTGCTAAGGAGTCCGTGGTGGCATGGCTTAGAGCAAACAAGGCAGAAAGCTGGCGAGAACACTTGAGTGAAATCCTACTGTTGCCGCTTTTACTGTAGGTCGTATTCGGTCGATGTTGCCATTGTTTTTACTGCGAATGTTGCACAATTTGTCATCTAGTTCTTTTTGTTTGGTGTTGTTGTATCTTTGACTTTAGTAAATCTCTCTCTCCCATTATTGCCATTCGAAAAGTAAGGGGCGACAATTTAAAGAAAGGCACCTTGCATGTTTTTTTTTTGGCAGAGTAAAGGGAAATGTCAATGCACACATTTACTAAAAGTGAAAGTATTTCCTTACAATTAATTTAAACTTTCAGTCGTGTGTTGTGATTTATACCTCACACTCTTACTTCCATTAGCATTTCACTAATGAATCAAGGGGAACCTCATAATATTAACCGTCAAAACGATTAAATTATTTTTTGGGGATAGGAAATGGGGGGTGGGTGGAAATGGCCGCTTGCAAATGTTAGATGTTCCAATACGGGTTAATACTCGTGTTTCAAATGTAATAGTAGAGCATAGTGTTTTACCCATGGCCCGCACAATTGGAGCAAAGAAATAATAGGCAGACTACCAACGAAAGCATGGAAAATCTTCTTTTCGTACTAATTTGAAACTTCTATAGTAAATCGGGTTTTCTTTTCACAGAATTTCTATTTCTCTTGTGGAAAATAGAGTTAACTAGTAAGTTGTAATGCGCCTATGGCGCCCGTTGAAATAGGGAAACAAAAATTTGTTGAAAAAAAAAAAAAAATTGTGGACAAAAAAAATTTTGTTGAAAAAAAAATTTTGTTAACAAAAATTTTTGTTCAAAAAAAAAAAATTTTGTTCAAAAAAAAAATTTGTCAAAAAAAAATTGTTTTATTGAAAAAAAAAATTTTTGTGGAAAAAAAAAATTTTTGTTGAAAAAAAAATTTTGTGGAAAAAAAAATTTTTTTGTTGAAAAAAAAAATTTTAATTCCTACGTACTGCGTCACAAAGTCAGTGAATCAGTGTCGAGGGTAAATATATATTAAGATTTTTTTAAATCGTTTGCAAATCTCCATCTAACGTTTTTGTTTTCAACTAGTGCTTATTTCGTTATCGGGCCATGCTGAATAAATTTTTGTTTACAAAAATTGAAGAGTAGGATATTGGCAACATTTGGTTTCAACAGGACGGCGCTACGTGCCACACAGCCGAAGCTACACTCGATGTTTAGCGCCCTGTTTTTGAAGATCGCATTATCAGCCGCCGAGCTGATGTCGTTGGGCTACTGCATGGCCAGCCGAGGAATCCATTTGAATGAAATTATTTTACACTATTAACCAGAAGGATTGTAATTTTAAATATAAAAAAGAAATTTGAGAAAATATCCAGAATTTTCTTTTTATAGAATTTTCAAAAAAAAAAAAAAAGTTATTTGGCGGACCCTTTATAAAACAATATTGTCCCGCAAATAGGTATTTTAAAATCGACAAAGTGACAGTTAATAAAATTCCAAATCTTTTTTAAAAGGCTTGAACTTTTTTAACCACCTGTACGTATGAGTGCTTGGCTTTCAAAAAAATATTACACATACGCTACAAAAAATGGCTAATGTTATTCCAGAAAGCAAATGCGAATTAATACACTTTTAAGAATATTTCCTAGGACGTTGATAAGTTGTTTGTTGAGGTCTTAGGTAAATTTTTCAAGTTGATTGTTTCCTTGAATTTTGAATGGTTGTTTTTAGGTATTTCGATCTTGTAGATTATTTTCAAAATTTTTGTTCTTAACGACAATAGCTACAACTTTGCCTCAGAGAGTACATCAAAATTCAAACTGTTTGCAAGGTATGAGCTTGAGCAAATGATCACTTCATTTGCAAAAATTACATCGAGGCCGAAAAAACTTGGGGGGCCCTTAAAAAAGTGCATGACTTTCGGCAGAACTGGAAGACATGGGTATTTTCTCATTTAGTGTTCTCCTTATATGATGATATTTTTTCGTGTAGCACTGTGTAATCAATAAGATCATCTACAGATAAATATCAACAGCCCATCGATTAAAGTAAAATAATGACTACGACTAGGTTTGAAACCTGGCAAGACCATCAAACATTTCTCAGCGCCTGCTTCCACCTTGTAAATGCTGGCAACTTTACGACTGAGAGAGAGAGAGAGAGAGAGAGTAATCTTTAAGTCATGTCAAACTCTCCAGAAAAGCATTAGCAGGGCCCGGTCAGAGAGTACACAAATTATGTCGTTCATAGCGCAATGTTTTGAGAGACGTTCGCCGTCAGTTTCTTAATTGAATTGAAAGTAAGTTATGAAGCGCCCCGGTAGGCGAGTTGGTAGCGTGCTTGCCTATCAGCGTGGGGGTTGTGGGTTCGATTCCCACCAGAGGCTTTGGTCTGTCGCTGCAAAAATCTAAACATATGGTCTGTGTCACCCGGTTTACCCTTGGACCCAAAAATTAGAATATAAATTTACTTTGTATTGTAATTAATAATAAATAAATAAAAAAAAAAGTAAGTTATGATTAAAAATTAATAAGATAGTGTGAATTTCTAATGAATACAGTGTACACTCTCCTGGCGGGCATCTCTCTTAAGCGGACACCTCTCGTAGATGGACACTTTTTTCAGAAGAAAGCCGCTTTAGTCATAAGCGGACACCCCTCATAAGCGGACAACATTCTTGGTCACTTAGGTGTCCTCTTATGAGAGAGTACTCTGCATATAAACAAAAAATGCAAAGCGTGGTTATTACCAATCAAAATGAAACCTAAGTGTTTGTCATTAAATTCTACAGAAAAGTCACTAAGTTTACAAAAAGGAACTGAAGTTTGGTCAGACATTCTAAGACTTCGACGACCTCGGCATTAATTGAATCCTGGGACATTGGAGAGCAAGATGCCGTAAATCTAATTGTCTAAATGGGACATTGATAAAAATTCTCAATTTTAAAATATCCTAGGCTTATATACCGCGAATAAATTTGTATAACATCGTTACTAAGACCTTCTCCATAAAAGAAAAAAAAAACCAGAGTGTAGCAGAGGTGTTACGGATAGGCGTCAACCACACGATTCATCCATACAGCGGGTTTTTTTTCACTAACACTCAGGAGATGCCCGCTATGAATGCACTGTGTTAACAATAGGAAATGAGGGTATTGAAAGAGGGAGTAGTGTTTGTTGACATTGGTCCATAGCAATCATTCGCGTTAATAATAATCCCTCCCAGATATAGAGAGTGACTTTTTACCCCCCAAAAAAAAAAAAAAAAATTATACCCTTTCAACTGTCAACAGTTGCCCATTTAAAAGATCCGTTTACAATACACATTTGTAATTGGCAGTTTGTTAATGTGGTAGTGCAGGCGTTGGTGATTTTGTGTTGTGTTGCCAACAACTGGCTGGCAATCGTGCAATCGTTTTCAACAATTTGAACCGCAAATATTGAAATTTTACAAGCTGCACAAGGGTCACACCAATTGTATTGTACAGTTTAAGAGTTCATATATATATTTATATTTGTATAGGTACATATAGGTTTACGGTTGGCAAATGTTTGCAGGGGGAAATGAGTTGTTGTGATGCAAACACACACACACACATTTTTTAGGCCACCGGTCAAAACGGCACAAATATTTGACTTTCCACTTTGCGTTGATTTTATTTGTAGAATACAGAGTAAGGTACTTTAAAAATATTCCAGCTACATTCTCAGATTGCATAATTTGTATTTAAGGCATAACCTGCAGGATTCCCCATAAATTGCATTCTGCATGGGGACACTGAAGTTGAGTTTGGATATTCTGCAAAATATCTCGGCGTAATACCTCAAGCGAAATAAAACAAGAGACAACCCGGTCACTGTAGTGATTATTAGGCAGAGAGTTGAATCATAAACGAAGTAGCTGAGTGGCTGGGATATTCTCTGACAGACCAGCTATCATTGGATTCTATTCTGGATTCTGTTTTTTTTTTTATCTCAACATCGGACCTCTCAAGGCGATGATTCAGCAGTTCATCGTATCTGGGTGCCGGTTCACAAGGACGTACCATATCAGACGAGCTACCAAGAGTCGGCGCTGCCTTATAGATATCCGCTGAAGTGAAATCCGTTGGAAAGCGTATATCCAATTCTAGCGAGTCATGTAACATATAGAGAAACAAACGAGAGGTGATCTGGTCTCGTCAATGTTGCATTCTAAAAGACACTTAAATATTTTCAATATTCAAAAGGTAAATAAAAGTATTTATATAAAAAGGAACAATTGTTTAATTAAAGAATATTTAAATGAATTTGTTGAGTTGTCAGGACACTTGTCTGTTGGTTGTTATCGGTTTGAGTGCCCCAGCTAGACTGCCTCTTCTCTAGTTTCCCATTTATCAGGGTTACTGTCTCCTTCATTAAATTCAGGTTTGTGGGCTGCTTACAATTCAATCCACATATATGTTTCCCTGTTTGGATATGAAGCGTTCTGGTGCCATCATGACCCGATGTCTCATTGTATGCCTTCCAATCTGACAGCACAATCAGGATAAAGTTAAGCACCAGCGGCGACTGCAGAAGCTGCGTTAATGAAGATGAGCAGCAGTCCATAAAGCACATTATCTTCCCTGGTGAACATGCGGTTATTTTTTCTTTGGGGACCGGGATCATGGTCTGAATATAAGATTTTTGCTCCAAGATAAGAAATCGTGGCAGATTCGCAATACGAATATCAATGCTTCATTCAAACCTACAGGAACAAAGACCTCAAAGCTAAAGATTAATCCACACAATTAGAGAGATAAATCTCTGGCGATAAAAAATATCCGATATTATAATTTTGATTCATCATTAATTGTCCATCGAAACATGGAATTCAGTACATCAATATCCAGGACAACAACATTTTATCCATCCTTCTCCAACAACAGTCCAGTAGTATCAAGCACGTCCAATGTTGTTAACGGTTAGCAACGATCAGAATGATTCTCAACGAGCAAACCCATCCAGTGTAACACATTTCCAGTGAAAAACGCTTCAAACTGTTCCCATTGCAATTGATATTCATTTTTATTTTAGCATCCTTCACATTTCAATCGCAATCCACCAATGAACTTGTTACATCTCAGCAAGAAATGAAATGAGTGGTTCATGCAACTTTGTAGGTACAAGTTTTGGTTCGACGATTTGAACCAATGGCCGCCATCATCATCATCCTCATCATGAGCATTACATGAGAAGCACGGAAGAAGGCGAACAAAAAACTTTCCATAGTCCTACAGGAAAAAAAGGCAAATTTTGCACAATGATTTAAATGCAAACGCTGACGAAGTATTTCTACCACTCGTAATGATTTTGGTTATGATGGAATGGTACTACTTTGCGAAAAGCCTTTACAAGTTTAAAATTGTTTTACTTTATCCCTCTCTCTCTCTCGCTCTCTGTGTGTCTACTTTACCCTCTGTGTAATGGCTTTGGAAATCGTAATAAGTAATGCATTTTTCAATGGAATAATTGAATAGTTTGATAATTGCCTTAATTTGCAACATAAGCGCTGGGGTGCGCTGGAGTTGTGAATGCTGCCTCTATTTGCAAACTATTCACTGCACTGATGGTTGAGAGTGAATGCATTCGGCATAAAGGCTTTTAAAATATATCAAGGCTTTATTTCGATGGCAACCGAAAAACAACCAGTCAACGATTGTGTCTAGTTGATGGGAGTATTCAAATAACAATTCATAACCATTTGTAAGCAATCGAGTCCTTTTCGATACCATGACGTGGGATAAATTGGGATAGTCGCCATGATCCTCAAAATGTTCTAGTGACTGTTGATCTGGCCGGGCGGCAAAGAACAAAACATATCAAGTCAAAAGATCGTCCCCAGAACAGAACAGAAAGATTAATCCACGTACTCAGTATTTAGGAAATTACGAAACTGAAATTTGGTCCTGGGATTGGCGTCCAGGCGTGGGAGTGGACGCGCCCCCATTTTTTTACAATAGGGCACTCAAATAAATCTGATTTCCAAGTTGAAATATGTATTTTTTTTTGGGTTCATAAGGGCGTGTTATCGAATAAGAACTACACACCCACTTTTTTTTCCGACAATATGGTAATCTAATGAAAGAACATTTCACATGTAATTCTGCAGCAGACACTCGAGCTTCATACCCAGTTAACCCCTTGAGCACCGGACATATGATTGATTGAAAAAAGGTTCCACCGACAAATTTGGAACTACCGCCCAAGGGTTTAGAGGAGGCTTATGGTATTTTCTAAAGCTTTTCAACAACAACCAAAAAAATCAACAACAAAAAACCATTACCTTAGCTTGCACCCCACTAAATATATCCGATCAAGAAGGACATATTTGAACTTGTAAAGGCATTTAATTTCACTACCGTATTTTCCACATAGGGAAGCGAGGACGTTTCTCGATGTCACGCCTCCTTCACGGCCCCAGCTCCAAATATCATTTTTATTTGTAGCATTTTGAGGTTATTTTAAAAAGAACTGTAAGAGATATCTGTCCATAGAAATGATTTTCTGTAAATGAAATGAAACTGCATATTTTTTTTGTATTTGTTTTGTAGGTGAGCCCCATAAAATTATTAAAATTATTAAAATTCACTACAAAAACGGTGAAAATTATGCAGCCACACTTCGCAAAACTAAGAAATTTTCGGACCGTATTATCTATCGAAGAGTTGATCACAATTGGCCACCAAGATCTTGTGATTTAACACCTTGCGACTTCTTCCTTTTGGGGGCCACCTGAAAGATAAGATCCACGCCAACAGCCCAGCGTCGATTCAAGACCTCAAAGACGGAATTCGGGAGGCTATCGAGGACATAGGGCAACCACTTTGCGATTTGGTTATGGACAATTTCATGAAAAGGTTATGGTCATGTAAGCATGGGCATGGTGGCCATTTGGCTGATGTTTTTTAATTATTAACGGCATACCTTCCTCTTTATTATGAAATAAACTTCCTACCATTTTTCATGAACACCAAATTACACCTCTTGTTGGAAAACTCTGTATATACAGGCTTCAAGCTTTGTATTTGCTTTGATTGAATATTTTTGCACTCTGTATCGGTGGTAAAATTACACATTTCCAAGGTTTTCTCTGACAACATAAAATATGCAAATGCCATTTAATTCCTCCAAAAATATTTTAAGTATATTTTAATATATCGCATGTGTGATATCTTAAATGCTCGCATAGCCACTCTTTAAGTTTAACCTGTTAATATAATATGTGATAGACGATTTTAGGACAGCACACTTTCATCACCTCCGCAGACACACACGTACACATGCGGTTTGGCCCTGAAAGAAAGAAATGCCTCCATTATTCATTCGATATTTTATTATTTATGAAGGCAAAAAAAAAAAAAAAAAAAAAAAATACCGGCATGAAATCAATCATAAAATGTGTGGAAAAGGACTTTTCACAAAGTTTCATTGTTCGTGTGTTCGTTTGCGTTGGATACATGAATAATGCTCGTTTTTTGCATCAAACCCGGGAGAATATTAAAAACTCTCGTAAGAATGCCAAAAGAACTGAAAGTAAAAGTCTCATATGGATAAAAGGAACATTTTCCTAAAAATGTGTGAACTTCTTATAAATCCACACACCCGAGGCACTTACACCAACCAACACATTTCATGTAACAATACCATACAGGCGAAAGCACTTAAAAGTGTATGAATGAAACGAAGGTAACATTCACAGCACGCAACACTGCACAAAGCCATCTGTGTGTGTTTACACTGGGCACAACTGGCATAAGGTGACGTGCAACGGTGGAATAAGGAATAAAATATATTTACCCTCGACACTGATTCACTGATTCACTGACTCTGTCACGCAGTACGTAGGAATTTAAATAGGCATTCTATAATTTTCTATAAATAACTAGTAAGTTGTAATGCGCCTATGGCGCCCGTTGAAATATGGAAAAAAAAAATTGTTGAAAAAAAATGTTTTCTTGAAAAAAAAATTGTTGTTAAAAAAATTCCGTCTGAACTGGCAAAAACCAAATAGCGAAAAATCGCTTTTTATTCCTTACTAGTAAGTTGTAATGCGCCTATGGCGCCCGTTGAAATATGGAAAAAAAATTTTGATGAAAAAAAAAAAAATTTTGTTGAAAAAAAAATTTTGTTGAAAAAAAAAATTTTTCTTGAAAAAAAAAATTTTGTTGAAAAAAAAAAAAAATTTTGTTGAAAAAAAAAATATTGTTGAAAAAAAAAATATGGAAAAAAACATTTTGTAAAAAAAAAATTTTTGTTGAAAAAACAATTTTGAAAAAAAAAAATTTTTGTAAAAACAAAAATTTGGAAAGAAAAATTTTGGTAAAAAAAAAATTTGGGGAAAACACAATTTCTGTACAAAAAAAAAATATTATTTTTTTTATTATTATTATTTATAGAAAATTATAGAATGCCTATTTAAATTCCTACGTACTGCGTGACAGAGTCAGTGTATCAGTGAATCAGTGTCGAGGGTAAATATATATTAAGAAGAAGATAATAATATAAAAAATAATATTTTTTTTTTGTACAGAAAGTGTGTTTTCCCCAATTTTTTTTTTACCAAATTTTTTTTTTAGAATTTTTTTTCCAACAAAATTTTTTTTTTCCTAAAATTTTTTTTTTTCAACAAAATTTTTTTTTTCAACAAAATTTTTTTTATCAACAAAAATTTTTTTTTTCGAGAAAAAATTTTTTTTTGAACAAAAATTTTTTTTTTCAGCAAAATTTTTTTTTTTCCACAAAATTTTTTTTTTTCAACAAAATTTTTTTTCCATATTTCAACGGGCGCCATAGGCGCATTACAACTTACTAGTAAGGAATAAAAAGCGATTTTTCGCTATTTGGTTTTTGCCAGTTCAGACGGAATTTGTCACATGCGTGATAAGTTCAAAATGAGAGGCGAGCAATTAATGTCACGGTTTCGCTCTGTTGCATTCTCGTGCGATATCACAACACTACACTCATTTTGGTGGAGGCAGATGAAATCTCTCGTCTAAAGGGACAACCTAACCATGATTGCCATCTTGGCAATTCATTCTTTACAAAAGCTAAACACTTATAAACATTGCAGGATTCACTTACACAACGAATCGTCGAATTGGGTTCTCGTGTACGCCCGAGGATTTGTTGGGTATGCATCATGGAAAACTCTCGACAATATTTAGTAGGCATGCACAAAAAAGTATTTTCACAATATTCACTTTTTTATTTCTCAAATTGAATACTTTTTGATAAGGAAGTTCCTTCCATCCTTCAGAGTAGAGATAGTCCTTTTGAAAATTCCAAATTATTTTCCTAACGTTTCCCTAAACAAGTTTTTGGCAGTGTAAATACCACACCGTACATCAATAGCGGTAACACCGAAATTTTATTATTGAAAAGTTATTAAAAACTTTTGCAACATGAATTGGAAAATCCAATTCAATTTCTGTTTGGCGGAGCGGTCTGGGGTTTCTATACGTATGTGTGTGTGTGTATGTAAGAAGTAATGCTCCTTCACGCAACAAAACACCAGTAAATGTGTGCCGTGATGCAAAAAGTTGTTTGCTGTCGGCAGTGTATGTTTGGTTGTTTGTACGATATTTATAGAACAACATGACGAACTCGGCGGGCGACGACAATGGCGAGTAAGGGCATGGAATGGCTGGCAATAGGAAAAGCTGCTTTCTGACACAGGTGCGAAAATACGTTCGCCAACATACGTACATACATAAAAAGTCACTCAAGAAAATTAAATTATTTGCCGAACAACATTTTATTTCATTAAAAGCAAACGAACGAAATGGTGCCAGCAAGCAGCGGCACGGGCATGAGAGATTACACAATTTTAATTCCACTTACGACAGTTTTAATGTGGCACAGAGTCACACATTGGCATTAAGATTACTTTCAAATTATGAGTATGTTCCTTTCGGTTTCGGTTTCGTTTTGTTTTCATTCATTTCATTTTCGAATGTTGCATAAGTCCTTCAAACCGCTTACAGGGAAATTGCCAGCAGAACCATTAGGGCAACCCATATACTTGCATATGTGTGTGTGTGTGTGTGTGCATAAGTCCTTGAGTGAAGGTATGTGTGTTGCTGCAGTTATACAGTGGTCCCATTTATTATGTAGGTATTTCTATTTTATTCGATGAGAGAGGTGGAACAAATATTATTTTTTTTTTGGAATACAAAAATCGGCTTCATAGACTAAAGTCATTTTAAGTTGGCTTTTAGAATATTTATTTATTTAACTGACTGTCGGAAAATTTAGCACTGTGGGGATTTTACAGAAAATAGTCAAATGAAACAGACTGCAGAATTTAAAGATTATTTTTTAAAATTTTTAATTTATATCCCTACCAGTGCATTGGTAATTTGTCCCTGCCCATTCCACTCCCTTTCAAAATCGTGTATATTTACTGTCCACATACTTATCAAGGCCACTGTATTCACATTTGTGTATGTTTGCTCGCAAGTTCAACTTTTCAAGCCATAAAATGTGCAAATTGTTGTAGACAATAAACTCGTACTTCTGCTGTTGCAGCAGCGTTTTCGTTTCACTGTTTTTTTTTTCAAATGTTTATGGCTTCCTATACGTACACATGTTGTTAGATTTGCCTCCGTGTTCCACATTTTCCTGTTTTTTTTTTGTTTTACTTTGTGAATATTTTTGTGCAATTAGTTTCACTTGGAAAGAAAAAAGTTGCAGTTAAACATGCTTAATAAATTTTAATTAAATCCTTACTAAATTGAAATTTAAAACCTTTGGTTGTGGGATAGGATGTAACAGGGTAAGGATGTGATTTCGGCTAAGGAATTCCTTAAAGCAAACACTTTTTATATAGAAACTTGAAAGAAACCTACCTTAATCTGTCCAAAGTCTATGAACTGCTTCACTCTGAACATAAAGCAGCAAGCCACATTGATATTGGATTTAGTGTGGGGTCACAAAAACAGAAGTTGTGGGGGTCTATACTTCAGTTCACCTTTAGTTTTGAAGACCAAGGGAGAGTCTCAGATGTCGCATTTACGAATAATATTTTCATCTTTTTAAAGACAGATCGAGATTTTCGAGAAGGAATCGGCAAAGAGGAGTCTCCTTTTGAAAGAGGAATGTGGAAAAAGGAGTGAGGAAAAAGGAAATAGTAAAGAGGAAAGAGGAAAGAGGAAAGAGGAAAGAGGAAAGAGGAAAGAGGAAAGAGGAAAGAGGAAAGAGGAAAGAGGAAAGAGGAAAGAGGAAAGAGGAAAGAGGAAAGAGGAAAGAGGAAAGAGGAAAGAGGAAAGAGGAAAGAGGAAAGAGGAAAGAGGAAAGAGGAAAGAGGAAAGAGGAAAGAGGAAAGAGGAAAGAGGAAAGAGGAAAGAGGAAAGAGGAAAGAGGAAAGAGGAAAGAGGAAAGAGGAAAGAGGAAAGAGGAAAGAGGAAAGAGGAAAGAGGAAAGAGGAAAGAGGAAAGAGGAAAGAGGAAAGAGGAAAGAGGAAAGAGGAAAGAGGAAAGAGGAAAGAGGAAAGAGGAAAGAGGAAAGAGGAAAGAGGAAAGAGGAAAGAGGAAAGAGGAAAGAGGAAAGAGGAAAGAGGAAAGAGGAAAGAGGAAAGAGGAAAGAGGAAAGAGGAAAGAGGAAAGAGGAAAGAGGAAAGAGGAAAGAGGAAAGAGGAAAGAGGAAAGAGGAAAGAGGAAAGAGGAAAGAGGAAAGAGGAAAGAGGAAAGAGGAAAGAGGAAAGAGGAAAGAGGAAAGAGGAAAGAGGAAGGAGGAAATAGGAAAGAGGAAAGAGGAAAGAGGAAAGAGGAAAGAGGAAAGAGGAAAGAGGAAAGAGGAAAGAGGAAAGAGGAAAGAGGAAAGAGGAAAGAGGAAAGAGGAAAGAGGAAAGAGGAAAGAGGAAAGAGGAAAGAGGAAAGAGGAAAGAGGAAAGAGGAAAGAGGAAAGAGGAAAGAGGAAAGAGGAAAGAGGAAAGAGGAAAGAGGAAAGAGGAAAGAGGAAAGAGGAAAGAGGAAAGAGGAAAGAGGAAAGAGGAAAGAGGAAAGAGGAAAGAGGAAAGAGGAAAGAGGAAAGAGGAAAGAGGAAAGAGGAAAGAGGAAAGAGGAAAGAGGAAAGAGGAAAGAGGAAAGAGAAAACAGTAGTGTTTGTTGAAATTTGTTTCGAATTTCAGAATGTCTCAATAAATCAAACTTCCTGCACGAATATTCCACATACGAACGATTCGGCTGTATCTTGCTGTTCAGGACATCCAGATTGTCTGGTTCGATATGGACGAATGGACCATGCACAAATGCCGGTTGAGGCGAACGTTTATGCGAGAACTGGGTCTTTTGTGCATTAAAATCTACTCTGTTCATTTGACCCAACTCATATATAGCCGCCAAATCGGAGTTGAGTGAACCATTCATCGCTCGCCTAAAGAGGACTTGACCGATGATCAAATGAGTATGAATGACCGGGGTAACTGTCATCAGCAAAAGAGTCGATCGGGTTCACAGTCTGACCCAACAGGTCGTCAATGAAGATAAGAAATATATAAGGAGAGACCACAGAACCTTGGGGCAGACCCCATCTAAAATAACTCCAATAGAGCGATTTCTGAGAAAACTCGAGATGAATCGAGAAAAGGTATTCATTCGGTATGAGTACTTCGTGCCAAATACCTTCGAACGCCTTGGAAATAGTCATTAAAATTTATAAATCATTTGAGATTTTGGCAAAAACAAGAACTAAGACTGTTCCTTTTGTCGACTAAATTCCTACAAATAAATTGTCTTCCAAATTCAACATTGCAACTGAATTAACCATAAAGCTCAATTCCTATCAGGTCAGGGCTATTGTATAATGCTTACATAAGCTGGCCCAAAGGATTTGAATATTATTAAATGGAAATCGAGACGAATGCCACCACATTTATTTGAATACATCTACTACATATCAGTTTAAACATATTCATTTCCATGATTAGTCTACATTTAATACTCAATAATGGTGAATTCTAAACCATGGCACACATACGAGGATATTTGACAGCCCACAATCAGGCAGCACATGCCAAAAAAAAGAAAAACAGTTCTACATTTGCTAAAACATTATTTCGGTATGAACACAAATACATTTCCTAATTGAAATGAATACATCAGCAGATGAAATATAATACCTACATCGACTAATACTTCTGTGTCAATGCCATTTGAAAGGCAGAACAAAAAAAAAAAAAAAAAAAAAAAACAGAAAATAAAAAAATAAACTCAATCCTATTCCGGGGAAATCAGCTTAGCTGGTGAAATGAGTACGACGAAGAAGTCATTTTCAAATTGAAAAACATGTTGATATGCTTGTGCATGTTTTAAACAAGTATTCTCTAGGACTATGCCAATTTTTTATTTTGATAAATTAAAAAATCAAAATAAATGTGGAGGAATTGCCTGGCATGATATGAAAAGGAAACGTCCTGAAATTAACTTCAATCAATCAAGTATTACAAATGATACACACTATGGGTAGTGAGTAAACAGGGACCCACCGAGCAGAACCATAATGGAAAAGTGAGTGGAATGAACAATCAGGACCACAAATAACAGGCGTAACCAATTGAAATTGAATGATGACATCAATTTCGCTACCACAAGCCACGACAGAACCAACACAAACAGTTTCCTCCATTGGCTTGCCAAGAGTCAAGAAATATTACTTACATTAATGAGTTCATGAATGGCAAATACAACACAATCTGTTTCAAGCAAAGCAAACTGTTAATCCGCTTCCTCGGAGGGTGGCATTCGTACGATGAGGTTGATTTCAAATCAAAATACAAATTAATCAATCAGAAAAGAGTGGAAACATTGCACAGAGTAGTGATGGGTATAGTCCGCGAAGCAGTTGTAACATTAAGTTATAGCACAAGTAGAAAAAAGTCAAAACGTTGTTTAGTCCATCTCGGTTGTAAATCATGTATGGCATTCCTAGTTATCATTGATAGTATAGAGATTTTCTTTAGTAGAGTACTTTTTTAGAGACATTTAGATGGAGCCAAGACTTACTTACCAAACGTCTGCGTCGAGACATTAAATTCTATGCACTAGCTTCACACTGATTTTCTGCATCTGTCACCCTAAAAACGGAATAACCGAATAAGCGAATAATGTAAACTGTTTGATTTTTAAAAACCAAAACATTTCACTGTTTATTTGAATTTTAGTATTCGGCTTATTCGTTTTGGTTCGTCAAAATGAAGTGAATATGTGTTGACACATGTGAGTACTCAGTGTATTCGTGGTTGTTTCACACAATGTTCAATTTGCACATACACATATATCAGCACATATTCCATAGATTTCCATCACTATGCAGATATGCATCATTGTATGAGGCTGTGCGTTACACAAAGCTCTTGTTATCTTGATAGATAACAAGCGACAGTATGAAAAATATTGAAAGTAGCAGGGCAACCGTATCTTCTTAATATATAAAGGGTGTTTTTTATTGGGGTATAGAACTTTAAGTTGGCATCACTTTTTTAACTGGCGGCCATTTTTTCAGCTGTCAAGTGATTAATATTTAGTTTGGTTTGCCATTTCATCATGAACAGGTTGACAAAAGAACAACGCTTGCAAATCGTGCAAATTTATTTCGAAAGTAATGGTTCAGTTCGCGAAGTTCACCGCAAGCTCCGTCCGAATGAATCGATTCGCCACCGTGCACAGCAATTGGAGCTTTGTCCATCAACTTTATGGAAGATTTTGCGCAAAGATCTTGGCTTGCGACCTTACAAGATCCAGCTTGTGCAAGAATTAAAGCCGCGAGACCATGCAATGCGTCGTGATTTTGGTGTATGGGCCGAAAATGAGATTCATCTCGATGCTGATTTTCATCACAATTGGAAAATTGGACCTGTAGAATTGGCTTTATTCGAGCCAGCCGCGGCGGCCACATGCCCGAAATCATATTTAAACATTAATGGCGTAAAATTATCCTTCCAATAAAGCCAAATTGATGGACATTAAAACGATTTTCTTGTGTTTTATTTCAATTCGAAGTTCTATACCTCAATAAAAAACACCCTTTATTTACCCTCGACACTGATTCACTGACTCTGTCACGCAGTACGTAGGAATTTAAATAGGCATTCTATAATTTTCTATAAAAAATAATAATAAAAAAAATATTTTTTTTTTGTACAGAAATAGTGTTTTCCCCAAATTTTTTTTTACCAAAATTTTTTTTTTTCCAATATTTTTTTAAAAAAATTTTTTTTTACAAATTTTTTTTTTTATTAATTTTTTTTTTTTTTAAAAAAAATTTTTTCAACAAAAATTTTTTTTTTCAACAAAAAATTTTTTTTTTCCCCAAAAATTTTTTTCTTCAACAAAATTTTTTTTTTCAACAAAAATTGTTTTTTTCAACGAAATTTTGTTTTTTTCCACAAATTTTTTTTCCATATTTCAACGGGCGCCATAGGCGCATTACAACTTACTAGTTAGAAATATTTAATCTTTTTTGGTAAATTGAAAACTTAATAAAAATATTGAAAATAAATTATGTTTATTCTCATCATTGCAACATGTTTGTAACCCAAAATGTTTATTGTCACTCATAAATTATTTTGTCAGCAGATATGAGCTTTGGCAGAAAATCTTATTCGCTGAACAAATACCCTCTCACACACAAGCAATTTTTCCCCCACCTGAAATGAAACCGAGTACGGCAGAGAAGAGTGCAATACATTTTTGAGCTATTGTCTTGCTCTGCATATATTCATATGTCTTGGTATTCAAATGACTTGGAATTCATTTGTTTTGATGTTTGTTTATCTATGAAGTATCTCTTCACTATTCATTTGTTTTTCAAGCATTACATTAATACATTGAATAATTTCCTTTTCAACTGAATGTCTTGAATTCTGTTTCAAGATATTCATTGCGACCTATGTTACTTAGGTAACTTGGCTCTACAATACCTTGTTGGTTCAAGAGCTGCTTCGTAAATGATGTCCGCTCGTGTGCCTGTTATCTTCAGTCCTTGATACCAAGAATTTGTTGTCTTCCTTTGTCCCATAGAATGGGCGCCATGGGTTTCCTCTCGGACACAGCCCTGCTTCATATAGGACTCACCTCTTCCAGCAAAGATTTTGATGATGACATCATTCTTCCTATTGATGGTGGAGCCGAGGTAAGTAAGTTATTCCACTACCTCGAAGATGTAATTACGTCGTCTATCTGTCGCCGCCACGCATTCCTAGTATTTCCAAGATACATTTTTGCTAGTCCTCGTTTATCCGCAGACACATATTCGCCGATAACTATTCGATTCTTGTAAATTTAACAAACAAGACACAAAAAAAAATAATTCTCTGGTTTTTGACAAGGTCAAACATTTTGAGGTGTTTTTCTCAAAATTGACAGGATGGTGGTGCACCGATACCATGAACTAGTTTTTTGCGGGGCACATGAAGTTTCTCTTCTATAGGAAAGAGCCAACCGCTATATCTGCTTTTTTTACTTTTATTCAAAAGTCAATAAATAAGATGAAACAGTTTAATCAATTCGAATCGATTTTTCTGCGAACTCCATACATAACAGGTACATTAGTTTAAGAGACTATTTAATGTCTCGCCAATGTATTAAGCAGTAAGTGTTATCGGCATCTAAAGCGAATTTCCTACTGAATTCATTTCCATTGTTACTGCCCGGCTCATAAGGGCATCACTATCAACACCAATACCACCACGACTCTGTGCCCGTGGGCTTGAACGGGTATTGTATCTAACAAATCCATGATGTTTATCGATTGAATTAAAGTTATTGCTTCTACTGTTATTAAAGTTAATATAATGTCCTCCAATGACATGTTCTACATTAAGGCGACACTCATTATCATTCGCCCACACCCTGGATTGTAATGGTCATCCCTTCATTATAATCGCCCCAGCAATGTGTAGAAAATACCGCCTGTAATGATGATAACATTTTTTTTTTATCATTAAATAGGTAATTACAAATTTAATGAAATAAATATGAACAACAACAAAAAGCTAGTAAAAAAACAAAACAAAAAGAGGAAATATTTGTTGAAACCACAAATGAGCGGTGGTAGATTGATCTTGTACAGTCGGTATTGCTAGTAATCATTTTAGTTTATCATGTGGTCATAATGGAGGCAGCAGTTAAAGCTTTTAAACCCAAAGGTTTAATGTTCATTTCCGGCTGTTTGACACTAGGGATATTCTCGCATCGAGAAAGTATAAATCGAAACTGGGAATAAATTTGATCTCATTATCATATGACCCGGCTGGCCTTATCTATAACTTCTATTCTTCTATTCCTCGGACTGCTTTAGGGTAACGCTCCGTCTCCATCAACTTTATCCTTATTATTTTTGTTTAATTGACCGCATTCCCCGGTCATCACTTAATGTAACAGACATTTTTAGAATATTTATTATGAGCCCAAACCCAAAACACTTCTTCCACCCTCTTCTCCATGAAATGTATTTCTCAGCCATTTGACAAACCGTCAGCAACTTCACATAAATTGTGGGAACATTTCCAAACCTCATTGCACGAACATTGACCCACACACACAAAAAATATGTGTATAAAATAGCTTCAGCAGCAAGAGGCACCATAAACTTAAACGTCCTTCAGAGGTATAAAATTGTACGTGACATAATTTGCATAATTTTCTACTCGACTCTTCTAAAGTCAACGCAAGAGAAAGTAACAAAAAGAAAGAAAAAAAAAGAAAAGACAATTCGTCATTCATCATATTAAATTGAGAAAATAAGACTTATGGGAATATATGTCAGATATGATGATATGATAAATAGCGCACAGCAAAAGAAATATACGTTGACCTCCTCCTATACGCATGACGGCCTGACACTTTTTGAAGTTTTCCTATTATTCATTTTTAACGGATACGGGCGACGGACGGGCTCTGGTGTTTTAATTAAATCATAATTGCTTTAAAGTTTTCCGTTTATTTTCTGAATTTATGTTTATGCTTGATTTGGAATGTAAGTGTTAAGGAGAAAAATATTGATTAATTCTTTGGGACAGACATACTTGAGAGAGAGTGATTCTCAAACATCGGATTCGAACAATTATGGTCTCCCGCCAATACCCTATCACAAACATCAAATGTCCCACTGATGTAACCGAAACCAATCCACATACATTTAAAAAAAATAAAATCCATGTATGTAAATCGATTTAGCATTCTTAATATTCAGCAATTATAAACAACAGGAACATTTAATTACAAATGTTAACGAATATAAACAAGTATTTGTTGCCTCTATTCAGTTCTTCACTTGTCTGTTCTCTTCTTTTATGTTCTTTATTTTGTATTTACATTTGCATTTCATTCCATTATCTGTGGTTGCCATTAAACGTCCATTGTTTAGGAATTACTTTGTCGTTATCTACCATCAGACCACCATCGTTGTCCTCATCATCATCAGCATCGCCCAGCTAGCAATATTTATTCTTTGGTTAGATTTGTTGAAGACGACTCTCTTTTGGGATTTATATTTATATTATTAAGGGAGTCTCCATTCAATTTATAAAACACAGATCATTTTTGCGAAAGAACACGTTTTTCCCACAAAAAAAGAAAAAGAAAAACAATAAAATAAAAGCAAGCATCAACTAAAAATGCTTGAGGAAAATTTTTAAATAATTTTTCCTATATGTATGATGGTGTGAAATATATATATATATACATATATTTCTATGTATTAACATAAGATACATAATGTGAGAAAGCTAGTCCGCTTAGTTCATATGCGAATTTGCTTCGAAACACGTCATGACTGCAGGTAGATGTCATAACTGTCTTTCGTACAGTTGGAGAATTCAGCAGTTACGGCTTATTAATAAAGAGTATCCGGGAAATAACGCCAACAAAAAAAAAAAAAAGAAAGGCCGAACATGGTCATTGCCATGGGATGGCATGAATCACGAAAGCTGCAGCAACTTGTTGAAAGTAGTAAATAAGCCTTTATATCGATTGAGACCGACGCATGTTTGGGGCATATACGAGACTGAATATTCCACATACGGCTCCATGTTATTGTTGTCCTAGAACTAGTTTCTGACGAATCGATTTTCACTTCCGTGGCTATGTTAACCCACTTGGCACCACCGTCCTTTTAAAAGAACAGGAAACGGTAGAAAAATTCTAGGGAAAATCAGTGACAACATTTGATCAGAGATACATTCTCAGTTTAAGAAAAAAATTACAAAAAAAATATTTTTAAAAAAAAGTTTAAAAATAATTTTTAAAAAAAAATTTTAAAAAGAATTTTTAAAAAAATTTAAAAAGAATTTTTAAAACAAATTTATAAAGAATTTTTAAAAGAATTTTTAAAAAAAAATGTAAAAAGAATTTTTAAAAAAAAATTTTAAAAAGAATTTTTAAAAAAAAATGTTAAAAAGAATTTTTAAAAAAAAAATGTTAAAAACAAATTTTAAAAAGAATTTTTAAAAAAATTTTAGAAAGAATTTTTTAAAAAAATTTAGAGGGAATTTTTAAAAAAAATTTAGAAAGAACTTTTAAAAAATGTTAAAAAGAATTTTTAAAAAAAATTTAGAAAGAATTTTTAAAAAAAATTTAGGAAGAATTTTTAAAAATATGTTAGAAAGAATTTTTAAAAAAATTTTAGAAAGAATTTTTAAAAAAATGTTAGAAAGAATTTTTAAAAAAATGTTAGAAAGAATTTTTATAAAAATTTTAGAAAGAATTTTTAAAAAAATGTTAGAAAGAATTTTTAAAAAAAAATTTAGAAAGAATTTTTAAAAAAATTTTAGAAAGAATTTTTAAAAAAATTTTAGAAAGAATTTAAAAAAAAAGAAAAAAAAAAATTTTTAAAAAAAAAATGAAAACAAAAAAATTTTAAAAAAAAATTCCGGCTATTAGTTGGGTAGCAAGCAAAACTGCCGCATTTGGGGATTGGAAAAAATCACACACAATCTTTGACAATCCAATGTCAGAAAGTGATAGTTTGTAGCGGATTTTTTAGCGGTGGCATCATTGGCCCATTGTTCTTTAAAAATTCTGCTGGAGACGGCACTTCGGTTAACTATTCGGTGAGTATTGCAGAGGCATGAGAACACATTTTTGTGTCCGGAGATTAAGGACATGATCTGTGGACCATCTGTGGTTTCAACAGGATGGCGCGCAGTCGATCTTTTCCACACCAAATTCGTTTGTCAAGAGAGGACCGATATTATCTACCCAATCCATTAACGATTCAGAACCTAAAGGCAAATATCGAGCCACAGAATATAAAAAGAAAAGCAGGTCAATTGGAAATCTTGGCAAAGGGAAAAATTCTTCAAATGATTGAAATAAAAAAATACGAACAAGAAATGGTATTTTAATTTTGCTTAAATATGTTCTTTCTTATCGAACGAATGCTCAAGTGAAGTCTGGACAAAGACCATACAGAGGGCAGACGTCCCATGTCGATTTTTGACGCATTAGTTCGGCAACACACTCTATATGTCAGTAATTGGCATGACAATATTTGAAACAATTTTGAAAGGTTTTCAAAGCAAATAATGTAGTTTTTTAAAACAAATACTTACTTTTTTAAAACAAATAATGTTCAAATAGCCTCTTGGAAATGTTCAGCAAATGACTTGGGGCGTCTGCCCTCAGGATGGAATTGTGTGCTTTTGTTCCATCTATGAGCGAATGCCGGGGTAAGAGAGCCGGCCGTGAGCTACTTTTTGCCGATCACTGTTCCAAATCAAACAAATTAAACACTTTTTTGCTTATGGTGCAGGGTATTACACAGTCGGCCATGCCAATGCTTGTCCATTGTTGTTGTTTTTATTTAATTCTTACATTTTCTGTTGGATAAAATAGATGCGGTGTTTTTCGTTTTCTCCATGGATTTATTCGAGTTTAAAACAAGACCAACAGCAAACCAATGCGAATGCGAACAATACTCGTGCAAGTTTATAATGAATGGCAAAAGTGTGTCCACAGCCCACTTTCTCGGCAGATTCCTGTTGCTGGGTGTCAGTCCGTCCGTTCGTCCGTCCGTTCGCCAGCCTGTCCTTATGTTTCTTCGACTTTGTACACATTTTATACATTCATATCTTTGTGTATGTATGTGTTTATAATGAAGAATGAATGAATGTATTTAATTTAATTAAAAATGCCATCAACTCTTTTTTTCTGCGTGATTCTTCTTCTTTTTTTTTGTATTTTAATATAATTCTACGGAAAGAAAGCCGAGATTGTTTTAATTAGTGGGAATCCTTTTGTTTCGAATGACGCGATTGTTTTGTGTGTGTGTTTTTTTTTATTTTCATCTTCTCTGTTTACACTCATTTCATTTCGTTCCATTTGATTTCTTTTGCGAATGAGAGATACAATACACGCTCATTCTATATTCGAGGGTGACAAATGTTCTTGGCATATTTTTCTCGCCCCCGAAGTGCGCTGCATGTGATTTGCTGCCTGCCACGAATAACGATAGCTGGAAGGGTTTAACAGCGTGAATTTCATTACATTATGCGAGTTTTGATGTTTCCAAGTCGCAAATGTATTTGTGTTGTTTTTAATTTAGCGTTTGATCAAAAATGTTCATTAGAATGGTGGCAAGTGACATTGAATGTAAATGAAATGAGAAAATAAAATCAGATTGCATTTAAGCAGAAATTAAATTACAATTATTGTATGGGAGGATATCATCAATAATTTGTAATTCCCACACTTTGGGATCTCTTTGAGTGTCGCGAGGAAACAACCACCTTTGTGGCTCAGTCAGAAACTAATCCACACAAAGACTACCCGTCTAAAAAAAG
This sequence comes from Hydrotaea cyrtoneurina, assembly GCA_958296145.1. Classification (NCBI taxonomy): domain Eukaryota; kingdom Metazoa; phylum Arthropoda; class Insecta; order Diptera; family Muscidae; genus Hydrotaea; species Hydrotaea cyrtoneurina. The sequence continues at coordinate 8,534,594 of OY282515.1, read as the reverse complement.
CGATTTAAAGTTACTTGTATGTTCTTGACTACGAGTTGTGACCTATTTTTAATCTTGGATATATAATTGTTTACTATTATTATCAATCGATGTTGCTATTTATTTCATACAAACAGTCTGCTTACTACTTCATCAATGTGATGTTTTAACATTTAACCACATTGTGTACGATGTGAAATGTTTGAATAAAAGTCATTTGTTTGATTTAATTTTGAGCTTTTATTTTATTTTATTTTTTTTTTTGACCGCAACGCAAATACAGAATATCGAATGATGTCAGAAAAGTCAATAAATCATGAGGGAAATATTTACTTGCTGCAAATGCTTCAATTAAAATTAAATAGTTCGGTTGATGAGTAGTAAAATATTCCAGTAATGAAATGAATCAAACACCCTTACCCAGGCAGTGATGAAATTATTGAAAACGATAGAGTGAGTCTTAGTTTCAGTTTTATTTCACATAAACAATTTCCATGTTATATAAAAAGAGCTTATGTATAATACAAAGATATCGTTGTAGATTGACAAATTTTTTGGAGAGATAACAACTGACTGTCCAACTATTTTTTTTCCGCTGTGCAATGAACTCATTATCTCGGTAGCTGCAATGAAAAATTCTATTTTTGTGACCACCACCGGTCAGACAAGGATTTTCAATAGATACGGCGATCCGGTTGCGGTCTTTTAACAACTCGTATGTAGGTTCAAATCCAGCATGCAGCAAATGCTGTTTCATGAGGCCGAGCTAGGGTTTTGGTAAACACTCTGATACTAACTAGTCCTCCTTTCCCCCACCCGAGCATTAGATTGTTTCCTTTGCACCCGAAAACTTAATACCATTCAGCAACCACTTATTTGTTACTTTAGCCACCGCTTTCTCTGCGACAATCTTTGTGATAAAGTAGCATTTGAAACAAAACCTACATTGTTGCTTTCGCACAAATAATGTTGGTATATACAGTGTTCACGGGTTGGCGGACTATATGTACTGCCACAAAACTGAGTGTGAGAGCCAAGAACGCTGTTTGCTCAAAGAACCACTGACACAATTATGTTTGGCTGTATGTCCTCCCGGTCCGTCCGTATGTATCGCTGCCGCTAAACCAACAGTCAAATAAATAGTGCTTATGTGGCATCATAATAACTGAGCCGCCGCCACCGCACTACGTTGTTTGCTGAAGCTACACACACACATAAACACGCACACAGTTTGATGTTGATGCTATTAAATGATGATGTAAACAATGAGCTCTGTTTACCCAACCACTGAGTTTTCACAGTTTTGTGGGTGGTTAAACCATCACATACATCTCGTCACTCTGTCGCGTCTCCACCCTCATTCGATGTGATACCGTATTTAAAGTCGGCAAACCTGTGAGGCGTATGATTAATATCTATTATGGCACCACCGATACCTACATGTCTTTTTATAGCACAGGCTACTGTTGAATACTGCGCACCGAAGGAAGGCAGGAATTGTGAAGTGCCATTTAATAGTGTTGTAAGTATTGAGCAGACGTAAAATACAAAAGACTTTATTTAAATTACAATTAAGTTACGGCGATGGATTCATGACCTGTTATTAGTAAGGGGCCACCATCCGATGCACAGTGGAGAAAAGAGTTGGAAGTGAATCTGCTATTGTTAAGCTATTTGCGATTGATGACTAAATTGAAAGATGGTGCCGTGTGTGTGTTACGGTTACGGTTAAGATGATAAAGCCAATCACAAATATCTGTGGCAAAATATTCACTTTTGAGAAGAAAGGTTTTACAAAAAATTCTTTTAATTACATCTGCGGAAAATTTGATTTCAATTACATTTATGAAAGACAACAAGAAAATAAATCGAAAACAAATATTAACTCAAAACAAACAAATTTTGGCATTGGCCCTCTTAGCACCAAGCCACAGATATAGTAATGATGTATCCGGAACATGGACTATTTTGACTAGCCTTCCAAATTTCCTGGATCCACCAAAAACAAAAAAAATGTGAAACCAACGTCTCTCCACCAAAATATGACCAATTAACTTAAAAAAAAAAACTGACAAAAGGAAATATTTTTAGATATATGTTTCTGGAATTTTTTGGTTTATTCGAAAGAGCAAAAATTCCGATTATTTATTCGATAGAACAAATACATATATATAAAAAAATAAAAAATAAAAAATAAAAAATAAAAAATAAAAAATAAAAAATAAAAAATAAAAAATAAAAAATAAAAAATAAAAAATAAAAAATAAAAAATAAAAAATAAAAAATAAAAAATAAAAAATAAAAAATAAAAAATAAAAAATAAAAAATTAAAAAAATAGAAAATAAAAAATAAAAAATAAAAAATAAAAAATAAAAAATAAAAAATAAAAAATAAAAAATAAAAAATAAAAAATAAAAAATAAAAAATAAAAAATAAAAAATAAAAAATAAAAAATAAAAAATAAAAAATAAAAAATAAAAAATAAAAAATAAAAAATAAAAAATAAAAAATAAAAAATAAAAAATAAAAAATAAAAAATAAAAAATAAAAAATAAAAAATAAATTTAAATTAAAAAATTCATTATACCAGGAATTTACATGGTTTCGTTCAGTTGGTCCTTCCAACGGTGTCGCAATCTTCTCTGTCTGCGCTTCATGGTAGTTGTCATCCAACGCCATTCCGGCTGGACCGTTTGTATTGATTGCAGGGCTGTATGTTGATGGTCTTAACTATGTTCATGTCGGGATATTGCTCATTCGGCTGTAGTCTTCGTTAACGTTAACCATAGTTTTGTAAAGAATTTCTAAAATAATGTTATTTTGTTAATATTTTATTTATTACTAGCTGACCCGGTCCCGTTGCTGGCCCTAAGCAAACATTAGTGTTGTATTACACATATTTATATAGGAAAGGGGAGTTTTTATCCCTTTTGCCATTTTCACCCCCTAAATGTAGATAAATCCAAACAAATGTAGCCTATGTTAGTCGCGGGGTTATTCGGAAGATTCCCTGAAAATTTCATCAAAATCGGTCTAGCCGTTTTCGAGTCCATACGTTACATACATACACACATCCATTTTTATATATATACAGTCGAACTTCCATATAGCGAATCTCAAGGGGACCAAAAAAAAAATTCGTTATATAGAAAATTCGTAATATAGAATTATATTAAAAATTTTTATTTTTATGTATGTTGAATTTTATTTAAAATAATTGGTAATTTTTGTCTGCGTTTGATTTTTCCATTTTTCCGTGTAGTCTACTATGCGAGCCTACATTTCTCTCACTTACAGAGAGTAGAAATGTGAATCTCACACACAAAAACAAATAAAAAATTAAAATATGTGTGTGTATGGTGAGAGTGAAAAATGTGTTTATGTAAAACTCGTTATACGGAGATCAAAAACGCATGAGCATTCGAGTTACGGGCGTAGAAAAAATTCGTAGTAAAGAAATATTCGCTATAAGGAAACTCGTTATAAGGAGATCAAAACATACTGAAAATTTAGCGAAATTGCAATGTTCTGGAAATAAATTCGTTATACAGAGAACTTCGTTGTACGGAAGTTCGTAATAGAGAAGTTCGACTGTAGATAGATTCCCCAATTTTGCCTTCGTCAACCATTTTCAGGGGGTGTCCAGTTTTAAATTCATTTATTTAAACGATGCTGTCTCGCTCACTAGACAGATTTTTTGCCTTTAAGAAAACACACAGCTCCGCTTCATTTACTTTCGCAGGTGGACACGTTAATGTCATGAACTGGAAATCGGTCGGATGTCAACTTCTGCTTGGTCATATCCCTTTTATATTTCACGAACTAGTGTCAGGCACACAACTCATTAAGATAATAATTTAAAAAATAACGTCAGTTGTATATTTTCTTTGAATTTATTATATTCACTAACACAATATTTTCCAGCGAAATGGACTGGACTAAATGCTAGTGACTGTTGGTTCTGGCCATACACGTCTACAAACAAAGCCAACTCACGGACCACTGCTGAACTTGGCACTTTAAGTGTGTGTGTATCTCGCTTCTTCTTCTTCATGGCAAACACTGTGTCTGCTCATTTTATGAATTATCTCTCCGTTTTTTTTTTGCGTGCTCGCATAAGAGCAGCTTTGCAAAGCCAACGAACACAGTCGCACTCATGGCCCCACAAAGCAAACATTATAAGCTGAAGATTACTTGATGTCGCCACCAGGTAACGCAATCAAAAGTGGCAACAGAAAAGATGAGCGAAGGAAAAAAAAAAGTCAAGTGTACACTCTTGAGTCAACAGCAAACGTCATTTGCATTTCGAAAGAGCTTAAATAGAATATATACGCACCCCATACACACGCTGCCGCCACCCCCATAATCTGTACACCTCGTATGTGCGAGGTACACATGTGAGTGCATTTCATAAAAGGGCTTAACGAGAGTTAGCAAACGGCGAAGGACACTGAGGCAACAGCGGATGGGTTTGCATTTCAAAGTCACAATATTCTTTCTTTAATTTGAAATTTCTTAAGCAATTATTTCAAAGGATTTGTTAAAGAAATATTCCTTTTGATGAACATTATTGAGAGGATGAATAAGACTGTCACGTTTTGGTTTTTAATCAAAAAAATTTACATTAAAGGAGTTTGAAAATAAATCGAAAACTACTTCGGCTAGACTAGCCAAGGATTACAATTGCTTCCAGGGAAGACAAAGCATACTATGACACCAAGTAGCAACGGCCAGTGAAACAACGAAGCCTCTGTTTGTCGCACTACAAATTTAACAATTCGACAAATATTAAATTTCTCAGTGTTCTAACTGGGGATTTAGAAGAAAGTTAGACAATTTACCAGGTCCAGCCTAAGTTCTTAAAACTTTATTATTCCAAGAACAACAAACAAATTTTAGAATCTGACAGATTTCTTTAGTTTATGCTCTTTTGGCCTTATGGGATAGACTCCGGTGTATGAAAAGGCAAAGGGAATTATACCACAATATTGTCTTGTCGACTTTTCTTCTTCTGTGAACTCTTTCGCCTATAAACATAAAGTTTAAAAATTCTTTAAATTGTAAATATCTCTTAACCTAATACTTGTTATTTAAAAGGTAAAGGGATGCTACGCACTTAAAGCAATTCATCCGTTCTATTCACGTAATTGGATATTTTTAGAGAATGAATTGGTCAGCGGCGCCGTAAGTCGTTAAAGGGCCCTACGCCAATTTTGAATTCGGGCCCATTAAATGTAATCTTTCCAGAAAACTGCCCTTAATCATAAGTAGATTTATTTGTTTACTTATACCGTCTAGAGAACAATGTTCTTTACAGATTATAAATATTTTATAATAACGATGGCTTAATTTAGAAAACTTTATATCATTTAAGAAACTTAAGACATAAAAAAATTTTAAAGGAAAGTTTAAATAAAAATGCGCAACAAATTTAATTCTTAAAAATATTTTTTTTTGGATTTTGGTTACGTTTTTTTGCAAAAGGGCAATAAATCCGGTATTTTTGATCACAAAGCCCTGAAATGTTTGTGAGATGTGTATTTGACAATGGTCTACCAAAATATGTAAAAAAAAATTGAGTTACGCCCTTTCTAAATTAAGCCATCGATAAATATATCTTCTATATACAGAAAACTCTTACGTGAATGACTGATTCATCACTGTCCTCACCAAACGGCTGAAGCCAGAATCAGGAAATCTGGAGTATGCCCTCGCAGCCTATATATCGCCTAAGAAGGGATTTTTGGAGAGGGGTCGGATTGAAAGGAGACAAAAATGGGGGAAATAGGGTAAAATTAATTAAATCATCGAAATAAGCAAAATACAAAATACAAAATGACCAAATATTGTGATTTTTGTTGGAAATATGATCCACAATTACGATAGGCAACAACAGGTGGAAATGAGTTAGAAGTAGGACGAAAAAGGGGCCAAACGGGATAAAAAAGAGACAAAAAAGGGTAAAAATTTAAAATGATTGAAACAAATTTAAAAAAAGAAAATATGTATAATAGTTAGGGAAGGCACGAAAAAGTGGCCAAAACGTACCAAAATGGGATAAAAAAAAAGTACAAAAGCGTCCGTCTAGCGTTTTTAGCGGTCACTATTAGTCACTATATTGACCAATTTTGGCCATTTTCACTTTTCCATGCGAAGAATTCGACATTTCTAAAATTATTTGAGACAAATGTCCGTCTAGCATTTTTAGCGGTCACTATTAGCTTTAATTTAAGGGTAGTGTCATAGTGGAAAGTATTTCCATTTTTTCTCCATGGACGCACTAAGTCCAAATTTGACCAATTTCGGCCATTTTCACTTTTCCAGGCGAAGAATACGACATTTCCAAAATTATTTCAGACAAATGTCCGTCTACCGTTTTTAGCGGTCACTATTAGCTTTAATTTAAGGGTAGTGTCCTAGTGGAAAGTATTTCCATTTTTTCTCCATGGACGCACTAAGTCCCACTCTAGAGTAATTTTGGCCATTTTGCTTTAGATTGTATATTAGTGAAAAAAAATTAAATTCCGAATTTACGTTGTTTTCCATGAGCCAAAAAGTCATATTCCGAATATAAATTGTTTCTCATAAACCAGAAAGTTATATTCCGAACATAACTTGTTTGCTATGAACCGAAAAAAAAGAATATAACTTAACAGAAAAAGAATATAACTTTATTAACCCTTTGAGGACCGGAGGTTTTCGCCGAAAAAAGAATATAAAAAAGAATTTAACTTCACTCACATGAATTCCTGCCCTATACTTTTGAAACAACGAAATGGATAACCCTTTATCATAAAGTCTCCGTGGATATATAAATATATAATGTCGTTGTGGCTTAAAAGTGATGAGTCGGTGACAATTTTGTTTTTTTAAGATTTTTTTTTATAGTCAAGTAATAATTTATTTTTTCGACTATTTTACTCATCTTTCTTTTCTGTGACGTTAAATTTAAATTCGTATTCAAATGTTTTACAACAAATTTTATATTTCACAAAAATCGTCCAGAGGTGAAATTCAAAGGTGTGACTGCTGAGAAATCCCTGACTGAGAGAGAAACTGTCTTTCATGAGCTCAATGTTGAAAACTCCGTCCATGTGATTCTTTATCAAATAAACACTTTACATTTAAAGGCAACCCCCGGATATTCCGATATCCCCCGTTTGCACTTACTAAAACCGCAAGTAATGAAGTTAAAGTTGGATATTTTAAATTGTAGTCATCCCACGAAACCCTTCACCCACAAAGTGTGTATTATAACAAATGTATGTTGTGTCTGTATGTGTGTATCCCTTGTGGTTTCGAACAAACGCCACAGGAGTTCTGCTTCAATAAATGCTTCCCCTATTGCTAGTGTAGTAATTAAATAAACAATATAAAGTATAACAACTAATAAGTAAATATTTCCAAGTGTTCTCACTTCAGATTTATTAAATTACAATATAATCGAATTTGAGACTCTCATCCTTTCAAACTCAAATGAAATTTAATATATGTATGTATGCAATAGCTGTTTTCCGTAATTATGATGATTAAATTTGGAGCAGAAAAACGGGAATAGTTTTAGTGGTTTAGACCGACTTAAAGACATGTTTTATTTGTAAAGATTGTATAAGAAAAGTTTAAAAGGAGCTGGGTGGATTTTTTTATAGGGACAACAACTACTTTCATTCGTATTCAGAGCACCCCCCCCCCCCCCCCCACCCCACATTAGAATCGCATTGAACTTTTGTTTGATTTATACAACTCTCTAAAGGAGGGTATATAATATTCGAATTGACCTCTGGTCGATTTGATACAAATTCATATTCCTTTGTCCATATATATGACGAAAAGTTGGGCAACTGTTTGGCGCAACAATAATTAAAGCCACAAGTTCGCACTTCAATTACATTCAATTGCAATTCATGTTTTAATAAATAGTATACAAGTAAATTGTATTATTATATAAGGATTATTTTTTCAATTTGTCCATAAAGACTAAAGTGTGAATAAATATAATATGCAAGAATATACATGTACATATGAACAATTATACATATGTACATTGTACATGTGAATGCCGGTGTTTATATAAATCGTTGTTGGTCTATGTATGTGTTGGTATACGATTTGTATACTCTTTGTGTGAAATTCAATTAAATACATATAACAAATCAGAATTTAATTTGTATAGTTTTTTTTTCTCAATTCAGTTGGACACTGATTTACTTTTCATACAATGACAAATGCAAAGGATCAATTTACATACACAAATCGATGGAAATAAAATATAAATAATTATGTCGTTTTTTTTTTTTAAATTTGTTAATTTAAAATTACTTTTCAGGAATCACCAAAAATAATAAGTGTAATAATTACATTTGTGACAAAACTAGCTAGAAATTATATGTATTCGTAAATCATACCTTCAGCATTTTCAACTTTTTTTTTTTTTAACCTACATCACACTTCTAATCTGATGGCATGCTAACTCTTCCCTAATCGATCAGACACCAACTCATTTCTGTTTACATTTTTGTTTTCCAATTTAACTCATACATTAATTGGCGAACTGCTCAGCTCATTAAAAAACACATATTTTCTTTGAAGTTTAATTAAAACATGCTCTTGTAGAATCTTAAGTTAATGAGATGTTGCTGGCAAACAATTTCACTCTGACGCAAAGTGACGTTAATAACTTGTGTTCAAAAGTGTTCGCCATACACTTGAGAGCAAAGAGCAGAACAGAAAGGTTTCTGCAGCAGGCAAGCGTAACGGCAACGGGTAATTTAATTATTAACAAAAACAAAATGCAAAAAAAAACAGAAGAAAAAAATGAAGCGATTCCAACTTCTATTGCTGCAAATGCACACTGGGTCGGACATTTTTCAACAATGTTGCAACTCATTTTTAAAGAAGGTAACTGAATCCGACATACCGCCAAAATTCAAAAAATATACAGCTGTCTTTGAAATGATGCCAAAAATTACGAAAATTAAATTTGGAGCTGTGGAGGCGTGACGTGGAAAAAACGACCACACCCACCTACGTGGACAATATGGTACGCAAATGAAAGGAAAGGTCATGGACCAACTGCACTTCAGTGTCAATTTCCTTTCATTAGATTGCCATTTTGAAAAGAAATGTGGGCGGGTGTGTTTTTGCAATGCCACGCCCATTAAGGACCGAAAAAAGTTGAACTAGTGAAGACATTTCCTTTCATTTGAGTACCGCATTAGTTGTCGAGAAGTCGAGAGAGTGGGAGAGGGAAAGAGACGGTGTGAGAGAGTAGGGGAGGGGGAGATAGAAAGAGAGAGAGAGGAGGATAGAGAGGGATAGAGGGAGAGAGACAGCTAGAGAGAGATAGAGAGCGAGAGAAGATAGAGAGGGAGAGATATTGATGAAGGATTTTCTACGAAAATGCTACTGAAAACGTCATTTCAGGGTGAGGAATACACTGGTTTAAAAAAACCTTCTTATGGTGGGAAACCGAAGACATAGATCATTGGTTTCCGCTGGATAAAGTGCCATGCCACGCCGCAACTTATCTGTTGACTTTAATTTTTTGAAATTGGTTTTTGTTAATTGTTCCAATTATTAAAAACAATTCCATTTGACTTAACGTTTTTAGTGTTGCTTTCATTGATCGTAGAAAGCCCTTTTCTCAGCGGAGTATCAACTGATGCTTATTTTTTTCTCCATTCTGTCATCTCTATATTTTTTACCTCAAATTTATTTTCTGTCCCAGTGTGCAGTGTCATAGATTTATGCAGAATGCATGCTACACATGATGTAACATCAGATCAAAGAGCACAGAAAAGTCTAATCGCAAGTTACAGCAAGGTGCGTTGCATTCGATTTGAAAAAATAAAAATGTTCAGTGTTACTTCAATATAAAAAAGCGGATTTATATGGTGGGCGGTGTAGGGACTGAAAACCTATCAAAAATCTCGTAGTTCTCGTCCAATTGCGTAGAACAATGACACACATTGGACCAATAATTAGAGCAGAAATCCTTGCAAATAGTTAGCGATGAAGAAGAGTGGCAGCTGCGGAAACGGATGTGTATACCTTGCCTGCAATCAAACCAAACATTATGATTGAAACCTTTTTAAAAATATTTCTATTTGGCAAAAAAAATCCTATGATCTCGAACAACAGAAACAATAAACTGTATAAATTACTCTAATATGTTTGGTTTTCACTAATAATCACTTAAGCACATTTTAGGGGATGTTGCTTTGTTGATGCCAAAGTGCTACCTTTTTTTAAGGGCTTTCCATTAAAGGCAAGTTTTTTAAGAAAAACGTTTCGTTATTCTGTGTTCATTGTCAAGGACAACTTAAGTTTAACATTTTACAGAAGACGCAATTTTAAAAATTATTTATTTTCGCTCTTCTGAGAAATTTACTACTATAACTTATGTATATATTTTAATAATTTTAATAAAAATGTCAGATAAACTTTACGGGTTCAGCCGAAGTGGGGCTGTCTTAGGTGTAAACCGAAGTACCAGGAGATTTGATGAAATTTGCGATTGCCAACTGATGGTGGAGTACTTAAAATTCCATTTAAAATGTGATTCTTATGTCTTTCAATATAAGAAGAAATTGTGTTTTTTTTTTGTATAAAACTTAAATAGAAATAAATGAACTGTAAAACAAAACAAAAAACAACACAGTGGTACAGAATCCAATTGCATCGGCCAAAAGTTCGTAACTTTTTCCAGTGGACTTTTTTGAATTCTTTAAAAATGTGTTGTAGACAAGGCAATGTGTGCTGCCCAAATAACTTTTTGTACCATTTTTGTACGATACCAACTCGTCTACCGTGGGCATGGAACAAGGGATTATTTGTATGAAAATGAATGTCATACAGTTCGAATATGTCGAAAAATCAATTAAAATTTGTTTCACATTTCAAAATCTAAATAATGTGATAATTTCTAATAAAAAAAAAACACATATTTTGTATGCACAATATGAACAACTACATTAAAATATTTACAAGGTACCACGGGAAACAATTATAAAAGGGAAGGGAAAGAAGCCTTTTGCTCTTGGCCGATGAAATGGAATTCTGGGCTATTGTGCGCTGGATCAATCAAGCAATTGATAGATAAAGTAATCCATGTATCCATATTATCTATCGTATGCCCCCCCTTCTGGCCAGCAGCGCATTGAGAACACTACCTAGTGTTTGATAAAATACCAGCACTATCAACCATTGGCTATGTTTTTCTATTTTCTGGATTTAGCAATACTAATTGCATTTAGCAAATGTATTCAAAAACTCAAGAATTTGAATGCCTAGTTTTTTGGAGTCTCTGATAATTCACACGTCTCGAAATTAGCGTAGGCCAATGTTGTTGTAAAAATTGAGTCTTAGGTAGACTGAAGTAGCTTCTTACTGATGATCGTGGCTTTTCAATTTGTGGAGAAATGTGTCCTGCCAGATGGAATACAGATTCGCATTACCATATATAGAAGCCCTATGCTGAACCATCCAAGAAATATGTCCATAAACATAGTTCATTTGTCTTACCTTAGTACACCACCATTAGAATGTAGTGAAAACATATATTTTTTTTTAATTTGATAATTTCGCACTCGAAATGGGATTTAGTTGGCGTTTCTTAATAAGGAAAAAATAAGATAACACCCTTTAAATATTTGCTGTTGATTTCCATAAAATCCAAAAACTTAATGAAACAACTTATTAAAAATTTGGAGCTTGTTCAATAGCCAAATACAAGTATTTGAGAAAAAGAAGAGGGTGATCGGTTAATATTCGTAGCTTTCGATCCAATATTTGAATTAATTTTTTGAAGAAGAGACTATTTTGGTTATTTTACTTTTTGCTCTTTTTCGACCATAAATTTTTTTTTTTTTTTTAAATTTTCCATTATTATGTCGATTTGGTTTTAAAATTGTGAATACTTATTGATCAGAAACTCTAAAATTTCTTCATCTTTTTTGGTTTTTCCTTTACACCGTGTTACACACATTCTGTCCTATACCAAATTTACTTTTTCGGTAAGGGAATAAAAACTAAAAATACACATGTATCGGCGATTTTCATGTACACGTCAGAATTTTTTTTTTAAGTTTGAAGTATGAAGCTCGTAGTGGCCTGTGTGAAAGCCTTTGGACCGATTTTTAACCCTTTTTCAGTGATCCAATCGAGCTGATTTTTTGCAATTCTCAGATTTTCTTAAATTTTCCATTTTCTATTTTTTGTAACACGGTGTTATTGATCAGAAACTCTAAAATTTCTTAATTTTTTTCCTTTATTAACGTCCGAAAAATACATCTCTTTCTAAGTGTGCTTTGTTACATAACCATATTTTTTAATGACAGTAATTACGATTACTTCCGATAATAAGCAGAAAGAATTAAAAGGAATCTCCGAAAGTAGTCGGATTTTTTTCCGATTACTTTTAATTATTTTTGATTATTAATAGTAATCGTTAGTTATGTAGTTATACGTTTTCCAAAAATGAATATAATCGTAAATTAATCATTACTGCAGCTCTACAAAAAATGTAATTAACTGCCTGTTTCCACAAAACGATTTTCTTCGTTCGTTACAAATCGTCAATATTGGAAGCGTTATAAAATGGGCTTTAGACATTATTCAACTCTAGTTTTCGGATATATGTTAGATATAGACATTTGGAACACAATCTCAAGAAAATGAGCTCTCACTACATCCATTTTATTGCACCTTCAATTTTGACGAACGAATAAATTCGTTTTATGGAAACAGACAGTTAATTAGTAATTATTACGATTAGTAATCACTACTTAAGAGCTATGATCTGTATACAAATTAAGTTTAAATTGTGACCATGGAAATCTTTAAACACTAGAAACTTCACCAACAATACTCCCATGAAAAAAATAGCCATTATCAGCAAACACCCTTTTAAAGAAACAAAATATTTATTTGTAAATACTTTAAACACACACAAGCCCGAAACAAACGAAGATCTGTCATGAAATTTTGTGGAATAAAATCTAAAGTGACAATTAAACGCCTCCTCAATACTATAAATACCATTTCCTCGAAGCCTTTCCGAGACTGCACTGCTTGTGAATTTGCCTATCACACGATATGTCCTTCTGCCTATATGTGTGTTCCTCCTTTACATTTCATTTTCCCATCTCCAGTGTTTCAGCATTAGATGTGCGTTTCCTGGAATACCAACACAAGTACTTTGCATCATCATGTTTAGATTTAAGTACTTTGCATCCATATTGCTAGCCAGGCTCTTCAGCTGCCTTCTATACACGTGTGTGTGTGTGTGTGTGTTATGATTGTATGAATAATTTATTCGTATTTTCTTTGCCACCTCCAAGTTTTTCTTTTAAAGTGAGTCTAAGCAGCAAATACTCTCGGTCTGACTGTCCCACAAATATTCATACATTACAACTAATTTGTATTTATGGAGAATTTAATAGAGGAATAAATGTCTACCTCCGTTTCGGTGTTTCAATGTTGGCACTTAGTTGTGCATATACCAAGAAATAAAGTGTAGTTAGTTGATACAAACGTTCGGAACACACGCACACACCCACACCCACATACAGATAGATTCTTACGTCGTAGACAGATATGCTTTCGGCAATGGCGTAAATTTGAATTTATGTGTTTAATTTATGAATTAGGTATTTTTTTTTAACGTAAACATGCATTTTGTTTTAAGTTCCGCGAAATGGCTGTGCGAAGGACCTTTGTCTTCTCTGGTACCTTTTGCAATTCCGGGTCTATCCACCAGACTATGTTAATATTATCCAAATGTGATAGCAAATTGGGCCGCGATATCTGTCGCTCTTGTCCTTGTCTACCATCCGATCCATGTTCACCGTTTTGATTTCGATTGGTGAAAAACACCAGTTAAATCTCTGTCTTTCCGATATGCGGTTTATTGTTCAATATATCGGTTTCATCTATTTCTAATCAGACTGTGGAAGAAGTGGCACGATAAGCTCTGGCCCTGTTTCGTCCAAGGAATATATATAATAGAGGGTTCTCCAACAAGAGGTGTTGTATTGGTAGTCAAAGAAAAATTAATTTTTTTTTAGATAAATGATCGGAAGTTTATCTCATAATAAAGAGGAAGGTATGCCGTTAATAATGTAAAACAGCATCAGCCAAATGGCCACGACGACCACGCTTACAGGACCATATCCTTTTCATGAAATTTTCCATAACCAAATCGCAAAGTGGCTGCCCTGTCCTCGATAGCCTCCCGAATTCCATCTTTGAGGTCTTCAATCGCTGCTGGGCTGTTGAGCTATTGAATCGCAGAGTAGATTCTGTTGAAAATCTCTAAATAACCAGCACCGCTTCTTGGCATAGCAACATTTGAAAGCCTCAAGTCTTTAAATACATCTTATTTCACAAGCACCCACCCTGCCGCAGCACACCGTCATCAATTACGACTTGTAAACGTATCGCCGATTCGGTGAAATGTGTCATTAGTTTCACAAATTTTCAGACAATGTCATATTACAAAGCTTCTCCCTTTTGTGCTCAATTATGAACATTAAATTGCTCTTTTGCTAAAAGCAATTTTAATTCAATTTCCTATTACCGCAAAACAACACAACGCTGCGACTGGGACGTTTTTCTGCTGCCACGTCAATACCGGGATGCAAGGACATTTACTTACTGTCGTTCATGACTACACAGGAAATGTGATTATGTGCTTTTAGCACAAAAATATTTGCTTAAGTAAATGCTCTGGTTAGTGTTATTAATCATATTTATTGGTATTAATTGCATTGTAGATGCTCTGTTCCTTGTTCCTTGTTTTTTTTTTTTTTTTTGTTGAAACAAATTTTGATTATTCACTGTGAAAACACACTCATTCGTATACATTCCAATTATGGCCAAGATATGAGTACAATTTATTTAAAATGAATTAAATTATTTCCCCTCGTTGTCTCGAGCAGAAGTTCTTCATCTGCGGCCTCTGACAATGGCAGTGTTGTGTTACTGCCGGTAAATTTTCGTTATAAGCAAATTAGAATTGATTGTCTGCTGTGGGCTTGTTTGGAAAATGTATGAACATAAATTGGCCCCATTGTCGGGATATGACATTTTCCGAAACGTGAAACGCCAAGATTTGTTCTACTTTCTGAGAATAGTATATTTTCATGTGGCAGAAAATTAC
Organism: Hydrotaea cyrtoneurina; assembly: GCA_958296145.1. Taxonomy (NCBI): domain Eukaryota; kingdom Metazoa; phylum Arthropoda; class Insecta; order Diptera; family Muscidae; genus Hydrotaea; species Hydrotaea cyrtoneurina. The sequence continues at coordinate 8,519,454 of OY282515.1, read as the reverse complement.
TTTTTGGATTTGGACAGTCAAATGATTTCTCGCGTTGAGGGATAATCCACAGAGGCGAACATCAGACCACCAATTGGAAGTCGGAGAGTGTGAACGGAAGAGAATATTAAAGCTGTATCCGCTAGTGTTAATGAAGATCGCGATATGTCCATTCATGGCTGAGCTCAGCTTTTGGTTTTGTGTTATTCGGCGGTTTTACTTAAGGACCTCGGTCTAATGTTACAATGATTAATACCCTACGTATCATAGTTCAGCAAATAATTGATCATGATGATGTTCAGATTTCTCTATGGTTTTTTTATCCTGTTTGTTAAGTTGGTATAACTGTACTAGAGTTGGTAATTTGTATACATTCAATACATGTATGTATTTTGTAACTACGGTATTTTAAGATAAGCTGGCAATAAAAATGCGTGTGTGGGTTAAAACGGCGTGGTATTTTTAGGAAAAGGGACGAGCATGGTGATAACGAGTGGAATTTTCCACAAGATGTTACGCGTGTGTGGGTTGACAAAACAAACCCACGCATGCGTATATCGCGTTTTTGTTCCTTCCTTGAAAGATAAGGTCTACACCAATAGTCCAGCGTCGATTCAAGACCTCAAAGATAGAATTCGTGAGGACAGAGGGCATCCACTTTGCGGTTTGTTTATGGAAAATTTCATGAAAAGGATATGATCCTGTAAGCCAGGTCGTGGTGGCCATTTGGCTGATGATGTTTTTCATTATTAACGGCACACCTTTTTCTTTACTATGAAATAAACATCCGATCATTTATCTCCCAAAAATGCCATTTTTCTTTGAATACCAAAATAACACCTCTTGTTGGAGAACCCTGTATATATGTACAGACGATAGTTTCTCATAATCATTGCCTTTCCGCTGTACCCGTTCCTTACTCCGGCTACTGTTTTGTAAAATAACTTGAAGAAAACATACACCGAAACACATTCGAATCAGATAATCATCTCTCATGAAAAAGTTATTTGGAAAATACTAGTTGACTTGCAATAGTATTTTATTTTCTTAGACTTTGTGAAATGTTGTTGATATACATACATGCCATGGAAACTCTCTGCCAACATGTGGTGTTGTCATTATTAGACTCGAAGGTGTCATAAAACATTTAACATCACCACCAATTACTTTTGATAACATTTGTTGTTTGTGCTCACTACATCCTTCATAGGATGGTGGTGGTTGTAGCCAGCCTAACTTTTGACACGTGTCAAATGCAAATAAAAGTTTTTATCCTACACCAACACAAACAACAAGTTTCCCACGAAATCGGCCAACTATTAAAGGTAACAACACAAACACTTATCACTAAATCACTCTAGCAGAGTCAACACCTTGATCCGAGTACTCACAAAGTAAACAATTCGAGTACCCCACTGAAGACAGTAAATCAGTGGGGGGAAATCTGGAAAATCCAAATGGACTCAGATCAAGTGTCTCTCTTTTAGGTCAAAACGTGTGCGTATGATTAGGGTGCTCCAGTTGTGCGTTTGCCATGGAATGAAGGCGAAAGATAAACAAAGGTATTATTTAATTAATAAAGATTTGCTTTAGTTAGTGTTTGGAACCGAGAAGAGTCTTGCTTGGTGTGGAATATAATTTCATGTCCAAATGAAATGTCATAGGAAGTGTGTACTAAATGTGTGTGTTCTAAATCGCTCTACGCATAAACAACGTAAGCAAATAATTCAAATCCAAAGACGTCAAGGCTGTGTGGCTCAAAGAGTTTTGGCCAAAAATGAGTCATCCACCGCTCCTGCTGTACGCATATTACGTAGGAAATTTTTAGCTAACTACTCCAGCGATTATTAAAACGTGAGTACTGGATGTTGTCAAGTTAAAATTCCATGTGCTCTATCTAGGCACTGGATTTCTAGAAATATGTTCACCTCGAAAATTCTGGCGAGAACAGGGTGACAGAAACTCCCGATATTTTCTAGAAATATGTTCACCTTGAAAATTCTGGTGAGAACAGGGTGACAGAAACTCCCGATATTTTCTAGAAATATTTTCACCTCGTAAATTCTGGTGTGTACAAGATTAATTTTTAATACCGTCTATTACTTTATGGGGAAATATGTATGGAAATATGAGTCGTCTCTAACTGAGTTCATATTTAAGTCGTTCATGTTAGAATTTCAGTTTCTTTCGTTTGTTTTCCAATGCTACCGTTAGTATTGCAAATAGTTTTTTTTGACAAAATACTATTAAATTAATAGAAATACAAACGCATACACGTATGAAACCGATTTTTGTTTCGATTTAATGAGTTTGCGAATTAGTGAATAATTGTAATGCTCTAGTAAACATTTGTAAGTGTGATGTGATTATCTCTGAACACGTTTTAATTAAATCATTATATAGCAATTATTATTTACAAATTAAATGGAATTTTTCAAATAAACAAATTAATTCCACTCACAATGTAATTATGCTGAAAGTGTTTTTCAATATAAACAACAAGAACAAATACAACAATATGTTTTGACAATTGCAGAAAACTCAGAAAATGTTTACAATTGAATAAAATATTTATTGGGTACGATAAAAAACTGCATGTTATACACTTATTAAAGATTACTTTTTAGGTCGCACCAAGGCCGAATATGCGACATACCTGGTACCGCTTTCATTTAAATTAGGTGGTTTTCGTATAAGAAGCGGTTAATAAAATAAAAAAAATAAAAAATAAATAATGAAAAATAAAAAATAAAAATTAAAAATAAAAAATAAAAATTAAAAAATAAAAAATAAAAAATAAAAAATAAAAAATAAAAAATAAAAAATAAAAAATAAAAATTAAAAAATAAAAAATAAAAAATAAAAAATAAAAAATAAAAAATAAAAAATAAAAAATAAAAAATAAAATATAAAATATAAAAAACAAAAAATAAAAAATAAAAAATAAAAAATAAAAAAATAAAAAATAAAAAATAAAAAATAAAAAATAAAAAATAAAAAATAAAAAATAAAAAATTAAAAATAAAAAATAAAAAATAAAAAATAAAAAATAAAAAATAAAAAATAAAAAATAAAAAATAAAAAATAAAAAATAAAAAATAAAAAATAAAAAATAAAAAATAAAAAATAAAAAATAAAAAATAAAAAATAAAAAATAAAAAATAAAAAATAAAAAATAAAAAATAAAAAATAAAAAATAAAAAATAAAAAATAAAAAATAAAAAATAAAAAATAAAAAATAAAAAATAAAAAATAAAAAATAAAAAATAAAAAATAAAAAATAAAAAATAAAAAATAAAAAATAAAAAATAAAAAATAAAAAATAAAAAATAAAAAATAAAAAATAAAATAAAACTGACGATTTGTAAAATACCGAATGTTATAGAAAAATATTGTATAACATGTTTCTACAAAAAGGACGGAAGAGTAAAGCAGAGTTTTTACCAGAAAATTTAATGTAGTTAAAGCTTTACTAAATATAGAATTTCGGAAAGATTCGTTGAGCGAGTTTATATAATTACGCGATTTCTAAAGTGGGTGCAATGGTACATTTGTATGGGAGGTACCAGAAGGAGAGTTGCCAGACTTCCAAGTTTTTGTCCAAAACTTAGTCTAACTATAGCTTTACTTAATACAAAATTTGGGCAAGATCGTGTTGGGCATATTGGTGTTATTTCTAAGGTAGGCGGGATGGTACATTTGTATGGTAGGTACCAGAAGAAGAGTTGCCAGACTTCCAAGTTTTTATCCAAAACTTAGTCTAACTATAGCTTTACTTAATACAAAATTTGGCAAGATCGTGTTGGGCATATTGGTGTTATTACACGATTTCTAAGATAGGCGGGATGGTACATTTGTATGGGAGGTACCAGAAGGGGAGTTGCCAGACTTCCAAGTTTTTGTCCGAAACTTTGTCCAATTATACTATACTAACTACGGAATTTGGCCAAGATCGAATCTGCGCGCGTTGATATTATTACACGATTTTTAAAGTGGGCGAAATAGCAGATTTGTATGGGAGGTACACGAAGGGGTGTGGTCATATAGCCCATATGCAATCCCATAAGCAGTTTTGGGAAAATATTACGCCATGCCAAATTTCAGAGTGATTGCTTAACTCTTTCGAAAGTTATCGTGCGTACCAACAGGACAGACAGACGGATGGACGGACAGACGGGCATGGCTCAAACGATTCAGAAAGTCATGAATCGAATTGGGTTCAAAGACACCTGGGGTCTAAAGTGGATATTTATATGTGTTCCACTTTTGAGCCGTATCAAATGATATATACCCTCCTACCCGTAGGGTGAGGGTATAAAAAGGATACCAAATTAATAAAGAAGTGTTTTAAACTGTCCTGTTGTACTTACTTACTGACTTATTTCCCTTAACATTCAATGAAAAAACAGACGGGGATCTTCTCTCGAATCAGTGAGCTGTGTCCCATATAATTTGTATACCTACTGTTTAAATCCATCTCCGAACGGCTACTGCTTTTCTAGATCAGATTTACATGTCCTATTGTGCCTTAGAATTTTGAAACATCTCCCTACCTAAACATAGTTCATCGCAACCAAACACTGTGAATGCCTCAACACAAAGCTAACTTTGTTATGAGTTTTAAAGGACCCACTTCATACATTGCGAAAACAGTGGAACGGCAATTTATTTTCATTTAGCTCAATGTCCATCAAATGTATTTCCATTAAATGCGAATGTAATCCGACATATGTTGTTTGGTCCATTTGCTGTAATATGCACATTTATTGTTCTAATTATGAGCATAAATCATAAATTCTACAAAAATTAAATATTATATATTCAGTTTATTATTTGTTGGTATAATTTACAATAAATTAAATTTGAAATCGTTATTTTTCTATTTTTGTTTCACTGGCTCGGAATACATGACAAAGTATATTTTGCAGTGATTTAAAAATTAAACCAGAGAGAATGAACTTAAAACCAGAGAGAGTATGAAATATAAATGTTTGTTTTTATATGGAATTATACTGAATTGGAATCACCAATCTAAATCCCGTGACTGCATTAGGTAGATTTAAAAAAATATTTTGCGTTTTGGTATGAATGATTTAAATATAAGTATATCAGTCATTGTGAGAATAACATCGGCTTTTCACGATACCTCACATCGCCGAAATGTCTAATAACACGATTATCGAACTTGAGAAGCAAACGATCGATTGTAATGTGGGCAGTGTGACGGAACGTGCCTTTCTGCTGAAACCTAGGATTATCCATGTCCACGTCACCAATATCCGTTCACAAATAAGATATTTTTGACTATTTTCAGAACATAATTACAACTGAAACTGTACCCCAAGCCGGATATAGTCATTGGTGATATTTGGCTTTATCATTGATGTACACATTTCTCAAATATTTGTTCGTTTCAGCTGCTGCTGCCTGGTCGGACAGTTGATGCCTTTGAATGTTCCAGCATACCACACTCGTATTTTCTGTAAATGTTATCTTTGTGCTCCACACGTTATCAAGTTGGGAATGTGTTGGTGATGATACAGCTTGCCCTGGTGGCGGTTGCTCTGAATACGTCTGCTGTTGGTTTGGTTGTTGCCGTTTATGTCGTCCTGCTCGTAACTTACTCAAAAACTCTGGGGAGTGTCAAAAGCCTTTGTTTACATTGTTTTCTGAGATTTACGAGTTGCACATTACATCAGTCCTGTTGGGCTCCGTATGGTAATTTACTGCTCCGAAACCATATTTTCAACTTAACAACAGGACACAATATCAGCATAAACATACTTACCACATTCTCATCGCACATCCTCACGCACACGCATACTTACACTTGTCGTGTCAGCGTGTGTGTGTGTGTTTGTATTCCATTTTATCGATTAAATCTTAAAGTGGACTGACTTTGGAGTTCGAACTCAAAGAGTAGGATAATTTCTTACCAGGGCTTAGAGTGAGCAATTTGAATTTTCTTCAACTTACTCGCAGTTGTAAGCAAAATAATTTTCCTTGACGAATGGAATGTTTTTTGTTGGAAGCTCACGAATCTAAATGTATTTTCGAATCGATTCCAGGTGAAAATTTGTAGTCCTGTGAGGTTTCGAAATAATTTGCAGACAACAAAGTCGAACATCATTACTTCGAAGCCCACATCTTTCTTTCTATTGATGACAGAGCTGAGTTTGACAAATTTTTCAAGGTGGATGGGGCATTTGGTGTTAAATGTTGTTTGCTATATTTACCGAATGCCATTTTAGAAATGTGTTGAAAAAGTTTTTCTCAGAGTTTTTCGCAGATTAAATTATTATATTATCGATGTGCTTCTCGTAGGTGTTAGCCTGGATTTGGCGCAGTGTGAAAATTGTTCCAATTGATAAATTTTTGACTTCAATCTTTTAGTCGAAAAAAAACCACTTGTAAGCGGGGTTCTAATCGTTACAAATCGAGTTTTTTGTTTAAAGTGGCTCATCATATTTTTTAATTACTTACTTTTTTTTAATGCAAAATTTTAGTGGAAGGGACCTGTCCTAAATTTGCGAATAAAAGCGAAAATCCTTGATCAACTTAAATCGTAGTTCAATTGTAAGACATGTGGTAAAGCAGTAAAGGAGAAGGTTGGTCTAATTTAGTATTAAATTTTTAAAAATTATTTTTACCAAATCGGACAGTTCCTTTTTAAGTTTAAACACTTTATCTATCAAAAAATTGCATATCTTAAAAAAAAATATTAAAAAACCCATTTTTATACCCTCACCCTACGGGTAGGAGGGTATATATCATTTGATACGGCTCAAAAGTGCAACACCTAGAAATATTCACAGTAGAACCCAAGTGTCTTTGAACCAAATTCGATTCATGACTTTCTAAATCGTTTGAGCCATGTCCGTCTGTCCGTCTGTACGTCTGTCTGTCCGATAACGATAACTTACGAAAGAGTTAAACAATCGCTTTGAAATTGTACACGAGTTAATATTTTACCAAAACTGCCTACGGGATTGCATATGGGCTACACGGCCACACCCCTCCGGGTACCTCCAATACAAATCGTCTAATTCGCCCACTTTAGAAATCGTATAATAATACCAATATGCCCAACGCGATCTTGCCTAAATTTTGTATTTAGAATATCTATAGCTCGACAAAGTTTCGGACAGAAACATGGAAGTCTGGCAACTCCCCTTCTGGTACCTCCCATACGAATGTACCATCCCACCCCTTAATATTATCAATATGACCAACGCGATGTTGCTCAAATTCTGTGTTTAGTAAGACTATAGACAGACAAAGTTTCGGACAAAAACTTGAAAGTCTGGCAACTCCCCTTGTGGTTTTCTATAACATTCGGTATTTTGAGGTTGCTATTATGGAATATGAGACTTATATATAAGTCGGTTAACTCGGCTGCAACTTTTTCACTGGTTTAGACATAAATTGTCATAACTTCAGAACAAATTGTCCGTTTTCTATGAAATAATTTGTTAAATATCACAAAATTAGTTCAAATCTTTGTCTCTTGTGAGTTTGAATCCGAAGTAGAGTTTCAGAGTTATAAACAAAGTTGTGCTAGACATTTTTTTCTGGTAATTTTTTTTTAATGAAATTCTTAAAAAATAAATAATGACATAAATTGTCATAACTTAGAAACAATTGTACGATTTCTTGAAATATTTTTTTTTTTAAAAATTTAGACAATTTATTTTTTTGACTGAAATTCTTAAAATATCGGAAATGACACAAAGTGGCCATTTTTAATAGTTTAACATATCTTGCAACTAAAAGGAGATGCAGATCAAAAATTTAGTGAAGGCTCCTCCTTGTAACTCCCCTACAAAGGTATCACTCCGCCCTCTACAACGAAAAATCCTAATACAGACTTTTTTAAAATCGAATTGAAAAATTTAATTCTTGGCCCCAATATATTGCCTTTGGTCAGGACCAGTGGAACGAAAAATCATAAATCCAAATAGTAATTTCCTTATGCAAATTGTGGCCGGAACCCAATGGGGCCAGTTTAAGATACCAATTTGAATTTGTCTTCCAGATTTGCCGACAATATGGACTTCAACTCGAAGGACCAATAAAAATATTTTTTTGTTAAGGTCTATGTATTATTTGTTAAAAAATCTAAAATCCTCTGTTTAATTGTTGATCAAGTTGTAACGGATGCCTGTTGTGTCGGCAGGATATCATATATTAGACCGATGCTCTACTGTTCTTTCCTTTGCTGACATTTATGGGGTGAAAAAGGGCGAATAATTCAATTCAATTTTTATTCTTCCAATATTTCGTTTTACATAAGTAAGTATGATTTTTCAACAAATAAATCTTATAAATTTGTATAGCTAGTTTAGGGGATATTATGGTAACATTAAAGGAAAAATGGGTAAAACCTTTATAAATGGGCGAATAAAGAATGTATTGTGGTATATACTTGAATGCGATCCTGGCTTTGTTGTATGAAAGCCACACTACGGTCGTCCTCTACGCTGTTTAGTTGTTCTTCTTATTATTTTTCTTGAAGCGTATTATGACGACTTCATACACTCATCAATGATTTCATTCAATTTCATTGGTCGACTGCTTGAAAATAATTTACTGGAACTCTCTTACTACGACATTGTTAAGGAGAAATAACATTTATTTAATGGATGTCGTCTCCTTGATGTTTCCTGTTTCCCAGTTTAATTTTGATTAAATCCGACTTTCAACACACAACGCACCCGAGTTGCAACTAAAGTAGACTTCTTTCGTTTCGTTTCGTTTTTTTGCCGCTGATGGCTGTGTTACTAATTTCAAATATAAGTTCTGTTACTTATTTGTTTCGGTCAAAAATTACAGTTTCCCAAAACTTTTGCAATATTTAGTTATACGTTTTTTTTTTTATTTGTTATTATTTTATTTTCTCAAAAGTAATCATAAACAAAGTAGAGAAAGAAGGAACTGCTCAAATGAATTTCACTGAGGAGTGCTGTGCACTGAAGGTTTATTTTTAATTTGCGCTCGTCCACAAACAAACCCGAATTTTTGCCATTACTTTTGTAATATTCACACAGCAAAGTTAACTTAAGTTTAATGGAAACTCTTGATTTAACTTTTTTTTTTTTTTATTTTACCAACAGTTAAGTTTTTATTGAGAGTATTCCGATGTCTATGGTACATTGTCGGTGCCATGGAAAGGGGAAGGCAATAAAAGAAAAACTTTTACTAAAATAACAAAAAAAACGAACCTCCTACTAAAGAAGATCTTTGATGCGGCAAGGATACTTATTAGGCCATGATTGCCGGTGCAGCGGAAGAAGGCACACAAAGTGCTGTGTGTAAATTATTCTTGAACATGTATTTTAGTTACAAGTACGATTAAAAAGATAATTGGGACAAGTTGTCCTTTCAAATGTACAGGGTACGCCAAATGACTTTTTTTTGGAAATTCTAGAAAAAAAAACTACTGGATATTTTCTGAAATTTCTTTTTTATATTTGAAAGTACAAACCTTCCGGTTAATAATGGAAAATAATTTCATTCAAATGGCTGCCTCGGCTGGCCATGCAGTAGCCTAACGACATCAGCTCAGCGGTTGATAATGCGATCTTCAAAAACCAGGCGCAAAACATCGATTGTAGCTTCGGCTGTGTGGTACGTAGCGCCGTCCTGTTGAAACCAAATGCTGCCAATATCCTACTCTTCAAGCCTTACTGAACAGAATTCACATTTCTTGTTTGACATCAGCAGCTGTCCAACAAACGATATCGATATCGATCATTTTCATGCAGCTTAAAAAACTCCCTTTGTTTATATTCTTGAGTTATGAATATTACAACGTCGGTCAACACTCCGCATGCCTTAGCAAAATTCCTCCACAATCTATCGATTCAGTAACATTTTCCGCCCAAACCAGTACATATTTAAATGTTCTGTTCGTGCTGTTATCTGCAATTGAAACAAAGCAAATCCACTGTCACCCATAGCGAAATATGCATATATTTCTGAAATATTTTTATTGATAATTGCCCGCTGTTCCGTTAAATACGGACGCACATAGACCGCACGCAACCAGCCAACAATCCAATGGGATGTGGTAAATATTTAGTTTGCGATTACTTTATAATTTATTTCATTTTGGTCAAACGTAACGATTGTTTGTGTGCGTGTGTGTGTTTCTGTTTTTTTTTTTTTTTGTTGTTTTTGCGGTTTTCAGTTTCAATTTACAAAATGCAAGTGGGTTTTTTTTTCTAGCACCGTTTCGCAATGCTAAATACTTTAACGCACCAACAGAGTTATTCGGATTTGGCCTCCTCCATGTCCTGTAGCCGTGGAACTCTATTTGTTTGTTATTTGGTGATAGAGATACTGGCGGTTAGGAATCAGGTGTAAACCAAAACAAATCCTGTGGACTCAACATATTTATGCAACACTACGCAGCTCGGCAAATAAACGGGCAAAAAGGGAAATATTTAAACTCATGCGATAAATATAATTATTTATATTTTGCAGAGAAATGTGTTCAAATAGTATTAAACAAATATGCAAAATAGATTTTCGTTGCCATTTCAGTTTTGCCATATAAACCGATTGTGATACTGGCAACATGTGCTTGATGGCGGGGTCGAGAATGTTTCAGGATGCACCATTTTCCTGCCACTTATATGGTTTTTGTGTGTGTTGGTTATGGCAGGACGACACAATATGATTTTCTGTATACACATTAGGGTGGAGTGAAATTCAAAAAAAAAAGTTAACCTCGGAAAGAGATGTAGTCTGGGGTCCTAATGAGGGGAAAAATAAAGAAAAAAATTTTAAACAATTTTTAGGGGTCGCGCCACTCCCTCGAAATTTGGAAATTATCGCTATTTTGGCGTAAATTTTAGAAAAATCCTAAAAAGTTTTATGTCAATAAATGTTTGCAATAGCGTAAACAATGAAATAAGGGCATGAAAAAATTTAAAAAAAATTTTCTCATTGTTCAAAAATTTCAAAAAGTAAAATAAGTCAAATCGTCCCTTCTTCAGAAAATTGACTGAACACTGAAATCGCCACCAAAGCTACAAATATTAGTCGATTATCCTCATATTTGCCTCAAATACTTTTGTTTGGGCACTGAACAAGCTCAAACTTTTAAATTTCGCCAAAATAGCGATAATTTCCAAATTTCGAGGGAGTGGCGCGACCCCTAAAAATTTTTTAAATTTTTTTTCTTTATTTTTCCCCTCATTAGGATCCCAGACTACATCTCTTTCCGAGTTTAACTTTTTCAAATTAAAAAAAAGCATATTTTCACTCCACCCTAATACACATAGCTCTATGATGAAAGTGTTGTTGCTCTGTTCATTTTTGGACTGTGAATGATGAGTGTGCACACTTCAATGTGGCAAAAGCCCATTGCTGGCAAATAAATCAAATGTAATTTAAAAGTACTTTAATTTCTCGATAAATACATACTTATTTTAAAACCTATAATAATTTGTGCAGTGTTCTTATCGCACAGTGGGAGATTTTGCTTATTTCTCTGAATACTACTGAGTATTTATGGAATATCACATGTTGTGGCAGACACAGCAATGTTTTTTTTTTTCGTTCGTGTTTTTTTTTCTGATTATCACTGTGATAGCTATACATTTTCGGTCCTGGTGCCAATTCGAAGTAATCATCCTGTTTTGTAACACCTCAGCTGTTCGATGGATCACAGCAACGAGTGCCGCTGCAAATCCACATTAAGTCCGTGATTTGGGTTATAACCACAGCTACCACTCTATCCCTGATCACCACACACGCTAGTCAAGCCAGTACAAATTGATTCGAAAACTACAAAATCAACAAAAGCAAAAAAATAATAAAAAAAAAAAAAAACGCCAAAGCGACACAAGTCTAGAAAGGTGAAGAGAACTACCTAAAAAAACAACTTAAGACACAAAATCGAAGAGATACGGGAATGTGAAAAAAATCAAAAAAAAGAAGAAATTTCCCTAGTTGAGATTTGAAAGACTACAAATGGGTGTTAACTTAGCATGAGAAGTGCCCATCTGAGACATTACTCGAGTAACATCATGCAAATGATATCCTCGACTATGTTGGATGACTAATGGACTCCGGCTCATACATCAGGTAGGATTTGAACAGTACCTTATAATCTTTGTTTCTTAGTAGCACAGGACGTGTAAATGAAAAAAATTCCACAAATATCTGTGAACACTGAATGACTTGCGTAAATGTTATATCGGCTGTATGAAAGTAGCTCCGCTCTGTGGGAACCAACATGTCTGTCCTCCAATTTACTTATTTCCCCTAACACTTTATGAAGAAACTGACGGGAAGCTTCTCTCAAAGCAGTAAAGTGTGCATGATATATTTCCTTTTTATTAAAAAGTTTAGCAGAATTGCAGTCAGTGGAAACGGGATCCATGGTTTTCCCGAAAGATATGGGGCCTTGGTGTAATTTTTGCAAAAATGTGATCATTTTTTCAGGCTCATATCTTGCAAACCTTTTGAAATTTTGATGTACTCTCTGAGACAAAGTTGTAGGTCTTGTCATAAAGAACATATGCAAAATCAAAAAACTTCATCTTTATGCCCCTGTTCAGATACATAGGCTGTAAACCGTACAAAATTCAAGGAAATACTCAACTACAAAAATCTACCTAAGATCTCAATAAACTTTTTAGAACATATGAACTTCCAAGGAATGATTCTTGAAAGTGTATTAATTCACATTTGTTTTCTAGAATAGCATTAGCCAATTTTTGGAGCGTATGAGTAATATTCAATTGAATTGGTGTATTTTTATAAAAAAAATAGCACGAACCCTTTAAAAAACGAATTGGAATATTATTAGATGTCACTACACTTTAATGGAAAATACAGGGTTCTTTAACAAGTGGTGTTATTTTGGTATTCACAGAAAAATGAAATTTTTTTGATATAAATGACTGGATTTTTTTTTATAATAAAGGGGAAGGTATGCCATGGAAACCACGACCACGCTTACAGGACCATATCCTTTTCATGAAATGTCCCATAACCAAATCGGCTGCCCTATCTCCTCGATAGCCTCAAGAATTCTATTTTTGAGGTCTTGATTCGGCGCTGGGCTGTTGGCGTACATTTTACGTGGCCCCAATGGAAGAAGTCGCAAGGTGTTAAAACACATTTCTCGATGGAATTCCGCATCATTTTCATGCATTTCAAGGACCCAATCAGCCAAGACACGACGTTTTTGATCGGCCGGCTTGAGTTCTTGTGTTAACTGATCTTTACAAGCTTTAAGATCCAAGTCTTTATGCAAAATACGATGTAATGACGTTTGTGGAAAGCCCAATTCCAAAGAACGACAAGGAATGGATAAACCTGGGGTTTCTTCAACAATTTGGGCTATTCTCAATTGTTCTTGAGCGACGTGCACTGGTTTTATTCTTCACAATACTAACTTGTCCCAACAGTTCGAATTTTTACACGAATTTCTGTATTGCCGTCCGACAGGATGCTTCACGACGACCCAAAAATGCTTTTGTTTTGCGAACTGTGACTGTAAGATTTTCACCATTTTTGTAGGGAATTTTAATAACTTCAATGCATTGTTGAGGCTTAAATCGTTCCATTTTTAGTAATGACGTATTTTCAACTTTTCAAATTTCAAAGAATAAAAGCTTCAGAAGTGACAGATACCGAAATAACGGGTGATTCAAAATAAAACCTCTCGTTGGATATCCCTTTATAAGGGCACAAGCAACAAAGGCAATCGGCCTGAAAATTTTTATTTTCTTTCATGTATGAAAGAAAATTATAAAAAAAAAATGTTCCCCCTCAGCCTCGACAGATGGCGTTTCAATCAAAAAGTACTACAACGACCACACACAAACAATCTTGTTTTTCATTTAGAATTTGTGTTGCTCAGAAATAAATTACTAAAAATTACAAAAAAAATTATAGCAGCTTTATAAACCTTTGTTAAGAAAATGGTGTGATTTTTTTTTTGCATTTTCATAAATTTTTCTGATTTTTTGTATTTTCTTACAGATTCATAAAGTTATTATACATTTTTATGAACACGGGGATTAGTATTTGGAGCGGAAATATATCACTGTACTATTGACTATTTGTGTTCAATTTTTCAATACTACTTTTTTTTTGCATAAATAAAAAAATGTCGCAACCTATCAATTCTTTAAAATTAAAGTTGTAAATAAGACACCACACGACTGATTTGTTGTCCATGTGTCATGACAGCGTAGACCAAAGGACCTTTTGTTCCCCTGCTATGCTCTTAGAACGAGTTTCATCGCTTTAAGCCAACTGCTTGAAAGAAATGGTCACTGCGCCGTATCTCGATACAATGTTCTACCTCTAAATTATGTAAATGGTCGCAAAAAAGCTGTTAAGCTGTTTTTCATGCTTGACGTGAAACCATTAGAGCAGGTTGAGTATCCCAAAAATATGCACTCAGCCTTTTCTATCAATTCGCTACCGTTCCTTCAACCCACAGCAAACATTTATAAGTTTCCATCATTTTTTTTTGGATGGTTTTGTTTAGAAAAGCTGCCATGGTTGAGGAAATTGTCCTGGGGCAAAATTTTAATCTCTATGTAAATTTTTTTATCTTCACCGAAACACAGCTGAAATTTTCCATAGTGAATTATGCAAATAATTGTAAAGACGTTGGCGAACAACGGAAAAGAAACTTTCAAAGTTATATCAAAGAGTTATTAAAATATCACTGAAGCAACAACGAAACGTAGCAGTAGGTTGGAAAGCAAAAATGGCATCATTATTATTTTAAAGAGGGACTGCCGTCCAATGATATTGAAATACGCATGGCATTTTTTTATTTTTGGGTTTTACTATGAGTTTTTCTTTATGAGCTATGTAAAGGGATGTGACATAAGGATATGCTGTGATCACAGGAAATTAATGAATACGTGAACTTACTTTAATTTTCAGATTTGCTATCCGGTGTTTTAAGACAAATCTTGTTGACAGTTGTAATGAAATATTGATGGTACAGAATTGTTATCAGTGTTCACTAATCCTTAGCTTGATATAAGACAATCTGCAAAGATGCATCGAAATCGGTTCATATTCTTATCATACACTTTCATTTCAGCTTTTGCTGGAGATGTTGTATATTTCAAAGAAAATTCTCTCGAAGCCGCCATCTGTTTTGGATGTTCTTACAGTTTCGGGTAAGGACATCCAAACATCAAATTTGGTCCACATACAAAGAAAAAAAGTGAATTTAATAGATTTGCTTTATCAGTTCGCCTAGTCCAAAAGGCTTTCCATTGCATATAATGAAAGTGAAAACAAACGAAGTGTATCTCATTTTAATCTCAATGAAACAAAACTGCTCTCTATGCCGCCATATATATTTTGGGTGTTCTTACCAGAAGGACTTGGTTCCATCTGCAAACATTAAACATATTCTTTATTCACTCTCCTAGTCCAATTGCCTTTCCATTTCATATTAGCTACATTTTAAATGAAAGTGATAAAAAAACGGTGTGAATCTCATTTGCTGGCTCATTTTCCTTTGTATGGCCTCCTCCAATATATTGCCAGCATATATGTATGTCCATATGTATTTATGTACATTGTGGTCTTTATTAGAGAATTTCAAATGAATTGGAAACAATTGCGGATTCTTTTTATTTTGTATTTACAGCACAAGTAAACAGATATTTATGTATAGAGAAAACTAAAACATGCTAAAGAGAAATATATAAATAATGTATGACAGCATTTGCAATGATATTCTTTTCTATTCATGTCAAATTGAATTGTTTCACATGCAGACATACCGTGAGAAAAAAGAGATGAATTGTACGAAAAGGATTGGAAATATAGCAAATACACACGAAAAAAGAGACCGCAATACAAACAGTAATATGGTGGAAGGACGTTAAAGATAAATCAGCAGCGCCGGTGAAAGTTTAACAAAACTTGTCCCAAGGAGAGATAGCGCAGTATCTCATCAAAACTGTAACGAAGATGAACGGAAATTCAAATTGGCATGTGGCATACGACACTGAGATTAGGCGCTACAAATGCAGGTTGTTGCAAGTGAAATAATTAAATTCGCGAAATAAGAAGTCTAGACTTTGTTAAACGATTTGTTTTTGTGAAAAAACAGCACTCTGATGTTGCCTCCTATAAATGCAATAAATTGTTATTTACAGAGAGAATAATTTTATTTTTTTTTGGATTGTGTTAGCGGGGGGAAATTCTTGTATCGGAAGGAGTGTCTGTTGACATTTGTTTCGAATTTCAGAAAACACAGTTGCTGAAAGAATATTCCGAATTTCTATAGTGTTCTTATAGTGTGACATTCGATCAACCGGCCACTTGACAACGAACGGCTGAAAGTTCCTGGAAAGCCAGTTATTTCGGCTAAATGCTCTCACGTTAAAATATCTATAGAATAGCAATATAAAGGGTTATCCATTTTGCGTTTTCGAAAGTAAACGTAAATAAAACACATATAAAATATGTTTTTTCATGATATTTCTTTTTTATTATAAAGTTTGAACGTTGACATTATGTGTGAAACACTACAACATTTAAATGACCACCACGCAAAGTGTGGCCAGCATTGATTCTTTTGAGGTAATTTTGGACAACTTTTTGGCACATATTGGGCGGAATCTCAGCCATAACTTGACGAATGTTGGTTCTTAAGTGCTCAAGAGTTAAAGTTTTATCAGCATAAACACGGTCTTTCGCGTAACCCCACAAAACAAGAGTGTAATGGTGTCAAATCGCAAGATCTTGTTGAAACCGCATATTCTCCAAGTCGTATTCTTCAATAGCAGGCAAAAAAAAGTCGGTTATCATACGACCATAACGCTCCGAATTGACGGTGACAGTCGTTCCCTCGTCGTTTTCGAAGAAGTAACGTCCAATCACACCTTCCGACCAAAGAGCTCACCAAACAGTGACTTTTTGTGGCTGTAATGGCCTCTCTTCAATTACTTGAGAATTCTCAGAACACCACATACGACAATTTTGGTTATTAACATACCCACCGAGTGAGAAATATGCCTCATCGCTGAAGAAAATTTTGTTCGAAAAATCGCCGCCCAATGTCTGTTGTTCAAGCAGCTGACTTCAGTTGTTGTGTGAGCTGGACTTTATATGAATGTAGATGTAGATCAAAATGAAAAATACGCCATAATTTGCCGTAAGACAGTCCAAATTCCTGAGAACGACGAAGAATCGACACATTCGGGTCGTCGGCAACACTTTCACTAACAGCAGCGATATTTTCAGCGGAACGAGCGAAACGATGATGCACAGGCTTCACAATATCTGTAACCTCTCCAGTCTCTTTAAATTTCTTCAAAATTTTTTCAATTGCTTGTTGGACGATTATGTCATATCTCACGACATGTGGCTGTGCCAGAATCATCATTTTTGTAGTAGGTTTTTTTTTAAAAAATTTTACGCGTTGTGTGATAGTTAAGCGATCCATTTTCGTCAATGTCAGACTTCCAACTGAGAAAAGAAAAAAAATTGGGTAAACAACTTAGTTTGACTGATGTCGAATTCCACTTTTGAATGGAAAAATGGATAACCCTATACAACCCACATTACGAAGATGCTGTAGGGCGACAATAGAGTTCGGTACCCTACCATCACCGCCGCTCTCCTCTGTACACGGTCTAGCAGCTGCAAAGGTATCTTTGGAGTCTCTGCCCATATACGGCAGTTTTATTTCATTTTAGGTCGGATGTACCAGTGTAAATATTGATGAGATCAGATGGGGTGAAATATGTCTTGCATCGCTTTAAAAAGCCTATACACTTGAATGGTTTTTTCGACAGCGAGCATCACCCTGTATCTTCATGCCCAGAATATAAAAAGTATCTAATACGTCGATATTCACACCATCCATAGAGATTGACGTCGGTGCTGGCTCAGTGGAACGTTTGTGCGACAACAAACAGCACTGGGTCTTGCACGCTGTAAAATCGACTCTGTTCGTTTGGGCCCACTCACAAATCGTCGCCAAACCGCGGTCATAGAGCATGAGCGGCCCTAGTGTGTCTAACTATCGCAGTTTCATATCCCAATAAGTATATCATCAACATTTTTCGGCGGCCCTTTCCGCCTGTTAAATGTGGGCGACTTTGCGAGTAATCGAATGGAATATTCTGGAGAAAAGGCTTTATCCATTCCTGGCCAACATAAAACAAAATCACTCAGTCAGAGCATCTCATGTGGTAGAGTGCCAGCAAAGTCGTCATAAAACACAACATTCCGCATGCATCATAAATTGTCCATCCCTTTTTATGATGCACCGCATACAGCCCAACATTCGTGCGAATAGTTTGAAAACTTTTGAAGACAATAAAGTCAACACTCGACGACTCGATGGCATGGCGTACATAAATTGAAGTGTTCACTTTTTCTTTAGCATGCTCGTCGTCCCGTTGCGACTTTGCGCAACGGATTAAGTAAACATTACGTCGACGTTGAAGAACATCCGCTCAGTCAACCACTGCTCGCAACTAATGCCGAATGCATAACAATGAACTATCATCGATAATATTGACTTGTGTTTGAACTATTTACCCGATTCCCATTCTCTGTCTCCACTTGCGGTATTGCAGTGCATACACACACACACACACACACATCTGCAGACGTAACAAATTGTCGTAAATTTTAAAGTTACAACTGCAATGGTTGCTTGTTTTATATCTTTTCTGCTGGCAACTGCTCGAACAGCAGACGGCAGAATGGGAATCCTTACATGACTAATGGGAATTCATATGTAGGTTTATGTAAATGCATTGTGTAATATCCTCTTCGGAGGTGTACATATCGATGTATGTACGTACATATATCTGAGTAGGGGCCCTGGTGCATGCACACATGCCAGGGTGAGCAGGCACTGCTTTTAAGGATGTGAAGGCTGTGCTGGGAGTGCTGAGAGTGTACGGCAATCGTCTTGTACATTACTTTCATATTTATATACTGAGCACAATTATTCGCACGAATTTATAGCAGTTAGTGTGGCTTTATTGAGATTTAATATTGCCCAAAAGTGCAATATGATGCATCGAAACTCAAAGTGGACTACTCCACCAAAACAAAAAGTTAGTTACACCCATTTTCCACAAAAATAAAAAATGCATGGAATTTATTTTCGAAAATGTTTGATGTCGCTTTCTATATTACAAAAATATTTTGTGTGAGCGATTGAAGACAAAAGTCGTTGTACTGATTAATTTAGATCGCTTTAAACTAAAACTTCCCAATATGCCAAATACTGTAGAATCTTACTGGCGATTCCACAGTCATGAACCGAATATAATTCAGTGGTATTAAGTAACACGATTCCGCGAGTCAATTCTTATGTCCTCAAGTCCTTTAATAAAACGGTCTTCTAAGAAGTCATAAGAAGCTTCTGGATACATTAGCGTGAATTAGAGCTGACTTCCCTGGACCAATCTTCAAACAGAATGACTAATGCATTTGATGGAGCCACACATTACAATTGGTTGTACAATTTGATCAAGTTGTAACGTGTGAGGTGAGGATGAAAATGAAAATATTTGATATCGAAAAATACCAAATGTAGTCAACTTTGGATATATTTCTAAAATATAACCAATTGTCCGATTTTTAATATAAACACTAGGGTGGAGTGAAAACATGCTTTTTTTTAATTTGAAAAAGTTAACCTCGGAAAGAGATGTAGTCTGGGGTCATAATAAGGGGAAAAATAAAGAAAAAAAAATTAAAAAATTTTTAGGGGTCGCGCCACTCCCTCGAAATTTGGAAATTATCGCTATTTTGGCGTTGATTCTAGAAAAATCCTAAAAATTAACGACTTAACTTATTCGAAATTTAAAAGTTTGAGCTTGTTCAGTGCCCAAACAAAAGTATTTGAGGCAAATGTGAGGATAATCGACTAATATTTGTAGCTTTGGTGGCGATTTCATTGTTGAGTCAATTTTCTGAAGAAGGGACGATTTGACTTATGTTACTTTTTGAAATTTTTGAACAATGAAAAATTTTTTTTTTAAATTTTGTCATGCCCTTATTTCATTGTTTACGCTATTGCAAACATTTATTGACATAAAACTTTTTAGGATTTTTTTTCTTTATTTTTCCCCTCATTAGGACCCCAGACTACATCTCTTTCCGCGGTTAACTTTTTTTTTTTTGAATTTCACTCCACCCTAATAAACACATTAAAATTATCCCTAGCCTCCTTGCCTACACCCAGTTTTTTACAGATCTCAAAAATGTGTCACAGTCGAAAACCGTCGGCACATTCTCACCTTTATTAAATTTGTGATTTTTCAACTGAAGGACCAGGTAGATTCTGTGTTGAAAAACTTTTCTAAAAACAAAAAATGCTATTGTGGCTTTTTAAAACAATGTATTCCTTCGTTTTTTTTTTGTATTCCTTCATGGTTTGTGTTTTCTGTGTACACTTTTACAACTGTGGAAGAGAAAATAGCACCGAAACTTTTGGCGTCTTAAGAAACAAATGTGACCCCCCCCACCCCCTCCATCTGACATTTGTAAAACTGTTTTTCATTCCCCTGCCTTTGCATTACATATTTTCTAATGTAAAAGTTTGAATAGCAATTAACAAGTTACTTAACATTTGATGGAGGCAAATAATATTTTGTTTCAGATTTATTTCCAGTTCGGCCCAAAAAATGCCTTTGTTGCAATACAACAATTTGTTTATTGTACACGAAGGACCAAGTTACTTATTTCATTTGGCTTGTCAACCGAGTGTCAAGCTGGAAAAGTTATGGCCATCCGCACTCACACACACACACACGCCACCACCCGGCACAGTAGTCGGTTTTGGGCGAAAGGTTGTGCGGATTGCGGATTGTTGGAATTTCGCTGAACTGCTCAACATTTTAATTAATATTTTTAGCTATACAACAATTCATTTGTTGTTGTTGTACTTGAGCTGTAGTTATTAGCAGTTTACTGGGTGTACGACAATATTTGCTTGACATCTTGACTTGAATTGTGAAACTAATCAACTGAAATGTCCAAATCAGCGGAAATTAACTTTCAAAAGTATGTTCAACAGTTTGGTGAGAGATCCAAAGCAACAACGCTAATTAGACATGGCGACAATTACCAGATTCCGATACAGGGGAGGCAGTGATAGTATTTATGAGGCAGTGAGTCTGTCTCTTTAATATGACTTCATAAATATATTTAAATATTAACGTCAAAAGGTTCACTTGTCACAGAAGAATTTATGATTTATGTTGTTTGTCTTGGTGGCATTCAGATGAATATTCAAGAAGCACTTAGATCTGTTCGTGCTGTCTCAGTGTAGAACACTAAGGATGTTGATGTCATCATCCCTTTGGTGGTTCAGACAATACAAGTTATGCTGTGGAAATAAATGGAGTAATGGAATTGTAGTGGAGAGAGAGAGAGCTAGAGATTTTCATTTGAACACTGATACTTCAATCGATGTATCGTATTAACGATTGGGTGGCCTAAAATATATCACCCTAATGTCATTAACAACTTGTGCTGAAGCGGTAACTACGAGTAATTGGTACAGTGAAGAGGATACCAGGCCATGGAATACAATACTCGTGACTAATTCCTCAGAGACTCACGATACGTCTGTTTAATCTTAACGAATGTGCGAACCAAAAATTGAGCTTCTGTAACAATAGAATCAGCATTCCAATTACATCCTCACGATGTCATTGTTTTATCGAACACTCCGCACAATGGTTTAAATTCAATTTCAGTCGGCTAAAGTTCAATAACTTTTGATGTACTAATTGAGATCTGTTTCGATCCAATTTCAAGCTCGCTTTAAAGCGGAAAAGTACAATTTACGGGTCACCAAATCATTAGTCAACTCCCGACTTCTTTCATTGGAATTTAATTTTCATGACATGAACAAATACACAGACTGTGAAAGGAGAATATCTGGCATGAGTACCCAAACTATTTTGAAGAACACAAACTATATATGTCGTCTCATTTTAGAGATATAGAGGAACAACATCGGGTGGTGTTTCAAAGCCATGCCGTATCATTGATATGTTCCTGTTCGAAGTGGTTAAGATCACGTATGGGAAGGAATTTTTTTGTGGGACCAAAGATAATTAAATTATTGAGTCGCTTGAGCTCAAATGTATGTTCGTAATATCTGGGTCCAGAGTACGCAATTGTATGTGGTGGCGATCAGTGCCCCGGCCGTATGGAGCTGAAACTGGAGACTTGGTCTTAAATCTGGTACCACTGTTGGTCAAGAACCCTACGAAACTTGTTCTGGCTTGGTCAACAGATGTGGACCTTCGTGGAGTATCGTGATGGTTGTGTTTACATCCAAATCGCGGCATGGGTTTCCGTTCGGTATGAAGTTTCGTTGCAACCGGCAAAGGTGTTATATATACAAAGGTGTTATATTGACATGAATCGTCGAACAAGAGGGAAGTTTTGATACCATATATCTGTGGTTTTCACGAATAATCGCTTAAGTACATTTAGGGGATTTTGATTTGTTGATGTCAAAGTGCTACATTTTCAAAAGGCTTTTCATTAAAGTAAACTTTTTTTAAAATACAAAGGATTCGTTACTCTGTTTTCTTTGTTAATAACAACTTAAGTTAATATTTTTACAGAAGATGCAATTTTAAAAATTATTTGTTTTCGCTCTCCTGAGAAGTTTTCTACATTATAAGTTACGTTGTTATTTGTGAAAACCACAGATACATCATGCTTAATATTGGTTCTGGCGGGATGGTATCCATCTTCTTTTAGCCTAAGGGGCGATGGCTATTAGGTACAACACCTTGCCACTCAATAAAAGAAAGGGCGGGGACTCATCTGACTTCTATGAGCTAAGCACGATATAATTTGTTTAATTACTGACGGAGACCTACGAAGCCTGTTCTACAGGAGTTGTATTGGGTTTCGACGTCACTCTCCTGATTCGCTGAAAAATCGCAAATATTCTCACAATATAAGCGTAGATATCCTCGTCTCCAGATTGCACTAGAAATCGTTGGACCTCATAACTCCTGACTCACTGTAAATATTCCCGCTGACCCGATTAGGATGTATTGTGGCCATTGTCTATTTCCTCCCCATGTGAAGTGTTTTTCAGGCGCCCCGGTAGGCGAATTGGTAGCGTGGGGGTTGTGGGTTCTAGCCATATGGTCTGCGTCACCCGGTTTACCCTTGGACCCATAATTAGAATATAAATTTACATTGTATTGCATTGTAATTAAATTAAAAAATGTTTTTTTGTTACGTCCAACCTTTAAGTCAGATAATGTACTAAAACCGATTAGATTTAGTATTTCCCAAGAAGATAAATCTTCGGTATATTTCACAATGCTCTGGAGGAGAAGGAAGCTACAGGTCCCATTAGTTGCATCGTTGTCCTACAACCATTAGTATGTATATTTACCCTCGACACTGATTCACTGACTCTGTCACGCAGTACGTAGGAATTTAAATAGGCATTCTATAAATAACTAGTAAGTTGTAATGCGCCTATGGCGCCCGTTAATTTGCTTGAGAAAGTATTTGTTACTTAATTTTAAAAATTTTGTAAAAAATATTTTGAGAAAACTATTTTGTAAAAAAAAATTTTGAAAAAAAATAAAATTGGAAAAAAAATTTTGTTAAAAAAAACATTTTTGTTGAAAAAAAAAATTTGTTGAAAAAAAAAATTTTTGTGGGAAAAAAAAAGATTGGTGGAAAAAAAAATTTTGTTGAAAAAAAATTTTCTTCTTGAAAAAAAAAATTTTGTTGAAAAAAAAAATTTTGTAAAAAAAAAAATTTTTGTTGAAAAAAAAATTTAGTAGAAAAAAAAATTGTAAAAAAAAATTTTGGTAAAAAAAAAATTGGGGAAAAAAAATTTGGGGAAAACACAATTTCTGTACAAAAAAAATATTATTTTTTTTATTATTATTATTTATAGAATTATAGAATTCCTATTTAAATTCCTACGTAGTGCGTGACAGAGTCAGTGAATCAGTGTATCAGTGAATCAGTGTCGAGGGTAAATATATATTAAGATAATAATAAAAAAAATAATATTTTTTTTTTGTACAGAAATTGTGTTTTCCCCAAAATTTTTTTTTTCCAAAAATTTTTTTTTTTAAAAAATTTTTTTTTTTTACAAATTTTTTTTTTTTACAAAATTTTATTTTCAACAACATTTTTTTTTCGACAATTTTTTTTTTCAACAAATTTTTTTTTTCCACAAAAATTTTTTTTTTCAAGAAAAATTTTGAACAACATTTTTTTTTTTCGACAATTTTTTTTTTTTCAACAAAAATTTATTTTTTCAACAAATTTTTTTTTTCCACAAAATTTTTTTTCCATATTTCAACGGGCGCCATAGGCTTATTACAACTTACTAGTTGACAATAATCGGGTAGTAAGTCATGCCATAGATCTGAACTATAACACCGTGTTACAAAAAATAGATTTTTTTCTGTCCTATGAACCAAATGCACAAATTCGGAAAGAGGTGAAAAAATAAAAATACACGTGTATCGGCGATTTTCATGTAAAATATTTTTAAAAAATAGATTTTTATCAATTCTCAGATTTTCCTATTTTTTTTTTTACACACACAGGCCACTAAGAGCTTCATACTTCAAACTTTAAAAAAAAAAAATTCTGACGTGTACATGAAAATCGCCGATACACGTGTATTTTTATTTTTTATTCCCTTTCCGAAAAAGTAAATTTGGTTCATAGGACAGATTGTGTGTAACACGGTGTAATGACCTATTAATCATGTAGTTATTGTATGCCAGCAGAGATTCGGTTAGCTTAGGCCATAGGGATCGGTTAAAAAACTTTCTGGGCATTCACGATATAAATTATCCAATATACATATTTTCAGAAGCCGATTAAGATTAAGTTTGGTGCTGCTCTGAGGACAATACGAGACTTACCATGTTATCTGTTCCTTCCACATCAATGTTTCCGATCATGAAAGAGTTTCAAGCGGTGTGAGTTCTTAGGACACTTCCATATTTCTTCTAACTCTAAAATGATTAAGAATCACAGCTGTCTAAATGTTTACATACGAGTAAAATGGTATTGGTATTGTTAAAAAAAATACTTTACATTATCCTTAGTCACCATCTCAGCAGGCATTAATATCATAGATATTATATGCTTCAATCACACAAAACAACTCAGGTCCGAATCCGTTTAATAACATCACACATTTTACAGGGATGCTTTCACCTCGTAATGTCATTCCGACATTTTCATTATGAAGGCATTGTAAAAACGTTTCTAAATCTATTCGTATTCGTTGACAACCGCCATGATAACCCAGCTCCTGATCACTAAGAAGAGATTTTAGATCGTGCACACACCTTTTCCGATTGTTCCCTAATGGTTTGCCTTCAGTTTTATGCTATGCGTTTTGGACTAACTAAACATACACTTCACATCATAGAAATAACAGAAATGTATAGTACAAACATTTATAATTATGTTTATTATGTCACTTTATTATCCTAACTGCTGTACTACTCTCATATATTCGGTTTTTTTTTCTGTTTTAGCTTTTCATGTTTTATTTTATGTTTATTCATGCCATTCAACCAGTAGTCCTTACTGTCATTTTTTGTTTTAGACCCCGAGGTGAAAATCATTCTGCGACCGTCATTTTATGCTCCCAACGTTTTTTTTCTTCTCATTTCTGCACACTATTATATGTTTAACATTTACACACACATACACAAACACAATGTGCAGCGTGCTGAGCAGGCAAAAAAAAACTTGAATGTAGGATTTCGTACAAGAACGGGTGTGTTTGTGTGTGTACAATTTATCCCTTGGCACCCACTTGTTATCCTTTTCTCCGCTGTGGCTCCTGCAACAGCCGCCATTGCCAGCCAACACTGTCACCAAACACAAAAGCCCAGCAATGTTCGTGGGACTGCGAGAGTATTTGGTCTTTTCCAACTTAACGTAACAGAATGAACCTTAACACTCTCGTCTACACACACACACATGTGTAGCGTGTACAGTTTGTACACATCCATGTGAGTATGTTTGCCACGTCGTACTGGCACACGAGTACATTTTGGCCACTTGTACGCTTTGTAACATTTTCCATTTTCCGTGCACTGTGGTGGCAAGACATGACGGGTGACTCTAATTGTGGACATTCGAAACTAGTGCGTCACAATTAGGACACAAACGACACGTGAGATTCGAGCGAATAGAGGACATGGTGGCAGACTGAATATTCGTCAAGCCAAAAGTAAGTAAGAAGGCTAAGGAACTAAGCCAGACATTCGTTGCTATCTAATGAAACAAATCAAGCAAAGCGGTTAGATTTAGATCAGACATGCAAGGGACCTTTAGCCTTCGACAGCCCGAGCATATGTGAGAAGAGATGATCTGTGAAGCTTCATGTACTCACTACTCTTTGAATGCCTAAAGTGGATAAACGAGTTTTTCATCGTAGGGTTCTCTGAGATTTACGATTAACAGGAAGTGAGCAATGGGCTGTCTCTGTTAGTTAGTCTGCTGCCAGAAATTTCGAATATTCAGAAATCAGAATTTCATTTAATGTCCCACAGAAAATAGTCCCAAATGTTTGCAAGACTCTGTCAAATGTACCCAATGCGAACATTTATTTTCTTTAAAGTCACTGTGCAACATTTATATATGTGAGTGTACGCACACACATACATGTGTATGTAAATAATTTACATGGGACAAAGGGCGAGACAAACGTCCCCTGGCAATGAGTATCCTTTGCTCCGCCCGTGCCCGTGCCCGCGCCAATGGTAGTGACCGTAAACATATAAACATTCATTTTACGAGCACAACATAACATGCTACAAAACGCTATGACGCCGTGTTCCGAGTGCTCTATGCCTTTATATTTTTATTTTAATGAATATTAATATTGTCGTAACATTTTCACATAGTTTACTAAAGTAGTTTAAAGCCCTAATTATAGCCCATCTTGAAGCGGCTGCTGCAAAATGTCTAAGCCGTAACGAGTGCACAGTTCCCCGGAGACCTTTTATTACGGCATCGTTAACGAAGGCTCCGTTGTTACCAACACTAATTAGACACATCAGAAAGGCCATAGTCAGATCGTACAGAGAGTTCTGGAAAAAAAAAATCCAACAACCAACATAGAAATGGGACATGGAACAGAAGAGTTAAGGAAATATATGTCAAGAACATGTTTCGAATTAATTGGAGGTTACAGCGAAACATTTATGACATTTATGTGGTGGGTGGGACCTAAGAGTTGTTGATTGCCTGAAATTACTAATTCTTAGCAAGTTTTAAAATTTAGTGGTTCGAAAGGTTTCAATCGAGTGGCCCAACTTAGAACTTATAGGGCCAGCTCAGAAACAATTGTCAACAGTCTATGGCTTAATGGCAAACGATCGCTGAAAGTCCCAGTACATTTTAGTGAGGTCGTTTTTCTTTCAGCATTTGGCTCAATCTCATCGATTATAATCGATAATTATTATAATCGATTACAATAATAATTATGTTTGGTGGACAGGGCCAGTAATGATTTCGCTCATACCCTACCCAGCTAATCGCACCAATTACACTCCAGGTGTTTCTTTTCCATGACTTGGCTCTCGTTAATGAAGCCTGATCACTTGACCGTCTTTCGGTTACATTAGTGAATTCACTTTTCATTGCCTGTTAGTGACATCAGACAAATCTTTTTTTCTAATTTTGATGTTAACTCTCCCATATTCTAAGATGATGTTCAACCTTACGATATAAGGTTTTTCATCTGATCAAGGACGGTCCTTGGTCAAACAACAGGACCACACTTTATAGAAGTTTTGTTTTACGTGAAGAAACCCCGAATATTGTGTTTCTTTTTTTCCAGACCATCCCTAATTTGACATTGACTAATCTCTGTCTTAAATATAAGCAGACCTACAGAAAACTAGCAGGCATCTCTAAATTTTATTTTCATTGCACTCTTCAATTGCATAATGTATCTAATATGTCCTTTAAAGAAAACAACAGTTCCCAGAAATCTCAAAAACATGTTTGATATTTTTGGTCGGTTGCCGCAACCGTTACTAGTTCCATTCGTCGGAAACAAGCGTGTACGAAGTTTCGTGTGGAGTAAAATTAAGTGGAAAAACGAGCAAAAAAAAAATTACAATTGCAAATAACACTAGTCAACAGTCAAAATGTACTCGGGATGCGATAATTTTTTCTGTGTAGATAACCTTGACATGAGCTCGAAAAACGCAATAAAAATTTTTTTTTTCGTTTGGTTTTTGTTTTCTTTTTTTTTTTTAAATTTTAAAAAATTTTTTTTGGTTAATTTGTTTCGTCCGGCATAACTCGGGAACCACAAGCCCGATTTAATTGATAAATTACAATTCCCTTAATCTGTTCATATATTCTTTTCCTATACAAGCAACAGTTTCCAAGTTAAAAATGAATATATAAAGGAAAAAAACTTATTTTTTGCCTAAAGATTTAAATTTTTTTTTTTTAAAAAATCCATAAAAAATCCAAAATGAAAAAAAATTTCAAATCTTATTACTTTTACGTAAAGTCACATAACCTATGAGCAAAATGAGACAAAGATCATGAAAATCGATGCACGCGTTTCGCTTTTATTCGCAATTGAGTAAAGGTATGAATTTCAAAAATCAAAAAAAGTCATATATTTTTGTCACCCAACAAATTTTAATTTTTTTTGTAATAAAAAAGAAAAAACCTTACCATAGACAAAGTTGTGCATATGTCGAGCAAATTTTTGAAATTCATACCTTTACTCAATTGCGAATAAAAGCGAAACGCGTGCATCGATTTTCATGATCAAATTAACCAAAAAAATTTTTTTAAAATTTAAAAAAAAAAAAAAAAAAAAAACCAAACGAAAAAAAAATTTTTTATTGCCTTTTTCGAGCTCATGTCAAGGTTATCTACACAGAAAAAATTATCGCATCCGGAGTACATGAAATTTTTTTCATTTTGTTGAGTAGTGTAATTGTCTCTGTTAGTCGAGTTCGATATCATTGATTACACCGTGTTACAAAAAATAGATTTTTTTCTGTCCTATGAACCAAATTTACTTTTTCGGAAAGGGTATAAAAAATAAAAATACACGTGTATCGGCGATTTTCATGTACACGTCAGAATTTTATTTTTTAAGTTTGAAGTATAAAGCTCGTAGTGGCCTGTGTGAAAGCCTTTGGACCGATTTTTAACCCTTTTTCAGTGATCCAATCGAGCTAATTTTTGGCAGGCAGACTCGTGGAAATGTCTGTATCACGTCAAATTTTTTAAAAAATAGATTTTTATCAATTCTCAGATTTTCCTACATTTTTTTTTTTTAAATGGTTTTCGTTTTTTTTAAGGTTTCAGTTCAAAAAACATTTTTTTTTCGGAAGCTGCCACACTTCTGCATAATAAAAATTATGGTGGACGGCCGTGGTGTTCGTCTAGGTTCAAAACCGGGTAAGACCATCAAATATTTTTCAGCAGCTTCTTCTACCTCATAAATACTGTCTATTTACGGGTAAGCGAGTAATCTCTGAGCCATGTAAAACTTCCCTAGAAAAGCATTAGCCGTTCGGGGATCCGGCTTTAAACAGTAGGTCCCGGTCAGTGTGTATCCACAATTATATCGCACACAGCTCACTGATTCGAGAGAAGTTCCACATCTGTTCCTTCATGGATTATTAGGGAAAATAAGTAAGTAAAAATTAGGTTAACTTTAAAAACGAATATACATTTTTTAAAGAACTATGGACCAACTTAACCCTTTGACCAATGAGACCGTCAACAGGCGGTCATCACTAACCTCCATTTCTAATGGTTAAAGCGTTCGACTTCAGTGATTAAAGGGTTCATTCACTTCGAAATAGGGTTACTTAACATTTTCATTATTACATTCCACCTTAATTTTGTTAATTAATATTGTATAAGTTGAGATATTGTGGGTAAGTAGAAAAAGGGTGTTCTAGAGGCCAATGACTTCAAAAACAGACAAATTGGTTTCTTTGAGACAAAAACATCGATGTGTCACACTTTAATGTCCGACTGTAAATGGTGACTATAGGAGCGCGGCAAAAAATAAATAAAAATTAGTTTTTCCAAAACTTCATATTCAAAGTGTACAGCGCACTGTTTTTTATGTTTGCCCTAATGGGACACATCTTTTGAAAAATTCAATTCAGAAATTCAATGTTACTTTTCTTCCGCTTGTGTCTCTTCTGCGCCACAGGAGATGCTGCTACAGTCGACATGTGTAAAGAGAAGCAACAAAAAGCGTTGCTGCAACACGTTGCTTCAACGAATGCCATGCCGTGTGTATTAAGGTACTCTTAACAATTACCTTACAACACCTGAGGCTATTAGCGTTGTTTTTCTTTTTGGGCACCGAAGCAGATACCACTAAAATCACTAGCAGCATGAATATATTTGCCAGTCTTCTCATATTTCAGGACAAGTATCATATTTCTGAGAGAAGAACTTGAGAGTATGTCTTATCTATCGGTGTATATACCACATTTTTCCTCAGCAGCCTTCCAACGGAAGGGTGTAATTTATATTTCTTCAAGAGAGACTCTGAACAGAAACAGCAGCCTTCGAAACAACTCAAGGATCATTGAAAGAAGACAAAGAATAGAGGAAAAATGACGAAACAATTGCGTGACACAGGAAGCGGTAAAAAAAAAACCCTAAAAGATCATAATTTACTCAGGTATGTCAGCAAGAGGTGATGGCTTTTGTTTTAGGACTGTTTTCCATTTCCAGAGTGTTTGTGGCTGTGAATACTTATGCTGCTTCCACTGATGCCACTTCCGTCTGGCTGTTTTGCTGCATTTGCCAGTTGCCAGGATTACGAGTTGAACTATTGTTGGCGGTTGTTTATCATTGTGTTGCCTCCTTGCCATGGCCAATGTCTTCGGGTGCCGGTGTTCAAGTTGTGACGAAAATGAAAGAAAAACAACCGTAACATCTCTGTGTGTGTGGGTGTGTGTGTGTGTCTGTTGTGCCGGAGAAAAGCGAAGTGAAAAAGCTAATTTATGACAACACGAACACGAAAGTGACACAACCGGAAATGTTAATAGACTTTCAGTGCCGTGAGCACGTGTGTGTATGTGCTCGAAAGTCTATCAAATTTGGGACTCACACACACACAGCATCGTATTCTTTTTGTTGTTGCTAGTCTGATTGTCATTATTATTATGGAAGAGAGTCATCAAGTTGACGCTGGTTTATGCTGGCGGTAAATGCCCGGCAAAGTTGGTGGGTGGTAACCATTTCGTGGCACATAACAAGTACTAATGTTGACAAATTAATCACAGGACCAAGAATAGGCGAAGAAATTTACATCTTAACTTTGACTTGCTCTCTTTCACATGCACCCACCCACTCACACACACACCTAAAAGATGTCATTACGAAAGTGTTCATGTATGTGTGAGTGAGTTTGTTTTAATATCATTCTCC
Organism: Hydrotaea cyrtoneurina; assembly: GCA_958296145.1. Lineage (NCBI taxonomy): Eukaryota > Metazoa > Arthropoda > Insecta > Diptera > Muscidae > Hydrotaea > Hydrotaea cyrtoneurina. The sequence goes on along the minus strand of OY282515.1, from coordinate 8,488,026 downwards.
CCCTTCGCCAAAGGGAAAAGAGCAATAAAACTTTATAAAAGGTTCAGTCCTGTAAATTGGGGTAAATTGTAGACGAATAAAATCACCAAACAGCAGCATCTTATCATTCCAAAATACTCACACACTCACTCAGGGACATTTAAAATGAAGTAAACTGAAGAAAATTGGATGGCGGGTTAAGTAATTTGTTTTTTAAACTCACAGACACGCTCATGGACATGTACATTTGGAAATGTCTAAAAAAAAGGTCCACAACATTACCGAAATTCATAAAACTTTTTGCATTTTATGTTGGAAAATTCGTGAGGCTGTGTTTTTTTTCCTTTCTTTCTACATTACTTTGTGGCTAAAATTATAATAAAAAGTATTACTGCCGTTGTTGTTCATGGTGTCTTAAAATTGTTCATACGCCACCAGCTTTCAAATGTTTAACGTCCCCAATACCGTAATAACATTTTAAAACATAAATCAGGTTTTTGCAATAATTCGCTGCTTCTAAATGTATATACAATGTACTGACTCCGAACGGACACCTCGCTGAAGCGAACATTCCACATAAAAAGGAAATTTTTTTCAGTATCACTCCGATGCCCGCTAGTTTTCTGTAAGTCAGCGAATATTTAAGACGGAGGGAAAGTGCCAGAGAGTCGTCAATTAGGGATGGTCTCAAAAAAGAAACACAATATTCGGGGTTTCTTCACGTAAAACAAAACTTTGATAAAGTGTGGTCCTATTGTTTGACCGTCCTTGATCAGATGAAAAACCTTATATTGTAAGGTGGAATATGAGGGAGTTTTTTATCAACATTACAAAAAATGATTTGTCTGATGTCACTAACAGGCAATGAAAAGTGAATTCACTAATGTAACCGAAAGACGGTCAAGTGATAAGGCTTCATTAAGGAGAGCCAAGTCATGGAAAAGAAACACCTGGAGTGTAATTGGTGGGATTAGCTTGGTAGCTTATGAACGAAACTATTACTGGCCCTGTCCACCAAACATAATTATTATTGTAATCGATTATAATAATTATCGATTATAATCGATGATATTGAGCCAAGTTCTGAAAGAGAAATGACCTCACTAAAATGTACTGGGACTTCCAGCGATAGTTTACCATTAAGCCATTGACTGTTGACAATTGTTTCTGAGCTGGCCCTCGATTGAAACATTTCGAACCACTAAATTTTAAAATTAGTAATTTCAGGCAATCAACAACTCTTTGGTCCCACCCACCACATAAATGCCATAAATGTTTCGCTGTAACCTCCAATTAATTCGAAACATGTTCTTGACATATATTAGATGTTACTTAGAGCGCTTAACAAGCCAAATACTGGCTTATGTGCATGTCCATGGACATGAGGCGAACAAAATCTGCCTCCTCTTCTCAACCTAACCTAGAGGTTATTCCCATACATTCGCCGGTGGTTACGACGCGGAAAACTACTGATGAATATATACTTTTTTTATGTTCTTATTAGGATATGAATCTGGCTTTGTTGTGTGACAGTCGTACATACGAACTACCATACCAAGACCCCCAGAAAGTTTGCATTATTTGTCGTTGTAAACTTCTTATTAACTAGTAAGTTGTAATGCGCCTATGGCGCCCGTTGAAATATGGAAAAAAAATTTTGTTGAAAAAAAAAAATGTTTGTTAAAAAAAAATGTTTGTTAAAAAAAAAATGTTTGTTGAAAAAAAAATTTTTTCTTGAAAAAAAAATTTTTGTGGAAAAAAAATTTTTGTTAAAAAAAAAAATTTTCTTGAAAAAAAAATTTTTTGAAAAAAAAAATTTTTGTTGAAAAAAAAAATTTTGTAAAAAAAAAATTTTTGTTGAACAAAAAATATCTAAAAAAAAATTTTTGGTAAAAAAAATTTGGGAAAACACAATTTCTGTACAAAAAAAAATATTATTTTTTTTATTATTATTATTTATAGAATTTATATAGAATGCCTATTTAAATTCCTACGTACTGCGTGACAGAGTCAGTGAATCAGTGTATCAGTGAATCAGTGTCGAGGGTAAATATATATTAAGAAGATACTCATACGCCCTCGGGGCTTATTATGTTGGAGCTACAATATACGCTTGCTGGATAATTCAATTGGAGGCAATGCTCCTTTTTTAACGGCAGGCTTTAATGTGAATTCAGTGGCGTTACACTACTGTTTATATTAATTTCTTAATTTGTTAACTGGCAAACTTCTAATTAACCACGACTGGGAAAAAAACAACCATATCCCTGCCCAGCATTTCCCGATAACATCCGTGGTCGTCTTGAGAAAAAAAAATCGCAATCTTAATTAAATCAAAATAAACAAATTTCAAAGCAAAAACATATTGAGAACATACTGCCACACACTTACATACTCCCACTGTGTGTATGTCCTCCAGTAGTTGCGAGCCATGCAAAAACGAAAGCACCCGAAGTAAATCTGTGTACAAATCTAAATAAAAAGAAAAAAACACCCTTAGGTTATCATCCATCAAACTGTCGGAAGCAATTAGAAAATCAATCTTTTTCACATTAGGCTCATGATAGAATGTTGTGGCTGGACATGAATTATGTTGCACATGGTTTTATTAATTAAAACAAATACAAAACAAGAAAAACCCGCCATACCGAATGTCGGCCGAAAATCCTGAACAAATTCCTGAAAATATACGAGTTCGGTGTCGGACCAAAACAATGCAGAATGTAGAAAGTAAAAAAAAAAACACCCGCATGAAGGCCAATTCGCTGTTCATGTGGGATGGCGGGGAGTGGGGGTTAAATAACGAAAACTAGTGGGGAAATGGGAAATGAATCCCACGCATTTTATACATGAATCAATTTAGCAACAAATACTGTTTAGTATGCCAAGGCTTAAGCTTTAACACTTAACTAGCAGCCGGGCAGCAGAGTAAATGTAGTTCTTGGTGGAGTTACGAGAATGGTTCGGACGATAGACAGTGAAACTTACGAATTTTATTTATTCACTTGAACACTTGAACGACCAAATATGTTGTTTGAAAATAATCGAAGTAGCATTTTCCTTCAGAATTTCAAAGCAAATAAAAAAACAATAATAAAATCGTTCATACGAAAAGGAATTCTTTTATAGAAATATTTATAAATATAGATATGTTTTTTTTTAAACACCACATAGTTTGCTCTAATTTATTGTGCAATATTCAACTGTGGTGACATTAAGCGAAGGTATGAACAGTTTCCGATTTGCATGTTAACGATTTTAATGAAACTTCATCTTTAGTAGGTTCTTCTGCCTGTGACCAATGTGAGCCCCCATTTGGCCGATTGTATTTCTTCAATATCTGCTACAAAATCAATGTCATATATAAAATCCGGGAATATTCATGGTATGTACATAAATATTTGTTATTATAGCCTTAATTGCGCCAATCGTTCTTAGAACGAATTATTGATTTTTTCCATCCTTATGAGATTTCCAAAATTTTGGGTACTTGATTTGTTAGGTCTTGCGGTAATTTTGTGGTGGTCCCTTGCAGCCCCTCTCTCTCATATGGATTTTTGTGATTTCTGACTGATTTTGAGGGGGGTGGCATTTTCAGTTTTTTTCAGAGAGATAACGCCCAGTAAAGTGCCTGTTTCCTAAAAATTACATACATATTTGTCACTATTATTGTCGTTTATTCCGATCCACCCTCGTGACTATGTTCCAACAACAGCCTATACCTACCTCCGCCTATTGTAAGAGCTCCATGCCCCTGCCACATTTATAACTGCTTCAGTCTAATCTTGCATGCATACTCTGCGGCGGCAGCACTCCAACTGCGATAGCAGCTTCTAGCCAGTGTCCTTCGTGTGTACACAGAACGTGTGTGTCCTTAATTGGAACAAAGTAGATTCGTAGGATTATAAATGATAATAATTTTCATTTTCACAATGGCTTACAGCATAAATGCCATAGATTACGGAATTATAATAAGGTTGTTGTAGTATATGACTCTGTTCTCTCTTGTATATCACTATAACACTCTCTCTCTCCCTCACTCTCTCTGGCTCCATATCCATCTGTGCCGCTGTCGTCCGAGTCCTTGCAAAGGTAGCCCAGTGACAATGTGGCAAAGTGGCCAAACGAAATGAAAGTTGGCTTAAATTCTTTATAATACTTTAACATGGTCGGCACATTGTGTGAGAGTGTGTGCGTGTGTGCGAGTGTTGTTTTCCGGGCAACGTTTGGTTTGTTAAGATACGAAATCTAAAACTCACCCCCACAAAACATTCACACCCCCATGGCCTCGGGGATTATAAGAAATTGTAGTGGATATAAATTCCAATACTAAAGTAAGTAGTGTCGTAGTGTGTGTTTTTCAAGTGTTGGGAATGTTTTGCAACATTGCAGGCAGTACAACAAATACAGTTTTTTTTGTTGTTGTTGTTGTTGTTGTTGCTATTTTGGTTTTCAGTTTTGCATTTCATATATTTTCGATAGTTGGCCGACCATTGTACACGTTTACGTTGTCCATGGTACATTAGGGTAGGTTAATTTGTATGGTAGGAAAAACCCGTAGAAATAAATGAAAATCTAAGAATATTTCATCTAAAAAAAATTCTTAGCTCGCGCAAATGTGAGAAAAAAAATTAACAATACTTATGGCGAAAATGAAAACAAAGGAAACAACGCGAAAAAAAATGTCACCTGCCCTATTGTACATACTGCTAGTAGATGTGGCTATTGTTTAGTACTTCTGGTCTAGAGTTTTTAAAATCATAGCAATGGTGACATCTTTTACAAGTACTTTACTTTCCTATTTCCCTTAAAATTCCCTGAATTAACAGACATGGAACTCCTTTAAAATCAGTGAGTTGTGTAGTTTGTAATTTGTATATTGAACGGGGTCCTACTGCTTAAAGCCAGCTACTAACGACTAATGCTGTTCTTTGAAATTAGTCTCTTTATTTATTTACTTATTCCGTCTAGAGAACAATGTTCCTCACAGACTACTATTAACATACAAATTTTATTATAATAACAGGTGGCGCAAAAGTAAACTTCCGATGTTTTTTTGGCAATAATTAAAAAAAAAATTAAAACCTTTGATTCTTATTGTGGACTAGTAAGTTGTAATGCGCCTATGGCGCCCGTTGAAATATGGACAACAAATTTTGTGGAAAAAAAAAAATTCTGTGGAAAAAAAAAATTTTTTATTGAAAAAAAAAGTTTTAGTTTAAAAAAAAATTTGGTTGAAAAAAAAAAATTTGGTTGAAAAAAACAAATTTTGTTGAAAAAAAAAATTTTGTTGAAAAAAAAAATTTTGTGGAAAAAAAAAATTGTCTGGAAAAAAAATTTCTTGAAAAAAAAAATTTGGAAAAAAAAATTTTTGTAAAAAAAAAAATTTGTAAGAAAAAAAAATTTTGGAAAAAAAAAAATTTGGGGAAAACACAATTTCTGTACAAACAAAATATTATTTTTTTTATTATTATTATTTATAGAATTATTATAGAATGCCTATTTAAATTCCTACGTACTGCGTGACAGAGTCAGTGAATCAGTGAATCAGGGAATCAGGGAATCAGTGAATCAGTGTCGAGGGTAAATATATATTAAGATTATTTAATTTTGGATCTTTTAATTTTTTTTACATCAAGTCGAGAATATGACGTCATGTAAATGGCCGCCGCAACAGTTGCCACTGACATTAGGAGCCAATCGCAATTTATACCATTTTCTGATAGGAGGATTACTTTTGCGCCACCTGTTATATAAACAGGGTACGGACCTGTTTGTAATGAGTGATTGTCATACAATACTTTACATAGTATTGTCTCTTTACAAGGAATTTTTCTTTCTGGAACTATTTTGTCGAATCATCAAGGGACGGGTATTTTAGGAGTGGTGGCAACAAGTCTTGTCTTTTTTTGTGACACTCTGCCATTTAACTAAACGTGCTAGTTATAATCACAACCAAACAAAAAATATCCAAAGATACGAAAAAACAAACTAACTACTTCTCTCACAAATATTGTCAAGAGCTACGAATAAAAATTGAATGCAACATTCATAGACCTGCCAGCTATTTCTTTTGTTTGCCCAACAGTTATTCAAATGTTAGCGACCAATATATATTTTTACATTTTATAAGAAATACCCCAGTTCTATATTTTTTGGAAATTTTTTTCATCACGATTACCTGTACATTGTTGGATTTTTTTCAAACCACATATTCTCCAAGTCGTATTCTTCAATAGCAGGCAAAAAAAAGTCGGTTATCATACGACCATAATGCTCCGAATTGACGGTGACAGTGGTTCCCTCGTCGTTTTCGATGGACTAAGGTCCAATCACACCTTTGGACCAAAGATGTCATGGCTGGTCCGTACCTTGCATTTGTAGCTCGATCTCCCTTCTCCGTACCCAAACATTTATCATTCCGATACTGTTGTGTCTTCCAATCCCTTCTTTACATCGTCCACTAAGTCCACCCTGAACTCAATGTGGGAATAGAGAGACAGAAGGATTTTGAATGAAAATATATGCAAACATCTTGCAAAGGTATGGACTTGCAATAAATGAGTCTGAAGTGATCGCTAGACAACAACATTGAATGTCACTGGCATTACAGTGACATTCTAAGTCCACCCTACATACTCTGACATCAGATTCCTATTTCCCCATAGTTAACCTATTTGTAATATTTCAGTATGTCTTCCATGTCCACCCCCCTTTCCCCCTACAATATTGTAACCCATCTAATTGCAGCTATCTCAGGTTTCTGTTCCCAACATATAGATTTTTTTATCACCCTGTTGTAATCTCTTCCATTCTCTACACTTTTCAGGGAATTCAATACATTTCTGGTAATCTCATGGTGTTTCTTCACATTCCTTACTGGAAAACTTCAGATTCGTTTGACTGTTTCTTTGAATAAGTGGCAGAAGAAGACTCCTAACACTCCTCTTGTGGAATGTCCCTTTCACCCTCTGTATTTCGTTGTGTCTGCTATGGCATAGCCGGGCTTTGCAAATAAACCACCTACATGAGAGAGTATTTCGAAGTCGGTTCATTGGACCTCATGTTTTTGTTCATTGGTTTTCATTTCTTGAAGTTGTCTCAAAAATGTCTGTGACAACCCCTTTGCCAATTCAGTTCATATGTCATTCATTGAATTCTATTTGAAACAATTGACACTTGAACTTCTTTGTTTTACCGATTCCATTCTTCTCCAAGTAAACTCGTACATAATGGAATTCATTGAAATATGACGTCAAAGAAAAAAAGAAGTACGCATTCAAAAATTGAATGGAAATCAGAGTGAAATAAAATACTGATATGCGTTTATATGAAAGCAAAAATTGTCTAAAACTTGGCAAGACAACGAAAGAACAAAAGACATCTTAAGAAAAAAGTGGTTGACAACACACAATCAACACTCAGCAGGTAAGCATTCAAAGCCATGGAAACTTGAACAAGAGTGTTCGGTGAAATCGTTTAAAACCCTACATCCTTGAAGTCAGCTTGGTAAAGGTTTATAAGTCGTACAGTCTGCTTGGTTAATAATAGGAGACCATATGGCGATATTTTTTTATTAAGTTCATTGCTCTTTCAAATTCCCAATTTGCTAAATGGCGGCACTTAACTTACCTTAATCCCTGTGAAGCCTTTAGCTGGCAAATTTATGGTTTCTGCAATTTATTTAAATTGTTTCACAATGATGACACACAAACAATGGACACTTAACTTTGCTTCTTTTATAACCTCATAAAGACACATTTTATTGCTCTTGAGTTATGTGTCTTTCACGGCCCACCCCGAAGGATTGTCTCACATGTGTATTGTCTTAATGGGACATCATTAAAAACGCACGCCCAGATGTCAATAATAAAAAAAAACAAATCGTATAAATATTAAATAAACCTAATCGGCAGCAAAAACGGGTTATAAAAGTTCCGAAGACAGAGAACGGAGCCAATCGAATGATGTATTGCGATGTTTGTAACAATGACCGGAATATATTATCGTACAAAGAATATTTATATGTGTATGTATGTGAAATCAAATCTCATAGAGACATCTTTATGGGCTACGAAATGGCTGGTTGGATAATTCTAATTTATATACTCGTATATTGGCAATCGAAAAGAATCTGAGAGTCAATGTAAGCATAGAGGGACAGAAGGATTTTAAAAAGAAAAGCGATGCAGGCAGTTTGCAGAGGTGACGTGGTGAGATTTGAAATTACAATAAATGATCCGGAAGTGATCGCTAGAGAACAACATTGAATGATTTTTGCTACAAATGGCTACAGGGATTACAGTGACATTCTTTAAAACAATTAATAAGAGGGACGGAAATTGGCAACGGGTAGACAAATCGAATTTATTTTTTCTTAAAATATGTAGAAATTAGACAATGTTCTCTTTTAAAATAAGTAGCTTTATTTCTATAGTAACATGATTTGAAAAGGCTCAATAAACTAAAATCTCAAAAATTTAAGTTCTTATAAGGACAAGGAATTCAATAACTGTTTTATTTTATTGTTGAAAAGGCAAAAATGATTTTAAGGGGCCCACAAAAAAAAATTGCAATTCTCATCGAAGTGATCCCAAAATTAATAAAATGAAAATTTAATTTGGGGCTGGTGTCCAGGAGGTGCTTTACATTGAAAAAAAAGACTCATCTATGTGGTCAATATGACACTCAATTCATTTTCGTCATGGCCTGCTCATTCGCAAAAATTTTGCAAGGTACTGCACTTAGCGACACATGACAACTTTTTGATAATTTTTTCGGCTTTGTTGGAAAGCTTTTAAAAATCCCATAAGAAGAAGTTTCAATTATTTTTCGTGGGACCTTTTTGGAATGTTTAATTTAAATGTTTAATTTTTCTTTTTAATACTTTTTGATTTTGGTACAATTTAGGATGTATGGAATCAATCATGTCTCTGGCGCTCAAGGGGTTAACGGGATGTGAAACTTGAAGTGTCTGCTGTAGAATTGCAAGTGAAATTTTTTGTTTGCATTAGATTATCATATTGGTAAAATTGTGGGCGGGTTCATTGATGCCACGCCCATTATAAACCGAATTAAAGTACATATTTCAATTTGTGGGGACATTACCTTTCATTTGACTACCATATTGTCAAAAAAGTGGGTGGGTATATTTTTTCGATACCACGCCCTCACTCTGCTCGGTCCCAAACTTCATATTAATGTTCGTAATTTTGCGGTATTGCGAAGGAAACTTTTTTTTTTTTTTTTTGGAACTGGTTTCCTTAAAGTTAATTTATCCGAAATGACAGTTTCATAAATTTCTTGTTGCGGTGAAATATAGAAAGAAATTCGCCACGTCTATTTGAAGATTGACTATGGTAAAGATGACTGAATAAAATACACAGAAGGCGATTTCCTATTCGGCGCCATGGAGAAGCTCGGGTATAATAAGCGTCGAGGGCTCCTTTCTTAAACTGCTTGCTTAGCATGACGTGTCAGCATGATACTTCGCATTATTTGGATGCTGACATAATTCTTTTTTTTAATGCCGGTGCTGAGGTATTTTTAAATTCATCCGTTGAAATTGTCGGCTTTTCCTATGTCACCTTTCTGTTGTCGCGATGTTTGCCCAGCAGTTGCAGTCATACGTTTTGACTGGTCTTCGTTAACCATCAGGCCCATATACGCCGATTCCGTCTGGATTCCGAAAAAAGACAACAGTTATATGTGACGAGGGAGATTTAGCTCTTGGTAATTTCCAATCATCAGCCATCATTGTCCCACTTCTTCTCCGGTCTGTTAGTACTCTGCCGGTATTCCTCCTACGATTTAGTTGGTAAACCACATTCACTGCAAATCATTCGGCAAATCCTTCCCCATCCGTCAGACTAGGTGAAAAATTTCCTGGGGGCTACTAAACACCCGCAGCACCACATGACAGACAGCGGTGAGACCGTACACTTTGAGCCCAGCAGAACCTACCTTATAGCAAAATATATACAAACTAAAAAATTGTGTTGAAAAAAAAAAATTTTGTGGAAAAAAAAATTTTTTTGTTGAAAAAAAAAATTTTGTTGAAAAAAAAAATTTTTGTTGAAAAAAAAATTTTGTTGAAAAAAAAAAATTTCTTGAAAAAAAAAATTTCTTGAAAAAAAAAATTTTGTTGGAAAAAAAAATTTTGCGGAAAAAAAAAATTTTGTTGAAAAAAAAAATTTGGAAAAAAAAAATTTTGTTGAAAAAAAAAATTGTAAAAAAAAATTATAAAGAAAAAATTTTGGAAAAAAAAATTATAAAAAAAAAATTTTGGAAAAAAAAATTTGGTAAAAAAAAATTTGGGGAAAACACAATTTCTGTACAAACAAAAAATATTATTTTTTTTATTATTATTATTTATAGAAAATTATAGAATGCCTATTTAAATTCCTACGTACTGCGTGACAGAGTCAGTGAATCAGTGTCGAGGGTAAATATATATCTGTGGCTTGGTGCTAAAAGGGCCAATGTCAAAATATTCAGTTTTGAGATAATTGAACTTGAATGTTTTAACAAAAACTATTTTAACTACAGCAGACAAATCTTCAAAGTTTTACTTATCAACTTGGGCTTAGATATAGAATATATTTGAATAGAATACGATCGTAAAATTAATTATCTAAAAAGTTGCAAAATTTAGAAGATAAATATGACATTGGCCCTTTTAGCATAATGTAATGTTTTAATTTTATGTTTTTATTGTGACATTGGCCGGTCATAATAAGAACAATACCAAATAGAAAACCATTGTATTTTACTTTTTTATTATGTTGTTGCAAAGTTTATTGTAATCAAAGGATATAAAAACAAGAAATATTAGTAAAGTAATGCAATAATAGCATATTATTGTGTTAATTCACATTCCTCTTCCATACCTTCAACTGCCAGGTAATCCACAATGTTGTCATTTGCAGTTATTTGTTCCATGAAATGATTGTAGTATGTGCGATTCGTATTGGTAATGTATGGCAAAAGTGCCTTTAAGTCATTCAATTTTTCTGTACTTAAAGGAACAGGTTGCTTGTTGAGTGGTTGAAGCTTGGGAAGATTTCCATGTCGTGTTTTCTTGTGATTTCTGCATATGTCAAGAGATTTAAACTCGCCCTCAAAGGAATGTTTATACAAGATACTTGGAGAGTTTGTTGAATACTGCATCCATTTAATTCGTAACCACTGAACTTGTTCATTTATAGTGTTATTTTTCCGATGTACATAATGAGTGGTTAAACATGATTTAAAATTTAAAAAATGTGTTTGGTCCAATTCTATTACTTTTATAGGGGGGGTTCTTGGTACCAAACGTATTAAATTTGCCCAATCTCGAGGCAACTCTATATCAGCTGTAGTATGTTTTTTGGTTTTTTCTATTGCCGCATGAATGCTATCCGCTTCCATATGTGTATGGCCCGCCTCAAGAAATTTGTGGTTAACTGTTAACTGTTTACCCTCAGCTTTCAATTCACTTACAGTTATCAGTAACATTGTTGAAAAATAAATATTTCGGTTTTGTCCTCCGCAGGAGTCGCTGTACATAGTAACTGTATGTATATTACTATTTTTGGAAAGATTGTGTAAGTAATGGTAGATACATTCCATGCGTAGCATATAGAAGATGATTTTATTCCCATCGTTTGGTAGATGGTAAGGTTAAATGTCCACAGTTGACGTTTATAAAAACTTAATCCACTTCTAAGGTAAGGGCCAAAGTAGACATTGGCCCTGTGTTTATTAAAAAAATATATAACAGTGATTGCTAAAAGGGCCAAAGTAGACATTGGCCCTTTTAGCATTAAGTTTTATAGATGAGTTCATAATGACATTGGCCAGCTTTACGCTTATTTAACCCCTTCTGGGTAAAATTTAAGATTGACTGTTTTATAATTATGAAAGAGAGCAAAAAAAGAAATCTAATGCAATGATTAACTCAAAACAGCAAAATATTGACATTGGCCCTTTTAGCACCAAGCCACAGATATTAAGATGTAATTTTGCTATTTCACTTACCAGACAAGCATCATTAATCTCGCCGATGGAATATACGGTTTCACCTGGCATATTATCATGAGACCCCGTTAACCGATGCGGGTACAGTTTAATTCTGATTGGTCATATTCCTCTTTTCGCAAGCTCTTTCGTGAGGTATGTGCATCGACCTCTCTCTTTTATTCGAGGGTGTTTTAGGGAATTGTAACTTCGCGAGAACTTTTACGGATCAGCCCCTTTAAAAAATATAGAAACCCTAAGAACGTATTAAAACTGAATGTTACAAAAAGTGTGTGTATAGCCCATATTGTAATACCCCGTGCAATGTCCTGGGAAATACGTCCAATAACCTACATATAAGCTGTTACCATTACTAACCATGAAACCTTAGCCTTGTGAAATGTTGTGTTTTTTTCTATGGAAAATTATAGGCACAACACCAAAGTGAACCTTTTCTCCATGGGATGGCGTTGGCCAAAACTGCTTAACATCCCAACAATAACTTTAAGTCTATAATGATAAAAGTTCACAAATTAACACTCTATTAAATTATTAACAAACAGAAAAGCAAAGACCAACAGAGCTCAAACAAATACACATACGCACAGACAGCAATCCTGTTGGCTAAACTCTACCAAAATACAAACAGATAAAGCAGAAGTCCCTTTTTTTTACCTCGCTCTAATGAGAAATTGTATACTCACAAACGTACATCCTTACATTTACCCAAAGGATAAATTAACTTAATTTAGTTGTGAAACTAAAAGAAAAAACGAGAGAGAGAGAGAGAGAGAGCGAAAGAAAAAAAAACACAAAAAGTGGCACCAGAAACAGTACACACACATACGCACTGTGTGCATGGAGCTTCATAAAATACGCTACGATACAATGAGCCAAAGACACGCTCACACCGGCATACTCTCACAGGTGAGAAAAAACTAAAGTGTTGTTGCTGTGTAAGTGTGGAAGGAGACGAACACAATGTAAAAGAAATGTGGGTTGATCCTTTTTTATGACTCTGTGGGGAGGGCAACGGCGATAGGACGATTCGTTTGCGTTCGTTAAGTCAAACGACGACGGCGACGAAATAATGGAGACAGCAAAATTGCGTGAGTATGGTGAAAGTTTATGATTAAGGACACCCAAAGGAGTTTATAAGGTCAAACCGAAAGGGATGTATCAATTGACTTGCCAGCACACAAACACACACACCAATAGGATTTACCGTGATGTGAGTGTATGTAGTGTTTTTTTCTATTAGGTTTATTTCTTGGGTTGGCTTTTCCCTTAATGAAAATGATGATGGAAATGTTAATCCATCCATCTGGGTTTCGTTTCGTTTCCTTTCTCCCCCTTATGTATAGCGACAGTAGAATAAATGCGTACAGGAATTTTTCTCTAGAAGGTGATAGGTGTGCTAACACCGAAAACAACATACAACATTTTATTTTGGAATACAAATTTGAAGTGTTAATCAAACTGATCGCCATGACATAGGGGACAGTTATCTAGTATTTAGATTTAATTTATTAAGTTCCACTACAATAACCAAGCCTTGGTTGAACATTGCTATTAAATATTGGCATTGCATATCCGAAAACGGGATGAGATAAAAAATGTGGCTTCAGGAACGACAGCAGTGACGACATCGTGACTGATTCTTCACGGATTCCAATACACAAGCATCCATCACTGGAAGCGATAAATTAGTTATACCGATTTGAAAATCGGAGAAATTCTGGAATTAAAGTTTCTGTTTACCCGTACTTAATCAGCTGTCAATATAACGGTAGGTTAGAGTGACTGTCTGTAGCAGCAGATTCACCCACATCGCCTGGCTCCCTAAAGAAATATGAATCCAGTGTTGATCCGCCTTCTCAGCTTCAGCAACAGTCTCTGCTCGCAATCTTCAGTCTCATTGCATGCCTTCCCATCTGACAGTGACCCGCCTAATCGATGCTGTTGTTATTTTCCTGCAAACGAAAATTAAGATCGTTTATACTATAGATCGGTAATGGCTTTGTCATAAATAGTTCCAGTCTAAATATTTTTGAAATATATTTGGACAATTTTTTTTCGAAACTTTAGCAAGCTGAATAAATTAATTTCTGTCATCGCCCCTTGACAATTAATAAAGATTCCGATTTATGTGAAAATTTGACCATTAATAGAATCTCAAGGGTTCAGTAGGCCGTTTTTTTTTGATTATTCCTAACTAGTAAGTTGTAATGAGCCTATGGCGCCCGTTGAAATGTGGAAAAAAAATTTAGTTGAAAAAAAAAAATTATGTGGAAAAAAAAAATTTTGTTGAAAAAAAAATTTTTTGTTCAAAACAAAATTTTTGTTGAAAAAAAATTTTGTTGAAAAAAAAAATTTTGTTGAAAAAAAAATGTTTGTAAAAAAAAAATATTTGTTAAAACACAATTTTGGTAAAAAAAAAATTGGGGAAAAACACAATTTATGTACAAAAAAAAAATATTATTATTATTTATAGAAAATTATAGAATGCCTATTTAAATTCCTACGTACTGCGTGACAGAGTCAGTGAATCAGTGAATCAGTGTCGAGGGTAAATATATATTAAGATGAAAAGTATATTTGAGGCAATTTGTTCATCCATAGTTGCCACATTTTCATGTAGATTACCATAACCGCCTTGTTCCCCCTGTTAATCGGAAATGTATATATTTATTTTATTAGTTTGTTTATTAATTAATTACAATACAAATTAAATTTATATTCTAATTTTCGGACCAAGGGTAAACCGGATGACACAGACCATAAGGCTGGATGTTTGCAGCGATAGACCAAAGCCTCTGGTGGGAATCGAACCCAAAACCCCCACGCTGATAGGCAAGCACGCTACCAACTAGCCTACCTGGGCACTTAGGAAGTGTATATATATTTCCTTTATTTAATACTAGATAGTGGTTGCAAATTTAAATAAAATTCCATGACGAACTTCGCCTAGTTATATTCTGTATATCTAGGAGGACTGCAGTGATGCACCCCAAATCGCTGCAGTATACTGAGCGTCTTAGGAAGTGGGAGATATCCGAAAATAAAACCTCTAAGAGACCGGCCCGACCAAGGTCCCTTGGGGATATTAACCAAATCTCACAAAAAAAAAAACTATTACTGAAACCGAAACTATAATTTCTGGTAAATCTCCAGGGGAAATGCTAATGTCCCATGACTCTCCACTCCAACCAATATAAGTTATGCCGATTAATATGGGAATTCTCTAACATCTAGGAGCTTGTTCATCACATTTCATGTGTGTATGCATAGATTTTATTATCACTTTGCATCATTTCTTATTATAACATCTTCCCCATTTATGGTAAATATTTTCCCTACTACATTGCACTTTACACGTGAGTGCATTACGAGCAAGCATCTCACTCCTAGACAAACAGGCAGGCACTCCATTCGATGGTAGGTTTATAAGCTGCAAAAAATTACAGTTCATATGTGACGCGGTTCGGGGTTGAGGGTAACATCACCCCGCCCCAAAGGATGAAATGCTGGCGGAGCAGGCAGATGACACTCTGGAGTGTCTCCAAGCAAATGAAATGTTTACATTTGTCATCAATGCATGTGAACTACCCTACACTCACAGTTCATGAATGCTCGGTGTTGGTGGAGTGGATGGAATGGAATGGAACAGAATGGAATGGCATTCGTTGGCATAAGGACACTTATATGCAGACTAATGCAATTTATTGCTAAGATTCTTACATGTCTATGAACATTATGCAAAGTGCCAACATTTGCTTACTGGGGGAGAGAGCGAGAGCGGGGGACCCAGTATTTCCTTGCTTTGCCTCGGCTGGTTGGTTGGTGTTTTATTTTTTCTGCCCTTTTGCATTTATTGAAAAGACAGACATGCCGACATAATGTTTATGCACCAACCGCCCACCTCCTAAGTATGCCCAGACTTAAGCTTTGATGTCTATGGCATTGTGAGGCATTTGCTGGCGGGGGTCGGTGTGAGTGTGCGTGAGATTGTAACATTTGCATGTTTATGCTTGTTTTCTGCTTGTTAATAATTAAATTACATTTGCCATCATCAGCAACATCTTTACTCAAGTGTATCTCTACCTACGGATGTATGTTCGTATGTACTTTGAACGCACCCTGTTGCATGCATCAGTGACTGGAGCGCGACACGTTCACAAGTGTACACACCCAGCAAAGGCGGCATTTTTAATGTTTACTGTGCCAAGATACATGCATGCATGTTGTCGCTCTCCATTATCTGAAGATGCACAGTGGTGCGAATACTGCTGAGGATGGTAAAAGGCATTCCAGAAATACACTGGGCGGGACCGCAATGTTATGACATTAAGCAACAGTTCCGATGCGAAGTTGTTATAGACTAGAAGGTCATCTGTTGTCCGGTTTTGTACCATTTGACGATCATCTGGCCACAGGTCAAATATCGTTTTATCAGCCTAATGAAAGAAATACACGATGAGACAAATAAATGCCTTCATTTAGCTGGTGCTAGTTAGCTCAATCGAACCAACTGTCTACGAAAACTGTCTGTACAATTTTAAGGATTTACCTCTTTTCGTTTGGGCTCACAAACACCGTGTTACAAAAAATAGATTTTTTTCATGTCCTATGAACCAAATTTACTTTTTCGGAAAGGGGATAAAAAATAAAAATACACGTGTAACGGCGATTTTCATGTACACATCAGAATTTTTTTAAATTTGAAGTATAAAGCTCGTAGTTGCCTGTGTGAAAGTCTTTGGACCGATTTTTAACCCTTTTTTAGTGATCCAATTGAGCTGATTTTTGGCAGGCAGACTCGTGGATGAACAATGTCTGTATTACGTCAAATTTTTTAAAAACAATTTTTATCAATTCTCAGATTTTCCCCAATTTTTATTATTTTTGAAAAAAAAAATTTTTTTTTCACTTTTCTTAGCATAACTTGAAGAGACTCCAAATTTTTAAACTACTTAAGCGTTACGAAAAAAAAATGTTTTTTGAACTGAAACCTTAAAAAAAAAACGATAACCATTAAAAAAAAAATTAGGAAAATCTGAGAATTGATAAAAATCTATTTTTTTTAAAAATTTGACGTGATACAGACATTTCCACGAGTCTGCCTGCAAAAAATCAAAATTTTTGAAAAAAAAATATTTGTTTCACTTTTCTTAGCATAACTTGAAGAGACTCCAAAAGCGTTACGAAAAAAAAAATGTTTTTTGAACTGAAACCTTAAAAAAAACGAAAACCATTTAAAAAAAAAAAAAATTAGGAAAATCTAAGAATTGATAAAAATCTATTTTTTTTAAAAATCTGACGTTATACAGACATTTCCACGAGTCTGCCTGCCAAAAATCAGCTCGATTGGATCACTGAAAAAGGGTTAAAAATCGGTCGAAATGCTTTCACACAGGCCACTACGAGTTTTATACTTCAAACTTAAAAAAATTCTGACGTGTACATGATAATCGCCGATACACGTGTATTTTTATTTTTTCCCCTCTTTCCGAATATGTGCATTTGGTTCATAGGACCGTTTTGTAACACGGTGCAATATATCGCTCTGCTCCACATACACTTCATCCTGAATCTTCTTCTTCTTACTTACAACTTTTTGAGCCACTGTGCCAGTGTACGCATTGATTGAAGGCATCTGTTAATCTGTATATGTATGTGAATCACCAAATCCCTAATGTCTCTCTCCCATTTCATGGCTATTTAAAATGAGGGAAACTATCCTTGTTGATTATACGTTCCAGACACACCGAAACCAAATAAAATATTCACACACATCCACACATACAATTCAATGGGATTTAATGTGGCACAAAATTCGCAGACTATTGCCACATACAGTTTTGTGGCTTAACAGACACATCATGTGAAATGGCCCATTAAAAGAAGGCGAAACATAAATTCTGGCTGTTGCGCTTATCCAGATCCACACAAACTTCCATAATTTGCCACGTTATTATTGCGATTTTGTTTACAAAGTTTATATTTTAATGTGGCACAGCACCTGACTTTTTAATGTTCTCCGACGTCTTGCTATCTGGTGGCCCACTCACACATTCCCAGAATGGAACGTTGAAGAATCCGGCTTTCTTTTCTGGCTATTAAGAAAGCGCAGCTCAATCTTTTTTTGTTGAACAAAAAATATACAGCATAACGCCGTTTTTATTGTTTGGCGTTGAATGTTTATTAGAATGGGCCTGGGAGAGAAAACAGCGGGAATAATAAAACAAAATATGTTCTTTAGAGGACATAAACTGAACCAACTGAACAACCAACAGATTCCAGATGTTTTTTTTTTTTTGGTCTTGGTTTTTGGCAGTCCCTAATATGAACTGTGATACAAATCATAAAACTAAATTAAAAAAGTTTAAAGTGTTATAACCTGACTGTGTAGCGCAATAAAAGCAAAAGAGAAACATTACAATGAAAGTGAAATGTTCATATTTCAAGTTGACTTCTGGTGGTCTGCTGGTTGTGGACTGGAAAGGGAGACGCTCTGGAATTTCGCTTACTTGTGAGATTATGTTCATAGTTATGATTTTACATTTCCATCATGGGATGGCGTATTTACTATGTTTGTCATTGCGTTTTCAACATCTTGAGATATTTATCCTAAGGTATGTAGAGCACAGTAACAAGTATTTATGACTAGAGATGGCGAAAACGGTAAATACCCGGTGAAATGGGTAAAAAATCGGTAAATAAAGGGTGTTTTTTTTAGACATGTGGTTTTCAAGAAGAAATAGAACTTATATAATTTAATGTTATGCATCTTCATTATAAAGATAAATGTTTGCCATTGTATTTTAAAAAAAAAATTTGGGCAAGTGGTCGTCCGCCAGCCAAGAGACCCAATTTTCAACCACTTTCTGCAGCTTTTGTAGCCGCATGTCGGCAATCACGAGCCGAATATTCTCTTCCAAGACATTAATCGTGTCGGTTTTATCTGCATAGAAAAGCGACGTCACATAACCCCACAAAAAATAGTCCAGCGGTGTTAAATCGCAGGATATTGGAGACCACGCCACAGACGCGAAAGTTTCCTTCAATAAAGTGATCGTTTCATTGGATGTATGGCATGTAGCGCCGCCTTGTTGGAACCAAAGGTCGTCCACATCAACAACCTCCAATTCAAACATGACAACCTCATTAATCATGGCTCATGGGAACGCTTCCCCATTAACTGTAACATTATGGCCGACTTCAGTTCTGAACAAATATGGACCAATGATTCTCCCCTGCCCTTACAACACACCAAACGGTGACTTTTTGAGGATGTAACGGTGTCTCAACAATGGCTTGTAGATTTTCATTACACCAAATGTGACAATTTTATTTATTGACGTGCCCATTCGTGATTCAAAGTGATTCAACAAAATGTTCTTGTGAAAAATCGGGAAAATAGCAAACCAAGTCATAATGAAACGGCAAACCAAACTGAGCATAAATCAAGTGACAGCTGTCTAAAATACCAACTCCAAAAGAAGTGTGGCCAGATTGAAAACCACACGTCTAAAGAAAACTCGGTATTTGGAAAATTTTAAAATTGCCAAAATATTTTTTTTTTTGGATTTTCCAACAAGAGTTGTTATTTTGGTATTCAAAGAAAAATGGATTTTTTGACGTAAATGATCGAATGTTTATTTCACGCTTACAATTTTTCATAATCAAATCACAAATCGATAGCCTCACGAATTGTATCATTGAGGTCGTGAATCGACGCTGGGCTATGGGACCTTATCTTTCACGTCGCCCCAACGGAAGAAGTCGCAAGACGTTAAATCACAAGATCTCGGTGGTTATCACCTCTTCGAGAGATAGCCATCGAGGTGGACATGGGCCTCATCAGTCAAGATGACTGCGATGAAATTCGGGATAATTTTCATTCATTTCCAGGACCCAGTCAGCAAAAACCCCACGTTGTTGAGGATCGGCCTTTTTGAGTTCTTGAGTTAATTGAACTTTATAAGCCTTAAGACCCAAGTCTTTATGCAAAATATGTGTAATGACGTTTGTGGAATTCCACAATTCAAAAGAACGACGAGGAATGGACAAACCTTGGTTTTCTTCAACACTTTGGGCTACAGCAGCAATATTCTCAATTGTTCTTGATCGACGTGCACGGGTTTTATTTATCACATCACAAACTTGTCCCAACAGCTCGAGTTGTTCCACCAATTTCTGTATTGCGGTCCGACAAAGTGCTTCACGACGACCCAAAAATGATTTTGTTTTGCGAACTTTGACAGCAAGATTTTCACCATTTTTGTAGTGAATTGTAATAATTTCAATGCGTTGCTGAAACGTGTATCGTTGCATTTTCAGTAATGACGTAGTTTCTACTTGTCAAAGAATAAAAGCTTCAAAACTGACCGCTACCGAAATACCGGGTGATTAACAATAGCATACCTTCTTTGAACACCCTGTATTAAAAATCATTCGGTTTGGAAACGGATTGACGTGGATATTATTTTTCAAATTTTAATTTATTAAATTTTTTATAAAAAAATATTTAATGTTTTTTTTAAAACTTTTTTGCCAAATTTGCCCAAAAATTGTCTCAAAAATTCAAAATATTAATCAGATTTTTGGGACCACCTTAATTATTCACGTTATGGTCAAAACACAAAAGTTGATGGTACCCTCAGTATCCTTTGAAAGCACATTTGGTAGATACGCAAAAGGATGTGGGTAGACTACCAATTTTTTCAATTTTCTTGTAGACTCTTTACGGCATTAGCAAATACAGAATTTGGTTACGATAGTGTAGGGCGTAATCATATTATTACATGATTTATAAAGTGGCCGGAATGGAAAATTTGTATGGAAGCTACCAGAAGGTGGGTGGCTGGACTAATAATTTTTTCGCGAGCACTGTATCTAGTTACAGCTTTGCGAAAAACCTATTTTGGTTAAAATTTTATTGGACGTATTAATATTATTATATGATTTGGTCGGAACGGTGCACCCAAAGGGATGGGCACGCAGGCCATCTTCAAATATATATTTACCCTCGACACTGATTCACTGACTCTGTCACGCAGTACGTAGGAATTTAAATAGGCATTCTATAATTTTCTATAAATAATAATAATAAAAAAAATAATTTTTTTTTTGTACAGAAATTGTATTTTCCCCAAATTTTTTTTTTACAAAATTTTTTTTTTCAAAATTTTTTTTTTACAATTTTTTTTTTTTACAAAATTTTTTTTTTTTACAAAACTTTTTTTTCAACAAAAATTTTTTTTCAACAAAATTTTTTTTTTCCACAAAAATTTTTTTTTTTCAACAGAAATTTTTTTTTTCAATAAAAATTGTATTTTTCAACAAAAATTTTTTATCAACAAAATTTTTTTTATCAACAAAATTTTTTTGAAGATTCTATACCCGGTCCAGCACGAATTTATCGTTTTCTTCAAATAATTAAATAATTAATTCTGAAAACATTCAGACCCCAGCTGCTGTAAGAAGCATTTCCATTATTTGTTCTATTAAAGGACAACTCAAACGTAGAACGGAACGAGTAGGTGAATCCTGTCACACACCTTGGAAAATCGTCCAAAAATCGATGCATAATGGTTTACTTTCCACTATTCTCCTACGACTCTGAGAGTGTAAAACGAGGTTGCCATTTGGGATGTAGTTGTGTTGGCATAACTGTTTTGTTGTTGTTGTTGATCTTCAATATTTTCTTCTCACTTATATGGCCGGAAGCTGTATACTCCCGTTCACTATGAACATTTCCTGGTATCACAAATACAAACAAACTTGTTTTCTCGTATTTCATAAATATATACGAGTATACACGACCATGTGTATGCAGATACTTACAGCATTCGCATGGATATGGCTTCACATATTTACATACACACGTATGCGTATGCCTTCATGTAACGGAACATGATGTTGTGCTCATCGAAAGTGGAAAAAATATAGTTATTGTTGTCCTTTTGGGTACTTGCAAAAAAATTTCAGTTTTCATCTAAATATTTGTGTAAGTCCTTTCCGTTGCCATTGAAGTTTTCGATTCCCATTTGAATCGATTCCCAAAGCCGTTGGCGATTTGTTGGGCATACACACACACACACCAACACATCGAGCCAACATATGGGTATATGTGTGTGTGTGTAGATACACACAAACAAACGTTCATGCATATATTATTTGTATATTTTCAGTAGCTACAGTCATGTCATTGTTTTTTTTTTCTCAGTTCCTTTCTTTGGGGAAATATTTATCTGGAATTGTATGCAGATAGTTATTGTAAAATATTTGTTGTTTTACATGAGAGTAATTTCTTACGAGTAGGTATTTTCCATACGTTTTCTTGAGTTTGTTTCATAGTATGCTAAATCCTTTTACGGCAATCGAAAAGTATTACATTTCATTTTAATTTAAAAGATTTTGGGATTTCTCGTATTTGTAATTTATTTAAATACATATTGATATGTATGACTACCAAATACTCATCAGATATATTCGAGCAGCAACCAACTCTCTAAGGATGCCCAGACAAAAGTCACCTTTGCTGTGTATTTCAGACCGGAATCAAAAGTTTGGAACAGCTTTTAAAAAACCAGTATTGTTTTTTATTATCTGTTATAGAATGTCATTGTGTATGTATGCGATCTTCGTACAGACTTACACAAATTTGCCCATAGCTAACCAAAGGTCAGGCATTCTGCAAGTTAAACGTCTACTTCAAATATTCTCAGCAAAACAAAAAAAAAGTTTTCGTATGATAAAACAAGCGCCAAAAACAAAATTTCGTGTCGTGCTGACAATACAATTGAATTTGTTGATGCCTTGCCTTGAATTTGATAATGTCATAGCAGGCCGGCAAAACACTTGCTGGAAGAATATTTCACATGCGAACAGTACGGCTGAAGAACGAATTATGTCTATAGTGCATCGTCCGGTCAACCGGCCATTTGACAATGAACGGATGAGAGACCCTGGATAGCCGAGTATTCCGGCTAAATGTTCTAACGTCAGGGACCAGACGACGGATATCAGACGAACAGATACCATTAAAATATCTATAGAATAGCGATACACAACCCACATTCCCACAACCTACCATCCCCTATCATCACCACCGCTCTCCTCTTTACACGGTCCAAAAGTTGCAAGATGTCTTTGGAGCTCCTGCCCATATTTGGGAATTATATTCCACTTTAGCCACGACCTTGCTTTCACCACGGCGGTGAATGGATCGACTCCATCGCTCCGTGAGGAACGCCATCAGGTCTCCAGATCGATTTCTACGGAAATCGACATACTGTCGATCATTCATCATTGCGCTTATTTTAAGTTATTAACATTGAAAATCGGACAAATTAATATATTTTCAAAATATTTCCAAAGTTGATTAGTTTTCTTATTTTTGGATTTTAGGGTTAAAATATTTTTTTTGTTAGTGTTTTTTTTACACATTTTGACGTAATTGTTCATATTACGCATAAAAAATTTACTTTTTTGTTTTGATATTAATGCCCTTATTTGTAGAATAACGTAATTCACGTTTCGTCGAATTCTGTATATCGTAACGTTTATTTTTTGATTATGACAGTTTTTCTTTTGGAAAACAATTGTGATTGTTTTTATAGAAAGTGCTTTTGCTTGGATGAAACACATATTTCGTTTTCTAACGAACAAAATGAGGGCATACAAATTTCCATTTTTTTCAGAATTTGAAATTTAAATTTGACACATTTTAAGAGCTAGAGAAAAAAAATCTCAAAATAAAACTAAAAATAATTAAATAACTTACCGGTGGTAGAGATGGGTAGTGGATATGTAAGTAAATAGGAGTTATGGGATACCTTCCAAGAAGTCCATCTGAAGTTAACCTTTTGACTTTTTCAGAAATTTAAAAAGTCGATTTTTAGACTTTTCGAGTTTTTGTGAATTACAACTCGATTTACGAAGACTTTTCGACTTTTTAATTGAAAATAATACAATTTTATTCAAACTTATACTAATTCAAGTTTAAAACGTAACAAATGGTAAAAAAGAATATATCAATTAAGTTCCACTTTATGGTAAAAGGTCTACTTCGATTTGAACCACATATACTGTTCATATTGTTGCTGACTTATTTCCCTTAACATTCCACGAATGAACAGACATTTACCATTGGAATAAGAGTTAAATTATTTTCTGTATAAAAGTTGTCAAATTGTGTGTCATTGGTTTATATTTCGTAACAGAAATTACACCTGGTCCGGACTACCTTAATGTACCCTATGACGGTTGTTTATGTTTTGAAGATCCTTGAGTTCTTTAGTAGGCACCTCACTGCTCCTAAATAAGCGAACCCTATTACAGCAATGGTGGTGCCTCAATATTGTCCGCCTACTCATTACAACGGTTCTCGTCGTCGGAGTCATCAGGTAGCTGTAGAAACTCATGCTACAAAACGCACACTAATTATTTGTTTCTCCTTACATTTTTGAAGCACATTACCTTTCATCTAATGTCAATTTTTATCCCAATCGGATTTCATTTGCCAGTGATATAGACAATGTCAGGACACACATCTGTGTAACAAAGTTTGTCAACTTTGCTCTACGGTTATGCGTTTTCAAAATCTTTAAATACTGGACTATGTTTTACAACAACGAATTTATACGGCATAGCCAAGTGTGTTCATCCGGCAGTATTAGATCATTGTATTAGCAAAACTGTATATTCGCTTTTGTCGAACTATTCAATAGAATTCTCCTACTGTTAATGTACAAAAGATATGCAACTTTGTGCCTTTATCTTTGATAATGTAAAAATACTTTCTTACTAATAACATCAAACACTTCTGTTCCATTCGAAAGTGGTAAGTGAAACATACGCGCATGCATATTCTCATAATGTTGAACACACATTTTCAATATACGACAATGTGAATATTCCTGTTTTTTTCTTCTCCATCTTCGTCTTCTTTGTTATCTGAAATGAAACTAGAAAATATATAAAAGGAATAATACGGGTATGTGTCCAGACAACAACAACAAACCCGACAAACGAACATATTTTTCCGTTTGCATTTCCATTTTATGTACCTCGTCATCTCAATCCCGCAAACAAACCAACAAACTTTGTTATTTTCGCTTTCCACCCCCCCCCCCCTACGCTATCCCATGATATTTGAATAAAATAATAATAAAAAGGGGGGCAGGACGGTATGAGAAAAAATCGTCAAGGAAATTATATGGAAAAGCTTTTAGTGTTGTTCCACTCGCTGAGAAGGATGTATGTGTATGTGTAAGTGTAAGTGTACACTGTGCTGATGATGCTAGCGATGATATTCTATCGCAGCATGTGCGGGGTTCTCTGGTGTATTAAAAAAAAAAATACCTTTCAACTGCAACCAATCGATGTAGAAATTTGATTTGGAATCCATTAAAGTTTCACACAGAGCGATCCATTTGCTCGAACACCGAACTCTTTTCAAACTCCCACGCCATGACACTTGTGAAGCGCCAACAAAAAACGCCAAAACGGAAGTGCAAATCATAAAATAAAAGCACATTTCATTGGACATGCTTGCTTATATTATGAAGAAGAAGAAGAACAAATATGAATACAATTACGGTAGTGAAGAGGTCAGCTATGTAAGAAAAAAAAGTTACTGCGACTCACTTTTAGGGTCAATAGTTAGAGGCAACGATTCGCTTCAGCATAAAAACTTGGACAAATACGAAATAAAATGAAGATGTTTAATTTTGTTGGACAAATTGCAATTTTGAAGAAGCTTTGGGGCTTTAAATACAAATTTTCGATTATGTTTGTTCAAAATGAATTCTAAATAATCATGACCAATTCAAACTGTTTTATGTAGAAATTTGTGTATGTATATCAATATCTAATAAGCTCATTGAAAAATGGTTGATTAGCTTTAAAAGTCGTCCTATTCGGGATTGAGCGAACTTACTCGGACCACTGTGGATCATTTTCAGAGAAAGCCACCAAAATGGACTTTAAATACATGACCTTGTCATAGTTGCATTACACTATCCAACAAAAAAAAATACAAAAGTGTTTGTCATGAATAACGACTATACAAATCTTATCAACTGTAGTCCCCTGAGAATAAAATTGAGTATTAAGGTATCCAAAAAAAAAAGAAGAAGAAATTTAAAAAAAATTATTAAATGATGGTAGAGGATACGCTCGTGTATCCTCCGTTCCTCAAATGAAATGACAAACGTTCTTTCGAAAATAAGTTTAGGTGTCCAGCATTCGGACGATTGTTTGACTGTATTCCAAACAATTTGGCTGGACTACCTTTCAGTCAAGACAATTTTAAAATGCACCTCAAAATTGGAACTGATGCCAACATGCTGAGTCCGTTGACAATACGGTAGATTTGCTTTCTCAGCAACTCTCTATCTCTCTCTCACCTCTTCAACCAATTCATTGGAACGTCTTGGGTATTGGATATATGAACGGAATGAAAATGATCATCCACAGTCTCCAGCCCAACACAATTTGAAACTAAACATTGTAGGCTGTTGTCAGACGGCGATTATTAATAATTATTGGTCGCGATCTTTTCGTCGACATGTCGTTTTAACCGAACTGAATGACGGTTTTCTAAATATACTGTGGGTTGTTTTCGTACGAAGCGATTCTTGCAGAAAATTGTACTGAATTGATAATTTTACACAAGTCAATTGGTTAACAAATTGTGTCATCCGCTTAAGTACATTTGAGGGGATTTTAATTTATGGATCACAAAGAGCTACATTTGATTAAAGCAAACTTTTGTTAATAAAAAATTTTTCGTTGCTCTGTTTTCTTTGATACAATTTTTTTTACAGAAGACGCAATTTCAAAAAAATTTTGTTTTCGCTCTCCTGACAAGATTACTACAGGCTTTTCCAACAAGAAGTGTTATTTTGGTATTCAAAGATAAATTGAATTTTTTGAGATGATCGGATGTTTATTTATCAGATTTTCCATAACCAAATCGCAAAGTTGCAGCCCTATGTCCTCAATAGCCTCTTGAATTCCATCTTTGAGGTTTTGAATCGACAAGAAATCTTGGGTTTTCGAGCCCCAGATGCTACAAGTTAGCTTGTTGACGTAGCCACCGAGATGGAAACGGGCCTCATCATTAAAGATGATTTTCCATGGAATTCCGGATCATTTTCATGCATTTCAAGGACCCAATCAGCAAATACACGATGTTGTTGATGATCGGCCGGTTTGAGTTCTTGTGTTAACTTAACATTATAAGCCATAAGACCCAAGTTTTTATGCAAAATACGATGTAATGACGTTTGTGTGGAAGTCCAATTCCAAAGAACGACAAGGAATGGACAAACCTGGGTTTTCTTCAACAATTTGGGCTATTCTCAGTTGTTATTGAGCGACGTTCACTGGTTTTATTCTTCACAACACTAACATGTGCCAACAGCTCGAATTTGTCCACCAATTTCTTTATTGAGTTCCGACAAGGTGCTTCACGACGACCCAAAAATGCTTTAGTCTTCCGAACTGTGACTGCAAAATGTTCACAATTATTGTAGTGAATTTTGGATAATTTCAATGCGTTGTTGAAGCGTCTATTGTTCCATTTTTATTAATGGCGTAGAGTCTACTTGTCAAATGTCAAAGAATAAAACCTACGAAAGTGACAGTATTTTTTTCTTCATTTTTTCTTTCTTGTGACCTTTTCTTTCATGTTTTGGAAGTGGAAATGTTGTCAGACATTCATATAAACAACAAATCACCTATTAATTTTTTTATTTAATTACTAAACATTAATTAATATTATAAATTATTAATGAATTAGCTGAGGCTGAAATTTTATAATTTTGTAATACTCCGTTTTAGTATTTTCTGAGTTACTTTTCGTCTTATTTGAATGTTCCTGGATTATGGGTGCGTCCTTACTTTGAAGAATATTCCAGCACAAAATGTTTTACATTGTAACATAAAAAACAAACACATGGCACTTCACAATTCATGCGTACTAAATTCTCATCAAAATTATAAATTATGCCTGTTAATGAGTTCATAATCAAACTTCAATTGTTGCACTCCCCCCACCCGCAATCAAATGGGGCAGGTCGAAGTGAAGTGAAAACAAAAACCAAAACAACATACAAAAGGCATTCAACAAAGGATGTCGTTGAGGCAAATTAAAGCTGCTGCATTGCTATGACACTTACGGAATAAACTTGAAAACGGTTAGTAGGTCAGTAACATTGACAGGACCAAAGACAATGCACGAGTTGGGCCGAAGGAAAACTTCGGCAAATAACGATTAACTGCTAGCAAAACTTAGTACTAACGGCGAGAGCCAATGTACGGAGAGAGGAGAATACCGAGAAAGTGAAGTGTAGGGAAATGAAAAAAAGAGCGATTAAAAGAGATTTTTTTTTTGTAAATGCGTAGTGCGCATTCTGTTGTTATTTTTGTCTTGGTGTGTGTAAAGCGCAGGCTCACTCTTTTAGTACGGCGGAGTTGTGCTCCAGCATCCTATGTCAAGTACTAAAAATAAAACTCTTACTCTCGTTCGGGCGAATATTTTACGCTCTGTCTCTCTCTCTCTCTGTGAGGACACAACGAAAAGGACAATAATCTTTGGCGGCAGCTCTGCGACGCGGCTGCTGTAATTGTAAATAGCTGAGCTCAGATGAACACATCAACAATGTTTTATTACTTCTGCAGCAGCTGCTGCTGTTCGGGACTCGGGACACAATACCAGATGACATGAAATGCTGCTGATGCTGGTCCTGCTGCAGAGAAGACATGTTTGTCTGTTCGTGTGTGTGTGTGATTGGGGGGGGGGAGGAGGTTTGCTTTTGTGTGTTCGTCTTTTTAGCTCTGCTGGGCGATTCTGTTGAGCTTTTGGACCAAAAACAACAATCTGGCTTTTTGGGGTTTAAACAACGTTAAAATTCTAAAATACTTTTAGTACTTATTAGAACGTGCAATGTAACGGTCGGCTATACGGAGATACGGGTACCTTACAAAATCATTCGGAATTTGAAAAGTCCCACAGAATACAATTTGCCCAAACCAGAGTGTAACCGTATGCGTGTGTGTGCTTGTAAATCGGCAGCTGTATCGGTCTATGTGCGTGTGAGTGTGTGTGCGTGCATGTGAGGTCCTTGCTGGCCATTTAAGTGAAAAAGCCAAATGTAATACATACAAATAACAAAATGTTTTTTTTTTTTTTTTGCATATAACCATCATAATCATGACAATGGTCGTGATGATGGCGTTGGCAATGACGTTGACATCGTCGAACATGTTGATGAACGTGATTAAATCTTTGAAAGTGAATTCCATTGAATATGTAGTTTTTTTTTTTTTTTGGTATATTTTATATGCATACTAAAGAGAATTGAAAATGATAATGATAACAACAGAATACAAAAAAAAAAAAAAACAAATATGAAAAAAAAAAAATGAAGTGAACAACTTCAGTCAGTGAAAAGATTATGCAAAGTTTATGCAAAGCTCTTTAGAACAAAAACAAACTAATGCAATGGCGTACAGCTTGGCATACTCTCATCCCGTTTGATAAGTAGTCAGCGTTGCGGATGTCAATCACCGCAATCAACTTCAATACGGTGGCAGCTCAAGGATAAATCGGCGACATTTGAAGCAGTTCAAATAAAGGACATACACCCAATGGCCATGTTGTTATACACAGCAAGGATATCAATGACTTCTATGACACCTCCTCCCCCTCCTCGCCCTACTTGTCCGGCATTTTACAGCATTCATTATTACGGAAAATTTACAACGCAATTACATTTAAAGATATCATCTACATTTGACGAAGAAGCACATTTCCAACTTGGCAATTAGATTCATTCTCCCCCAAATTACTCATCACATCCGCCACACAACATCCCATTCAAATCGTGTGCTCGTTGTGGTGTTTTCCTTCTTTCGTGGCATCTTCTTCGCACTTTAAATGCGTTAAAAGAATTTCGGTTATTTTTGCCCAAAAAAAAAACGAAAAATAAAAATAAATTAAAACAGCGTAAAAAAAGCGGATGGCCTAAAAGGAATGAAAAAACGACAACAACATGAGCTGCTTGTACAATTCAAAGCAAGCTCTTTGCTACGGCTTTTGTTGCATTACGCCCGTATAGCAGGTGAAGCCGCAGAGTGGGTCCGTGTCGGTGTCCTTTTACTTCATTCTTGTTCTGCTTCTTGGGCGGCTTTTGATGACAACCGAAATGAAGGTGCTAAATTCAAGATAATATCTTTATATTTTTCCTTCACAGGAATTCTATCTGAGAACAAACAAAAACCAAAGAAAAGAAACGAAAAATGGGACCGCAAAAAAAGGAAACCGTAATATTAGCTAACAATCGTAAAATTCGAAATTGCCACATACAAAACCAATGCCACAAACGAAAAATTGGATACGCTCATACCCCCATACAGACCACCCACACACAACGAAATGTTTGCAAGTCAGTTGCCACAAAGCCAAGACATTAGCGACACTGTCAACGTATATTTTTATCAATGCTCGGTCAGCAAAGCATGGCCACCAAGAATAGAATAACAAACAAAAACAAAACAGGCATTCCAACGCACACAAATATTTTCCCTGGCCACTTCTTGGCTTCCGCTTCTACCGGATTTCACTCATTATAAAAAGATAACGAATTCCTTGGTCATACTTAATGTCACTCGACATAAATAACAACTGAATTCTAGGACACCCAGACTCATCCACCACCTCCAACTTCATCATCCCCCCATAACACTCTTATCCTTATCCCGCCCCCGCCCCCCCATTATGTCGTATGGGGAAATGTATGTCAGCATTGTGTTTCATTGGTTATCGGCGCTGTTGAGAAGTAAATCCCAACAAACCAAAACCAATAGAGACAGAGACAGAGATAGGCCCAAACAAATACAGAAGTTTGAACAGTACAGGGAAAGGATAAGCAGCCCTACGGCACATCAATCAACCAAAAAGCTCCCAGAAAATACAGATAAAAATAATTTGCAATTTAAATTAACCTTTACTTAGACGGCCGGTCGACTAAATTGCAAGTATCTCATAAACTTCAGACAACTTGTGGCAAACACAGGGCGTACACAGCCCGTCCATGTAATTAATGATGCTCCGGCCCGAATCCAAGTGAGATTTAAAGTTCATTGAACAATGTCAGAACGAAAGTTGTATGACATTAAATATTTAAAATGTTTTTTTAAGTTGAAAATTCCTTGAAATGTCATAAAGGCTCTCAGAATCCATTGAGAAAGTTTATGTTGTAATAGAAATAACAACATAAACCGGAGATAAAATAGGGTTGGCGTAATATTTCCAATATACTGGTTCCATCTAAAGGTTGTAACTAGAATAACATTTGACGTTTGTTAACAGAATGAAGGTAAACAAACAGTTGGAACTTATGCAGGTGTATATTGGGAGGGTTTGGTTATGGTTTCTATAAGTTTAAACTTTTAGGGACAGAAATGTATTTGATAGAAACACCATTCAAATAGAAAGTTTCTTATGACCTTTAACATGACAGCCAACAAGATGTTACACTTTTAGAATATGATGGCGTTTAATCGTGAACTACTGAAGGCGGACTAAAATTGTCAATTAAATATTGTGAGTACAAATAAAAGTGGACAACAAACTGAGAATAAAACTACAGTCCCTGGAATTATAATGGCAAGAGTAAAATCGGTTTTAAAAATGTTGTCAGTACAAAGAAATTTGTGAAATTGTCGACAAAAATTTTTTTTATTGGAGATACATAATACTGACGCTATTAGCATCAACGTTTAGTGCAGTCTTAGCAAGTATGATCTCAAAATGTATTTATGTCACCCGAGAGAACTTAAACAATGTCAATAAGATCAGCATGCCAAGTAATCTAACTGCCCAACTAAATTGAAGGCCCAATAAAATGGATTTTTGTCAGTAATGAGAGTTCATTTTATTTGGGATTTGTGTTCCATGTGTCGGTAACTAACATATATCTGAAAATCAGAATTGAATAATGTATGAAACGCATTTTATAACGCTTTCAATATTAACGATTTGTAACAACCGAACAAATTAGGCAATAAGTCTCTTTCGGCCTCAACCCAAGGTGGTAAAAGAAATGAATAATCAAATCAAAAAAAAAAATAACGATTGGACTTTGTCCCTCATACCTCATTAACTGCATGTGTTCCCAGCAAAAGAAATACATGAGAGAAATAAAATGCGGTGATGTGATTTTTTGACGTGTATACGATTTTGTTAGGAATTTAATTTGTGTACACAAAATATTCTAGTGATTGCCAGTCATTTGGGATTGTGCTGGACATCTCATAAAGCAAATCACCCCGTCAATTCATTATTTTTGTTTTTTTTTATTTATTTATTTATTATTAATTACAATACAAAGTAAATTTATATTCTAATTTTGGGTCCAAGGGTAAACCGGGTGACAAAGACCATATGTTTAGATTTTTGCAGCGACAGACCAAAGCCTCTGGTGGGAATCGAACCCACAACCCTCACGCTGATAGGCAAGCACGCTACCAACTCGCCTACCGGGGCGCCTAATTATTTTTGTATTTTTTATTTGCACTTTTCTGTTATTGTCAAGAAGAACAAACCACCACACACAAATAAATGGGACTTATTCTTGAAACGCCTATCGTTAGGTTTTTTTTAAATTCAGAACGGTTCAGAACTCATTAAAGATTGTTGTTTTAGAATTATTTATTTGATGTTTTGGGTCATGTTTAACTAGTACAAAAATATTGATTTCTATTCTCCATCATCATGGTGTCTGAAAGTTTTATGAGAATCCCAAACAATTTAGTGAATGTCAAATCCAGCACAAGAATTTTGTAAACGACAATCACCTCGCCAAAAAAATGTGAAGTTCAGCACATATCTGATTTTCTTTTTTTCATTTTGTGATATCTCGGAAACTACTGGGGAAATTCAACGTCTGCAGGATATACTTCATAAGAATGTAGTCGGCTTTGATGGCAATCGGAATAACACGTCGTGTGACAGGAAAGCTTCTCAAAAGTGCTGCGAGCTGGAATTCGAAAACCGATTCGAATTGCTTAATGTATTTAATATATTTAAGGTGAGGATTGATAAGTGTTGAATAACTTTGGGTATTGTGGAATATGCGGGCAGTGTGGAACTCGCATTTGTCTCGCAAAATAAATATTATTTAGAAACTCTAGCGATATATGCGCCTAAAAATGTCAGCATAAGATGCTCGGCAAAGAGTTTCATTGCACCATTAGTGTGATGTATGAGTTAAAATCACGTGTAGTCGTCTATTTTTTTCTGTTCAATTCGAAGAGTTAATTTCGTTTACAGAAGTTGTTATGAAATTAACATTTTCTGTTATGTTCTGTTCTAGTATTCCGCATTGTTCACCTTATCCTCCATTTTTTAAAATTACGATTTCTGGCCGATAGCCTTCGTTGCTAGTGCTCTTATACTTTAGTTTATTCAAATGTTTTATTGTAATTAATAAATAAATATATAAATAAAAATGAAAATTTTTGAGGTACCTCTGATTTTGTATGAAGAAAATATTAATTACTTCGGAATTGGAACGCCTTGGAACCAACTCGGTGACAGCGTCAAAATATAAATAGGGGTTCCACGTATTCTTGCCTTTTATTTTATAAGAGATATTTCGAATTTGTAAAAATTACATCATAATTAAATTACAATACAATCTAATTGAAGAGCACTGGCAACGAGGCCTTCGGCTCGTATTTTAACTTATATTTAATGCTGTTACAATAAAAGTTTATTTAGACTACATTTTGGAAGAGAATCGTTGATATTGTTAATATTGCTCGTTGAGAATTCTCCGAAATTTTAGTGGGGTTGTCATTTCGATGGATCTTTGGTATCGAAAATTGGGACAGTGGTCAAGAATTTGTATTGTTGAAGTTGGGGATAAATTTTAGAAATTACATGTTGAGTTGTTGTATCTCACTAGCAAAAAAAACTATGTGTTAACTTTGTGTGGCAAAAAATAATTGTATGAAAACTACAGTAGAATCTCTAGACTCTGGCGTTTTTTTTTCTCTTTTTCTATAGCATTTTTTCAATTGCACGGTTAATTAACGTCGAAGTTTAATTGATTCTGAATATTTAAACTAAAATACATTTTTTTTTTACTGGGAAAGAATGGTATTGGAGGGAGGGGGTAGTGTTTGTTGATGTTTATCTTGAATTTGGCAGGAAAACCACTTGATCAAAGACTATTCCCCATGCGAACAGTACGGCTGAAGAACGAAATTTTTCTATAGTGTGTCATCCGGTCAACCGGCCATTTAACAATGAACGAATGGGAGATCCTTGATATGCGCGTATTCCCGCTAAATGCTCTAACCTCAGGGTCCAGACAACGGCTATCTGACAAATAGATTTCATTGCAATCTTTAGATTTTCATTTGCTGTATGATGACCCACATTGTGTACATCGATTGAATTCTTCAGCAATAGAAAATATTTTTCTCTGAACCATTAACAAAGACTTTATTCTACAAAACAACGATTCTCCATCCGTGTCTGACCGACGATTTGTTTCTTGTCTAGTGAAATAGTTTTTGCGGTTGGCATTTTTTCCATTTATAACGTAACCCCGCATTTAAATATCATATTACTGTTGGACGAACTTAGAAATATATCATGATTACTCAAAAACTTAATATAATATTTGGAGTTTGTGCCAATTCACACTGGGCAATTTTACTTGCGGCAATTTTTATGATTTCCTTTTGAACTTGTCTCATTTGTTTTCACGCATGGAAGTTCTTTTTCGGCAATTTTTGTTTTCTTTATTGACTTTTCAAATACAAATCACTTTCAAAATATCAAAATACGAAAAACACAAAAAGGAATTGCCAGTACGAGCAATTTTGGTCCATTTACCTTACCTGCCTTTCATACAAACTGAGAATTGCGGCAATTAAAATTGCCTAGTGTGAATTTGTACTTTTTTCTTAAAATCTCGTTGAGAGTTGATTTTTTTCTTATATAAGAAAGCGTAGGCCTTTGCAATTGTTCAATTGGAATTAGAGGGAAATTGTTGCGTTTTAAAATAATGTCACGCCTATTTTTATGGTACATTTAGAATGCCAGGGCTGCTCAATATTTCAAATGTGAGTGTTTTGAATGTATGTCGGAAAATGCTCTAAAGGCAGATAGTTAAAATGCAATGGTTTAATACAGGGTCCGCCAAATAACATTTTTTTTTTTTTTGAAAATTCTATAAAAAAAACTACTGGATATTTTCTCAAATTTCTTTTTTATATTTGAAAGTACAATCCTTCCGGTTAATAGTGGAAAATAATTTCATTCAAATGGCTGCCTCGGCTGGCCATGCAGTAGCCTAACGACATCAACTCTGCGGCTGATAATGCGATCTTCAAAAACAGGGCGCAAAACATCGAGTGTAGTTTCGGCTGTGTGGCACGTAGCGCCGTCCCAACGAAACCAAATGTTGCCAATATCCTACTCTTAAATTTTTGTAAACAAAAATTCGTTCAACATGGCCCGATAACGAAAATAACGAAAACGAAATAAACACTAGTTGAAAAAAAAGAACGTTAGATGGCGGACCCTTTAGAAAGGCAAGCTAATTTTTAAGACACAGGTATCTCATTACGAAGAAGTTCTGTAGATCCTCCTACAGAAGTTCTGTAGATCCTCAAAAAATTTATTTGATTACTGATTTCATCATTGGAATTAAAACGCTTTCCTGAGATCCTTTCTGGTTGTCCATTTCATGAATCTCTTTTTTTTTGCCATACAAAGTAAATGTATGTTCTAGTTTTCTGGGTCCAAGGGTAAACCCATTGACACAGATTTTTGCAGCGATGGGCCAAAATCTCTGTTGGAAATCGAACCCACAACAGGCTATCAACACTATTCAAGGTTGGTTCCACATGACTACAACTTTTTAGAGAAGTTTTACATGATTTAGGGACACATCTCTTAAATTTAAGTCAAATACGCTTTGTATCACACCACTTCATCCAATGCACTGGTGGTGGAATTTCCAAATCGGGACATACATTTGTTCAAGGGCTATGGCAAAATATATTCCAATCTCACTTGAAGACAGAAGAGAAACCATTTGGCAAGTTTCATTGAGATCTGCCGATTCAGAGCCAATGAGAGACCAATGCGAATATCCTTAGTCATTAACAAATTAAATGAATTTTATGAAACGATTTAGTGGCTTCAGCCTGTCCGTCTATCTGTCTGTCTATCGTTTCATAAAGTTCATTTAATTTGTTAATGACTAAGGATATTCGCATTGGTCTCTCATTGGCTCTGCATCAACAGATATGTTAGTATGCAATTTTATTCGCATCAAAGTAGTGAGTTCGAAATGCGGCATTTACTCTTAAAAATCGCCCAGCTTTCATTTGGCATAAGTATCTGATGGTAAGCAATTGATTGTTTTGAATTGAATCGTAGTCGGCGCCCAGTTACATCGCTAAGTACAAACATTCATATTCAATTTTCCGCCACTCCTACTTATGGAGTATACTTTCTAAAAAAGATTTACTTACTCCACAATATATGAAGCGAAACTATTCATTTTGTAGTATTCTATTTCAAGTATTCGATTTTACACATTACGCCCTTTATCAATGCCACCGCGTACTTTCACCCATGGATTGTGCAAATAATCAATTACAGTTCACTAATCATGCGATGAGTTGTGTATTTAGAAACAAAACCAATTATAACAAAATAACAACAAGTGCAAACTAAACAATAATAATTAAATGTAATTTGAACGAACAAACGAATGTGAATGTTCAAAATTCTCCAACCGTAATGAATCTAAACAACAACAAAAAAACAACTTCATGTGGGTGGGAGGCCGAACGGAAATAGAAATGCGCTAAATAAACACAAATGAAAAACAAAAATATTTATTTTACATTGGAATTTTTTTAAACAAAGCCATTTAACTATAAATCGATACGGGATAATTGTAAAAATAAACCAAAAAAAAAAAACAAAAAAAATCTTACAAAACACGAACATTATGGCAATGGGGGGGTTTGATTTATAGAAAATTGTGTTGAAATGACAAAAGCGAGAACTGAATAAAAAGTTAATGCGATTACAACTATAGTAAAAGAATATCTTTTTTTCTCAAAAAAACAAGAACCACCATATTAATGGTACAGAACCAGGCAAAAGGAAAAACTAATAGGAGCCTAAAAATCAGAGGAATTCCAAGTAATCACAGCGAGAAAAAAAATCACAGCCCCCAAACAGCAAATCGAAGTAGGCAAGAGGACATATTTACAATTGAAATTGATACACAATTTAATTTGTATTTTATTTTTTTGCTTCTTCTTATAAAAAAAAACAACTATTTATCTACAAAGGCCCTGTTTGTTCATGTGGAAAAACAATTCATAAATAAAATGCCACGAAACGCAAGTTTTACAAATCATGCAATTTGCCAACATCAAAGTTGCGTTAAATATGCCAACGTCATAAATAATCAATTACACTTCATATTTGCGTAATGTCGACAAACAAAAAAAAAACAACAAAAAAACAGCAACAACCATCAACAATTAACAATAAGTGCAAACTCAACCATAATAATGAATATTATGTGGAAATTTAAGTATTCCCTTAAAAAAACATGATAAAACAAACTGGGGAGAAAAAAATAATTTTCTTAAATAAATAAAATAAAAAAAAACACACGTGGGTTTTTAAAGAGACTTTAAATTTCTCAGGTTGGGAAATAAATAATTTTATATTTTTAAAATGTCGTATATCCACTTTGGTAGGATTAGCTTGTATTTTTACAGTCACTTGATTGATGGTTTGGTCATACACTCGTCAATCTTAAATTTCATTTAGTAAGCAAACATTATCAAATATTTTTGAAATAATAAAAATTAACACAAAGGCTACACAAGACAAGAATATTTTACCCAGACGATGGAGAGATAAGCCAGATCTCCAGTCAGCGGTAATTTTATTTTTAACTGACTTGAATACTTTTTTCTTGCCAGTGTGTTTATTTATCTCACCAGAAACGATACATGATTTATTTTGTATTCCATCAGCTTTCATGTTATTCTTGTTTCTTTCCAAATTTAACATGTACTCGAGTAGAGTACGGTTAAATTAAACCAGACTCGTGGAAATGTTTGTATCACGTCAAATTTTTTAAAAACAATTTTTATCAATTCTCAGATTTTCCCCAATTTTTATTATTTTTGAAAAAAAAATATTTTTTTCACTTTTCTTAGTATAACTTGAAGAGACTCCAAATTTTTAAACTACTTAAGCGTTACGAAAAAAAAATGTTTTTTGAACTGAAACTTAAAAAAAAACGGTTACCATTTAAAAAAAAAAAATTAGGAAAATCTGAGAATTGATAAAAGTCTATTTTTTAAAAAAATTCACGTGATACAGACATTTCCACGAGTCTGCCTGCCAATCCAATCAGCTCGATTGGATCACTGAAAAAGGGTTAAAAATCGGTCCAAAGGCTTTCACACAGGCCACTACGAGATACATACTTCAAACTTAAAAAAAAAAATTCTGACGTGTACATGCAAATCGCCGATACACGTGTATTTTTATTTTTTATCCCCTTTCCGAAAAAGTAAATTTGGTTCATAGGACAGAATGTGTGTAACACGGTGTAGGTTTCAATAGAAAAGTCAAATTTATTAAACCAACAAGAGGTGTTATTTTGGTATTCAAAGAAAAATTGAATTTTTTTTTTGATAAATGATCGGAAGTTTATCTCATAATAAAGAGGAAGGTATGCCGTTAATAATGTAAAACAACATCAGTCAAATGGCCAACACGACCACGCTTACAGGACCATATCATTTTCATGAAATTTTCCGTAACCAAATCGCAACGTGGCTGCCCTATGTCCTCGATATTCTCACGAATTCTATCTTTGTGGTCTTGAAACGACGCTGGGCTTTTGGCGTAGACCTTATCTTTCACATGGCCCCAAAGGAAGAAGTCGCAAGGTGTTAAATCACAAGATCTCGGTGGCCAATTGTGATCACCTCTTTGAGAGATAACACGCTTCGGAAACTTTTCCCGTAAAAGAGCTGTAAAAGGTAAAATATTAATCCGGTTCGAAGGACCGAATGTAAAGAGGATCCGATCGAAGGCCAAAATGTAAAGACCTAATATCAGAAATAAAACTCTTTACGCATTGAGTGCTTGTACGACACTGATTTTATTCTCCAAACCGAAACACTCACTTAAATAAAATAGAATTTGAAAATACGTCTAATATATGACACTGGCAGCACTTGAAGGGTTCAATCGTCGATTTCCAATTGAATGTATACGCGAGTACAGCTGAGGCTGCCGATAGTGACATACTTGAAGTGTCATACCTCTATTGCCTGTACAAAAGGAAAGAATAAAAGACTCATGTTTAATTCTTAACAAGAGCAACAGTTCGTTGCTTTTGCGGCTCGTAGCGCCGTCTTGTTGAAAGTAAACGTTGTCCAGACCAATTTCATCCAACTCCGACCATAACAAATCATTAATCATCTCTCGATAGCGCAATCCATTCGCCGTAACTGTTGATCCAACCTCATATTCGAAAAAGTAAGGTCCAATCACCGCGCCGGACGATAAAACGCATCAAACAGTCACACGTTGAGGATGGAGAGGCATCTCATCAATAACTCATGGGTTTTCCGAGCCCCAGATGCGGCAATTTTGCTTGTTGACGTAGCCACCGAGATGGAAACGGGCCTCACCAGTAAAGATGATTTTCCATGGAATTCCGGATCATTTTCATGCATTTCAAGGACCCAATCAGCAAATAAACGATGTTGTACTTGTGTTAACTGAACTTTATAAGCCTTAAGACCCAAGTCTTTATGCAGAATACTGTGTAATGACGTTTGTGGAATGCCCAATTCCAAAGAACGACGACGAATGGACAAACCTGGGTTTTCTTCAACACAGCAGCAATGATCTCAGTTGTTCTTGAGCGACGTTCTTGTTTTATTCTTCACATCACTAACTTGTTCCAACAGCTCGAATTTGTCCACCAATTTCTGTATTGCCGTCCACCAAGGTGCTTCACGACGACCCAAAAATGCTTTAGTCTTCCGAACTGTGACTGCAAAATGTTCACCATTTTTGTAGTGAATTTTGGATAATTTCAATGCGTTGTTGAAGCGTCTATTGTTCCATTTTTAGTAATGCCGTTGTTTCTACTTTGCAAATGTCAAAGAATAAAAGCTTCTAAAGTGACAGCTACCGAAATACCGGGTGATTCAAAATAACACCTCTTGTTGGAGAACCGTGAACTTGTTGTTTCTTCCCAAATTCAACACGTACAGTACGCTTTTGTGGTCTTAGAATTGTTTTTTATTTTTAATGAATGTTTTTTAATACGGTTAATTCCAAAAAAGATGATGGACAACGGTTGTACAGGGAATTTCGCATTTACATCATAAATAGCTGGAAGGGTAGTAGAAGAGTTAGGTGTACCTCAAGACCCTTTAACCGATAGGATTTCTCGAAATGGCTCTCTAGGTATACCCGGGTTTATTTGGTGTAATGATAATGGGTTTGCTTGGAGTGCGAATGTAACCGCATCAGTGACATACATATTTATCTTAATATATATTTAC
Source organism: Hydrotaea cyrtoneurina (assembly GCA_958296145.1). Taxonomy (NCBI): domain Eukaryota; kingdom Metazoa; phylum Arthropoda; class Insecta; order Diptera; family Muscidae; genus Hydrotaea; species Hydrotaea cyrtoneurina. The sequence goes on along the minus strand of OY282515.1, from coordinate 8,447,382 downwards.
CCTCGACACTGATTCACTGACTCTGTCACGCAGTACGTAGGAATTTAAATAGGCATTCTATAATTTTCTATAAATAATAATAATAAAAAAAATAATTTTTTTTTTTTTTGTACAGAAATTGTGTTTTCCCCAAAATTTTTTTTTTCCAAAAATTTTTTTTTCAAATTTTTTTTTTACAAAAATTTTTTTTTTCAAGAAAAATTTTTTTTTTTCAACAAAATTTTTTTTCCATATTTCAACGGGCGCCATAGGCGCATTACAACTTACTAGTTGTTAAATATTCTTAAAATTAGTTTTCGATTTTTCTGTATGTTTTTAGATGTTTTTTTCTTCCCATACAAGTTGACTAGCCCTATTGTATATACGTATTGCCCATAATATTCCGTAAAGGAGTAGATGGGAGGCTTCCCTAAAATCAATAAGCTGTGCACCATATAACCTATATAGTTTGCCAACAGGAACCTACAGTTCTTAATCTGGCTAATACTTTTCCTGTGAACGGTTTCTGCGTCTTACAGATTTCTCTTCTTGCCAGTATACGAACCTGGAGTTGTGTTGTATGATAATCGCACACACTTCCTATCCCACAATGACTCCCATTCCATATGGTTTTGTATTTTCTCTAACCTAAGTCAAAGTAATACCGTGAAAAATCATCATCATGTTTGGGCTCTGAGAAATTCATACATTTATTTTTATTTTGCTTTCTGTCACATTTCGATGAAAACCAATTTATAAGCGGCCAGTATTCCCAAAAATTCATTATTAAAAGCGCCCATGTTTTTAAAAAAAAAAAATTACAAACTAACACAAACAGGCCATCATTAACATGACAACGAAAACGAATTAAATGGAATGCATTTAAATAAATAAAACAACAAAAGAGTTATTAACGCTCTTTCAAAAGTGTTAACAGCATTTTCTGTAAACAACTCACCGAAAATAGTAGTAATTGCAGCAATGGCATTATCCGCGACAGCAACAGCAATAAATACACAAACACACACACACTTATAAGGATAAACAAGGACACAGCTAAAAATAAAGTCATATTAATTTATTAAATAAGTACATGCATACATACGTACTATGTAATAACAACAAACATACACCGCTGGTTATGACTACAACAACAGCAACAACAACAATAATAATAACAATTTAATTATTAATGAATACAGAAACAGAAAAACCAACAACGGTCTCACAATTGAACACACACACACACATATACATACATATAGTTGCATAAGTATGTGTTCATATGTATGTGCATGAACTACCACGAACAACCACCCCGTATAAGGATATTAAATATTATCATCATTGTTATATTGTTACAGTGTGCACGAGTATGTGTGCAGGTGTGGGTGAGCATGGATATCGATGAGAACATGGTCACAGGCATTGGGCATGGCTATGGGTGTTAGTGTGAAAGGTTTGTGTTTGCATACGTTGATATGCTTGTTTTACAGTTCACTGGCTATGCACACACACAGGCACTCACACACACACATGCATACAAACACACTTCCCTACAGTAACACAAACATTTTGTGATGTGTACAAACCCAGCCAACGTAAGCACGGACACCACGCATGAACTCATACGAAAAGCAATTCGTACAAACAAAATCACAAATACGCCTCATGGTCTCACCCACAAACATTTCACGCTCTTACTCCTGCCGTTGCCATCTCTTGTTACACAATCCACCTCAGCCCGCTCGTTCGCTTCGCAGTAATGTGACACATTTTCAACGTGTTGTTCGTTATAATTGAAAACATGAAATAAATGCCATTTCAAACAAGTTGCCACCGTTTGTTGCTGTTGTTGTTGCTGCCATACATTCAGATCATTTCCCTTTCAATGCTGTGGGTGCGTAAGCACGGATACGTAGCCCATACGCAAACACTGTCGGACAATTAAATACGGAATAGAATACGAGTTTTCATAAAAGCCAGCATAGCTCACATTTTAATGTGTCTCGTATGGATTGATAGGATATTATCCGTGTGTAGCGTTTTGGAGATTTGGGAAAAATGCACAAATAAGAAATAAAAATATTTAATTTAGATTGAAACGTTCGGCAAACTATAAATCGATAAAGGGTAACAAATAAACTAAACTGAAAGTCCACAAAACATAAAAATATATACAATGAGATTTAATAAAAATTGTGTTAAAATTACTAAAGAGAGTATTGAAAGAAAGTAATTGTGATTACAACTATTGTAAGAGAAAATTGTTTGTCTCCAAAAAACGAAAATATTAATTGAACAGAACCGGTCAAGAGAAAAACCAGCAGGAGCATCAAAGTAATCAGCAAGGGCAATGAAACTCAAAGTATTCGGAACAAAAAAAAAAACACGGTTCCGAATTGCAACAGAAAAAATGGGGGCATTGAAATGCCTATCGACACATAGGCGTAAAATTTGCATATGAATGGTTAAAAATTCATTAAACACATTTGGGTAGATACAGAACTAAATCAGAAACCCATTAAAATGCTCAGTTTATAAATCAAAAGTTTAATTTCTCCCATGGCTGTGGACTCGTGCCACAATAACTCAACTCCAATTCCAGCATTTCAAAATAGCTCCACTCCGGGGCTTTCAACTATGGCTTCAGCTGTTCTATAATTTCAATTCGATAATTGTATTTCCGGCCATTATTCCTAAACTCTGGAAAATATTTCAAATTTTAGATTAACTTTTTTTTTTAATTTATTTTATGGAAAATTTAATTTAATTAATTTATATTTTATGGAAAAAGTACATAAATAAAAGTCGTAGCCGGTTTCAAGCACATTTTTTGACTACCACTCAGCAGTTCTCGTTTTTTTTTTTTTTAAATTTTCAGGAATTAATTCAAAGTTGTTATAAATATTTGACTCTTGTACACAGTTACAAAAGGACAATAGAACTAAAGTCACTATAATTCGAAAACATCTTTCAGGAATGCAATTTTCGCTCCTTTATTAAAGTGATTTCTAATATCACACAGTAAACATATTGCACGGCAAACCCAAACCCTTCGAACGCTGTAATGTTATTTAGTAACTAAAGGACATACAGCTATTACATTTTCCATACACAATAAACGGATTGAGCTCAATGCACAGGGCTCTCCAACAAGAGATGTTATGTTCAATCACCCGGTATTTCGGTAGCTGCCACTTGAGAAGCTTTTATTCTTTGACATTTGACAAGTAGAAACTCCCGCCATCACTAAAAATGGCACGATAGACGCTTCAACAACGCATTGAAATGATTTAAATTCACTACAAAAATAGTGAACATCTTGCAGTCACAGTTCGCAAAACTAAAAAGTTTCCGCAACGTGTTATCTCTCCAAAAGGTGATCTAACACCTTGCGACTTCTTGCTTTGGGGTCATGTGAAAGATGATCTGCGCCAACAGCCCAGTAGCGATTCAAGACCTCAAAGATAGAATTCGTGAGGCTATCGAGGGCAACCACTTTGCTATTTGGTTATGGAAAATTTCATGAAAAGGATATGGTCCTGTAAGCGTGTTCGTGGTGGCCATTTGGCTAATGTTGTCTTTCATTATTAACGGCATACCATCCTCTTAACTATGAAATAAAAATCCGATCATTTATCTCAGAAAATTGCATTTTGCTTTGTATACCAAAACAACACATCTTCTTGGAGAACACTGTACATATTCAGGTAGTTTTATCAATACAGAGATAACTCCACACAGCTACTACTGATGAAGACATAATTGGTTTAAAAAAAATTGAATTATTTCTGACACACACATTGAAACGCGTTGTAAAAAATATGCCTATTATTTACACATGGCAAAAAATCTGCAATCTGTATTCTTTCGTCTGTCGTCAATTGGTAAACCAACAATCGTGTGTTCAAAAATCAATAGAAGTCACAGGCTTTTCAAAACAAATGCCCTTCTTCTGAATTTGCATTCAATTTCGATGTAAGGTTTTACAAAGACATCTCCAAAATGTAAGACTGTGAAAACCCAAAAAGAAAAAAATGTTCAGCCAAATTTGACAAACACAGCTGCAGTCTTCTGTTTCTACACTAAAATTCTACGTAAATTAAAAAATATTTATTGACTTTTCTCTTGGCGGTTCAAAGTTATGGCCGTCGAATCTTCATAATCGATACACAAAAGTGACAAATCACAAGTTACGCCAGTTATTACTCAGGGTTTAAAGGTCATACCTTTGACAACTATTGTTGAGCTTTCGAAATGGATTTCAAAAACATAACAAGAAAGTATATAAAAAAAAATATTTTGCGATTTATAGTTGATCTCAAACCAGACTAATAACAACATGGTGTTATTTTTGAAATTTTATTCCCGCCAGTACTCTTTATTTTGCCATCGGGGTGGAGAACATTTGCCCAATGGGAATTCAGGTGTTGTGAATTCCAATAAATTGGAAACACTTCACACCGATTTATGTTGGTCTTGCTAAGATCTCATTTTGTCCGTTATGATGTAGAACGTATGTAGCAACTTTAGATTAGGAGATATTCTTAAATGGCTCCATGAAGAAGAAATACCACACCATATTATTTCGGAGATTTTTTTTCAAACGTAGTCAGAATCAGCCAATAAACAAATTAGTTTTGTTCAGTGACTGTTGAGTAATGGAACGTAAATAGAAATTTAATTAAACGCCATCTAAATATCTGCCTTTATGGATATAAATTGAACAACCTGAATTGTTTACAACACTTTTCCACACAGAAAAAACATATTTTTGAAATCAATTACGAAGTTTGTATGGAATTAGTCAATTCAATTACTTTTTTAATTGATTTTCTTCCAATTACAAAAGTTGTGAATTCAATTACTCAAATTTTAAATAAGTAATTGATTTTTTTTACTATTTTTTACATTGATTTCACCAAGAATTTCTGAGTTCAATTACAACATTAATTGATATCCAAGCTTAATTTCAATTACGACAGTAATTGAATATTTTTGGCCCGTATTTTTTTCTGTGCAGATAGACAAGGTCATTTTCATTTAGACTCCCACTTTGTTTTTTTTTTATAACTAAGGAATTTAACCACTGAATATGATTAAACAGAATATAGAAGTTCAATTTCTTATTTAAATTACGGGTAGTGTATGTCGATGGTATATTACACAAACACACACACACACACATGTCTCTATGCCTATCGATATGTGTGTGCGTCTGAGTGTGTTAATATTTATCCTCACATGTAGTTCTGTGTACCGTGTTTAAACAGGTGCCAGTGGCACGTGCTTGTATTCAACGTCACCTTTACAATCCAGCTCACTGAAACAAATTGTGAAATGAACCAAGTCTTACGCGATTTCAGACAGCCAACAGATGAGCCGGTAATACGTACAGAACAACAAATAATGGAATTTACAAAACGTTTCGATACGTTTCGTTACGTTACGTTAAATACGCATATCTAATATGAATTGATTTTGAATAAATATTTACCTTAATAATATAAAAATAAATCTCTCTACAAATTTCCTTACAGTGTTAAATATATGCAAATATAATCAAACGAATGGAAATCAAACGATCAGTGAATACACATGTCAAGTACAGTGGCAAAACAAATTAGCAAGTGAAAATATAAGAAATAACTGCAATAATGACAGGAATTTAGACCAGAAATCGCAAAGGATCCAGAGACAATAAATTAAATCCTAAAAAAAAAATATATACAACAATGACAAGAAATAAGACCTGAAATCAAAATTAAAATTTAAAAATGCAATGAAATTGAGGCCTACAGTCAACAGCACAGATTCCATGAACAATGAGGGGCAAGAATCGCGTATTTAAACAACTATCCTTTAGGGAATAAATAATTAAAACCGAAACAGGCAAAAAACATGGCCTCCTAGCCGTGTAAAATACTTAAGTCACCCACAATAAAACTGCAATCTCTGAATGTGGCCCAAAAACATAAAACAAAAAACATAAACTCAGCCGCATTAACCTGACACCTTAAATACAGAATTCTCGTAATTGATATGACACACAAAAATAAAACAAAAATAGAATTGAAATAAAAACTAAAAAAAAAAAACACCTATTGAATTTCATATAACCAAAGTGTACGTATGACAAGTTGAGGTTGCATTTGAAACTATTTTGTGCCCATTATTACACGCTTGTCATTGTTTATTTCACAACAAACGTCCTGTGCCACATTATTGCAAGCTCAAAAAAAAAAACAAAAACAAGAAAGAAAAATAACGACGACACGACGTCTACAACAACGGTAAAGTGGTGGCTTTTTGCAGCCTTACCACCTGCCCAGCGCCGGTCCAACGTAACCACGCCAACGCCAACAACTGTAACTGCAACAAAATGCCTTTTGGATTACGTTTCTACACATTTCTATGGATTATACTCACCAATTCATGGCTGCCACCACCTACGCTAACGACTGCCATCTACCATCAGCAACATGCCCTAATGGGGGCTGAGGCCCAGCCATCATTAACCGAGAAAATTCCATTAGGTAAGTGAATACATCTTAAAGCTCTGGTGTGTAGTGCACTTAAATTGTACTATTTTTAACACGATACCACTCGGTGTGGCATTAACACATCCCCCCTCCACCTCACGCCGCTGCTAGATACCACCCATCCCGTTTACTTTTGAGCAGCGTCAGGGCGCTCATAATAACATACACCGACACACACACACTCACACACTCCAAATAAATCCTTTCTAAACTCTCAAATAAATGGGTGGCCAGCATATCCTTGTGTGCACATGTCTATATATGTATATGTGTGTGCCTATATAAATATGTGCCATTTTCAGTTAAAATGTATACATATACATACACATGTGTATATATATATATATATATGTATATACAACAAACATTCCACTTCCTAAGGGTTTTTGTTTCATACTCACTCACAGGCAGCCTTATGAAATGTAATGTTGCTGCCACTGTTGGTATCTGCAGCAACTATGCTGCATACCAGTCAAAATCTCTACGCAGCACATGAATGCAGCAAACAGCACATCCAGCATACACAGAGTGGTCCATAAGTCACTGCAGCATTTTAAAATTTAAACAATAGAAAAAAAAAAAAAAAAAAAACATCGTGTCAATGTTAGAAAAATCAAACAGAAAATAGAGAGCAGAATAGAATTCGATATTAAATGCGTGTGTGAATTTATCAATATGTGATGAATGAGAGATTTTAGTTTATTTTGTGTTTTATTAATTACAATACAGAGTAAATTTATAATCTAATTTAGGTCCAAGGGTGAACCAAACCATTTGGCTAGATTTTTTAAAGCCTCTTGTTGGAGTCGAACCCACAACTCCCTCGCGGAACTGGCCACCCGAGGGGCTTGGATTTTAGTATACTTTCGGAAAATATACTAAAGTGAGCCGTTGATTTGCATTTTATATTTACAACTGATCTTTCTGGCGGCCGTAGTCTAAAATGTAGTGTCCAGGGTCGTATACGGGTAAACCCATATGGCGACCACTTTATGAAGAACAAAGTAATCTCTGCCTCTCGTAATCTCGGATTAATCATCGAAAACTTCTATAGAAGAAGCTTTAGCCATTCAGTGGCAACCTTAACCCTATTCGTATCAAGCTACATTTGTAACGTAAAGTAACGCCAATAAACCGCAAAATGGAGTATAAAATTAAAAAAAATTATAATGTACATTTTCTGAAAGTAAACTATTTAAAGGTAGAAACTTAAACGTATGGGACGACAATGACTGATTTAAAATAAAATACATATACAAGAATTAATTTCAATAGTGAGTCAAAGTCATTCTCTGTTACGAATAGGGTTAAACAAACAGTAGTATATAAGTTATCTGGGACTCTACTCATTCCATTGAGAGATGTTCCCCGTCTATTCCTTCATGGAACATTCAGGGAGATATTATTGTTTTCATCATTCGCATAAGTCCAGGAATTATCATTTTCGCTGAGGCATTTTAAATGCTTCAACCAGTACTTGCCGGAATTGTCACAAATCAGTGCCTGCATTTTGGTGATCTGGAAACTCCTTTTTAGTTTCACGGGGTCCGCTACAGTTTCCAACATATTTCTCATACAAATTGTCTACATGGTCTTTATGCCCGGCTCTAGAGTCTTTTGTTAGACGTAGTTTTACATGTCCAGAAAATCGGGAGTTTCTCCCATTATAGGAATTTCACTTCTCTATGTAGTGTTTGTAAAAAGGAAGTTTCTACAAACTACAGCTTAATGTAGTAAGTGATGACACAAACATGATCATCCAAAATAATTTCATATTCGTAGTTACCCCATGTGTGGTTCAGTTTTTCAAGACGATAATCATTTAAAACTCTCAACAATCTGTTTTAGGCTTTTCAATAGTTACAAATTTGTTTGCAATTTCCTAGTAGCACAGCTGGTGTTGGCACTTAAAAAGTGTTGCCAGCGAACCTTTTGTTGGAAAATGCACAATACTACAGGTGTTGTTAACAGATCATATCGAAACGGATGTCTAAGACCCGATTTACACGATGAGTTTTTGCTTGATTTTAAAATCAATCAATTTTGTAGGCGAAAGGTGTAGAGAAGACTGCTGGATAGGAAAAAGTCACAATTAAGACTAGGCAATTTTAATTGCCGCAATTCTCATTTTCTAGAAAAGAGAGGTAAGGGGAATGAAAATGGAAATTGAAAAAATTGCTCGTATTGGCAATTTTTTTTCTGGTTTTCATATTTGGATATTTTGAAAGTAAGTTTTATTTGAAAACACATGCCTTGTGTGAACACAAGAGGCACGTTCAAAAGGGAATCACAATAACTGCAGCAAGTAAAATTGCCTAGTATGAAACGGGACTAATTTGAGTTTTTTTTTTTAGAAATTTCTTTTTGACTTCACACATTTTGATTTTCGACAATTTTACGAATCAACAAAATTTATATAAAAACGTCAAAAAAAAAAAACTAACGAAATCGCAAGCATAAAGTCAACGTATAAGTTCATATGACTTTTGAAAGCAAATCCAAAAGAGAATTAAAGAAAGTCAAGCCAAAAATCGTTGAGTAAATTATGCCAAACTGAAGCCAAGAAGAATTTTTCAAAATGTTGCTACAAAGACCGTTGTCCGTTTCAAGAAAGAGCTTTATTAAGTTTATGACGGAGCGTACTTGACAAATGGTTCATGGGATCTCTAGCGAAAGTATATGAAATAGACATGCGGTGAAATATTTTTTTTTAGAAAATATTCACGAATAAGTTTAGTGGGGTCACATCGCTGGCGAGAAGCAATCGTCAAAATTAAGGCAAGTAGTAATCGTCATGATTTACTCCAAAATCCAGCATGGAGTAGTTCATTGACGAACCGTGGTCCCAAAGGATCAAAACTGCTGCCCTCATCTTTCGTAATAACATTGTGGTTAATGGTTTATTAAACGCAAACAAACTTTTTAAGTAGACAAAAAAGTGTTTCAATTCATTGCATATTTCGGTTTTTGCGGGTATGTCTTATATTAAGGACTCAATCGTATTATGCGCTACCTATCGTTAGGAATGAAAATATCCTTTGACCTTAGGGATCGGAAAACCGAGTTCTTCTACCTTTCCCAGGTTTTTTTTTTTTACTTAGGAATGCATTGTGTTAGCGGAAGGAAATTAGGGTATCGGAAGGAGGAAAGATGGAGTAGTGTTTGTTGACATATGTTTTGAATTTCCGAATGTCACAACTGGCAGGAAACACATTTGCTGGAAGATTATTTCACATACGAACGGTTTGGCTAAAGAACGAATTTTGTCTAAAGTGCGTTGGGGTTGTGTGTTCGATTCCCAACCGAGGCTTTGGTCTGTCGTTGCAAAAATCTAGCCATGAGGTCTGTGTGACCCGGTTTACCCGTGCACCCAAAATTTTAATATAAATCAACTTTGTATGGCAATTAATAAAAATAAATAAACAAAAAAAAGCGCCCCGGTAGGCGAGTTGGTAGCGTGCTTGCCTATCAGCGTGGGGGTTGTGGGTTCGATTCCCACCAGAGGCTTTGGTCTGTCGCTGCAAAAATCTAAACATATGGTCTGTGTCACCCGGTCTACCCTTGGACCCAAAAATTAGAATATAAATTTACTTTGTATTGTAATTAATAATAAATAAATAAATAAAAAATAAACAAAAAAAAATAATAAAAATATAAAACTGTTGAAACAGCTATTGTTTGAAATTGCATTTTGTCATTATCAAGGAAAATACTCAGTTTTTTGTTGGTACTCCATATTTGTAAATACTTACTGGCTGATTGAAGTCATATTAAGAAATTTGTTTCTGAAGGCAGTTACCATATGTTATTTCATAAAATAAGCCTGACCCCGAGCACAGTTTCCTGCGCAGTCCCTTAAACTGGCCGGGGCCACTCTTGAGGCGGTATCACAAACCAAATAATATCTGGTGCAAATAAATGTCCATGACATTGGAGGTAACCGGTGCCACACTCATCTAAACTGTGATTATTATGCAAAACCGAAATAGACTGTTTTCCCTTTACCATTTACCAATGTCCCTAAAATGTTACGTTTTCTACAAATAAAGCTGCTTTGAAGTCGATAGCTCAAAATCCTTTGCTTGCATAGTTACCATAGACACCAATGTCAGAACACCAGACATACAATGGAATTTGTTATATTTGAAAATATTTCCAAATGTTTCACCGATTTACGGCCCAACCTGTACGGACATTGTTATGGCATAGCCTAGAACATGTGTGTTTTCATATACAGAACAATGCACAGACGTTCGTACGTATGTATGTCTATGAAAATGCAATATGTATAATACAACTATTCACTAGAATAACTCGGGCAGAACATGGTAAATGTTAGAATATAGCAGAGTTCACCTTGACTAACATTAAAATATATACTCGCACACAAATACTCACACTTACTGCCATATACTGTGCCCTGCATTAGATGGCCCAACAAAAGCCCACCTCCTGATATCCATAACCATAAGGCTGACGGTCTAGCCTGGCCTGTACTCGCTGACTGTTGCCGACTGGGGTTCTGGTTTCGGCTCACAAATGTCAGAGCAGCACAAATGAAACTGCACATTGAATAGAACAAAACAATGGGGAAAAAAAAATAAAACCAAAAATAAAAATGAGAATGAAAAAAAAAGAAATGTAAAGAAAATGAACATACTTTTTTATGCACATTCCCATACATAACAAAATACCCGGGTGCCTTCTAAACCGGATGTATTATAAACGAGTCTTATGGGAAAGAAAGTGGATGGAGCATCAAGATGGGAGCACGGTCAGTTGCATGAGGGGACGGAGGACGCGCTGCGGAACAGCTGGAGTGCGACGGTGCGAATATATGGGGAGTTTTTTTTGTTTTTTTTTTTGGAATTTCACACATTGTAGATGACTGACTTACACAGTCGCATACGTACCAAAAACCCCATCTTTTCAAATGCCGTTCACTGCATCCACACATTTCCACAGCTGCATTTTGTGTCTGCAAACTGGATACGGCGGACAGGGCACACAAACTAAATTTGAAGATATTGAAGATGGCCAATTTTTGAAAGTGCTTTAGACGAACGTGACTTTAACATTTAAGAGTGGGCAAATTGTGCTCTGCCATTAACGGAGTCCAGTTATATGATTTTGATATCACAATTCAATGCTGCTGGCAGAGAATGTAAAACATGAAACATGAAATACAATTGAAATGAAGCTGTAATGGCACCTTTAAAAAAAAGTATGGCAATTTCCTTTAATAGGTGACATAATGACAAAGACAGTTAAGCTAACTAAAATCTGAATCCATATGGAGGATTGGAGTTACCATACACTCCAATCGATTTCAGGTATCACCGATATGGCACCATAGAATAGTTGCCCTAAGAAGTCGACAAGTACTATTCCGTAATTTGACGTATATCTGAGATAGTGGACTTTATATTAGCTAACCAATTGACAGGTAGGTAGAATTCTTGAATTCTTTATTTTTTTTTACTAAATTAACCACAAATCTATGTCACATCATGTTGACAATTGGTGTGCCGAAAATCATACAATTTCCAGCTTCCACCATTTCAAATGCCATATTGAAATACTGTTCGATTTCAAATCGCTTTAAATCATATATCGAAATATTGTTTGGTTATCAAAGCATACCATTTAGCACGTACTGGCCACGTTAATAACCAATTACGGCGAACAATTCTGGGAAATAAATCCAATTAACCAAACAACAATAAATGCCAACTAAACAATAATTACATTGTGTAATGTGAGCACATAAGTAATCGTGTATAAATATATAAGTGCATGTACATAGTATACATGTCTATGGGTATATTAGGGCGGAATTTATCTAAACTCTCAATTACTGCTGATAGGCAATGACTCACGAAACCGTGATTTGGCGACGATTATTGAATCGGGTCAAATGAATAGAATAGATTAAGTGACCAGTAGTGCCAGACATGAAGATTTTTTCTACGTTTTTTCAATTTGTTTTCAAGAATTCGTTAAAATTGAAGATTTTTCATTTAGAATGGGCAACAAGAGTTTTCTATTAAAAATCTACATCTAAGAAGTACATTGGCAGGCAAACGATGAAACCCGATTAACTTATTATTTTCCAGAAATTTAAACATTAACATATTTTTTATGACATTTGAAGAAAAAAAAAAATTCTGAAAAATAAAAAAAAAATATATTTGGGCGGTCGACTATTTTTGTTTGGTTATTCAGCAACACCATGTTGAAAAAAGTCTATTTGTGGACACTTTTTAACACTTATGAATTTATTGTTCTATTATCTTAATATATATTTACCCTCGACACTGATTCACTGATACACTGACTCTGTCACGCAGTACGTAGGAATTTAAATAGGCATTCTATAATTTTCTATAAATAATAATAATAAAAATAATAATTCGTGGGGGTTGTGGGTTCGATTCCCACCAGAGGTTTTGGTCTGTCGCTGCAAAAATCTAAACATATGGTCTATGTCACCCGATTTACCCTTGGACCCAAAAATTAGAATATAAATTTACTTTGTATTGTAATTAATAATAAATAAATAAATAAATAAAAAATAATATTTTTTTTTTGTACAGAAATTGTGTTTTCCCCCAATTTTTTTTTACCAAAATTTTTTTTTTACAAATTTTTTTTTTTTACAAAATTTTTTTTTTTTACAAAATTTTTTTTTTTTACAAAATTTTTTTTTTCCACAAAATTTTTTTTTCAACAAAATTTTTTTTTTCCACAAAAATTTTTTTTTCAACAAAATTTTTTTTTTCAACAAAATTTTTTTTTTCAACAAAATTTTTTTTTTCCACAAACAATTTTTTTTTCAACAAACAATTTTTTTTTCAACAATATTTTTTTCCATATTTCAACGGGCGCCATAGGCGCATTACAAGTTACTAGTTTTTAATAAAAAGTCACAAAAATACGTCTTTTTGAGTACATGACGATGGTTTTTAGGTTTTGACAATTTAAAAAAAAATTTAATTTTTTTTTCCAAAATATTGTCTGGCAGCTCTGGCACTGTAACATTCTCAGACTCAAGAAAAAAATACAACAAAACACTATTCCCGCTTCATTTCTTCACATACCCTAATTGCCTATTGTCAGCACATTGGATTGCATTTAAAGGGTGCATCCCATTGAGTGTTGGTCAAATAAAAAATAGTTGCAAAATTCCTCACGGCTCTAGAAGCGACATGAAATCATATTTGTTGGAGCACAAGATCAAGATTACAATTTGTATATTTTAAACTAACAATTGTAAGGCTTTCAGTTTAATGAACGCCGATCGTCATACTCATTACTCTTTAGCCCAGAATTGAAATTCAAATGCAAATTGTTATAACTCAAATCTTCCAAAGATATTTAAAACTTGGCACAAAAGGTTCAATAATTTCACAAAATCTATATTACACATTTTTAACCACTTATTCAGAAAAATGTATAACAGCTTTAAAAAGTCTTTGTTAACAATTGTTTTTGTATTTCCACACATTTTTCATAACAAAGGTGTATTGAAATGTATATGAATATGGGAGATAGTCTTTACTCGAAATGCCATCCCACCATTTTTCACATTTTACCAACTGTCACCCTAATATATATGTGTATATAGAAATAAACCATAAAAATTGTAATGAATCAATAGTTAGTACAACAAAATAGAAATAATACAAAACTCCTAAAATAAGCAAGCTAAACAGAAAACGAAGAACAACATGGTTTTTTCAACAAAAGCCATTCAATTATAAATCGTTGCGGGATAATTGTCAATAATCAGCGAAATGTAAAACTGCAACCGCCAAGAAAATTTAATTAAATACATTGCGATTAAATGGAATAACTAACACAAACACAAAATCAGACAATAGTTAAGGCAACACCATTATTGTAATATAAACATCATTCACTAATTAAAACCAGTGAAAAAGTTCCAGTCGGGTAAACCGACTTATATATACCCTCAACCTCAGTAAAAACATACAAGTCTCATATTCCAAAGTTTCGGAAAGTCAAAAGTGAGCGTGGCTATCACCAATGGATGTAACCTCTGATGAAATGTCATAAGAGCAAACTCAAAAAACCAAATGTTATAGAAAAATATTGTATTACACGTTTTTACAAAAAGGACGGAATATTAAGCAGAGTTTTTACTAGAAAATTGTATGTAGTTAAAGCTTTACTAAATATAGAATTTCGGAAAGATTCGTTGAGCGAATTTATATAATTTCACGATTTCAGAAGAGGGTGGAATGGTACATTTGTATGGGAGGTACAAGAAGGGGAGTTGCCAGAGTTCCAAGTTTTTGTCCAAGACTTAGTCTAACTATACGTTTACTAAATACACAATTTGGGCAAGATGTCGTTGGGCATATTGGTGTTATTATATGATTTCTTAGGTGGGCGGGATGGTACATTTGTATGGGAGGTACCAAAAGGGGAGTTGCCAGACTTCCAAGTTTTTGTCCGAAACTTTGTCCAGTTATACCTTTACTAATTACGGAATTTTCCCAAGATCGAACTTGCGCGTGTTGATATTGTTACACGATTTATAAAGTGGGCGAAATATCAGATTTGTATGGGAGATACCCGAAGGGGTATGGCCATATAGCCCATATGCGTAAATCTATGTATAGTGCTAATAACTATTAAACAGTGAGCACAGTATAACTGTTCCTTTGAGAGCTAAGCCTTTCATAAGTTGAACCTTTACATGCCAATATATTCCAATATTTCTGTTATAAGACAAATCCTTCTTATTTATCGATTTCGTATTTCGTTAACAGTCAGATTGCGAGGTATTCCCATCAAATTGATGACACTGAACGCAATCCTGATATATGTATGTACACCGAGCGAAAAATAGCAATATCATATTGATATTTTGAAGTATTGATTTGATATTGCACAAAATGATATTTTTTGACGCTGGCGTAACCACTTTTTTCATATGGTTGTTGTTAATTTTATTTTTGATGCGACGTAAGCGTCGTGTTTGATATTTATAATATCAATTTGATATTTATAATATCAATTTGATATTTATAATATCAATTTGATATTTATAATATCAATTTGATATTTATAATATCAATTTGATATTGATTAATATCAAAGCGCTCGGTCACCAAGTACAACAATTAAATGTTTGTTGTGATTGTAGGCAATTTTTTCGTATGGTTGTAGTAAAATTTCATTTTGAAAATTTATAATATCAATTTGATATTGATCAATATCAAATGGCTCGGTTGACTTTCAAGAAAAAAGTTTATTATAATTTATTATTTATTTATTCCAAGAGAAAATAGCGACCGAGACATTTGATATTGAACGATATCATATTGATATTTTTCCCACTTAGCCCCATTTTGTTAACGTTTAATATCAATTCGTTAACGAAAATATCAATTTGATATTGTTTTTTCGCTCGGTGTACAGTACTCGTGCCATGCAAAAAAAAAACAGTATTTACTGCGGATTTTCCATGGAATTGAAAACATAATCTTCGACATGAAACTAATGCAATATTTGATGTAAACATTTTCTAATTAAATCGGTATCAAAAACTAAAGCTATTCCAACGTAAGACATGCATAAAACATCCTGTACTCAATATTCCTTCTTTAATTAATGGCATTCATTGGAAATTCAGCAAACATGAAATGAATAAAGAATTTCTGGGAAATATATAATTTATAAATAAACACTAGGGTGGGTGGTACGTTTTTCATCTATGTAACAGATGAATTGCCAACCATTCGATTTGTTCAGTGCAACAAAATAGTGAGGTGATATCTTGATGACCTGTACAAGGACCCATAGATATGAGGGCCACCCTAATAACTCTTCATGGAGAGGGGTTATTGTAAAATAAACTCAATATTACGTACATCATCTAAAGCACCTACATGTATACAAAAAAACACATTGTCTAATAAAAAGCAAAATGTTATAAAAACCAAAATGGGAATTGTATTAGGACATAATTAAAATTTATTTGTCATTTTGTTTGAATAGTAAGTCCGAAAGTAAACATTTGCGGAAATTGTATGCATTTTAATAGATTAGTGAGCAATTGACATTGAAATGTAGTCAGGAGATTGTCTGTAGGGTCAGCTGGTATAAAACTACCACATTTGTAGAAAAGTCTTCACTGAAAAGTTCACTGAAAAAACTTCCATACAATAAATTTTTTTGAAATTTTTAACTAATTTTCAAACCTTTTTAGAATTATGTATATTCATTTGTATGTGTATTCAAATTTGCCATTTTGTTAGAGTTATTATTTCTTAAATAATAAATTTGAACTTCTTTGTTACAACATGATTTTTTTTTAATTTTACCAACGAAATTCAAATTTCATGCTGCAATCAATTTTGCTTACACAACAAATGTTACGTTTCTTTGCATTTTAGTCGATGCAACTATTTCCCTCTATTTTTTCGATGTGCATAAGTACACAAGGGTGCTGAGTGTATCTGGAGAAGTTTTACATGACTAAGAGATTACTTGTATGATTTACCAGATGGAAAATGTTTTCTGTTCTTACCAGAACATGAACCTGGTGATTCAGACTACCTATTATACCAGAGTTTATTGATAATAAGAGTCATTCATTTCGATAACAGAACTAATAAGTTTGTAACTATATTGTAAGCAGCAGATGTCCATAGAATGTGGTGTTTTATAATGTGGTGTATATGTGTATATGTAAAAATGAAAATCTCAACTTCATTACCTTAAAGTCATCGGCGATATGAGTTTTATTCAGCTTACCGTTGCTTAACGCATCCTACCCATTATTGTTGACTGTTTGCAGTCGCCGGTCCCGACCCTAATGTACCCACTTCAAAATATTTCCATGCATCCCAAATCGAATTTAGCTGTAAATTCAATTGAATGGTAGATTTCATTCATTGTAATGAAATGAAATAGAAAATATATACAAACGATGTACCAAATCGGATCAGTCAATTCTCTTTTCGCCATTTGGAAAACAACAAATGCATACACACAGACACACACTCGCATTCATCGAGCATTTTCTCAAGAGGATTGAAATAAACTGCGAAATATATATATATATATTTTTTGGTAAATTCAAAGCATTGAAATTCATTCAGACACATTAATTTGTATCTGCATTGAAAAGAGGCAATCAGATACAAAAAAATATGAAAATGGTGTATGGAAAATATTCTATAAATTTAATTCTGTTGAAGATTTGTCAAAGGACATTTTTTACCCATAAAAATGTATCGTAGATGGAATGTTGCTTTAAATTATTGAGGGAATTTTTAAAAATTCTTCAAAGAGTCGCAGTTTTTTTTTAAAATATTTTTGAATTATTTCCCGGTCTTGCCAAAATTGGACAGGGAAACAATAGAGTTAGATACCCTACAATCTCCTATCATAAATCATAAACGCCGCTCTCCTCTGCACACGGTCCGGAATCTGTCAATATGTCTTTGGTCCCTGCCCATATATGGGATTTATATTCCATGTTCTTCGTTTACTTTGTCTTTCGTTCAACTCGGTCAGCAAATATACTTGTATTGCTCCCTTCTGTTTAGCATCATAATTCAATATTGGGTCCGCCTATGTTACAGTGGATAGCTGACATATTTGTTAATGAGATCCAATGCGTCGAAGATATTTTATGTGGATGAATTGTGGTATGAAGGTCGTTTTCCGAATCCTGTTAAAACATTAAAAAAAAATGTGCTGGTAGTCAGTGGTCAATCAGTCAATAAAGCAACCATTAAAAATCGAACCCTCTCTTTTTTTCGACCACGACCGATTTTTATGAAATTTGGCAAAAATCATATTCATCTTGTTGCTGGGAATTAAAAAAAGTTTATGTTGCGCCATAATATCTTCGCAACGGGTCGTCAGATTTTAAAAGGTGAAACGTTTTCTCAATGGTTTCAACCTCATCTTAAAATCTAAGAATCCCAATTTATACGTCCTTTTGACCGAAAGACATCTAAAACTCAAAAATATCCTTTATAAGTCAATATCAAATTGGGCTCAAAATGTAATAATACCTAATTTTACAGATTTACACATTTTTACCTACATTTACACATTATCTAGAAAATGTACACGTAGCCCTTTGATTACACAGATTGATCCTTGTCACACACTTTTTATTGTGGTAACCCAGTTATTACCAGAAATGTTAACGTTGGAATTTCGTATTTACAGATTTACACATTTTTACCTACATTTACACATTATCTAGAAAATGTACACGTAGCCCTTTGATTACACAGATTGATCCTTGTCACACACTTTTTATTGTGGTAACCCAGTTATTACCAGAAATGTTAACGTTGGAATTTCGTATTGAAAAGAAAATATCCTATCTGGAAAAGTGCCGTGTTTTTGTACACACGCTAGCACTGTAAGCTGTTTGCCAAATGATAGAGCTATCGAAACTCAGTGTTCCTCTTCGTTGCTCTTTGTCAATAAGGTCAAATTGTCATCTGGTTTCCCTAGGAAGATTAGTATACCTAGACCGACGAAAATGGGTTTTATGAAAAAACCCCAAAATAAATGAAAAATCTCCCCAAAAGCTCAATATGAAAATTTCCCCAAAAAATATAAAAATATATAAAAAATTATTTAATTCAAAATCCCCCAAACATTATGAAAAATACCCCCAACAAAACAACACTATATAAACATGGCATCTGTTATAAAAATATACCCCCAAAAAAATGAAAAATTCCCCAAAATAAAAAATTCAGCAATTTTTCATTGTCCAAACTGAAATGTTACCTAAAAATTGTGAAAAACTCTCCAATTTGTATTTTCCATAACCAAATGGCAAAGTGGCTGACCTATGTCCTCGATATGATATTATTGATATAATTGAAAATATTTTAATGAGTCTAATCGGAAATTATTCGGACATGACCCGCCCTGGCTATGCTGGAAATATAAGAGCTTTATATATTCTTTCCTTTGGACAGATTGCATAAGGAATGTTGATCCTTTTGTTGAAACGAAATGCATACAAAGGGTATTCTATAACAAACGGGTATTTACAATGCATTAGAGTGGGTCACACCATGAATACCATTAAAATAGGGTCACGCTGAATACAAAGTTTTATAAAGCGGAAAAAAAACGGCGCACTGTGTTGCGGCTAGTGGAAAAGTAACTTTTTTCCGATTATTTTTTTCAGTGTTTTTAATGATGCAATTTTGTCACAGACATTCCAAGAAAACAAAAAACACATAAAGCTTATTTTTATGTTGGTCCGTTGATTTTTAATTGATTTTAGAAGTCAAATATACAAAATTTTCACGAAAAGAGGGGATTTCAGGGCTGTATTCAAAATGATCTCATTTGATTTTGGTGACAGATATTTTGATTCGGAAAAAAATCTGCCTTCGGACAAGTATCTTCTGTAAAAAAAAGGAATGTTGTTTGAGACATTTTCATATGCACCTTTTTTAGAACGAAAACCCGACTAAAGGTCCATTTTTCCTTTAAATTTGGGTTAGGTAAGCAATATCTAAAAAGTCCCAGAGAGTCCCAGTTCCAAACCACTACAGAAATGTAACATAATTTGTTTTCAACGAACTGTGAAAAAATCAGCTGCCCATACCTGCCCTCCTGGGAGTTATAGCGATTTTAGTATATCACTCTCAGTATTTATTCCATAGAAATAGAACGGAAATTCTCGGAATCATTTTTTTTTTATTCTACATCTATTCTAGCACTCCACAAAAATGAACATAACTCTCTTAAAACTGAAGCTATTGACTACAAACCGGTGTCAAATTAAAGCTTTGATTGCCACCTTTCAAATAAGAAATGAAATAGATTTTGGTTTTTTATAAAATTTCAGAGTTTTTCAACAAATATTGAAAAATCATGAAAATTTGACGTTTATAATTCTTGTTCGGACCACCCTATAATTTATTTAAAAAACTAATCATAGGGTATTTATCAGGAATAAAAAAAGAATTAAAATAAATTTTTTTTGTAAATTTTTCGAACAATTTTTTTTTTTTTTTTACTTTTGTTGGAAATTTGACCCAACAA
This sequence comes from Hydrotaea cyrtoneurina, assembly GCA_958296145.1. NCBI lineage: Eukaryota > Metazoa > Arthropoda > Insecta > Diptera > Muscidae > Hydrotaea > Hydrotaea cyrtoneurina. The sequence continues at coordinate 8,426,788 of OY282515.1, read as the reverse complement.
TTTTTTTCGGTGTTAATTTTTTTTTCACTCATTCTGTTTGGGATTTCATTCTGACCAATCTGTAGAAGTTTCTCATCGATACAATTAAAAATACAGTTTAGGCAATATGATTTCCAAAAAATTCCGCTTTCGCAACACTGTGCGGCGGTGAACGGTTTTAGAAATATTCAGTCAACTTTTAACTGCACATCTATTTGGTTCAGGAAATTCAATTTCTATTCAGGCAATCAGTTATAAAAATCCATTAATCCATAAAAATGTTATAGTGTGAACTATTGAACTATTGGGTTGATAAGAAACGCTCTCATGCTAAGCTATCTCTATAAAGACACAATGGCTCTGCTTAGAAGGCAGGCAATACGACTGATCGCGATGACTTGTGGAGGCCATAAAACAGAAAAGGCTTTAGGTACCTGCACGATCTGGAATTTTTTGTTATTGGCTTTTTGTTTTTTAGGCGCTAAGGATAGTACAACATGGAGGAATATGAATACGCTTTTTGTGACAGTCTTGAAAAGCTGGCACACTTATAATCTATTTTTATGCGTCTGAGACGAACAGAAACGTCAGTAGCCGAAACGATGATGTTGTTTCCATAACTCCAACGAATCCAATTAGCCAATACACAAAAACATGTTAGAAAAAAAAAACAGTTAGAATTTTAACAGAGACTTTCGTGTTACAAAAAACCCAAACCGACGAATCGGAATTTCTGTTCGTTATTTCAAAGTACAGAAAGACCCATTCCTTTTATAAAAGCAGGCTGTTAACTTCTCTATCTATCTCTCTCACACACTCAAAATCCCTTTAGAATTGATGTTGAGAACACTGAATATCGACAAGCAGTCATACAACCAGTGTGACATTTTTAGATCAAAACGAACGTTAGCCTTTCGTTAATCCATTCATAGTCAGCGATGCCATATGGCACAGAGAAAAGGATTTTGTAAAGTTAAAAATGTCAACGGATTCGAAAAAATAAAAATTGTTTTTAAAAAATATCTTGGTTATGAATGGGTTAATCTAATTGTAGACCGTAAAATCTGTTTAATTTGGACATGAAGTGATACCAAATGATATGCAACAAATTAGAACATGACATAAAAGAAAACCATATATTTAAATTTTGGAATATTTTTGTTTTTTTTTTTGTTTTTGTGACCCACTCTTCTGTACATCCTCCACTGTTAGAGACCTCCAAGGATTTATTCTTATACGGATTGTGTGTGGCAGCAGTTTAGCAAATAAGTAGACTGCATCTGTTCCTGCCTTTGGCCAAAGCACGGAAGGAAGGAAGAATTTCGTATGCGAATATTGTTTCATGCGAATAGCGGGTAAAGCGTAAACGTGCACGCAAGTTCTCTGTGCCTCTGTGTTTGCTAAAACCATTCATTGTCTTTTGTTGCTGTTGTTGTTTAGCATTCTGTTTTGCCAAGGCCTGGCTGGAAATAAGCTCCGCCGTGGCACGTCGCAGCGTTTTCTCTTTCTGCTCCATGGAGAGATGCTATTTTTATATGTTTTTATTAAAATTTATGTTTATTGTACTTTTGTTTCTATGTCGTGTAATTTTATTTATATTTTGTTTTCGCTATTTTGCTCAGCAGAAGACTAGGACAGCGCAAACAAATGGAAAAAACAGCAAAGCTTTTATTATGACTGTTTTTGAGAATTTGTCTGTTTTTTTTTTTCTTTTGCTTTATGTATCTTTTTTATATGAAACTGTATGAAAGGGTATGCATGTGTGTGTGTGTTAGTATTTGTGCATAATGGCATTAGTGTGACAATTATTTCACTTTTCCCGCTGTTTGTGTAATGTGAGCTGTGTGTGTGTGCCCGAGCGTACATAATGTCCTGTGCGATTTTGTTCACAAAGAGCATAAATAAATTTATTTATTTTTATGGCACCAAAAGCGTATTTTGTTTTTGTTTTAACTGCGGCAATTGCTTTGTTTATCTCTCTCTCTTTCTCGCTCTTTGCCTTGCCTCGGCCCTGTGCGAACGTTGGCAGGCTACAAATAAATGTTCATTTTGCATTTTGCATTAAATTACATAAATAATTGCGTGCAATTTCGCCTTTTTCCTCTGTGTGGTGAAATATTTAGCCTTTGTGTCGTTGGTTCGTTACTGTTGCCCTGCTTTTGGCTTTGTTTTTTTTTGGCGATAAGCAGACCGCCGCCTATAATTAAGTGCATTCCAGGGCCAAACTCATACACTAGATCATACACATGCACATGCATGTTTAGGCCAGGATCAACACACACACACAGGCAGACATTCATTCATTCATTCACAAGGTCCTGCGGTCGAGTGTCACACGAATTATGTAATTAAAACCGCATTGAGTGTTTTAATTGCTATTAGTTGAAAATATTGTCAATGCTTGCTAGCTGGCTTCGTTATTAGCTCGGCATTCGATGCCAAAATTGAAAAACCATTCCAAACCGAAATAGTTGACCAAATGGCAAATTCCAAAGACAACAGCAACAACAAAAAGCTAAAACAATTTAGCCACATTTGTGGCTTGTATTTGATGTGGTAGGTATGCATGCATATGAAATATCTGTGCGGTTTGTGTTAAACATTCTTTTGTTATTGTTGTTTTTTTTTTTTGGTATTTTGTTTTATATTATAATTATTATTTTAATAATGTCGTTGCTGTTGTTGTAGGCATGTGTTGACTCTGGAATTTTACAAGCTGAAAATCGTCATGTGTTCATAAAATGAATTATTTTTTAAAAAATGTTGATTAACATGAGTTTAGGTTAATTAACCGACTGAAGACTTTATTTGATAAACAGTTATAAGAAAAGACTTAAGGATGAGGTCTAAAGAGCCTTAACGGCCAAGTCATCAGAGTTTTGTCAGCTTCGTTTTGTCAGCTTCGTTTTGCCTAATAACATACTGGAGTTCTTTAAACAAGTATCCCCTTGAAATAGTTTATGCTTATCCTGGGCAACTAACTGGTTCGCCATTAGTTCCATAAAGAAATGTAGAGGGAAATATGTATTTGTATTCCTATGTGTACACTGCAATTAAAATTTTTCCTTGACTACGAAGGTCATTTGTCTGAAGTGACTTAAGTCCAAAACACACTTTGTATACAGACTGGCACGGAGCCTTATATTAAAACATATTGGATTTGGTATCGGCAATATCATCTCTCGATTCATATCAAGTTTTCTCAGAGATCGCTCTATACGAGTTTTTATAGATGGGGTCTCATCTGAAGGGCATAGATTGACCGCAGGAGTTCCAAAAGGTTTGTGGTCTCTATTTCTTATTTTCATTGAAGACTGTGAACCCAAAAGGCAAATGATGAACGACTCAATCCACCGCGATTTTGTAACGATTTGTGAGTGGGGCCAAATGAACAGAGTAGATTTTAATGCACAAAAGACTTAGTGCCGTTTGTTGTCACAAAAACGTTCCACTGATCCACCACAGTCCTCAATATATATGGGTGGTGTGAATATCGACGTATCAGTTACTATTGATGGTCTTGAATTGATGCACTTTTAAGAATCATTCCTAGGAAGTCCATATGTTTCCATGAATTTGGAACGGTTTGCTACCTACGGACGTGAACAGGTGAACAGTAGGGTGGAGTGAAATTCAAAAAAAAAAAGTTAACCTCGGAAAGAGATGTAGTCTGTGGTCCTAATGAGGGGAAAAATAAAGAAAAAAATTTTAAAAAATTTTAGGGGTCGCGCCACTCCCTTGAAATTTGGAAATTATCGCTATTTTGGCGTTGATTTTAGAAAAATCCTAAAAAGTTGTATGTCAATAAATGTTTGCAATAGCGTAAACAATGAAATAAGGGCATGAAAAAATTTAAAAAAAATATTCTCATTGTTCAAAAATTTCAAAAAGTAAAATAAGTCAAATCGTCCCTTCTTCAGAAAATTGACTGAACAATGAAATCGCCACCAAAGCTACAAATATTAGTCGATTATCCTCATATTTGCCTCAAATACTTTTGTTTGGGCACTATTTTTTTTAAAAATCTATTTTTTTTTTTAAAAAATCTATTTTTTTTTAAAAAATCTATTTTTTTTAAAAAAATCTATTTTTTTTTTAAAAAATCTATTTTTTTTAAAAAAATCAAATTATTTTTTAAAAAAATATATTTTTTTAAAAAAATGATTTTTCTCTATTTTTTTAAGAAAGATTTATTTTTTTAAAAAAATTATTTTTTTTAAAAAAATCTTTTTTTTTAAAAAAAATCTTTTTTTTTTAAAAAATCCATTCTTTAAAAAAATTATATTTTTTGAAAAATCCATTTTTTAAAAAAATTATATTTTTTGAAAATTTAACAAAAAACTAATTTTTTAAAAAAGAAATCTAATTTTGAAAATAAAATCTAATTTTTTTAAAAAAAATCGACTTATACAATTTCTGTTCTTTTTGACAACAGCTACAACATTGCCTCAGAGAGTAAATCAAAATTCCAAACGGTTTGCAGGATATGAGCCTGAGAAAATTATCACTTTTTGTGCAAAAATTACACCGAGGCCACAAATCTTTGGGGGCCCATAAACAAGAAGTGCATGACGTTGGGCAAAACTGATGATGGGTCTTATTTTTTGGTCTTCTCATATAGTGTTCTCCGTACATGGTTATATATTTTCGTGTTGCAATGTATGATAAGTGTAGTTAGTAGTTGATCTATATCTATCAAATCAACGATTTGCCCCACAACACGTAGTTGTCTTTATTCAAGTTCATCAAAAAATGCCCACAACATTTTCAAATTCTGCATCAAGTTCTTATTTATGTCTTAAGGATAAAATCTCAAATGGTCAACGGTTATTTTACACATTAAGTAGTTGGCAAGTGAAATTCCAATATTGTTTCACACTAGCTGCAGTAGCGATCCAGATAAACATCTCGGACACCATAATATCTGGAGGTTACAACGTTGCATAAGAGATTCAATTTCCACACTCTGCACAATGATGCCACATATTTACATAACGACAATGATGACACTGTAGTCAGTGGATAGTGAACATAATATTTTGTTTGAAATGAAAAATATTAACCAAATTGATTATTTCAGTTCAGGGTGTGGACAAGGCCATCACGAAAAAGAGTGTGTTGTTTTCCCATTTTGTTTAGAACAAAACTGAAAAAAATAGTAGGAAATTCATGCAACGACACAGTGTAGTTACCAACAAAGAGGAAAGTGAAACAAACTTTTGCTGTTTTTGCTATTTTTTTCTAACTCCCTCTGTCTCTCTCTCTCTCTATCTCGCTGCGTGTTTTTACAATTTTTCCATTAGTTTTTATGGTTTTATTATACACAAAAGTTTTGTTTTGTTTACATGATGTTTTGTTGGGAGGCGAAAACAATGCGTTCAAATCAGCGGGTCAAGACCAGTGTTTACAACGCCACCAGCATCATCGACAACGCCGCCATCGGGGCACAGCAGCAGCAGCGGTGTAGAAAAACCTCATACCTCAATTAATTTCAAAGTTCTTTTTATTTGTAGTCGTCAGTGAAAACGGGCAAAACGGCGAAACAAACAAGAGGAACACAAAACGAAAATGGAAAACTGGAAATGAAAATGAAAATCCTTTGTGTTTAATTCGCTTTTCCATCATTTTTAGTGCCAACGCGCGTTGTAAGCTCGGCGAACTATGTGGCAAAGTACGTAACAGTATTTTTAGCATTTGCTGGCGGTAGAAAGGGGCAAACAGAAAAAAACATCCGAGTACTACTTCTGGCATAAAACTTTTGACGATTGTTCGCTATGTTTTGTTGCTGTCTGATACTAGAAGTTATTCGAACTGTTGGAGGTTTCTGCCACCGCCGTTATTGTTTGTTACATACCTCACTTTACATGAAATATTTCTGAGTTGTGTAACACTCGGACAGAGTGGCTTAGATGAAAAAAAAAAAACGTAAAACTGTTACATACTGGCCAAAGTTTTAATGGTTTGTGCAGCCAACGGAATTGTTTCGTTTTCAGAATAAGAAATAAAAAACACACACACACACACAAAATATGAATTCAAACATAACTTTTATTTGCAATTGCCTTACATTCAAAACAATTGAAATAAACGGATCACCGCACTTGGTCGGCTAATTGACAAAGGAATCCTTAAATAACGGCCCGCCACAAATATTTGGAGTTTTATTGGAAACACTTTTTGTGTGGTGCCTTTGAAGAATACAAATGGGTGCGCAACGAAGTTAAGACGGCCTTTGTAAATGTATTCGTACAAATCAGTGGTGCACTTGGTGGCGTATGAGCTATTTCTCTAACCGGCTGCAAATAGCTCATGCGCCACGTGGTACAATACTTTCTGTTGAGTAGAACAAATCAAATGGGTAACAGACGGAAAAACCATTAGTTCATGAACTCCTTGTCTAGATTTAAAACAATTCAATTACTTTGCTGGTTTGTATGAGAAAGAGAACTACAAAGCGAATAGTTTGTAATTGGGTCGCAGGAAAAAAAAAACAAATTACATTAGTAACACAAGTTATTTGGTAGCAGCCATTTAATCACCTTAATGTCGGTGAGTTCTCTGAATAGTTAAAAACAAAATTCTGTATAAAAAGCATACGCAGGAGATCGCTGTCGGTAACCATAAAAAATATATCACAGACAACTCACTGAATAGAGAAAAGTTCCTAGTCCGTTCCCCATAGAAAGTTGAGGGCAATACGTACTCGCATACACAAAACTACTGAAAATATGAACATTAGGATAGAAAGTGGTAGTGCTAATCGTGCCCTACCCAGTGCCTATTCCAAATCTTTTTTGCTATCTTACTTATGTTGGTTCTTGGTCTGCTAAATAAATAACATATAAGCCCTTTGGTCTTGTTCTGTCATTATAACAAAGATTTGTAGGTATTCATCTATTTGCGATCGTTCGTTTTATTTTGATGCTAACGATGATATTTCTATGAATGACAACCTTCGCTATATGGTCTTGCTGTCGTCAAGACATTTGTCTAACAGTTGAAAGCCCATCTTGTCCTCGTTCAGACCCATCTACGCGGATTCTGGATAAAAAAAGCCATTTACATGTTCCTATCGTACCGACGATATCAATGTTGTCCGTTATGTCCTTTTCTGTTCACAGAGCCTGTTTTTATTTATTATTAATATGATGATATCGTGTAACATCTTTATCATATTAATGAAGAAAATATTGGTAAAAGCTAACTGCCTGTTTCCATAAAACGAATCTGTTGGTTCAGATTGGTTTCAGATTTTATTGTGATTTTAAAACATATTTTCGATATCCACAAATGGAACACATATCACTGATAAAAATTAAGTTTATTGGTCATTCAATTTTGACAACTTGCAACGAACGAACAAATTCGTTTTATGGAAACAGACAGTTAATTTAATAAAATCTGGGCCATCTATGTCGAAGATATCGAATTCTTTTATTAGATAAACAACACGATGAAAAAAATCGAGCAGTAGCTCAACAATAATCAACGTTTGATGGCTCTGTTGTGACTTCTCTGCAAGTAATCTCAGTAGGAAGACAAAATAATTTTTTTTAAAATTTTAGTTCTTTGCACAGTTAGACTGTCTTTGTGGAGATAGAGTTTTAAATCTGAATATATAACACGTAAATGATATTGAAAATATGTTTCTACAGCTCAATGGGAATAATGCGTAGTTGGAGATCAGTTGTGCGATCTTCAACACAAGCCCCTCTGCGGCATATGAACAAACCTCCTCTTTAATGAAAGTCCATGAAACTACTCACATAACCTAAAAAGGCGTAATATGTCAATGGAAGACTACAGTGACCCTATCTGGATTTATTTAATTTTCACGTGATATGTTTCAAACAGTAAGCCATTTATTAGATGAGGGGGTCGAATAGAGAGGGCCGACCCGTTCGTATCCTGGTTTGCCACCTGCGACTAAATCAATTGTTTCACAATAAATACACTTCCGAACTGGAACTTTTATAACAGCTGTAGTAAGTGTCTAAGTTTTTTATTCTAAGGCCTTTCGTTTCTATTTCTTGAATGACATTAATATCCGCCCTGAAGACCAGTTGCATAGAGACTATTGTCATTTTCCTAATATACCATAAAGCTAAATATAGGGAAGTCCGCTTAAATCTGTCAGATGTGCTAATTTTTTTGCTGAATAATTTTTAGAAATTCTTTATGAGAAACTAAGTTTATTGTGTGGATAATCGAACGTACTACCTCACGTCACGACCACACCCTATCCATTCCAAGTCAACGTGCGTTAGTGCTGGTCCTTGATACGTTTTGTGGAATTTGCCCATATTATGGGGAATATGTTTGATTTTTTTTCTATTTTTTTTTAAATATTGCGACTTGAGATTTCATATCTCCATTGCCCAGCAGTTTCCGCGTAAAACTGAACCAGTCAGCTGCTCCGTGCCTTGTTAGCCCAGTACATAACTCATGATTTAATTAATTTGTATGTCGTCTTTGAAAAATAAAAAAACGATAACATTTCTTCAAGAAAAACTCTGTGGGATCTTAAATTGTGATGTTACCAATAAGGGAACACACTTTATATAGTTGATGTGCTATTCGTTGTGGGAATTACATATAAATCACTCGGATGTGTCTTGACAAGTCTCACTTTTTGCTTTTACTTTTACAGTTCTCCGAATTAATTTAACAAAATGTCTTAAAATGATTTTATAAATTGACCAACATTGTTGTTGTTGTTTTTTTTGTAAATTCCCCTCAATATTATTATATGACATGCTTTTGCATTTAACATTTCTCAACGTATGTCTTTTTGTTGTTGTTGTTTTCTTGCAGGTGCCATCTTTGAACAGGGAACGGATGAGGTGCAGTCGGCCTTCAAGTATGCCATGTTAAATCACAATCTGAATGTCTCATCGCGACGCTTCGAATTACAGGCATATGTGGATGTCATTAACACAGCGGATGCATTTAAGCTGTCGCGTTTAAGTACGTTTCCATTAAGTTTCATGCCAAGTATAGTTTTTCACTGGTGTTGTTTTTGCCAACACGAAATGAGGTCAAGTTGCAAAATACTTGCAGCCTTTTTAAGTTTACCATTTGTTGTTTTTTTTGTGTGTTTTCATGTTACTTTATTTTATGCGATGCGATGCGATGCGTCGGACATTGGAGCGACAACATCGTCATCGTCGTCGTCGCCATCGTACAGCTGTCATGTGAGAAAATGACGCTCGAACATTAATTATGTTTAAGGCCAGGACATGTACGCTTTTCGGTTTGTTCGCCTGTTCGCATTTTTATTATTGAAATCTGTACGGTAATTCCGTTTAATGTTTGTTTTTAATTGCTTTCCGTTTTTTTTTTTTTTGGTGTGTTGCTTTTGGTTTCTCTCTCGCTCTCTCTCACTTCCGTGTGTATGCAGTTGCATCTGATTGAATTTCATTTCCTTTATGCGGAAGAGGGGAGGCTTTATTTTGTTTTTTTTTTGTTTGGTTTGATGGTCATTGAATATGGGTCGATGACTATTGTGTCCATACGTACCTATAGTTTTGGTAATGGCATTCATTCATTCATTCATTCATTCGTTCATTTTGTGTTTACTCGTACTATGCGTATTCTGCTGATGCTGATTTCCATTTGCATTTTCATGTTGCCTTTTTTTTCTTTCATATTCAACTCGAAAATACCGAAAACACTCAACCACCCGCCTGATTACGCGTTCAGTATGCAATCAATTTTCGCGTGGCGTCTATTCCATGTTGGGCGCTGTATCGCCGGACTCATTTGATACGCTGCACTCGTACAGCAACACATTTCAAATGCCATTTGTGACACCATGGTTCCCGGAAAAAGTAAGTATCTGTGTATTTTAAACATTTAAACCGGTATAAGTATGTGCCGACATTAATTACTGACAACTCCCCTCCATTCGCCCCCGTCCCTGCCAAAAAGTTACAACATTTGATATTAATCATACGCCCCGTTGTTCCAACGAAACTTTTTGTCAGAATCATTGTTTTTTTTTTCGTTTTCTTCCATTTTGTGTTTTTCTTGCGTTTTATTTATTTGTTACGAGAACCATTAAAGTGGAATGTTTCGCTGTGCCAAATAGCCCTCCGACATTATGAAATTTATAGGCAGTTTATGTGTTTGTTATTAAACGGGTAACGTCTATCCGAAGCCTGCGTGCCCCGTTGAAAACGTAACGAATATCCACAAATCATAATAATTCCATGAAATAAAAAGAGAGCTGGACGTTCGTTAATGCCCATGGGGCTGTGAGCACAAGCGGCCATACAAAACATATAAATCTAGTGTGTAGGATAAAGTTGTTAAAATTATGTGCGAAACAAGTGAAAAACGACCGATATCAAATGATGATGACATTTTGATAACGAGAATGAACACAATTTTCCGACAATAACAAGAAAATAACGTACAATATATGTAGCGGTTGTTAGGAGTTCGTTTTCTCTGGCATCACAGTATTATTAAGTGAATATCAGGAGATATTTTCCCCTACCACTTGGCTTGCTTAGCCACTCCAGGCTGGAACTGTAATACTAGGTATTGCCCCATCTATTTTGGAAAATACAAGATAATTTCACAGAGAGAGAGTTTACTTACTTATTTCCCTTAACATTCTATAATTTAGCGGACGGAGAACTTCTCTCGAATTGGTGAGTTGTACACGATATAATTTCTATATCCACTGACCGGGGCCTACTGTTCAAATTTTTCACAGCGATCTTATTCGTAAACTCGCCAGCTTTTACGAGGTGGAGACGCGCGCACAACAAAATGTTTGATGGTCTTTCCAGGTTGCTAACCTAGCTTTACTGTGTGCTACTCGCACACACTACCTAACTTTTAATTCTCGGAACCGATAAATATCCTTCTTTGAATTTATGTCTGCCTTCCAGCTTTATTTTCATAACCATTTCTCATTTATTTGACATTATTTAGTTTATTTTCCTGTTTGCTTGATTGTCTGTTAAAATAACGTTTAAACGATGTATGTTCATGTTGTTGTTTTTTTTTGTTTTTGTTGTTTTGTTCTACTTCATTACAGGTGCTTACACCGTCATCCGGTTTTTTGGACTTTGCCATTAGTATGCGTCCGGACTACCATCAGGCCATCATCGATACAATACAATTTTACGGATGGCGTAAAATAATTTATCTGTATGATTCACATGATGGTAAGTACATACACATGAACAATATAATAACAACAAAACTGTATGGCAAAAGCCCAGATACAACAGCCAATACATACGGCGCAAAAACATGAAATCATTTATACTGTCTATGCAGGCTGATGTATATACCTAAGTGTGTATGTATGTATGTACATAGCCAGTTGGAGCTCTGATCATGTGTAAGAGACATACACACACACACACACATGCACACAAATGCTAAGGCAAATACACTTTGTAATACAAATACCAATCATGCCGAGATTGCTGTTATTTTGTCGTTGTTGTTGCCCATGCTGTCTGTCCGTCTGTCCGTGTGTCTGTCGCATTCACTAATACTAATATTAACTTTATTTATATTTATTAATAAAAACGACGAAAGCGACAGGACAAAAGACACACGCTCATACACACACTAATACACCGAAAACATGTTGACCTATACGTATAGAAAAACAAAATAATACAAGAATGACAGCTATTATTTTGACAGCCAAACAATAAGGCATCACCGAGCCATCTCCTGAACAAACAAACAAAACAAAAAAAAAAAAAACACGAAAGGGAATACACATGCCCGGACAGACATCGCCCGGACAGACATCCATTAGCCAGGCGGATACTGAGGAGGGGAGGGGGCCGAAACCTAAAAAAGCACATCATTGATTAATGGACAATCTGTTGAGAGTTCATAACATAACATTTATTTATATTAAAGTCATCCCAGCCGCTGTTATTGTATGCGAATCTTGACCAATGTGTTGTGCAGCACGAGAAATCATAATTAAAAGAATTTATTTTAGAGAGCCGAAAGAACATTCATCTTCCCCAAATAGCAGACTTAAATGTCAGTTCATATTAATGGTAATAAATTAGTAAGGAATTCACGACAAATTCTGGAACATGTGAAGGCCAAGCTGTTTATTTTTGCAAACAAAGTTAAATTTGCAAAAGTAAAATGAAACATTTCGAAAAATATATGAATTAAATCAAAAAAAAATAAGGGAAATATTTCAAAATTATATGAAACAACTTCTCGGGACCAATCAACAGTTAGAACGCACAACAAGCCGATTACTGGCTTATGTGTATTTCCTCCTCTTCTCAAGCTAAACTAAACATATGAAATAATAAGCGTCCCGGAAGGCGAGTTGGTAGCGTGGGGATTGTGAGTTCGGTTCCTACCAAAGACTTTAATGTGTCGCTGCAAAAAATGTTGAAAATTAGAATAAAAATTTACTTTGTAAAAATAAAAATAAAAATAAAAATAAAAATAAAAATAACAAAATTTTCAACAAAAATTTTTTTCCATATTTCAACGGGCGCCATAGGCGCATTACAACTTACTAGTATGAAAATAATTAATAAACACAATTAATATAATCGATGGGAATCGATATCAGTGGTATGTGATAATAATTACACAGCAATCCCACCATATTCACAGAAAATGCACTCAAATTCAGTATAAATTATTTATTTATTTATTACAAATTATAATTGAATTACAAAATGCTAGACAGCGACGGTCTTAAGCTTCAGTATAAATTAACTCAATTCAATCCTCTAACTCCCAAATTTTTAAAACCTAAACAAGTATGAGCCTCTAAAGAAGTGCCTCCAGGCACTTTGGCGTATTAGAGGGTTAACAACTACTTACTTCTTTTAAGTATGAATAATTTCGAAGCCTACTCAAATTTAGTACAATGTTCTACAGCTGAGTACTATTTACTCCTCATAAATACAAAACGTCCTTGAATTGAATACACTATCTGGTCTCGATTTGTTTTGACTTGACGATCAAGAGCGTAACCCACGTAAAAACTGGTCACCAGTCATCTTCAAACGGGAATTCCCGGTCAGTGGGTATGGAGCTCACTGATTCGAAAGAAGTCCCATGTCTGTTCCTTCATGGAAATGATTAAAAAGACATCGCACTTGTTTTTGTCGGATTGTTTTAGATACATGCCACCTCGTGATGAACAATGCAGCAAACAATTTATATTTTGTAGTTGCCCCTAAAGGAGGCCCGATCATATATGTTTTATTAAAAAAGTCCAAAAAATTTATAGAAATAAACCGTTGATTTTTAAAGATACCGACTTTAAACATGCTATACACTGGGTGAATGTATAAGACCTTCGTACACTCAACCAAGGTCAATTTTAACTTAACAAAGAGGGAGCAACTTTCAATTTATTTTGCAAACTGTGGCCTGTGCCCATAGACATGATTTACACGATGATTTTTTGATTGATTTGAAAATCCGGATTTTCAAGTTTTGTAGTAGAAAGGGGTAAGGAAGATTGCGGGGTAGCAAAAACTCACGAATCACTAATATGAGATGTTTTTTTTAAATTTCTTTTTGACTTCAAACATTTTACTTTTCGACATTATTACGTTGAACCAGATTCAAGTATAAACGTCGAAAAAATCAAACGCAGTCGCAAGCAAAAAGTCAACATCCATATGACTTTTGGAAGAAATTTTTTTAAATTTCTTTTTGACTTCAAACATTTTACTTTTCGACATTATTGCGTTGAACCAGATTCAAGTATAAACGTCGAAAAAATCAAACGCAGTCGCAAGCAAAAAGTCAACATCCATATGACTTTTGGAAGAAAATACAAAAGAGAATTTAAAAAAATCAAGCCTGAAAGTAATCGTATAAATTAGGACAATATAGCCAGTTTTTAGATGTAATGCACTTTTGTCAGCTCTCTGTTTTTTAAAACTCGAAGACCTTCTTGTCTTTGCCTCTTGTACGGCCTTGACCTCTTCTATCGCTGCGTTGTCTATGACCCCAATCGTGGCAAATCATCGGCGATTCGAGGATAATTTCCGTTTTTTTTGTTGGTACAGTTGGTACAGGAAATTGGATAAGATACAATGTCAGAAACCAAGTATTAGCTGTGCTTTGCGCATTATCGTTGTGAAATATCCATGATGGATTGTTCTTCAATTCTGGGCGATTTTCTATTATTTTTGCTTTAGGAAAATGGTGCAAATATTCAGGATAATATGACCTTGGGGTAAAACCTTCATATTTGGTTGAATTTAGTGTGTATTTTAAGGGTTTTGGCTACAGGCTATTGGGATGATTGTTAACAGGCGTTCACGTTTTTCGTAGCTTCTGCGCAATACTCATGTGACGGAGCTCTTAATCAAAGTTTTGGAAATTTGGAAACTGTTTTGCTGCGACAATTTCCATGCCCAAAACATGTTTAATAAAATGCATTGTACGAGCCAACTCATCAATTTCGCTAGTTACTAATCAACAAAAATTGTATGGTTTTTTATTTGGTCAGAACAGAACTGAAACCAAGACTGCACGTTGATTATGTACGCTACAATGTTCAGTATTTCGAGATTTAGTTTATAACCAATTCGCTTGTCCAATTTTTAAAAAAAAAAACAATCATAAAGTTTGACTGGGAACTCAATTTTAGAGGAATAGAACAGCTGTGAGGTCTCAATACAGAAAATATCATCTCACAGAAAATTTTAAATTGTTTCAGTTGTCGAAGCCCCTAAGGTCCTTTTGCTAAATCTAAAAGAAGTAACAATGAAATAGGAGATGGAATTTCAGAAAATCCTATTTTTTCCCAAACTGTAACCTTGGTAATCATACAAGCGTTATAACGCAATGTCACAAGTCAGCAGCACTTGTATAGTCGTTCGCGGTACAAAATTGCTTTTGACATGGAGATGTTGACAAATTACACTTTCAACGACTAAGGAAAATACACAGAAAATTCACATTCGTGTTATTCACTTCAACTTCACAGCGGGAATTTCCATCACAGCATCTGCCATCATCTGGTCTTTGAAAGCAGGTGTACCATTTGTGTACCTACGATTTCCATCTCACTTTCGCCGTGTTATTCATCCTTGCATGGCATGAAGTAAGTTGCACAAACATAATAATTGTACCATGTTGCACTCGAACCGAGAGCGTGTAGTAACCTTGGCGCGACCCTTGACTTTGTTCGGGGGGTTTCTTTTTTTTTCTCAGTTTTTTGTTTGTTTGTTTGTGTGCATTCCTTTGTACCTCGAACACGGAATGGAAATTTTGCTTCTTTACAAATATGTATGCAACAACTAGTAAATACAAATGTCAACTCAATTTAAGTGTGCACACACACACCCACTCACACAGACTCATACACCAGTTTCCAGTTGGAGAATGCAAGCAGCGTCATATACGCCAACTATTCATGACACCATACTAAAAAAAAAAACATGCTGTCACATTATTTCCCAACACACACACACACAACATTTGTCCTCCAGTGCACATATGTGTGAGTGAGTGTGCAATGTAAAGTTTATTCAAGCATGTCGGGAAAAAGAAAACAACAGCAAAGTTTTACTTTTGCATACAAAACGTTTATTTATAATATATTACAAAGGATATACGTAAGGAGCACTGCTGCATAAACAGCTGCAAATAGAATAGAGTGGTTGGCGGAGAATTGCACGAGCATTGTGATCATGTCGAAATGAATTTTTATCTTAACGCCTCATAAAAATGTTAACAACAACAACAAAAGCAACAGCAACATCCACAAAGATTCCGACAACAACTAAGGCAGAAACTTGTGCGTTCAAGTTGAAAAGCCGCTGCCATGTTTGCAAATATTTTGGCAATGCCAGGTTCATATGTATGACTGTGGAAGGGGTGGGTGTTAAATCTTATTTTTTACATCATTTTACTCTGACCGCAAATTTACAAGGACAATTTAAGTATCGAACAGCAGCTTCACTTGTTTACAGACACATTATTCTAATCCTTCAGAAAATACGATGTATGCAGTTTCAGTCCAGCACCATTCAAGATCAGTTACATTTGAATAAAATCTTTACTTTTACAGATGGAGGGTTAAAGGTTTGCTTTTTTTCCATCGCTGTATACAAACTGTGTCCTACTGTTCGTAGTACCTTGAAATAGTGACTGGAAAAAGACAACCTAAATGCTCTAATGCGGAAATAGCTCGCATCTGTTATTTTCCATAAAAACTAAAAAACTTAATCGTGGCTGTGTATTATTTACAGAGAAGGTTCCTAGGGTCTATAAACCGAAAAAAAATTTCGACAAAAGCAATTTAAAAAATTCTTCTGAAACATCATAGACAAGACATGCCATTTTGGATGACTTGGAAAAATCAGTTTAAGGTAAACAGCTCAGGAAAAATGGCTACGAAACGGTTTCTTGGAGGTGGCTATTTAAATAAAATTCATCTTTGACAGAGCCCCACCGAAAATGGTTCAGAGGCGTTAAATCAACTTCGTGCAATTCTTCTTTGCTCACTTGTTTTGTTTTCGTTGTGCCACGATATTGTTAAAATATCCGTATCATCAATTGGCCAAAAAAAAATTATTCAGTGACAGCCCCCTTTAGTCGAACCAAATCTCTTATCACCGATTTCTATGGATTTAGAAATATAAAAAAAGTAGTCACTTGGAGCTAAATCATTTTAATATTTCTCATGGGGTTGTAATTCGTAGTACGGCAGTATTTTGTCATGCTGGTATTACATCTCCGACAAAAGCGGTCGTTTTTGATCACCGATTATAGCAAATCTTTCCAAACACTTTGCCGAAGTGGTCACTCAGTTGAGTGTGAGTAATCGCGACTGCAATCGATCGCATGGCTTTTGCATGATTAACAAATTTAATTTACTGGTGCACTGCAGATAAGGGTTTAGTAAACCCTTTTCTATATTTAAAATGGAAAAATAAGCTTTTTTTCAAAAAAAAATCAAATTAGGAAATTTTTGCAATTTAATTTTTTTTTATTTTTAGAGTTTCTAACGAAAAATTAAAAAAAAATATTTTTTCTTGGTCGAAAAATTGCAAAATTAAATTCAAAAAATTTATGTTTTCAATCCACCCCAGGGTTGTATAGGTCGAGTCACAAAAAGTCGAGAAATCCATTTTTTTTCCTATAAAAAATGGTGAAATATGAAAAAGTCGTAAAGTCGAAAAATTGACTGTTTAACTTTAGAGAAAAGTCAACATTTGGTTGTAACTTTACAATCCTGCTGCAGATGTCTAAAGCGTTCTCACTTCCATTTTCCATAATTTCCATAGACACTGCAGCCTGACTTTGTGAAAAAAAAACTAAAAAAGTATTTGCAAAAATGACAAATGAAGTGTATACACTATTTGCTGAATTTTAGTATTCTGACAATGTTGTGTGGTATCCTGGCAGACACTTTACCATTAGCTTAAATAATTTTATGATATGTTCACTTTTTTGCCGCTTCTGGACAAGACATCCAATATTTTCGAGGTGAGATGAAACATAATGACGCAGCATATTAGGAAAAACTATACTTTTAAGATTAAATTCAAGTTATTTTTTTTAACGAACTAAAAGAGCTGGTAAAACGCCCGCCCAACCCCGCTGCCAAATGATACACATATAAAATAAAAATAACAGCGACTACAACTTGAACCGAAAAAAGAGATGCTGCCTGTGTAACGATGCAACATAATAAATGGAGCACATCCTGAGACAGGACCACACACATGCACACAGCCACAAGCGCACAACATCAAATAATTCACAACACACTCAGTCACTTTGACACAAGGAAGAGTGCGAAGCCACATAGACGGATGTAGCACCAACAGCCAAGCATCTAAGTAACATGAGCTTGGATAGTTTTAGCAGTAAACAACTAACTGCAAGTAGTTCTCGTATAGCAGCACTCTAAGCGTCTTCTTGTCCACACTGGCGATGGGACACAACCGCATTCTGGCTGCGCTTCCTTTTCCACAGAATCAAGTTTGAAGAGGGAGATCGTTAAAAATTTAGTTGCATTCAAGTTTATAGTTTTTGTTGTTGTTGTTGTTGTCGTCCTTATAGTGCGACCGACATGTAATACCCATTCACTAATGGATGGTTGTAGGTATGTGGACCGAGTTCAGAAATGTGTGTGTTTGGCTGAGGGAGTGTGTGTGTGTGTGCGTGCGTGCAAGTAGTGAGTGCTTGAGAAAGCAAAATATAGCAGAAAAACGATTTACGAAATGTGATACTAACCGCTGCTGCCAACGCAAGACACATACTAAAGCATTTATGTACATATACAGGGTGGCACAAATACATGTATCTGTAGTATCTTTCAAGATATCGAATAAAATTTACTAAATTCAATTTATTTTGGTATATCATGGCTCTAGTAAACAGAAAAAAATATTTCATTACGTATTCCCCTTAACACAGCAAGAAGAAACAGGCGGCGGAACTTATCTCGAATCAGTGATTTGTGAGTCGGCTCCGAACTGCTAATAGTTTTCTAGAGAAGTTTTGTAGGGCTTAGAGATTACTTTCTTACTAGAAAAGTCGGCAGTCGGAAAACAGCCGCTTAAAAATGTTTGATCTTACTCTGTGTCAAACCTGGGTTTACACTCCACCTACCACACTACGGTCGTCCAATTGGCTTGGCTTTACTCGTCTTCGTTCCCAGATAATGTTAGCAATTAATTGAGGAATTTCATTTCATTTTCGAGCTACATTACTCTTAAGAGTCTGGTTTTTGGGAGTCTTCTGTAAATTGAATTGCCACTTCTTTACGTTTCATATGACTGTATCCAAGAACCCAGCTGTATCTTTCAGACCACTGAATCATGGTTGTATCTATTTATTTATTTATTCATTCATTAGTCTATGGTACATAAACCTTACAGACTAGCTTACACATTATCTTAAAAATATATTAAAAAATATATAAATTATTACTATGTAAATTATTAAATTCCCTCATGGACCTCATAATGGGTTCAAAATTTGAATAATTGCTTCTGTGGCGCGTAATATTAAAAAATTCATTATGCCTAAGTAATCTAGTAGGAACTTTGAAATCAATGCGACTCAGAAGAAAAGGACAATCAATAAGACCACAAATAAGTTTATATAAGTTTATATCCATAATAATAAGTTTATATCCATAGTGGTATCAGCTGAACTGACCGTTTCGTTACATACAACACGACGGAAGTCGTATTAAAGAAAATGGATAAATCTCTCTGTTTTTCTGATCTGAATATTAGCCCTTGACTGTTGCAGATATCCCAATAAGCTGGCAAAGTCCCTCCGTCTCTCTAAAGTCAATCTCAAGATTAAGGATTTATCAAACTCTGCGCGTGTTTAAAATATTATTCCACGAAATATAAATTATATCTAGGATATCTTCTAAAGGACTGATTTTTAAAGCGCTTTTCTTTATATTGGTTTTACTTTGTATGTATGCTTGGGGGGCAATGGTAGCCGTATCTTTGGCTAAATAGTTGCAACCTGGGCTGTGGAGTCGAGACAAAATTGCTCGACTCCGACAATAGCTTGACTTCGACTCTGGAGTCGACTCCGACTACAGCTGTTCAATAACAAAATTTCGAAAATTGTATTTTCGTCCAGTAGCTTTTCCTATGGACGCTTTTACTTTGTAAATTAATTACTTCCGAGTCAGACGGGCAGTTAAGAAATTATCTTATACTCTAAAGTTAATGTCACACATACTATCTATCACACCACGAAGTTGCGAGTAGATCAACAATTGGCAATTTCTTCAGTTCGGAGACTATTTTAAACTAGTAAGTTGTAATGCACCTATGGCGCCCGTTAATTTGCTTGAGAAAGTATTTGTTACTTAATTTTAAAAATTTTGTAAAAAATATTTTGAGAAAACTATTTTGTAAAAAAAATTTCGAAAAAAAATATTTGTTGAAAAAAAATTTTTGTTGAAAAAAAAAATATTTGTGGGAAAAAAATGTTGTTGAAAAAAAAAAATGTTGTTGAAAAAAAAAATTTTTTTGGAAAAAAAAAATTTTTGTTGAAAAAAAAAATGTTTGTTGAAAAAAAAAATTTTGTGGAAAAAAAAAAATTTGCCGAAAAAAAAAAATTTGGAAAAAAAATATTCTGTCGAAAAAAAGAATTTTGTGGAAAACAACAACTTACCGTTAATTTGATTGAGAAAGTATTTTTTACTTAATTTTAAAAATTTTGAGAAAACTATTTTGTAAAAAAAAATTTCGAAAAAAAATAAATATGGAAAAAAAATATTTGTGGAAAAAAAATTCTTGTTGAAAAAAAAATAATTGTGGGAAAAAAAAAAGTTTGTGGAAAAAAAATTTTGTCGACAAAAATTTTGGAAAAAAAAAATTGGGGAAAACACAATTTCTGTACAAAAAAAAAATATTCTTTTTTTTATTATTATTATTTATAGAATTATAGAATGCCTATTTAAATTACTACGTACTGCGTGACAGAGTCAGTGAATCAGTAAATCAGTGAATCAGTGTCGAGGGTAAATATATATTAAGATATTGTTGATAATCTCGTTCATTCACCAGCTGGCCAAGGTGTCATTCACCACTGAATGCCAATGAAAGTTCTTCACTCATTTCCTGTTTCTGGTGTCATATTCCCTGTCCTTCAACCTGAGATTAAGAGATAACTACAACATACACATATACAACAATTAAGATCTTCCATTTTGGCAACACAATTGTTAAACTTTACCTTATACGAATTTCCGCTTAGAAAATCATGTCCTCCGCTTCCGATTGATATTGAATGCCAGCGAAAAGAGTGAATGAGGCTTTAGCACTTTCATTGTTTGCACCAGCGAGTGGAAGGCGTGTGCGATTGTATTCTTCTTACACTGCCATAAAGTTCTAGTATACACAACATCCGTTTCCGGTTTGTTACATTTACGTTTTATAAGAAAACTTTCTTTGCTCATGCAACAACGTACTCGCTCATACAGACATGTAGTTCGGTTTAGCCTCATTTCCAATATCTGCTCTTTGCCATAACGTCTGCACTGAGTTTGTCTTAGAGTGTGGGGGTGTGTGCGAATATTACTAAAGCTGTGTGTAAGTATGTGGGCCCAGGAATAAGTGCTCGTCGTTACTGTCTTCCATATCCATATTTCATTTGGCCTGTCTTAGCAGCAGTGGGAGTAAATGAATTTTCGATTTTTGTGGAAATAAATGTCGGCAGTGTTAACACTTGTTTTTGTTGTTGTCCTCTGGTCGTTTCCTTTGCTTCATCTTCTTCCTTTTCAACTACTACTACTACTACTACTGCTCCAATGTCTTCACATTACGTTAAGTTGCTTTTATTGCCGTTAGGATATCCGTTTACCGACCGTTGTTTTGTTTACTTGCTTTTCATTTTGCTTACATTTAAAAGGAATCGTAGCGTTCTCTTTAAGATTCCATGTTGTACAGCCGGTATCCCTTTGCCGTAAATTCTCTACGACATACTCAGACTCACACACACACACATACACAGACTACAAGGATACATGTTGTTTAACTAACATCGTTAGAGTTTTCATGAAATTGAGAAAAGGTTTCAGATAGTTCTGTTTCTATTTACAAATTCAGATTCTGTTTCAGTTTCTGTCGTTTGCATATGACGCTTCCTGTCCGTCCATCCGTCCGTCCTACCATCTCCGTGTCGGAATTCTTTGTCTCTTATAGTTGCAGTGGCTGCTTGTTGTCCCATTTATTGGTGTTTTATATCACCTAAAGGAAAAAAAAACGAAAAAAACATTGTTTGCCTTAATTGCTTTTACATCTTTAGACCAGAATTTGATGCCTCGCCGAAATGGCAAATGGAATGAATTTTTGGTACTTTTCTTGTCTTCCAATTGCTAGGGCTGCTCTGGTTAAAACAACATTTGTTTGGAGTCTTAGTTTCGCAACATTTCCTCTTCTGATTGCATTGTAATTTTTCGGATAGAATGCGAAAAGAAGAATGTTTATGCACCGAAGAAGACTGCCGTGGGAAAATTACGAAACCACAATGGAATTAATTGTTAATATTTGTTTTTAAAGAGTTTGCTGACGCCGTCGTGTAGAAGATCCCCAAGAGACAACCTTGCAGAGCCGTAGTGCTATTATGATTCAAGAGTTCACTCAATACATAAAGTATTTAATTTATTTGCACAACAAAGACCCCTGCCCATTTTGAAAGCAAAGGATGTCCTATGAAGTATTCGTAAGGTGACTACAAATCCATAAGGAAAGCTGCAGAAAATGTCAAGCGAAGTTCTGTTCGATGTCTGCGGAAGTAATTTCAGAAATAACACTGACACCTGGGTCAAACTTCTTTTTTAAGATTTTTGTTTTATTCGTTTGAGTTATATATAATTCAAAATTACCAGCGATTATTCTAAAGATTAAGGTTGATCTTTGGTTAAGGTTGTGTTGGTTGTGAAGATCTGCTTGGAAGAATCCCTAGAGTGTAGTGTAGGTCTCTTCGATGTTAATCAGGCACAGCTTAGTGTTGCCTATCGCTAATGTTTTAGATAGTTTAGGAATACAATCGATGATTCTCAAGACCACGGGCCATTATTCGATACAGTATCAAATTTGTAGATCGAATGAAAAGCGATGTGGATTTTCTGACCTCACATTAAATGGTTCTTCCCAACGAACAGCTGGTCCCACATTGGAAAGATGAGATGTTGGTCTGAGTGCGGCACTAGGTCGATATCACAAGTCTCCTGCTATGGATGGTTTCACTGAGTATGGGTAGACGGTGAAGGCAGCTCTTGTTCATTGATTGTTCTTCTGGGTAAATTCTGGATTCACATTATTTTCTTAAGTCTTTATGCATTTGCAATCTATGATGATAAGGAAATTATTTACAAAATTCATTTACCTCAATGCTAAGTGACAGTTAGCATTTTACTTCATTAACTGCCTGTTTCCATAAAACGAATTTGTTCGTTCGTTACAAATTGTTAAAATTGAAGGCACAATTTTATTCTTTATTCTTTTGAGAGTGTATTCCATATGTCGACATCTAACATATATCTGAAAACCAGAATTGAATAATGTCTGAAACCCATTTTACGATTTTCAACGAAAGAAAGAATTCGTTTTATGGAAACAGGCAGTAAGTAAAACGCTAATACTGGGTTTTCCAACAAGACGTGTTTTTTTTTTGGTATTGAAAGAAAAATTTAATTTTGATCGGATGTTTATCTTAATATATATTTACCCTCGACACTGATTCACTGACTCTGTCACGCAGTACGTAGGAATTTAAATAGGCATTCTATAATTTTCTATAAATAAAAATAATAAAAAAAATAATATTTTTTTTTTGTACAGAAATTGTGTTTTCCCCAAATTTTTTTTTTACCAAAATTTTTTTTTTCGAAAATTTTTTTTTACAAATTTTTTTTTTTACAAAATTTTTTTTTTCACAAAAGTTTTTTTTTTACAAAAATTTTTTTTTTCAAAATTTTTTTTTTTCAACAAAATTACAACTTACTAGTTTCATAATAAAAAGGAAGGTATGCCGTTAATAATGGAAAGCAACATCAACCAAATGGCCAACACGACCTCGCTTACAGGACCATATCCTTTTCATGAAATTTTCCATTACCAAATAGCAAAGTGGCTGCCCTATGTCCTCGATAGCCTCACGAATTCTATCTTTGAGGTCTTGAATTGACGCTGGGCTGTTGGCGTAGACCTTATCTTTCACGTGGCCCCAAAGGAAAGTTTTAAAAAAAATTATTTACCACCACTTAGGTAATTTTTTTTTGTCACAGCAAGTCCAGGTTCATATCCTGGCAGGAACACCAACAATTTGTCAATGACCGTATCCACCTTGTAAATAAATTTCGAAGATTCTAAGAGTAAAATGTACCTAGGAAACGAATTATTCATTCGGGGCCGGATTTAAACTGTACATCTCTGGCAAAATTGATGGATTATTTCGTAGACAGCTAACAAGTTCCCCATTCGTGCCTTTATGGAATGTTAAGGGAAATAAATACCTAATTTAACTAAAATGTTGCCCCTCAAACCACCCCCACCCCCATTATTTTATATTCTTAAGATGACATAGTTAAACCGCAGTTGCAATTCCCCACAAATAATTCCGAAATGATCTATGCATACATCCATTCGCATGTTTACACAGTAATGTTAGCCTTAGATGGTGCATTATGAAACCATGATATTTATCACGATATTTGACTTCATGAGCCAGCGGATAATATAAATATTTATGTACACAATACAAGCATACATTCATACATTGTACACAATGAGAAATATATGGATAATTCCCACAACGCCCCCTTATCTTCAACTGTAACATTTCCTCATTGTGGTGGCAGATGACGGCAGTGTCGGTGGGTTGGATGGTGGGTGGTGTGTGGTGGGTTTGACTGTAACAACATCTACGACACCAAGTCTTGTATTGGTGGCGTCCATGTCTCTGACAATGTCTATTTCCTTGCTGAAGAAACTACAATAACACATCGTATTGAATGCATTCAATGGTTGCTTGCATATTCAGTGAGTTTGCTTTTCAAATGACTTTTAGACGCGTCGTTCCGTCGCTGCAACAGCGGCAGCGTGTGCATCGGGAATACTTGGAAAATGCGTTGCATTCATTGTTCGTTGTACGCCATGAAGACAGCATCAGTGGGTGGTGCGAATCAATGGTTTTTGTTATAATGTTTACACTTAAGTTTTTCTCTTTTCTATTTCTCTCACGATATGGCGACATCATCAGCAAATAAGTAGCATTGTGTTTTTGTTTTTTTTTTTGTAAACATAGAGAAAGGATCACAATGCTATTGTTTTGTTGAGATAATAACAATAAACAAAAGAAATTCATTTAGCACTTTTTAATGAAAGATTATAAACGGGAGTGTGCTCTTTTTTTTTAGAGCAGGGTTAGGTGTAGATGTTGTACAAGTTACGCTATTTTTCTAATTGTACTAAGTGGAATTCCTATTGATTTAAGGCACACTGGGGGGCCCTGTCTCTGAAAATGTTATGTTTGAATGTCTTTTTTTTATACAAATCAGTAAGGTTGAGACATATGTTCACATGTTCATGAAAGTTGGAGGACCTCTATAGCTCCAGGACCGTTAAGATTTTCCAACTTAACTGGAGGAACCTTTGTGATTTATATAGATTCGAATTTAAAGTGGGCCGGATTTTCTCCTTCACAAACTTATTTGTCTTTGAAGATCGTCACTTTAGTCTAGTCTCAAGACTGGGGAATTATATTGAATGGCATCTTTTGGGATAGCCTGACAGCGAATCCGATAAGTTTGTATCAGAAATAAAGCAAACTAGGTAGCTACGCTTATTTTAAATACCATTTAAAATTCTTCAATGAGCCAATGAAATCTATTAGAGTTTTTGAAGAGGTGAAGACGTAAAATTAACAGACGACGAATGTTTGGCCATATACAAATCCTTTCAATGCAAACAACCACCAATAATCAACAGAGAGGACTTGCAGATTTTTTAAAAACAATTTTTATCAATTCTCAGATTTTCCCCAATTTTTATTATTTTTGAAAAAAAAAATATTTTTTCACTTTTCTTAGCATAACTTGAAGACACTCCAAATTTTTAAACTACTTAAGCGTTACGAAAAAAAAGGTTTTTTGAACTGAAACCTTAAAAAAAACGATAACCCTTTAAAATAGAAAAATCTGAGAATTGATAAAAATCTATTTTTTAAACGTGATACAGACATTTCCACGAGTCTGCCAGCCAAAAATCAGCTCGATTGGATCACTGAAAAAAGGGTTAAAAATCGGTCCAAAGGCTTTCACACAGGCCACTAAAAATTCTGACGTGTACATGAAAATCGCCGATACACGTGTATTTTTATTTTTTTCCCTCTTTCCGAATATGTGCATTTTGTTCATAGGACAAATCTATTTTATGTAACACGGTGATATTGTATAACTGATATTTCCAGTTTTAGACGGAGTCTCTTTATTTTGGTCAACTGCTCCAAGTACTGGTAAATTTTCGAAGCTGTGACTCCTTAACATAGACATTGAACAAGCTTTTGAATTTGCCATGAGAAAAGAATGCAAATGTACATAAATTAACAAAAATCTCTTCACGATTCCAAATATGTTCCCCTATTATTCCTATTATTTGTCAGAGACTGATTTAGTGTTTCCGTTTTTTGTTTTGTTTTTTGACCCAACTTAAGGACTTTACAACTTCATTGTTTACATTTATAATGTTCCTGTTGTTGTTTGGTCTCGGTACTCCTCCCGTGTAGTAACGAGGTTATTCCCCAACAACGCCTTCGAAAAAAAACCCAATATGGAAATAAGAAGTAATATAAAGTAGAAATAAAACAAAACAAAAAAATACATAAAATATCATGTGATTGTCGAAAATAAACTTCACATACTTTGCACAAACAAAGTAATCAATAAGTATTCGAAATAAAAAAAAAAAACGGAAACGCTGTTTTTGAAACCCAAAGCATAACCATTGGCTACATTGTAGGCGATGGCCAACAGCTTACCGGCGCCCTTACCCACTTTTACTTTGATATAAATAAGCTTACAGCCAACTTTTCCTCCCTGATATGAAAATGTACAAAAATCCCGTCCAGAAACTAGGTTTGCTGTTCCAATGCCCCGTTTTTTTTGTGTGAGGGCAATCACACACAGTATCCCAGGGATACAATGGCGAAAGTTAAAGACTAGGCCATAGACAAGTATTGTTGTGCGCCCTGATAATAATGTAGGCTCGCCTTCATGTCGAAGGATGTATGTGGGCTGTGTAGCCCTCATTCTTTGTAGGGTGCGTTCATATACCCGTCCATGCATATATATATATATATATATGTGTGTGTGTGTATGCATGGCAGTGATTGTTTTATATATCAGATAATTGAACAGTTTCCATTGGATATAATACGATGCGAATACAATCGAGGGTGAAAAAGAGATTAAAATAAACACAAATACAGCAATACAAATACACACACACATACATAACAATATATATATATATAAACCAATACAACTACGTAAAAGCGTTTATAACACAATATTATGGTTATTGAAAAATTATGCCAATCATTTTACGCTGTGCCAGTAGAGCGAGCGACGGGTGCTGTTTTATTTTCAAATCGACTTTTTCCCCTCTCAAAGAAACAATCAACATATTTTTGCTATAAGCGTGTTTTTTTCAATAAAAATAGGTCACTTCAAGAAAGAAACACACACAAACAACGTGTCTAAAGTAATAGAATAAAGCGCGAAAACTCGGGGGGGAAAAGTCAATACAGTGTATTATCAACCGCTTCAGTAAAGGGACTTATCTTGATTAAGTGTCTGCTGGTATGGTTTTAGTCGCTTCTGTGAGTAGAAATTAATTACGTTATTGCTAACAAAGAAAATATTGATATGAGTTAGTAATTTGTTGGTCTTTCCCCACCTTTGGCTGAAATGAGTCCTTAAAATTTCTCAAAGAATCTTTTTCTCGAATATTCGGACTTGAGCTTGCCTAAGACTTCCCCTGTATCAGCACCATGGCGATGTTAACCCATTCATAGCTAGAGAGCCAGAGAAAAGGATTTCGTAATGTTAAAAATTTGTGAAATATAAAAAATATAAGTTGGTCATGAATAATATCGAACACATATGCGATGTATTCACTTTTATATTCACCAGACCTATTTTCTTTACTACAGCATGCCCGACTTTATTTGCCTTCAGCAATTGCACGATAATCGGTGGTCCATCTTCTGTTTTTATACACTCCATCATAGGATGGAGTATATACTAAGTTTGTCATTCCGTTTGCAACACCTCGAAAGAGTGATCTGCGACCCTATAAAGTATATATATTATCGGTCAGTGTAACATTCTAAGACATTCTAGCGATGCCCGTCTGTCCGTCTGTTGTCTGTTGAAATCACGATAGAGTGCGAACGACCAACGCTAAGAAGCTGAAATTTTGTAGGAAGATGTTTTTTAAGCAGGTTAAGTTCGAGAATGGGCAATATCGGACCAAAGGGGAAAAAGTTCCCCTTTACGGGACTAAATATATCCCGGCCATAATCAAATTTTTCAAATATTTTTTTTTCACTACATCTGATTTTTTTTGGTAAAATTGTTCTAAGTTTATATAATTTATAGATGGGGGAAAAAATCGCAAAAATGGGCGTGCTCATGGGTTCCGTGGACCCTTGGGGCCCGAAAAAGGGCCCATGATAAACATGCGCATATGGGTATCGAAGTGCAACGAAATTTACTCACGAACCCAAATATGCCTTTATTTTCATGATTTGCCTAAATTTATTGATCCGGTTTCTGGGACTATCGGGTCACCAGCGGCCCAAAAACCGTCCCTTGACAAACATGGACATATGGGTATAGACATTTTCTCACGAATCCAAATATGCGGCTTTTTTCATGATTTGGATAAAATTTGTGATCGGGTTCCTGGGACTATCGGGTCACGAGCGGCCCAAAAACCGGCCCCTGACAAACATGGACATATGGGTATCGAAATGCAACGAATCCATGATGGAGGGTATATAAGATTCGGCCCGGCCAAACTTACTATTTGTCCACTTGTTATACTTAGGATCGACTGTTTCTCAGAGTCATACACGTTTCGCTGGGGACTTCTATGACATAGGCTCAAACAATTCTTCGCAGAGTGTCGAAAGCGATTTTTAATTTGATAAATATATGGTTTATCGTTTTGCTATCATGGATGATTTCCAGGACTTGAGGAACAGGGAAGATTTGACCAGTAGTGAATTTATTCATCCTGAAGCTACAGTGATAGACCTGGTAATAGATTTTGACCTTCATTCTTTTGCACCATATGTTAGATGGGATTTTATATGTGTGGATAGGAGAAGTTGGCGCATACAGTTTTGTCTCCTTCCATATTGTACATATTCGATGATGTATGACCTTATCAGCTCATCTTCTTCGATCTTGTACAGCTCTGTCTATATTCCGTCGACCCTTGAGGCCTTGATGTTCAATGGCTGCTTGGACCTCATATGTGTGAAAAAAAAGTATAAAACGCGAAAATTTCATAGACCATTAATTGATATATTCAGGGCCCATCGTAAGGATACTCTAATTTCCTGACTGGCGAGAGCAATTAAAATACTCGCTGTCGCATAAACTGCTATTATCTCAAAATCTCAAATTTATCAGAAGAACATGAACCATTTGCACACATTTCAATAATTTCAGCAACGCAACGAAAATTATTGTCATGTATTTGCCGCTGTGATCTTTAACGCACCCGGGGCACAGCTCTTCGTCCTCTCTCTCTCTCTCTCTCTCTCTCTCTCTCTTGTGTGGACCGGAGTTTAACAAACGACATGCAAAAAAAAAACCCCGTCAACTGACATCCTTAAATTATGGCATATAATTTGAATTGTGTGTCTTAGCCATATGCCAACCATTTCCCACCCACGACGGGCAAACACCACCCAATACAAGTAGTGAAATTATCCATAACGTATGCAAATAGCATTATTTGACAACAACAACACCAAAAAAAGAATGAACTAACGTACAGCGAACGAATGTAAAAGGATCAAACGCCAAAAACGTTCCACACGCTGCCGCGCGATACATAACATAAATATCGGTCGGTCTATCTGACATTTGTATGTGTGTGTATGTGTGTATGAACGAGTACATATCCAGAAGTTTGTAAGTATTTACATATGTATGCGTGTATGATTGGATACATATTTGCTTGCCATCAGGCATCACACCCATCCGCATTCCACCGTATCTTGACGCGTGCAAGCAAAATGTGATGATAACATCCCAAACAAGCACAATACTCGTACAGTAGATCTAACCCAAAACGGATGTGAGCAAAGAGTCGGGCGACAAAGTCGTAAGAATTTTACAGGACAAGAATTTAAAATACTCAGAGCAATAAGTTAATATCCAAAGTCTGAATAAATAATTCAAATGTTTGCGACACGTAAGATGTAAACCCTGGTTCAACCACTAAACATTTTTTTTACACCTCGTAAATACTGGCGACATTACAAGTCAGAGATTAATCTCTAAACCCCGTAAAACTTCTCTAGAAAAGTATTAGCCGTTCGAGGCAGGCTTTAAATATTACGACCCGGCCAGTGAGTAGATAGATTATTTCTCACTGACTCGAGAAAATGCCCTTCATGAAATGTTAGGGGGAAAAAGTAAGTAAGTATGTTAGTACATATATTAAGATAATCGTAAGGGAATAATAAAGAGAACAACTCAATTTAACAGCAGGACTAAAAATATATAATTCACATCACCATCAGAGCTCAGACCGAGCATTGGGGAAGTTTCGCGTTGACTGCGCTTTTTACATGAAGTCTCAGACAATATTTGGAATTATTGTGTATTTGAATATCTCTCATGCGTTTTGACTTACACACATCCAATCAGATATACGCAGTATACTTCAAATCGGAATTCTCGAGAAAACGTTGTGATACCTTTTTAGTTTAGTTGAAGTGTGGAAGTATTGGTGTTAATGGATCAATCCCAATATTTAGGTCAATGAAATTTTTCCTGGAACCATAAATAATCCAATCTGAGCTAAAACTGAAATAACGACTGACGAATTATCGAAATTCGAGGAAATTTAGAAATCTTGTATGTGGGAGTATAGATAGACAGGATGGCATGTAGGGCATTTGT
Organism: Hydrotaea cyrtoneurina; assembly: GCA_958296145.1. NCBI lineage: Eukaryota > Metazoa > Arthropoda > Insecta > Diptera > Muscidae > Hydrotaea > Hydrotaea cyrtoneurina. Next base: position 8,396,130 of record OY282515.1, on the reverse strand, counting down.
CAGGCACTTTTAAAACATCTTGAAGAATAAATCGTTTATTCCATTACTTTACTCTGAGGTGCACAGACACAAATTAACCCTCTAACCGGCAATACCACTCTGAGCATGTCTTCATTAAAAGTGTTTAATTTCGTAAAAAAATATTTGTTTGTGCATAAGAGGTAACAAAAACTAGTTGCAAAATTTTCCAGTATTACTGTTTGGTCGGTTAGAGGGATAATATTTTTTATTTTCCGGTTAGAGGGTTAAAGTTTCAATTAAATAAAATTAGTTGGCTAAATCAAAAAGTAATGAAAAATCACAATATTAACGAATGAAATGTTAATTTTGTAATTAAATTATACAAAAACTATTAAAAGTAAATCTTTTTCTCCAAGCACATTTCTTCCACTTAACTTCCATCGATGTATTTACTTTTTTATGTCTCCGTAAAACACTGTGCAAAAGTTGTAGCCGAAATGAAATGCAATCAGTTTTGGTTTTTCCTCTTTTTCCCTATTTTTATTTAAACTTATTGATATGAAAATGGTACATGTGTATGTATGTGCAGACACTGATACATATACACAAGTGTGCACACACCCACACATCATTGCGAATACACATACATACATATGTATAGTTCTGTGGTGATGTCAATATGCGTATCTGACTTGGAATGTATGTTATGCCTTTTAAAGGGGTAATGGTGGAGGATGGGTGGAGACTATCAGAAATTGAATGAATATTTGCATCGCTTTCCTCCTGACACAAGTCAAATACTTTTTTTTTGGCTGTTGGGGGGTAAATTCCTCTCACTCTGACAACTGCTGTTACGAGTATTCAAATTTCCTTTTTGGCCAACCAAATATTGCAAAATATTTTATTTATTTTTTAAATGCATGATCACAACAACCGTACAATAAATGTGTTATAAATTCAACGAACTCGTCATGCTATGGCTTCGATACAAATGTTATTATTTGAATCAAATAAAAAAATAAGAAAACGCATAACAATACTCTAAGAAGAAATATTTCTGCTACAGAATACTTGTTTGGAATGTTTGGAAAGCGTTCCCTCCACATTGTTGCGTTGCTATGACATCCGTTTACCGGGACACTGCCTACCAACATCGAGGATGCCGCAATAAATAATGAATTTCAAAACAGCGTTGTGTATGGGGAAAAAATTCCCAGAAGAACACTACGTCTTTTGTTGATTCCAGACGATTTTGTAGTATAAAATCGGACACATTGAAAATTTACAAAAAAAACAATAATGACAATAGAAAAATTCACAATAAATATTTGCTTGACAATCATAAGACATGCGCGATGTTTTCTAAAAAGGCAATACGAATATTGATTCCCCTCAAAAAATTGCTACCGTTACGGTTTTATACATATTACAATTGCCAATGACTCAGATATAACAGAGAGTACTTGGAAATAAATCTGGCTATCAAATACATAATATTTCCCTTATATAAAATCAATAAACATCCTTAAATGTATAATTTATAATCGCATTAATCGAAATGTACATGTATATATTCAAGAAACGGCAAAGTAACAACTTGGAGAAACTCCTACATTTTACAATTTCTTAATCTTACTAAGTTGTTTACTTTTACAGCTAAGTGACTTGTTATTGATCTCAGGCATCTGAAGAAATGATTTCTCTGCACAGTTGATACAGACGTTTTGAATAGTTACTGTCAGCGGAGATTTTACTATCAAGTCTTTAACTAGATGCTCAGTTTGGTGATTTATCAATAAGGAAAATAATCGCTTGAGTTGTACATTCGTTAGTTATTATCTTCAGTACTGTTGATACATTTGTAAAGCTTTTTCCATATTCATTATAATAGCAAATAAGAGCTTCGACATGTTGATTATCACCAATAACAAAATTAACTGACAGAAATTATTGGATACTAGTAAGTGCCATAGGCGCCCGTTGAAATATGGAAAAAAAAATGTTGTTAAAAAAAAAAATTTTTCATTAAGAAAAAAAATTTTTGTTGGAAAAAAAAATTTTGTTGAAAAAAAAAATTTTTCTTGAAAAAAAAAATTTTGTTGAAAAAAAACATTTTTGTGAAAAAAAAAATTTTGTTGAAAAAAACAAAATTTTTTTTTTTCAACAAACATTTTTTTTTCAACAAAAATTTGTTTTCCACACATATTTCAACGGGCGCCATAGGCGCATTACAACTTACTAGTTATTTATAGAAAATTATAGAATGCCTATTTAAATTCCTACGTAATGCGTGACAGAGTCAGTGAATCAGTGTATCAGTGAATCAGTGTCGAGGGTAAATATATATTAAGATGGGAAGTTGCCGTTTCATAAACAGGATTAAAATATTATATCCAAGCTATTGGAAAATATATTTGACATCATTAATGGGAGATTTTTTGTTTCTTCGATTTTTGACATAATATTTTTTCTAGAGTTGTCAACACAGCTGTGTTCGTTGAGCTGATTAAGGAGTCCAAAAACGTGACAGCATACAAGATGATCCATTCTATCTGCGTTAGCCGCATGTCGCAAAACATGAGCTACCGCATTTTCTATGTTCTCGCCATAGTTTGTCTCCGTCGGAGCTTAATTTTTTGTTTGCTCCACCTTGGTGGTTGTGATTTCTTATGTAAAGTTTATTTTTTCTGATGATTGGATCTGTGACAGGAGACTTCCCTAAGACGTGGCGTTCGAAATGACACAACTTCCTACAAAGGCACCTTTGTGACGAGACTTCCTTGACACAGGGCCTTCGAAATTACTCTATTTCATAAAGCAGGGCCTTTGGCAGGAGACTTCCTTAAGACAAGATCTTCTAAATTGCACTATTTCATAAACCCGTGCCTTTTGTAGAAGACTTCCTTTAAAATGAGCCATCGAAATTACACTATTTCCTACAAAGGGCCTTTGGTAGGAGACTTCCTAGAGACAGGGCCTTCGAAATGACCCTATTTTTATAAAACAGGGCCTTTTGGAGGAGACTTTCATGACACAGGGCCTTCGAAATGACTTCATTTCATAAAGCAGGTCCTTTTGCAGAAGACTTCTTTTAAAAGGAACCATCGAAATTACACTATTTCCTACAAAACGGTCTTTGAGAGGAGACTTCTGTGAAACAGGACCTCCGAAATTACCCTATTTCATAAAACAGTGCCTTTGGCAGGAGACTTATTTTAAAAGGAGCCATCGAAATGACACTATTTCCTACAAAAAGGGCCTTTAAGAGGAGACTTCTTAGAAACAGGACATCCGAAAATGACCATATTTAATAAAACAGGGTCTTTTGTAGAAGACTTTCTTTAAACGGATGTATCAAAATTCCACATTACAACAGGACCTCTGACATGAGACTTTCTTAAAACGGGGCCTTTGAAATCAATCAATTTCCTACAGAAGGACCTTTGAGAGGAGACTTCCATGTGATAGGGCCTTCGAAATGACCATGTTTCATAAAACAGTACCTTTGGCAGGAGACTTCCTTAAAACGCAGCCATCCGAATTACACTATTTCTTATTACAGGACGTAAAGTTTTGGAAACATTGATTTTTATTTTACTAAGTAACTCAATATGCTGAAGAGGTCATTGAACTTCAAAAATTATTTCCTTACTAATTTGAAAACATCAAAATTGTTAAGTTTGAATCTTACTTGATAAGTGTGAAATTTTCGTGTTTGGAGTTTCGTTCTTTACGACTGTCAATCTTTTCAGTTGGAATGAAGTCTGTTGTTTGAATCAATTTACTACAAAATTATTCCATCACAAGGAGTATTCAGAAGGAGACTTAAATATATTTGTGGGGAAATCATCAGGAATTTCGTAAGGCAATATCTTTGAAGTGTCTTTCCAAAATGTCTTACGTTTTTGGGTCATTGTTAAACTATTGAGAATTAATGTATAATTTTGTTAATCCTTTAGTCATCTGTTATTAGGCAAAAATGTCGAACGATATTATATACACGTTCCAATGCTTTGACAATCAAACGAAAGCTGGTTTTTTAAAATTTATCAAATTGAAATCGTTTTCGCTTGAAAGCAACATTTCAATACTCCCGATTGTCCCTTTCGAAAATTCTACATTCATTTCACATTTATGGCAATCAAAATGCACTATTATGAAAACACTTTTCCGTTTACATTTCGTTTTGTCTCAACGAGATGGAGAAATCTTTGGAATATATTAAAATATAATACCAATGAGAAGTCAATTGTCCCATAAACTACATATTGACACATATACCCATACACACACATACACACAAATATGCCATATCACTTTGTATGTCAATGACAGGCAATAAGACTTTGGCTTGGTTTGGAAACAAACGAGGAACCAAAAAAAAAACTAAAATATCCATAGCAAAGAGCAAAAATCATAAGCATTTCCACAAACTGTTGTCCAGGGTAAAAAAAAAAAAGCTATATATGTTGAGGTTTTGTCTCGTATCGAATCGCTTGACCTTTTTTTTCCGGCTGAACTATGTTACGGCATCTGATGCTTATCATAATCGTCATCGCCATCATCATCAATTGGATCATACGCATACGCTCACATGGACACGTCGTTCATGTTTGATGGTGACCACAGACATGAAGCGAATCGGAAGTAAAACAGCATTACACACAGCCACACAGGCACAGGCAGTTCAAACGAGTATAATATGTGAATCACAGTCAATCTTTGATCTCACCAACAAATGTTGATGAGAAGTCCTTTTTTTCTGTAGTTTGCAAATATGTGTGTGTTTTTCATATCTCGGACATTGGACTATGGACATGGGAATGAGACAAGGGTTCTCCGCTTGGTATTGTTCAATTTTCGCTAAATTGAAAATCGATTTTTGTTATTGTTGTCGTTGGTTGGTGTTTGCTTATGACTGTACTAGAGGTACAGTGGATCCAAACGGTGTGAAAAGTCAGTAGTAATATTATTTTTTCTAAACTACAGACTGAACCGACAGGAGTAATATCATCCGAATAAAGAGATAAGCGTCATATCTATGGCGTAACCTCACAAAAAGAACTACCGAGTTCACATAAATTGTAATAGATACAATTAAAGAAAATTTCTCGTACGAGGAAATATTCACATACTGACATAACGGATGTATGGAACATCCTTCTGCCCTACATTTCTAACAGAAACATATCGGTTGTGATATGAAACATTTCAATGACTAGATAACCCCTGAGTGTCCTAAGCAAAAATAAAGAATCAGAATTTACCACTTTTTCTCCTTAATAGACGGTTTTTTCCAACCAGCCCCACTGTGACAAGTTAGGAAAGAAAACATTCGGTTTCTTTGAATGTATGCTCTGTGGAAAAATGATAGGTCCCTTTGCTTATGCTTATGTTATTTCCCCCCTTTTGAACAAATCCGTTTTGTGTAAGAGTAAAACAAAAGCTACTTAACGGACTTGTGGCCACAGACAACAGAACAAGGAACAAGGACATAGCGAGCGTGTACACACTGGGACTGGGAATGGATTGCGCAACAAACACATCGTTGTGTACACACAAAACAAAAAATCAAAACACTTTGTTGACTTTTGCTGCTGCTAGGCACGTGCCGCATCTAGCCAAAGCCAAAGAAGAAAAATGAAAGAAAAAAAACAAAGAAAGGAAAAGGAATCGATTGTATTGTTTCGCTTCATCAGCACCACTACCACTAGCAACACCAACACTAGCACCACCACCACATCAGATTATTGTCATCAGCATTGATTAAACATAACAAAGGACGTGTTGATGGTATCCACTTTTCTCTGGCTTTGAGTGAGTGGGTTTGAAGTGAAATCAAAATGGTCCAAACTAACAACATTTGGTAACACAATGCATTTTTAAAAACTCAAGGGTAACAACAATGACTGGTTATTGTTGGACGTTGATGGCCATACAGATTTACTCCACACACACACACACATACTAACACAAAAACAAAACAAAACCTTTGCAACGTTGCAATACCATGTCTTCGCAACAAAAAGCAGTGTGGCCTCGAAAGAATGTGAGCGTGTGTGTTTGTGCGTCTGTGTCTGTGAAAGGATATCAGCAGTGTGTCCAGCATTCCTGCTGTCTTTCACAGCAAAATGACAATGAAAGTTGTGTTGCAAGTGAATTGAAAACAATGGTTATCGACTTTCATACAAAATTGATATAAATGAGTCTTTGATTAGATTTGACGCCATTCATTGGGATGTGTTTTTTGCTTTTGTTCGTTGTCATACATTTTACATTTGATTTTTTTTTTGTTCTGTTTCCGTTTTTCCCACACAGTGACATGTAACAATTTCTTTGATATCCCCGTGCCCGTGTGCCATTTTGTTTTAGACGAGCCTTTAATTTTGTACTAACTGTTGTGTCTTTTCGTTGTTCTCTTTCAAGGTCTTTTGCGGTTGCAACAAATCTACCAGGGCTTAAAGCCCGGAAATGAATCATTTCAAGTTGAGATGGTAAAGCGCATTGCCAATGTTACCATGGCTATTGATTTCCTGCATACACTGGAGGATTTGGGTCGTTTCACCAACAAATACATTGTGCTCGATTGTCCAACGGAAATGGCCAAAGAGATTCTAATCCAACATGTTAGGGATATATCGTTGGGACGTCGCACATATCACTATTTGCTTAGTGGTTTGGTAAGTACACACAATTGGAAGTCGCCTTCCGTCCCTCCCTCGGCTACGAAACCAAACACAATCCAGTGGATGTGCGGTTTTTTTTTTCATCCCAGGAAATGGATTTTAGCAAATAAGTGTATTTTTTGTGTGTAAACAAATCCAAAAACAGTAGTTAACAGTTACACAGTGGGGGACATAACTGACTGGCATTTAAAGGAAATTACATCAGCATGACTAGGCAAAGGTCAAATATGAAACATCACCACTGACCAGGGACATTCTGATGAGAGGAATAGGTGATGCATGGTAGTGACATATGTGACAAAGAAACGCTTCGAAATCCAGTAGGTTTTCTAGGACTCATATCAGTCACTTCCATTATAAGTTCTTATGAAATCACAAAATCAAACCAAATTATCTTAATATATATTTACCCTCGACACTGATTCACTGAAACACTGATTCACTGATTCACTGACTCTGTCCCGCAGTACGTAGGAATTTGAATAGGCATTCTATAATTTTCTATAAATAATAATAATAAAAAAATAATATTTTTTTTTGTACAGAAATTGTGTTTTCCCCAATTTTTTTTTTCCAAAATTTTTTTAAAAAATTTTTTTTTTTAAAAATTTTTTTTTCAGCAAAAATTTTTTTTTTTACAAAATTTTTTTTTTTCAACAATTTGTTTTTTTTCCACAAAATTTTTTTTTTTCAACAAAAATTTTTTTTTTTACAAAATTTTTTTTTTTCAACAATTTGAAAAATTTTTTTTGAACAAAATTTTTTTTTTCAAGAAAATTTTTTTTTTCCAACAAAATTTTTTTTTTTCAACAAAATTTTTTTTCCATATTTCAACAGGCGACATAGGCGCATTACAACTTACTAGTAAATAATATCCTCTAATAAACTAGACGATGGAAAATTGTTGGAAAATGTACACAAAGTTGTTCTTCCACTATGTCCTTCCTTGCAACCGTCTTCCTCTGCCCTTAGTGCTCTATCCAAATGAAAATACATTTCGTTCATTCGTCTCGTGCTTGCCATACCAAAAAAACAATCATTTTCGAAGATATTTGTCATTTCAAGGACACATACAAATGAACAGCTAAACCCATATCTTAATTGTCCTTGACAATAAAATGAAGTTGCTCAAAAGGCTGTCAGTCCATAAATAAGTGAGACCACATTGACATTTTGTTGGCTGGTTGCGTGGCACAAACTTTGTCGTGGAGCTTTCTTTATCGTAACAAGTTGACAAGGTCAATGCTGTCAGCCTGGAAAACAAATATAAGCGACTATTTGAATTATATTGTTAAGTTATTGCTTGGGGCGCTGTTTTATTTGTTTCCTTTTAATACAACACAATTCTGGTTGCTGTATTACATTTTGTTAAGGTTTGCCTTTTCTGAAACAGAATCTGATGGCGAATAAATTTGTTTTAATTTAGTTGTTTTCGCCCACCTCGGACAAGGAAGCAGGATAAATGTGTCGAAGCCAACGACTCCAACGTGATGGTATTGTTGATATGGTTTGGTTTTTACTTTTTCAATGTCTGGGTTGGATATTGTGATTTGTGTGAGTTAGGACATGATTCAGACCGACAACTATTGATCAGCAACGAGCAACTCTTAGAGAATATATGTGTTATTCATGTTTCAACATCTGCAGTATACTTTAACGGCTGTATTATTAAAAATTTGAAACAGCTTTACAAACTTATGTTAAGAAAATTGTGTGAAAATTGCTTTTTTATATTTTCATGCAAAGGTTTGTAAAGCTGTTTTAAATTTATATGAATACGGGGTTAACGGGGTTAATATGATGTTAGCAAAAAAGGCAAACAACTTAAGTTCCATTGCTATTTGTTACTTGGACTTCACAAACTAAATACTACATTCGCCATATTATACTCGTGTACTCGTATGTTTGCAATTAACCATAACTTCTTTGTTTTATATAACATCTGTGCAAAGCTCTTTGCCGATTTGAGATTTCACAACCTGCCGCAGCAAACAACTAAGACCTGATCCAAAATCGCCAACTTACCTAGGAAGACACAAACCAGCTGTTGGTATTCGATAACAGTGGCCAAATCGCTGGCAACAAATAACGTATTTGGACCATGTTTTTATCCATGTTGAACTAATCCCTCCAATGACACATTTTGACTTTTGTCAGTGACTGTAGGGCTTAAAAACACACGCCGCACACACACAGCAGCCGTATGGGAAAAATGTCCTTGAGCTGTCGTGGCTTCCGAAGCTCTGTGTGTGCAAGCGTATTTGTCCCTGTGTATTTGTGTGGGTTTAGTCCCTTTTTAATGAAGCCTCTTGCTGTTGACATGTGTTTTGTTACTTTTTTTTTTGTTTTTGTTCCTTTTTGTCCAATTGTCAAAACAAAGACGGAGAAGAAAGAGAACACAAATGCCCAGTGGTACAACTGAAACAGTTATTAATAAACAATTATGTATACACGATGCTCTGTTTGTTCGGTTTCCGGTTTCCTGTATTATTTCTGTATCTCTCTCTCTGTCACTCTCACTCTCCCTCTCTCCGTGTGTACACGTTAATGCCAAGATTATAAAAGTTTGTTTCGTTCTGACACATTTCCTGTTTTGTTTCTGTTTACATTGATATAGGTAATGGATGACCGCTGGGAAAGTGAAATTATTGAATTCGGTGCCATCAACATAACCGGCTTTCGTTTGGTCGACACAAATAGACGTTTGGTCAAGGATTTCTATGATAGCTGGAAACGTTTGGATCCAACGACATCGATTGGAGCGGGCAGGGAATCAATATCGGTAAGTGCCACGTATAAAACAGACAACAACCTGTCATTGTTGCAAATCATAACAGAAAAGGGAGCAGAATGACTTTAACTGTCAACCACAGACTTTAAGGGCATTTGTTGTCGGTTGTCATCTCTGGTGCTGTCGAAAATCTAGGATGTGACATCGACCGCGTGACAATGACAACACAACAATCAATGCCCTTGAAGTGTGGCCTTTTGTAATGACAATAAATGTCCCATTATTTGGCATTGCTATGGCAAGTTTGCTACAACTAAACTAAAACAACTCATTAAATATTTACATTATACTTACCGTTACTCTGTATTCTTGTATGTGGCTCTTTACTTTCGCATGATATGCCACAATGTTATCATCGTCGCCGTCGTCATTTAAAATGTTGTTCACCACTTTTCATCTCTTTTAAGGCTCAGGCGGCTCTTATGTACGATGCGGTGTTCGTGCTGGTGGAGGCTTTCAACAAAATCTTACGCAAGAAACCCGATCAATTTCGCAACAACATCCGACGTGGTCAGACTCTAATGACGGCAGCTTCTACCTCAGCCAATGCTTCCGGATTAGCGAATGGTGGCGGCATGGGCGGTCTAATGGGTGGCTCATCTAATGGCATTGGTGGCGGTGGCATCGGAGGGGGTGGTAGCGGTGGTGGCGGCAATAGCGCGTCACGTGCCTTGGATTGTAACACCGGCAAGGGTTGGGTTACCCCCTGGGAGCATGGTGATAAAATTTCACGCTATTTGAGAAAGGTAAGCAAACACCCGCCATATTAAGAGTTTCAATGCTTCGGGGTGGCATGAAAGTGATGTGAAAGGTGTCTGTACAGTCGTTATTATGAGATGTACGAGGGTGATTTAACAAAATGGATAAATTCAGTTTCAATGGAAATGGAGAAGAATTAAATATTTGTTGGCTGTGACGGAACTGCAAAATGTTTTTTCTTCTGATTCACCAATGTCATCCCCGGCACAGGGGGATCATTATGCGGCGTAAAATGAGCCGGACTGTTAGGAACTGATTAATTATCATCCATACTGTGATTAAAGGTATCCTACCAAACAATCGATGATTGCAGCAAGACAGCAGACAGATAAACTTCAATGAATATTGTGATTCCAAGACAATCGACAAAAATCAAACTCGCTGACTGGTGCTAACTAAACAGACAGCAGGTGATAACTGACAGACTTTATTACATCCACTAATTGCACATATTCTCCCAAAAAAGATGTAGAAACAACCTTAGTAAGACAGAAAATCTGCAGGACTCGGTAGTACTTAAATATGAAAAACGTTAAACGTTAAGCTGCAACTCATCTTCTGAACTACTGCCTATCTTCTCCTGTCAGCTGCTGTGAAGCGTTGTCCACAGATCTCGGCTATCAAACCTAATTTTGAAACCCTGATTTACCAGAGACTACCACACGGATTACAACTGAAACTCTGTCGGACTCGATAGAATTGAAAACTTTCCCGTGATTTGCAACCAGTCCCCATATTGAGGATACCAAAATGGAAATCCCAAAATGTATCTTATCTATTTTAAAAATTTTCTAAAATATCAAATTTAGTATTAGTCCCGATTCACACTAGGCAATTTTAATTGCCGCAATTCTCAGTTTGAAGGAAAGAGAGATAAAGGGAAAACACTTGATCGTACTGGCAATTTCTTTTTGTATATTTGATATTTCGATATTTTGCAAGTCATTAATAAAAACAAAAATTGCCTAAAAAAATAATTTCATAAAAATTGCCTAATCGGAATCGGTACTTAGTGTTTGGTTTACTAAAAACCATAGGAGTTTTTAAGAAAATTTTAATTCCGACAAACATCATCAAATCAAAGACAAGCGCTCAAAAAAATCTCGCTGGCTAGTGTTAACTTTTCTAGATTCTCCTAGTGACTGTGCAAATTCACTCGTCCTCTATGCACCAGTCACTTTCTATACGGCCCTCGAATCCTCCATCACTCAAAAGATGTGTATGTGAGTGTGTTTGCCTAAGGGACCACTTCAGATTTGTTCTTTGATGTCCTTTAGTATATTTTAAAAATTGCTTTCAGTCCAAAGGAAAAACGTGTATGGCAGGAAATATTAAAAACCACTCACCCCGATAGTCGGACCTCTTTTGTTTTCAAATTTCATAACCGTGAAAGCATCTTTTAAATGAAACAAGTCCTTCAGTCGGCAACAACCTCAACACTTTGGTGACACTTTGTCGTCTGGGTGAAATTGACTGGAAGGCTCAATAAAAATTAATTGATGTGTCATTTACCGTTTACTTAATTCCAACGTTAACATCCTTCCACCTTTTGGCTGCCATCCTGGATGGCAGAGCATCACAGCTTTGCTCATACTCCTGCTTTCATTCTTCTGGGCCACCTCATGCGGCTTCGCGGCATGTGTCCTCTGTTTTTTTTTTTTTTTTTGTTGAATATCTTCAATCAATTCTATGTCATTACAGGTGGAAATCGAAGGCCTTACCGGTGACATTAAATTCAACGACGATGGGCGACGTGTTAACTACACATTGCATGTCGTCGAAATGACTGTCAACAGTGCCATGGTCAAGGTGGCCGAATGGAGTGATGACGCAGGCCTCCAACCACTGTCCGCCAAGTATGTGCGCCTGAAGCCCTTAGCCGAAATAGAGAAAAATCGTACGTACATAGTGACGACGGTGCTCGAGGAACCCTATATTATGCTGAAGCGACCCATTGTCGGTGAGACATTGGAGGGCAATGATCGCTTTGAAGGCTACTGCAAGGACTTGGCTGATTTGCTCGCCAAAAAACTGGGCATTAATTGTAAGTACAATGAACAACGGCGCCTGGCCGCATGCCTCGTATTGCCACGTGTGTTACGTGTGGTCACGCATGGTCTTCTTCCTTTTTTTTACATTTTGCTTAAATTAAGCATCCATCATTAATTTTTGTTTTTTTTTTTTACCTCATCTCTTTCATGTTGTTTGTCACACTTCATTTTCCGCTGCTCATCAATGGCACAGATGAAATGCGTTTGGTTAAGGACAATTTATACGGATCGGAAAATCCGAAAACCCACGGAGGTTGGGATGGTATGGTGGGCGAACTGGTGCGCCGGGTAAGTTGACACATTCTTACATTAATGCTGGCCATGCCAGTACTCGTACAGGATCTCCGCTATAGCTGTACACTTGGGTGCCCTTTTCATTTTTTTAATTTGAGTCTTTTTATTGCTGTTCGTTTCGTTTTCTTTGTATGCGTGTGTGGGTGTTACAGGAAGCGGATATTGCTATTGCTGCCATGACAATTACTGCCGAACGTGAACGTGTCATCGATTTTAGCAAACCATTTATGTCACTGGGCATTTCGATAATGATTAAAAAACCCGTAAAGCAAACACCGGGCGTGTTCAGTTTTATGAATCCTTTGTCACAAGAAATCTGGGTAAGTTCCATTTCTCTGTTTTTTTTATATTTGGAATTTCTGTAGCTCCCCTCTTACTTGAGCATTTTGTTTTTCCTTTTTCGTTTCGTTTCGTTTTTTTTTTTTTGTGGATTACCAACTTGCGTTGGTTGGCGTTGGTTTTGGCTCAAGCCTTAAAAAGTCAATGTTGATGCAATCGTTCTGAATACAAATGAGAAAACTTTAAAATTTACTTCAATAAACTTTGTTCTGCTGTTCTTTTTTCTTCTTCCTCACGTCGTTGTACAGTGGTTCTGAAGAAAACAAGCAATTATAATAACAAAGTCTTTTCAAATAAACCGTATCGATAGTTGTGTAATTTTCAAACTCCCTCAAAGGTGCAAAGAAATGTATGAGAATAAAGGACGAACAAATGCAACGATGAAATCGAACTAGTAGAAAATTAAATGTTGGCAAAGTTTTCCCGGAGGGGATGCATTGAGAGACGCAAAAAGGTCAGAGTTAGCAAACTTGACAAATGCAATTGTAGATTTTCATATTCAGGGTGTCAAGAATGAATATCTCCTTGTGACCGCCCACATTCTCGCAGAAGACGTTTGAAATATTGAAAGAAGACGCTGAAATATTCAAAGGAGAAACTTTTATATGTCGAAATAAGTTAAGCTAGACCTAATAACAAATAACGAACAGTTCTCGTGAGCTGCTACAGTATTCGATTCCTGGGTTATTCGGGAATCCCAGCGATTCGGTGTTAGAAAATCCCAAACGAAATCAGTAGAATATTAACGTATGTACATTTAAAAAGTTGAATAAAACCTATTAGAGATGTTTCTAAACATCCAGCTCTTTAGGATTTGAAGAATACCTACAAGAACCCTGGAAATGTGGAATTTTGAACGAATACTTGAACATTCAACTGGTTTGAACTCGTGAGAAAAACACAAATCACTACGAAGGGGGACATCTCGCGCACAACATTCATCAACGTGTGTATCATATTGATAAGATGATGCTAACCTTTTTTTCACTTAATTCCAAAAATATTCCAAACTTTCTAAAGATGACTTAAAAAAATGATATTTTATATTTAAATCTAGTCAAAAGAAAAAGCACGGCGTATATGTTTGTGATTACAAGTCATAACAACCTATGTCTGCATAACATTTTTTTCTTTGGAGACCCGTGTATCTTATCAAATCCTCGATGAAAATCAGGATTCAGTTTTTTGTGATTTAACTTTCTTATTATTTTAATTATTTCATAAGAGGGCGTGGTTTTATAGATAACATGTGGTCAAAATTATTGCATGTCGGTGTCGGTAATATCTTCTCTCGATTTATATCGAATTTACTCTGGGATCTCATCCAATGAGCATAGGCTGACCGCAGGTTCATTGACAACCTGTTGGGTCAGACTGTGAACCCAATCTACTCCTTTGCGGATGACAGCAACCTAAGTCATTCGTACTCATTTGAACATCGGCCAAGTCCCTCGGAAATTGAGAACAAAAGGCAAACGATGAACAACTCATTCAACAGCGATTTGGCGACAATTTGTGAGTGGGTCCAAATGAACAGATTAGATTTTAATGCGCAAAAGACCCAGTGCTGTTTGTTGTCACACAAACGTTCCACTGATGTCCAGCATCGTCGTCCATCTCTATGGGTGGTGTTGATATCGAAGAATTAGACACTCTTGATGTTCTGGGCATGAAGATACAGGGTGATGCTCGCGGGGCTAGCCATATATTCGAAGTGTCGAAAGAAGCATTCAAGTGTTTAGGTTTTTTAAAAGGGGGGCAAGAAATACTTCTAATCTCGTAAAAATGTACACCACCAACATCCGGCCTAAAGTGGAATATAACTCTCACATATGGGCAGAAGATCCAAAGACATCTTTGCAACTTTTGGACCGTGTACAGAGGAGAGCGGAGGTGATGATTGAGGATAATACGGTATCCAACTGTATTCTCCCTGATGTTAGAACATTTAGCCGGAATACGTGGCTTTCCTGAGGCTCTCATCTGTTCATTGTAAAGTGCAACCGGTGCAATCTGACGAAGCACTGTAGAGAAAATTCGTTCTATAGCCGAATCGTACGTATGTGGAATATTCCTTCAGCAAATGTGTTTACTGCCAGTTGTGACATTCAGAAATTCAAAACAAATGTCAACAAACACTACTGCCTCTTTCTTCCTTCCGATGAGTGTTGGCCTTTAAAAATAAAAATAAATAAAATAAAAAAATTGCTCAAACACATTTTTAAAATGGTCGATCTGAATCCAACTTTATATAAAAACTAGTAAGTTGTAATGCGCCTATAGCGCCCGTTGAAATATGGAAAAAAAATTTTGCTGAAAAAAAAAATTTTTGTTGAAAAAAAAAAAATTTGGAAAAAAAAATTTTGTAAAAAAAAAATTTTTTTGTTGAAAAAAAAATTTTGTAAAAAAAAAATTTTTTTGTTGAAAAAAAAATTTTGTAAAAAAAAAATTTTTTGTAAAAAAAAAAAAATTGTAAAAAAAAATTTTTGAAAAAAAAAAAAATTTGTAAAAAAAAAATTTTTGAAAAAAAAATTTCTGTACAAAAAAAAATATTATTTTTTTTAATATTATTATTTATAGAATTATAGAATGCCTATTTAAATTCCTACGTACTGCGTGACAGAGTCAGTGAATCAGTGAATCAGTGTCGAGGGTAAATATATATTAAGATAAATGTCGACAAATTCAAAATGGCGGATTGATCTGAATTAATGTGCATAATTGACCAGTAAAGAAGTCGTGTAGTCGGACAGGATTAAATTCCAAATATTCTCAAACTGCGTTTTAAAATTTGAATGATTTTTTTTTGTATTCATTTAATTTTACTACAAAACAAACTATATAGGACACTTGAACATTTTCTAAAAATCGAAGATTCCTTTTTTGGGCTCTAATGTTGTCACGTCTCCTATGTAAACTTATGTTGAGTACATGAGGCAACTTCGATTGTGCTGGGTGTCAATATATCCCCTTTTCTCAATTTGTAGGTCCACTAACACAAAACTAGAAGCAGACGCCGTTGTATTCTTAAAGATTTGTATTTTTCGGGCTAGTCTAAGAACATTAAAAGAACATTTCGTACGATTTGTCATCAACCGCTCTTTACATCCCAATCGTTCTATTTGGCATGACCTGGTAATAAATAACGCCTTCGTTCAAAACCACTGTGCCGCATTGTTTGAACTTTTCGCTCAACGTTGGCCATGTTTTATTGTGCTTAGCCAAAAACGAATCGAAGAAAGATGATGAAGAGGAGGAAGAAGAAAAAATATTGGCTCAAAAGAAAGCTTATAAACTTTAATAGAGTAAACAGCAAAGTTTCTGCACAATTTTCAACAACCCAGAAACCAACATAGCGACAATAACAACGACGATTTTTCGCCGCACAGAAGCAAGTACAACGATTTTCATTGCTCCCTCATTTTAGACACGAACTCTTCCGTTTAGGGATGAGCAGCACGGCGTTATTGTTGTTTGTGTGTGTGTACGCTTAAATGCGTATATGCGCGATGCTGCAAACTCGGTTTGAAGATGAAGAGTGGAATGTCCCCCATCTCTAACCCGAAGCAGCGCTGGAAAAGTTTAAAACGTTTAGTGCCCCAACCCCAAAAGTGAATGACAACGAAATCAAACCAACGCGTACTTTTGCTGTCTTTATGAGTTTGATTGTTGTTGTCAAGCAAAACCGAGAAGAAGAAGAAGACGGAAAATAAGCGAATAGAAGGATGGGACTACAGCCCTTTTTAGGGGGTATAATAAAATTTAATACTTTAAACGTTCTGCTAAGACAACATCTATGATTTTTATGGCACACACTCACACGCACTCACACAGGCAGAGAGTGCGTTTATTATGGCAAGCGTTGGATAGCGGAAACGGGCGCAACGAAACAATAAAGATACCATCTTTAGTTTGTGAAAATTGTTTACTTCTATCTGCGTAAATTGCATCGAAATAAAGGATCACTCTTTTGTGACAGCCTTCAATAGAACTTGAGAAAAGACGGCGTTTGTTGCCGGTCCTGGTGATAAACGTTTTGTAATAAAATGTTGGCAACCTTTTTTTGTGTGTGTGTGTGTTCAATTTGTTCGGCTTCTCCGGTAAGAGAGTTCTTTGCATATCGTAAAGTTGTGTCTTACGAATAATTGTAATCGCCAAATAGTTAAAGTTTTGTCGCACTCAAAACTTAAAAAGAAATGTGACGAAATTAATACATTTTCTTAAAATGTATTTGCGATCGAAAAAAGCAACGGTTAAAGTCTGTAGCTGTTGCAAAGCAGTAGACGTGATCGTATGCCCAATTTGGGAGGTCCCTATTCCGCTAGTCTTCACCATCCCGAAGAGTGAATGCATGCCAGATAATTGCAACACCAGAATACCAAGTAGAAATCTTAAATCGATGCAAGGTGTTCTTGTAAATGTCTGATTCTTACTCTGATTCTTAATTCTAACTCCTACGTCAACTATATAATACTAGTAAGTTGTAATGCGCCTATGGCGCCCGTTGAAAAACGGAAAAAAAAATTTTGTGGAAAAAAAAAAAAAATTTTGTTGAAAAAAAATATTTGTTGAAAAAAAAATTTGTTCTTGAAAGAAAGAATTTTGTTGAAAAAAAAAATTTTGGTGGAAAAAAACAATTTTGTTAAAAAAAAAATTTGGGGAAAACACAATTTCTGTACAAAAAAAATATTATTTTTTTTATTATTATTATTTATAGAATTATAGAATGCCTATTTAAATTCCTACGTACTGCGTGACAGAGTCAGTGAATCAGTGTCGAGGGTAAATATATATTAAGATCATCAAAAATAAATTTTGTGAATATAGAAGTATAAAGCGCCCCGGTAGGCGAGTTGGTAGCGTGCTTGCCTTTCAGCGTGGGGGTTGTGGGTTCGATTCCCACCAGAGGCTTTGGTCTGTCGCTGCAAAAATCTAAACATATGGTCTGTGTCACCCGGTTTACCCTTGGACCCAAAAATTAGAATATAAATTTACTTTGTATTGTAATTAATAATAAATAAATAAATAAATAAAAATAGAAGTATAATGCAAAACATAGAAGGCTAAGTCATATTATTTAAGTGCAATATATCAATATATATAAAAATGTAAATATTCATTTAATAAACTTAACAATATCAGAAACTCCTCATCGCCATTCCCTATGGGACTGCCTTCGTGGAAATATATCGCAGTGTCAGAGAGATTGACTCTGCATCTGAATTCTCCTCGACACCGTGTCTGCCTGATTCTCCGTAAGTCCTCGTAGCCCTGGCGGTCGTTCATGCTTTCTTCTGCTGCCAAGTAAATATGTATGATTCCTGCCACCAAACATTCTGGCCAGAACATTTGCTACACCACATGCCTTTTGGCATGTTTGCATTTTAAGGCTGTGACTTTGCCATCTTCGATCATCATGCCAGGACTTCTCTCTCGATCACAAGCACTGGGTCTACTGCAGGAGGCCTTGAAGTTTCGTCTACATGTGGTTTTCTTTGTGGAAAAATTGTAGGCACTATTGTTTTTAGTACTTACTTATTTCCCTTAGCATTCCATGAAGGAACGAATCAGTGAGCTGTGCCCGATAAAATTTGTATACTCACTGACCAGGTCCTACTACTTAAAGCCGTCTCGAACGACTAATGCTTTTCTAGAGAAGTTTTACATGGCTTAGAGATTGCTCTCTTACTCGTAAAGTCGCCAACATTTACGAGGTGGAAACAGCCGTTGAAAAATGTTTGATGGTCTTACCAGGTTTCGAACTCGGTTTCTTCCGTGTGCTAGTCCCACACACACTACCTACCACACCACGTAGTATTACAAGTTATTCACGCTGAGCGCTTCCCATGCGTGATATTACACCGTGTTACAAAAAATAGATTTTTTTCTGTCCTATGAACCAAATTTACTTTTTCGGAAAGGGGATAAAAAATAAAAATACACGTGTATCGGCGATTTTCATGTACACTTCAGAATTTTTAAGTTTGAAGTATGAAGCTCGTAGTGGCCTGTGTGAAAGCCTTTCGACCGATTTTTAACCCTTTTTCAGTGATCCAATCGAGCTGATTTTTGGCAGGCAGACTCGTGGAAATGTCTGTATCACGTCAAATTTTTTAAAAACAATTTTTATCAGTTCTCAGATTTTCCCCAATTTTTATTATTTTTGAAAAAAAAATTTGTTTTCACTTTTCTTAGCATAACTTGAAGAGACTCCAAATTCTTAAACTACGTAAGCGTTACGAAAAAAAAATGTTTTTTGAACTGAAACCTTAAAAAAACGATAACTATTTAAAAAAAAAAGTTAGGAAAATCTGAGAATTGATAAAAATCTAATCCACTTCCCCATGATTTATAGTCCGTCTGTTTGCTCATTGTTCAGATTTCTGTAAATCCTCACATGGTGTTTTTTCCTTTTCTGCTGAAGGTATAAATTCGGTAATTGAATGTATTCAAAACAATGTGTATAACTGTACTGTAGTTTGTATGTATTCAAATAATGTATACAATTGTAATTTGGATATATTCAATGCATGTGCGTATGTTGTAGCTTGGGTTTTTTAAGATAAGCAGGCAGTACAACATGCGTGTGTGGTATAGAGCGGCGGGCTATTTTTAGAAAAAGGGACGAGCATGATAACGAGTGGAATTTTCCACAAGATGTTACGCGTGTGTGGGTTGACAAAACAACCCCACGCATGCGTCTATCGCGTTCTCGTTCCTTCTTTAGGATTAGTTTAGTTTAAGAAAATGTATGCTAGTTTTAGGAAATATTAACAAAATAAAATCAGTATCTAACAAGTACTCAAGGAGTGAGTGTCTTACAAACATTCAGCCGTGCAAGTGTATTTTTAATTAGTGCATTGTACACTCATTATTTTCAAACATTCACTTGGGCTCGTTGATACATTATCTTGCAGGTGGTTTCTCGCCTGCTGATATTCTTCTCTCCTTTCTAGGTAGTAGAATCTTCTCACAATCCTTTGGCACATACATCTTGTCTTCAAATATTCTCTTCCCATAGTCAGCTCTTCTGAACGTATTTGTCTTTACAGTCCTGGGGTATTTAACCCGGCAATTCCCGTGACGTATTTCCCGGAAAAATTTGTCAATTTTTTACTTCCCGATTTCTGGGATCGTCGATATTCCCGGGAATAAAGTACTACCAGACAATGCAACAATGTACGATTTTACGCACTTTTTACAACGGTGTGTTTTTACCCGGGAAATTATACGATTTTTACTTCCTGAGTCATTCCTGAACTAGTTAATCTTATTATATTCAAATTGTACAGTATTTTGTTTTTGAGAAATTCAAGTTCCGGGAATTCTCGGGAGTTGGAAAATGTCGTGAAATTAGTCCTGGCTTGTAAATGACTCCAGAAGTACCCGTGTTCTCTGTTACGCCTTACATTTGCGCTAGTGGATTGTCACGGAGTTGGAAGTATTTCCTGAACATGTTGGACATGCCAATACCTAAAAGAACTTGCACTTACATTGGGTGTAAAACCACAAGCAATTTCTAGACATTGAAAATCGTTGAAAACAATTCGATGACAAGGAAATATGATTCATGACAACTAAAGACGAGATTTAAAATAAGACGCTCTTTCTATGTGTTTGGTTATGATAAAGGGTTTTCCAACATGAGGTGTTATTTGAATCACCCGGTAGCTATCACTTTTGAAGCTTGTATTCTTTGACATATAGAAACTACGCCATTACTAAAAATGGAACGATTTATGCTTCAACAACTCATTGAAATTATTAAAATTCACTACAAAATGGTGGAAAGTAAATGGCCAACACGATCATTTGGCTTGTGTTTTTTAATTACTAACGGCATACCTTCCTCTTTATTATGAAATAAATATCCGATTTATTATCTCAAAAAAATGCCATTTTTCTTTGAATAACAAAATAACACCCTGCAGTTGTCATTTTCATTAGAAACAGATCAAAGCGGAACATTTAAAAAATTCCAAAAATTCCTTCAACAGATCAGATAATCCTTTTATTTGGATAAATGTTTTTCATATGATCCCCAATTATCTGATGAACAATTCTTAATAGCTTTTAAAATTTAATTTCAATGACAATTTCAAATTCTTTCGAAAATTCTCATGCCAATGGATTTCGTCTACTTTTCTTGGAATTGTTCACAGGCTGATTTAAGCTAATGACTGCTCGTTGCTGTGGTTTATTGTTTCCGCACCTGTGACACTCAAGCACTTCACTTGCGCCGCCCTGAGCACGGGAAATTATTAAGAAATTGACAACAAGAAAATGTAATTGTAATTTAAAACAATTACACATAATTTCACAAGAAATTATTTAATGAAATTTATGCTCCGCTAACCAACCGACCGAAAGTCAACGCAGAAATTCAGACTAATAAAGTCATACGAAAAAATCAGAACGACAAATCACGGAAACGGATACGATAACAAGTACATACTAACAATGCCGTCACCATTTATTTTCCACACCCTCCCATCCCTTACAAAACATTATGTATTTCAAGCTAATTACGGCCTACCTGTGGATCTGCGTATGTGTGACTGCTTTCTTCACACGTGTGCAATCATGTTAAACGCCAAAATAATTGCCATAATGCCACACATTGCCGGAGTTGCACGAACACGGAATTAAAATCAGCAGCTCCCTTTCTGTTATAAAGAAAGCGGAGAAACCGTTGACAGACGGAATATACTCACAGCATTAAAGCATATGAATAATGTTAAGTTGGGTAGATTTGGAAGTTGCCAACGTAGTATGTAGATGTGTGTGCGCTAGGGTGTGCGTGCTTAGGTGTCGTCGCAGGAAGCGTGTTGGGAGTTGTTTGTGTGCCCGACATTTATGGAAGTCGGCTGACGTTTGCAGCTAATAACACAAAACATTTAACGGAGTAGCTAAAATAACAACCAGTAATTTGACATAAATTAAATGAACAAATGTGCTGTTATTTGGTTCTTGTCTTTAGCCTCCCAGCTCGTCGCTCTACGCTTGATCCTTGCCAGACTCCAATGACTTTGCATTAAAATAAGAAGAAATACAAACCAGACATATCCATTTATCAACGCACATGTACAAATTACGGTATAAAAGAAAATTACCAAAGACATTCGAGTTGTCCTACTGTGTAGGTGTGTGATTACTGGCACATGGACCCATATGTTTGTGTGTATTAGAATTCCTTGAACACACACACACACACATAGTCAGATGTGGGTGATTATATAATTGTGTCTGGATTGTAAGACTATGAACTACCCGGTAAAATGGTGGCAGCCCAAAATAACTTAAGTAACCGAACAATTGGACATACGACGTATGTTGGTCATCTGTTCTTATTAAGCAATTTTTTGTTTGTATTTTTTTTTGTTTCATTACCAGCAATATGAACACAATTCGCTCATTTACTTACATAGTGTCACAATTCAAAATTCACTTTTTATTTCTTTACCCACGAAAAAGCTGTAAATCTCTTATTTGAGTTGACTTTTGTTCTGCCGGTATTATAGACCAGAGGTCTATTTTTTTTCCGGAAACCCATGATTTTGTTACTATATTATCTCAGTAAGACGCAAATCATGTTTTGAGTTGTGACACTATTGAAGTAAATGTGCGAATTGTTCTTCGCTAGCCTCAAAATAAATTTATTTTCTTTATATGTCGTGAAGTCCTGCGAAGCTAAGCCATGTGACATTCATCTGAGGAAGTTATAATATCGGTACAGGGGCAATGTGTGGGGAACATGGCGCGTGGGATAGATCATTTCAATTGAGAGCAACGAGTGTTATAATATTTTTCCTTTAGTGCTCGGCTCAAGCACATCTCTTATGTTTGGTTATGAGAATTGCTCGTATACATTGTGCTACCAGTGCTAGAGTGATGGGGTCGAACTGGAAGTAGTTTTACTACACGGAAACCTGGCATCGTGGGTGGCAAAGAGCCCCTGGCCCCTTCTGCAAATGTCTAATGTCTACAAATTCTTGAAGACAATAAATGTCTCTCCAAAGTGGATCAGGGCTGAATTTAAACCTTAAGAAAAACAATCGGAACCAGTAAATCTAGGATACATTTTTGGATGTCAAATACAAGGAACGTTCAGCTGGAGCCAAGTGAGATATACACCAGGCAGCTGCCAAATTAACCTCACCAAACCTAAGATTTTCTATAAATACTATGTCAATTCATTACACTCTGAATCTTTGAAGAAGTGACGCTTAAAAGTCGAAATTTTCGCCCGAAAGAAATTATGTGTTGCTGATACAAAATCGGAAATATTTTAATATAGCAGCATGTTTAAAAATCGTGTCACTAAACGCTACTTGACGTTCCTTGCCAATTGAGGGGACACGTAAAAAAGCAGCATGTATTTAAAAAATGAACAATCGCTGCTGTTGAAGAGGTATTGGCCATTTTTGGTGCACCTTACCTCGGTGAACCCTATTGACAAAAAACTGTTTCGTATTGCTTGCCAACATCGTCAATTACACGTTTGAAGTGGTCTCGCGGTTGTCGAGTGTTAGTGATCGCTCCAGAAACTTGTTAATGTTCATGTACTTATTGGTAGTTTGAAATATGTACCCGTTGAGATAAGATGCCTACATCTTCTAATTCCATAGATTTAATCCACATCGCATACATAATCAATCGTTCTCCTATGGCCAATGCAGATTCAGTACATAACTATTTGACGTTTGACATTTATGGTGAAGAGTATTATTTCTTCAGCATTTCCGTAGTATCGGCAACAAATTATGATTGACAGGCGATTTGGTAGCGTGCTTGTCTTTCAGAGTGGTGGTTATGGGTTCAAATCCCACCAGAGACTTTGGTCTGTCGCTGCAAAATTTTAGCCAAATGGTCTGTGTCACCCGGTTTACCCTTGGACCCAAAATCACAATAATAATTTACTTTGTATTGTAATTAATAAACAAATAAATTACGATTGATGTTAAAATGTACGGAAGTTATCAAACACATACTAAATAACGCAGCTTCCTTATTTTACCGTTGTCCATTAGCAGATGGAAGTTGACAGAAGTTGTACTATGAAGGATGGTCAAAATTCAAAAATAGATTGCGCACCCACCTCTTACTTCAATTGAATGTTGGCAAAATGTTGACTTGCCAGCGGAACAAATACCCCAAAACAATCCAAATGTTGTATTATTTTAGGGTATTGCTAAACGCTTAAGTACACTACCCGTACATACAATACAATTGTGATTTAGTTTTCTTCAGTATTTCAATTCGAATCTTTTCGATTCCTAAGCGCTCACATTTTCATCTAACGCACTGGAGAAAAATAACTTACTTATCATTGGATTTAATGTCACTTTAGGATGTTATTAAAAAAGGGCACCGAACAACAACATTTTGCCCTTCTTTCGGAATAACATATAATTTCTTTTGCTGGGTATGTATGTATGAGTACACATGTATGTACATCTGTATGTATGAGTACATTTTTATATGGCTTGTTGCCTTTGTTTCGATTGTCGTATTTAGTAACTCGCCTTAGAAGAAGTTCTCTCCTCAAGGTCAGACAGCCGGCAGCAGCAATACCCATCTATACGTACTGCTTTGACAGGTATTCCATTACCCGGTCGTGTATGTTTACCACACTCGTGTGGGTCATATTTTTTTTTTTTTTTTTGCTGGCCGCAAATCACTTAGTGTAATCTAACTGGCTTGTGTACTCGTATTGTGTTGCCATACGAAAAATATCGTATGATTGCCTTGAATTATTTCCAATTTTCCTTAAAATGAGTCTCGTTGTAATGAGGGGAACAAAAGAAAACCACACGATGTCGCAGAGGGAAAAGTAAGGCATTGCCGAAGTCCTGCTGGGGGAGAAATAGAATAGAAATACTGGGCAATGTTTTGTATGAGCCAGGACTTCTGCAAATTGTAAACATACAATTTTTAGAACGTTTACACAATAAGTCTCAACAACAACAGCCTTTTAGAAGGATTAAAAATTATAGAGAAGATTTTTCTATCTGCAAAAAAAAAGAATCAAACCAGAAATATTTTCTATCTGGCTAAAAATTAATAATAAAAGATAACCTTATGGTGTTGTTAAGCTGGAAAGACATATAAGATCTTACTTCCGGCATTCCTGCAGCTCTTAGTGTCACCGCATATCTTCCAATCAGCAAGTTTGCGGCCATGATGGACTCAATCAAGTAGACTTTGCCTGTTGTTAGCAACAGCAACAGACGTCTATATAGTGTTTGTTTTCAGTTTGCCTGTGTCTAAAGGCTACGGATTCCACTTCGGCTGGAATAGTTATCGTAGCCACGAGCATCAGAGGCACGTCCACTCCGTAGTTGCCCGGTATGTTTCTGTGGCCCTTTACACAGTTAAGGAAAATGTGAACAGCTAAGTCACCTCATTTAGTGATGAGCTGATGTTGAGATCAGGTTTGATAGTGACGAGGCTACTCTTTAAACTTTTTTTCAATAAAACGTACCCTAAACCTACCTAAAATATAGTTATGGTCGTGGTAACCTGGCAAGAAAGATAAGATCTTATTTCAGTGTTTTTGGTATTACTGAATTTGTCTTAGACTCTTATTCCACTTCAGGAAGTTGTAACCCTGAGGCTTCGGTTGGGTAGGATTACCACTTTTTATAAGCAGATTCCATTGTGATATCTCGGACAGTAAAGGAAACGTATCTCTAGACATCTGGCTCCTAAAATGGGCAGGAGCTCCACAAACATCTTTGATTCTGGACCGGTCACATGTTTTGGAAATAATGAAAAAAGAAAAAACAAATTGTTCCAAAAATTATGTATTTTTAAAATATATATTGAGTTTCAACAACTTTCTGTGTGAAACAGCTGATGTTCTCTTGAAATCTGAGATTTCAGCTAACAAATCCTGGAATTTCTTTTTGTGGGTTTTGACAAAGATCTCAATTTGCTAATAAAAATACATATTAAATATTAATGAAATCATTACAAATATTTCATCAATTCGGAGTGTGAGATTCGATCAAAACGATTTTTTTTTTTATTTCATTTTTTAACTTGTAATTCAAAGCCTTATGACCGACTAAATTGTATTTACAATATGCACCAAAATGCTTAATATAACATCATAAACAACCCGAATTTGTTTTATGTTTTTGAATATTTTCCCCGAATATGAACCTGCTATTTCGGCTTGTACAGGCCTACATTTCGAAATTTACATTTAACGTGTATAAAAATCCGCCTGGCGACATATAATCCATTTTCAGTCACATCCTTGCCATGGTAGCTGGCATCACAAGCGTTATCTCCATCAAACTTCTAGATTTCAATTGGTTGTCATTTGTCCTATGGTAGCTCTGTCAATTGACTCCGTCTCAAAAAAGTGTATTCTAGAGCAACCTTTGTCATTTATTGGATTCTCCAAATTGGTACTAAAATGGATTTGCTTCGAAGGCCTTGTAAATTTGCCCGCTAGTGTACGGTTATTTATTTTCCCCCCACTTGTGTGTATGTGAACTAAGAACTTATCCAATGTTCTTTGAATGTACATTGTGCATAAACATATTTTCTTTAGTTCAACATAGACATACATCTCACCTCGAATAAAATATCACGAACATTGTAATCCATATTAAAGACACAAGGATGTTGTCTGGAAGTACAACAAAGAAATAAAAAGATTCAGTGAGAAAGCAACCAATACCAAATGTGTAAGAACAAAGGTGAGGCATTTATTCCACTGCCGAATATCAATTATACCACGATTAGTGTAGAAGCAGATTGGCTAAAATTGTTCGATTTTTATCTAAAATTTCACTATTTCAATTTATTTTTCTTCAGAAGGTCGTTCATTTTGAGGTAGAACATGTGGAAAATGAAATATTTCAATTTAGGCGTCTTGAGTCATTTGGAACGACATTGTCATCCAACCAAAACATAATTCCAATAGAATTGAATTTAATTATTCTTCGCTTAACATTTTTAAAATTATTCTGTTTGTATTTGCAGGTGAGCGTGATATTCAGCTATATTGGTGTTAGCATTGTTTTATTCTTCGTCTCGAGATTTTCACCATACGAATGGCGGATAGTCCAATATCAAACAGGTAAGCCAAATCAATGTCAATTTCAAAAAAGTAAATATGTTTAATGCCACAACTGTA
Organism: Hydrotaea cyrtoneurina; assembly: GCA_958296145.1. Classification (NCBI taxonomy): domain Eukaryota; kingdom Metazoa; phylum Arthropoda; class Insecta; order Diptera; family Muscidae; genus Hydrotaea; species Hydrotaea cyrtoneurina. The sequence continues at coordinate 8,369,097 of OY282515.1, read as the reverse complement.
GTAAATGTGTTTAATATACTGTATATATTTGCCTTATTGGATACTTTCCAAACCGTCGTGACCATATTCCCTGTGTTCATCCACATCTTAGGTAGTTGATTAAAAATCACCTTTAAGATTTGTGACCTATGAACATAAAAGTTACATGTATTTTCCGTTATGGATACCTGGCGTAACTGACCTCATGCTATTTAAAGTTCGACCTAGTCGAACTTAACTCCTTGTATCCAGTTTTCCTTTTCACCACCCCATTTCGAATGTGCAAATGTGCTCGTCAGACCTTCAACAACAGCAGGAAATGTATACGATTCAACAAAATGGACTACGCACATTACTCACGTAGCTGCAATGCACACGCATGAAGTGTAATTTTTCTACACGCTTGTGCGTGACACACGGTGTCACGTCAAAGAATGTATCACGTTCTTCTGTCGGTGGCGTAGAGAGAAAGAGCTGCAAGCCTGAATGTATAAATTCAGGCCACTTGCCGGTATGGGGCAGGCGACGAGCGCAAAAACAGAAATACCCAGAAAAAAAAATTCAAATCAGTCATGTTAAAATGACTTATGCTGGTAACACATACACAGGCACACACACATAGCACCGACCTACGTATGTGTGTAGTTATAAACATGAATACCAATGTATTTAAGGATATAACACGAACACATGTATGTAATGATGATAGCGGGGATGTATGGATGTATGCCTTAATTTAATTTTTGCGTTTTGATACAAAAAAAAACATAAAGTTTTTTGTATGCCAAGCACGATAACCTCGATCCAAAAAAAAAATACAGAAAAAAAAACATACAACACAGTGAACGTATACATATATACACACATACATATACCTATCAGCAAATACACACTCACAGATAGACAGAGAATCAGGCGGACACACAGGCAAATTCGTACAACAAAAAAAAGAAAAAAAAAAAACGTTGCATGAATTCCCTGACAGAAGATATGTGAAGTCATGAGGAATAAAAAGTCAAAGGCACTACCATCAAATATCAGCAGCATAGCTTCCATGCGGCTCCCTCCGATTACGATGACGACGACGACGACGACGACGACTGTGAAAACAAACAAATACAAAGAGAGAAACGGTAGTAAAAGATAACAACTACCAAAGTGAGGGCACAATTGAACAGAATGGCACACTAGACCCCATGTGAAATAAATGGACAATTCTTTCAGTGAATTTTGTGTTTTTTTCTAATTTTCAGTACTCTTAATCCGATGGAATCTACATGATAATTAGTTGTATGCGCTGACCCATCGAGAAAGTTATCATTTCGTCAGGGTCCTTCCCTGTGCAGTCCTGCTCGTATATTACTCGTGGGGTAAAATATCTAAATTGTCCTGTCCTAGTTCAGGCTACCAACTATTTCTGCCACTCCTCCATCAAAGACAAGAATGTATGAGACGGAAACACCCCTGCGGTGAATGATAACCACCTTTGCTTCTTTAGACATCGAAGAACATAATTACATTTACATATCCTAAATTAACACTGGGTAGTCAAAAACTTTAGGTCCCCCTCCCATTTGTTTCAATGCCAAATAATTCAGTGGTCGACTTTGTCCAAATTTTCATTATTTGCAACCACCGTGCAACATAGGTGCGCATACACTCGACCATATTGAAATCAACTGAAAGGCTTTCACACATACTGGCAAGGGGTCCTTACTTCAACATATGTCCGTCTGTCTGAATGTATGATGAATAGTAGTTAGTCACTCATACATACATACTTGTGTAGTCCTGCAGATGTTGATTCTTTCATTGTGCATTTCCAAGTTGAAATGAATATAAACAAAGAACAAAGAGCACAGAACCTGAAAGCCTGAAAGAAAGTCACAAGAATACACTCACACGTACACATACACACGCACAGAAGCAAACAGCATGATTTTTATTCCTTTTACGGAGGTCTTGGCATTATGCAATGGTCGGCTGCCTGTTGGCCAACTGTCAATTGAAAGCAGCCAGAAATCAAAATTTCCTTCCAACTGGATTTTCTGTTGTGTTTCTTGTTGTTTTGTTCATTTAAAGTTTACTCCATGTTTTGTTTCATCCTTACTTTATTATTGTTTACTTTTTTTTGCAGAAAATCATGCACATCATGAACAACTGTCAAATCAACAACCGCCGGGCATCATTGGTGGCGTTCCCGTTCCAGGGCCAATGCCAGCTGTCACTCCGGGTGCTACAGGTGTTATGGGCGGGCCAGGCGGGACGGCTGCTTCGGCAGCTGTCAATGATTTCAGCATCCTGAATTCCTTCTGGTTTTCTTTGGCCGCCTTTATGCAGCAAGGCTGTGACGTGTCGCCCCGTTCGATATCTGGACGTATTGTGGGTGCCGTCTGGTGGTTCTTTACACTCATTCTCATCTCATCGTACACGGCCAATTTGGCAGCCTTCCTGACCGTCGAGCGAATGGTTACACCCATAAATTCACCGGAGGATTTAGCCATGCAAACGGAAGTACAGTATGGAACATTATTACATGGCTCAACGTGGGATTTCTTTCGGGTAAGTAGAGCAACCCTTTGTCTTTAGTTTTGTCCTAGGTATTCAAAGGTTATGGTTTTTTCGAATTGCTACTCGTGTACAGCATTTGTTGCATATGGGGGCGTTGGTAGACGCATTGTATTTCACCCGGTGCTAAGAGTTTAGGCCATCGTGTCAGGTACTCTGCCACTCTGTCCCAAACCCAAATTATTAAGGAAAGGCTGAAGGGAATTTCTTATAGTTTATTTTTTTAACAGCGAAACTTGGAACGGTTATTTTAAAAACAGTAACAAATAATCTGTCCATAACGTCATACAGAAATAAAGCCATGACTACAGGACGATAAAATGACAATAGAAGCTAAACCATCATCATACGAATATCAATCAGTAATCCATAAAAAAAAGTGGGGTTAGGGACTAATCTAAAGACATGTCGAACACGCCCTAACTACCGCACGACGGATGCCTCTCATCGTGCTATCAATCAACCAGTGCCCGAATTATCTTATTATCTATTAAGGTAGATTCGCAAGATCGTTTTACTTACAAACCGAGAGTCACCTGATTTTTCGGCATTCAAGGGTATGGCGAGCGAATGGTAGAGTGATATGCATGGCGTTTTTGCCTCATATGGAGGAAGTTTTGTCCGCAGTGATCCATTTTAGGAGTGCAGTATCTAGGGTTTTTAGTGACTGGACATGGGTCTCTAAATATTTTCCTACATTTGATGCTCTGAGCGACATTCAGGTATGTATTTGTGGTCCCTCTTCTCATAAGCCAACTCCCATTATCTTACTTCAGTTCAGATCATTTCCCTTGCAATTGCTCTATGGTAAACCCATTCCCATTCCCATTCCCATTATCGATGGCGTATTTTCAATTCAGCATATCATTCCCTGCATTCAGTCGTTCACTCACAAAACTGACAGTTGGCTTTTGAAGTTGTAATCAAAATAATTTCTCTACTTTCTCACTTCCACTCCAATCAGTCTGCATCCGAAGCAATTTGCATATCCCCACTCAAGCGAAAACAATTCTGTTCTCATTCGCCGGGTGTCGTCCGCGTTTGGATGGCACGATGCGATAGTGTAGTGGTGTGGAGCAACAAGGCAAAAAAAAAAAACAACAAAATATTTGAGCCCAGCGAGATGAGAAAAAAAAAGCCGGGGATAGGAGAAGAATCTTTCCGGTGACATTTGACTGATGTGCGGTGCAATTAGTTTTGACAAGGAAATGCAAACGACAATCTCTGCGCTCTCATTTAATGTATGCTCTGACACGCATTTCTAAAGCCCATTTACCCGTCCCAAATCCCTCTGCCGCCCGACTCACGTCACCATCACCGTTACCGATAACACCGACTCATCGCATCTCGGGGAGCACAACAATTGTCAACACTGAAATGTTTTTCTGGTTTGTTCGATTGTTTGTTTGCGACAGTGTGTGTGTGTGTGTTGGCGTGCGAGTGTGAGTGTCTCATATCATTGCAAAACTGTTGACGCTGTCATCAGCCTGTCTCTCGGTGTCTATCTTTTTAACATACATTCATTCGTTTGGCTTCTCATTCCTTCTCCATCGTTTGGCTTTATCGTCTTGATGATTTTTTTCTGTTTGCATATTTCATGCTGTCGCCCTGTGCTGCTGTGCTCTGAATTCTTGAGCAATTCCAATAAATGCATCTGTATCGTCTGAAATTGACACATATTCCATAGACGACAACAGTACGTTTGTGAGCAGAACTGGGCCATTTAAAAACGCTCTGGGCCATAACCTGAGAAGTTCTTTGCAATTGATAGCAACGTACAAAAAGGAGAGGTACAGTATTTCTGAAAATCATAGTTTGTATGTCACAAAGAGAATTCATTATTATGATATTTTTTTCGAAATTGTTATGAATTAACAAACGTAAATTAATTTTTTGACAATATCATGAAGTCAAGGATATCCTTGAAGTCTTCTTTCACCTTAATTATTATATGTTCCGCTATTCATGGCTTTGATGTTCGACGTGACTAAATATTATCAGTTCACGGCTCATTCACTATATAATCGTGAACAAACTTTAAAATGGTTTTGCTCTCAAATGTGACTGGCGGAAAAGTAATTGATTTAGCCCACTAAAAAACACTAAATTAAAAAAGTTATTAAAAATTTAAATTTTAATCGGTAATGAGATTTTTTTTTTTACAATGAAATTTATGGATAACTTTTATATTCTTGTTTCGATGATTTTTCGTAGACGTTGGATTTTGGGTTTCGAAATGTCCAGGGAAAAATGACTTCGTATGAGCTAGTGGATTATCGGCTTTGAGATATGTCCGGGCTTAGGCATTTTCTCCTTTGAGATATTGAAAATACGGGCCGGGCTAACTAACGTCTTTGAGTTTAGAAAGAATACATGATATAACACAGTTGTGTGCAAACGAACTCCGGAGAGGCTTGTGAGGCGCACAATCACAGATTAACCTATAATATAAATTATTAATGAAATACATTTAAATGACGAACCTTGGAAAACCATTTTCGTATGTCCCAGCAGATAGGAGAAAACACCCTGGTTACATAGAAAATATCAGCACCAGCAAAATCTACTTTAGTAATGGTATTTTTAAAAAACAAACACACACACACGCATTTATGGTTATTGCAAAGAGAATGTGTACACATATCAACCCGATTAAAGTTCTATGTCTGGCAGGAAACACAGCCTGGCTAGCAGGCAGTTACCATAACACCATGGGTTGCCAGGGGTGTCCTAACATGGATTTCAATAAAACTGTTTGTATAATCATAGAAAGGAAAATGTGTACATTTTCTCAACATAAAACATTTAATTAGAAATACTTTGATGTGTTTTATGTGCTTCCCAAAAAATTCCAAACGAGAGTACATTAAAAATTACTTTATCAACACATATACAGACCCATGCAGACACACACACACACACATACTACTCGTACATTCAGTCGTATCATCATTAAATTAAATTAAACTCGTATTAGGAGAAGGCAAAAATGTAGAAGACATACATACACGTACATGGAGGGAGACCATAAACAAATGAACATTTAAATTTGCACACAACACCAACGAAACGGAATGGAACGGAAAAGATTTCCAGAAAACCATTTCCTACAAACCTACAACCCTGAAAAGTGGAAGCAGGAAGTGGAATGGCCCCAAAACAAAACCAAACAAGTATCCCCTCTCAACTCTCTATCCCAAATCACTATCTCTCACCCTCTCTCTCTCTCCCTCTCCCTCTGACGAGGCATTGAGGATCATTTTAATTTAATTTGCCTGCCAAACCATGCACAAACATTCAAGATGAACATCCGCTTAAGTCGAATGCCAGTTTCCGTTTCATGTGTGTACCATCACTCCGTATATGTAAAGGAGACTTCACACATACACACATCCAGATGTACGAGTATGTATGTATATGTAAAGCTTATTTGTGGATGTACAAGTTTTAAAAGGGAGATGAAGAACACAGCTAACAGCTTGTTGGTAAAATCAAGCAATTTATTAAAATCCAATGGAATTTTCAAGTACATCTTTTCTTCTCCGGCAGCAAAAAAGCCATACAACACTTTGGCATTTACAGTTATGTATATGAAATGTGGGCATATGTGTGTGTGTGTGTGTGGGCATGTACTTTTGTGTTCACTGTTGATATGGCCATAAAGAAGTTCACATATCGCTGTATGTGTGAGTGTATGGACCATACATTTTTCAGCATTAACCATTTCTGTTTTTTTGTTTTTTTTTTTTGTCGTTTTTGGGATTGGTACGTTTTCTCTCGTCGCCTCTTCATAATCACCAAAGTGAAAAATATGCTTATTTCTGATTTTTGCTGCTCATTTGGTTGTGAACACTTATTTGGCCACCCACCCTTCTTGACACCATGCAGCAACCCCACACCGTAACACAAAACCATAATTCAGTGTTCAAAGATTCATTGAAATATATTTGGGGGATTTTCTTTTTGTCGGAATGTTAAATATTAATGCAGTTGTTATTGGTATTGTGTACAGTGCTTTAGCGAAACTAGACCGTATGCTCGTACAGCTACAGCTCCAGATGATGTCCTGAGCCGGCGTTGGCCAGATTAAAATAACCAGAGAGAGTGTTCACGATATTGTAGGGTATTCAAAAGTGTTGGATGTTATGATTGATCTTCAATCTTTTGAATGAATCGTCTTAATTATGTTCAGTATCAGTTACACTGATCACGAGTTGTTGTCCCCGCAAAGGACAATACGAGGTGGAGCCCGGCTCTATGAAAAAGCCCAAAAAAAATGAAGAATTCGCCAAAAAAGAATCTCATACAAAATTGGGCAGTTTTCATACATTTTAGGAAACATTTGCTTTTCTTGTTTCTGGACAATGAAAAATTCCCCAATTTATTATTTTTTTTTTTGGGGATATTTTCATAACATGTTTGTTTTTTGGGGTATTTTGCATTGAGTAATTTTTCATAAAATGTTTTGGGGATTTTTCAGAATTTGTGGGCAAATTTCCATATTTGGCCTTTGGTGGATTTTTCATTCTTTTGGGGGAATTTTTCATTTTTATTTATTTATTTATTATTAATTACAATACAAAGTAAATTTATATTCTAATTTTTGGGTCCAAGGGTAAACCGGGTGACACAGACCATATGTTTAGATTTTTGCAGCGACAGACCAAAGCCTCTGGTGGGAATCGAACCCAAACCCCCACGCTGATAGGCAAGCACGATACCAACTCGCCTACCGGGTGCGCTTATTTTTTCATTTTTTTTGGGGGAATTTTTCATAGAGCCGCGGAGCCCTGCCATTGGTCACTGTGTGCTCCGCTTGAACTCAGAGGTCTGGCATCACCTAGATTGCAGGGAGTGTTGGATGTGGAGTGGATATGGCACCTGAACGGGGAGTTACGTAGACCTGAAATTTTAACTGCGGATCCAAACAACGAATTTTCAAATTTTCTCTCCACGTTTAGTTGGTTCTTTTACTGGGTTTTATTATCATGCTTGGGGGCAATGGTAGTCGCATAGTAGTAACCTTGTGTAAAACCAGGTAAAACTTGCAATATTCTGTGTGAGTCGGCGTTTGCGCCATCTTAAGTTGATGGCGCAGAGAGCCAACCAATTCGTAAAAAGCTATTTGGGCAGTTTTACTAAGATGGTGTGTCTGTCCACACTGCAAATGCACAACAATGTAGTTGGTTTCTTCAACTGAAATTCAACTCAAAAACGTGTCAAATGTGTGGCTACCCAGATCATCAGATTTAACATCTTCGGACTTCTGAGGGAGTCCATGTGACTCCTTACATGAACTTCACCATCTGTCCTTACCAAGTAATGAAGAGTTCTTTGAAAAACAAATAAAAAATAAAATTTGTATGCAAAGTTCTTAGTAGTAAAACAAACAAAAATAAACTGATAATGAAACTCAGTGTCGCTCTTATGGAAGGCACTGTAATAAACTCGAATATTAATGTTTTCCTTTTTTTGTTTTTGTGTGATTTTTTCTTCTTGCAGAGATCCCAAATCGGTTTGCACAACAAAATGTGGGAGTATATGAATTCACGCAAACATGTCTTTGTCAGCACCTACGACGAAGGCATACGACGTGTCCGGACATCAAAAGGCAAATACGCGCTGCTGGTGGAATCGCCCAAGAATGAGTATGTAAATGCCCGGGAACCCTGCGATACAATGAAGGTGGGACGTAACCTGGATACGAAGGGTTTCGGCATTGCCACACCGATTGGATCACCGCTTAAGTGAGTATTCCATAGTCGAAGAAGAGAAATACATACACGACAATACCGAAGACATTTGAATATGAATGTATGTGTGGCTGTGAGGCCCAGTTCCACAATGAACATGTAAAAAATGTGTAACAGGATTACTGGCAATAAATATTTGAGGGAGGACAGGACATGCATCCTACATTTCACAGCTCAGTACAGTTCTGGGGATATTCTTAAGCTGGTCATATTAGCTGAACGAACTGTGGATGGGAAGGATAACATTTGTTCCCTGTTCCTTTATATTTGCACACTTTCACAAGTTTCTGTGGAAGTGGGTGCGACCGTTGTGTGACATTGTACATGGAAGATTAATACATTCTTTTTATGTCGGTATTCTGTTTGTTTGGTTCGGGGTATTGTTTTTTTTTTTTTTTTTGTTTTTGTATATCTTTTTGTTCTGTCACATGTACAAAGATCATCAATTAAAATAAGAATTCTTTCTCGTTTCATATTACAATTTGCTGTGTATTCATTTGGAATGCCTGTGTTAAATTGATGCCTACGTCTACACTGCTGGCTTAACTCCCGGATGCTTGCTCGGGATACTTCGTGGGGTGCCAAATGCAAATCATAAATTCATATGTGTGCGTATGTGCGAATTGTCGTCAACATGGTCAACAACACAATACCCGCCATCATTGCCTGGTCCACCAATGATATGACTTGATGCTGTTCCACCCATCCCATTATTATTCATCATTTACCTCCCTCGGTCGTCCATCGTCTGGCATGCCACATCATCGTCATCGTCGTCGTCATCGTCATCATCATCATTATCATTACTGATGCCATCGTCTCCATCGACACCGTGGACATCGTCAACAAAACAATTGTGATTTTCACTGGGTTTTTCTTTTGGTTCGTTTGGGTGCCGGTCGGTGAAAATCCCAATAACAACAACTACCAACACTGCTACTACAATTACTATTACAATGTATTGTTGTGCCGTACCCCATGCTCAACATGTCCCAGGGATCCAATTAATTTGGCCGTACTGTCGCTGAAGGAAAACGGCGAACTGATAAAATTGCGCAATAAATGGTGGTATGACAAAACCGAATGCAACCTCAACAAGGACAATCAGGAAACGTCACACAATGAGTTATCACTGAGCAATGTAGCGGGCATTTTCTACATACTGATCGGCGGGCTACTGGTGGCTGTCTTCGTGGCCATTATAGAATTTTGCTTTCGCAGCAAATCGTCGTCGTCGGCGGCAGCCAAAGCGAACGGTTCGATGTTAGGTTCCACCTCGTCATCGACACATCAAAGAAATTCATTGTCGGATGCCATGCATTCCAAAGCGAAATTGACTATTCAAGCGAGCAGAGAATATGATAATGGACGTGTTGGGGTAAGTCTACATATAACCATTATCCGGCCATACCCACTATACCCGATTCCTTTGTTGCTGTGTCGTGTCGTGTCAGGCAATGCCACATCATTGTTCCTTTTTTCCCATGAATTTATTTGAAAGCACTTGTTATTTTTCCTTTGTCCTTCAGGAGGTTTCATTAAAAAGGGCAACTGACTCACTGACTGCGACTGAAATGAGGCGGACGAGTGTATGAGGCAGCAGAGAGATTCAACAGTTTGTTAAGTTGACACCAGCATCATCAGCATCAATGTTACCGTGAATACTTGATTTTTGTTGCCATAAAAGGCTTCTTATCTTCCTGCCTCCTCATCTCCCTCTTAGAGTCAAGAAAATAAACAAACAACAATAACAAGTATTCGAAAGATAACTTTAACCCGCATGATTACCAGTAAATAAGTTTTCGTTTCATTTTACATTTTATTGGGTTTTTCCTACATCCGCTCATCACAGTCAGTCGGTCCGGTCCCCTCGTCCGTCAGTCAGTGAACGCTTCGCCATCAACTCGATGCTGACCGACCGGATGCGAGTATCCAGAAAGTTTTTCCCCACCAAGACCCAGCAAAAATATTACAGAAATCTTTTGACTTTTCTACCCGCGCCATTCCCCATCTATCCGGCGTTCTCCACCACACCCAACCACCGGATAGATGATTTTCACTTGATTGAGATGAAAAGGAAATTACTTTTAGTTTGTTGTGAAACATTTCATAAAAATGGGTTTTGTTTGCGATAACAAAGTTATGAGTTTGGAAAATATTCCATTTATTTCAAGGGAAAATGTTTGTGGCTGGAATATTAAAGAAAATACCGATGTGAATACGTTTATCGGGATTATGATCGATTATATTGACAATGGACATGTGTACGCAGGTTGTTTGTTTGTTCTTAAAACAAATGCGCCTGGCAACGTAAAGGCCAATTGATTTTTATCATGATTTGGATATGTAATCCTTCAGTGAGTTTTAATAAAGTAACATAAAGAACGTAAATATTTTTAATTCTGCTTTTTCCTTAATGCGACTTTACCATACTCAAAGGATGTGCGTCTGTATTGTGTGGCCTCCATTAGTTTTCATGGTTAGGACCAAAAATTAAACTTACCTGCCGTTCATAGTTGGCTCAATAATTATGTATCCAACAAGTCCTGAGTTATTTCTAGTTACAGATAGGATATTGTTAGCCTCCATATCCCCATTTTTACAAAAAAAATTTTTTTACAAAATTTTGTTTTCAACGAAAATTTTTTTTTTAGAAAAAATTTTTTTTTTACAAAATTTTTTTTTACTAATTTTTTTTTTCAACAAAATTTTTTTTTTTCAACAACAATTTTTTTTTAACAAAATTTTTTTTTGCCAAGAAAAAATTTTTTTTCCAACAAATTTTTTTTTTCCACAAAATTTTTTTTTTCAACAAATTTTTTTTCCATATTTCAACGGGCGCCATAGGCGCATTACAACTTACTAGTTTTCAATATTTCCCAATATTTTAATTACGGTCACTTTTTTAAAAGAGTACGACATTTAATGCTTTTTGTTTACAATAATTTATTACGGTCGGGTAGTTGTCATGAGGAGCAATTCACATACGGGTGGTCTCGCAGTCCACACAGATAAGCAAAACATTTTCGAACGCACACTTGAGATCGGTTTAATGTCATGCATTTTCCCTAAGTACTTTCTGTTCATATCTTCCGACACATGTAGGAGAGGAATTTTAAGAATTTTATAAGAATTTTAATCGATTCAGAAATTGACTCTGCATTCAACGACATCATTTGTAATGAGTCTCATACATTTGTTTCGCTTCCGCAACTTTGTATTACCACCGTGTTTGTGGGACTTACAAAAGCAGCTCATGCAGTTTGTAAACCAAACAATACTACTCTATTAAAATAATTCCTAAAATTCAGCTACGGCAATTAGTGAGGGAGGCTAGAATCCGATTAACACTACTTAAATCTGCTAATATCCTTTACATTAAAGATATTAGATTCCCTTGCCCTATTATCGAATATGAGTGTATTTGTTGATTACAATGAAATGGAATTTGCAATTACGACTAGAATGAAGTTCATTTGAGACATTCTAAGCTGCAGTATTACGATGCTGCATAATTTGCAGCACAAAGGATACTTTCTATGCATACGTATAATTTGGCAATGGAAAACTGGCAAAAAAAAATCAAAGAAGCTTCCAAACAAAATGCACTTCATTCGCCCTTAGACACAGTTGAGCATACGCACGCACATGCTTGTAGGTCATCATCAGAGCAATTACACGCACACATCTGTCTATCTGTCTGTCTGTGGGTCGGTCGGTCGGTAATAGTCAAAGCTATCGATTTAGGAGTAATTTTTGGAAAAAATTGTTTGGACATTGGGCAAACAAATTGAGAAATCAAAGATTCGTGTTTTTATTGATTCTAGGAAAACTATTCACAGGCAAGTGTAAAGATTGTGCACAGAGTTATTTCAAGTATTCCAGAACATTTGATTGGGGGCAAATCCCTCGGTTGCTATTGCTGCAGCAATAATGACATCAAAGACAAATACAAATACAGGCACTAGCTCTTCCACACACACACACACATAGCCATTTGAACAGTTGAATGATGCTTTTGGTTATGAAACTGCAAGTACTGCCTTCCTGTGCCACTGCATCAACTGCAATCGTATTTGAACTATACCCCCCCCCCCCCCACACAGACTTGCCCACGGTCCATTTCGGTTTATGGCATTGACTGACCACCACCAGTCTCCACTGGTGTGTACAACACGATCTCATTTTTCCGACTGCCCACCAGTCGGCCAGACCAGTGTTTATGCCCTCAATCGTAATGTAAGGCCATTGTAATGTCGCTGCAGTAGTCTCCAGTCTGTACTCCTGCACTCGGTGCTGCCTGTTGGGTTAATGTTACTTTTCCTTTGGCAAGTTGAGTGATTTTTGGTGTTGAAAAAGTCATTTGCATATGCCACGGGACATACGGACGCACTTGTTCGTACAGCGTGTGTGTGTGTGTGTGTTTCAATTCCTTTACGGTTGGATGTGAGTAATTTCAATTTTTCAATTCAATTCAGAGGCCAGCAAAATATATCATGCATCTGAGTGGCAGTTGGCGATGTATATGTGATATATACTATTTTGAGGCATGATGTATGATATTTACTCTGTCACCTAGGATGTCGTTAGGTCGTTATGCCATCTACCATAGGATGAGTGGTATATGGTATTTACAACAACCGAATACTTGCAGCTGTTAAAAATACCACGAAATTCCTATAAAAAAAAAACAAAAGGAATAGATTTTGTGAAAAAAACGTACTCGGAATCGGACATTTGCCAACATTATTTTGATCGCTATGTTGTCGCAACTGTTCTCTATATTCCCGCTGAGATTGGCAGTGATCTATCGTATTATTTGTTTATATATTTTGAATTTTATTCAGAAAGACGGGGAATTTTTCTCAAATAATTGAGTTGTATACGATATAATTATCATAACGGCTGAGCGGGTCCTATGGTGATAATTCGGCTTCGATGGTCTTTCAAAATATTCTGTTACATATTTCAAGTCCATAGTCTTGTCCAAAAATGCCTGATAACAGACCTTCGTACACTATCCAGGCTAAAAAGCATTAAAGCCTGTCGAGTATTTATGGAAGCTTTGAGATGACCTGCTTCATGAAAGGCATTGCTTACCACAAGTTTGGCGTGGGCGAACCAAATGTATTCTGAATCTTTAAAAGAGATACATGTTCGCTATTAAAAGCGATACCGTAACATAATCAAAGGATGTGCGTCTGTATCCATTAGTTTTCATGGTTTGGCCCAAAAATTATGTATCCAACAAGTCCTGAGTTATTTCTAGTTACAGATAGGATATTGTTAGTCTTCATATCCTGTTGCGATTTCAGTCAGGTGGGTCCTGATGTCCCCGTGGTATCTGCATATTTGGATTGCGTTTTCTAAGTCCACTTCCTGTAGAAATGTTTTTTAGTCATTTGTTTCAGAATCTTAAAAAATGCATATATGTTTTTCGTAGTAAATTTTGGAGAGTCAACCTTCTGTAATATCTGTTAAAAATATGTCCTGAAAAATATGTATCTAAATCTTAAAAAGAGATAAATGTTCGCTATTAAAAGCGATACCATGACGACGTCTTTCATTCTCCTCGTCCTAGTATCTACAATCTCGCCCTTTGCTGTCATCCGCTTCTGAGTGAAAGTGATGCTCCCAATAGGTGTGACAACTGTCACTTTCGCCGAAATTTTGGGGAATTTCTAGAAAATTACTCGTCGAAATTAACATTACAACTTTTTTATATGAGTTTTTGGTTTTTCTTATGGTCGTTTTTCTATTACGTTTTGTTTAAGAATGAAGAAATATTCAATTTTAATTTGTAATTGAGGAGAAAAAAAGGTCGAAATATTTTGAAAGAAATAGGCTTCAAAAATGGGTTTTCTCAAAATTAGAGATTCGTAAGTCCCTTCGAAACTATCTGTCCAATTTTTCAGCAACGCATTAAGGGGTCGAAACTAGCGTGGCATCAAGATGAAGCACGACTTTAGGACTATGATTTACCCACTGCGTCTGATCTATTATGGAAGGGAATTGTTGATTACAGGGTGCACAATTTATACGGAGCACAATTCTCTGCTTTAAAAGGTTTTTTCCAGCAGGTCTCCTCATGGAATGTTTAGCTAAACACAGTGGATTTCATCAAAACCAACAAAGCTTTCACAAATGGTCTATACAATTTCTGTCAAACCCATCCCTCCAATATCGCCTACCATCCGCAAAATATACTAAATGATACACTGTGATTACAACTCTTTTAACAATAATACAGTACTTGAATTGTGCCTCGTTACAGTATTATCCAACAGCTCAGATGAGTGCCGGCACACCGCCCACCGATGCCGAGGCAATGCACATGAATGCCCATGGTCAGGTTTGACATGAACATGCGCAGGATACACGACTATGACGTACACCCTGCGCACCAACAATACGCCGGATCATGGCCAACAGTCGTCAGGAAACCGAAAAGATGTTAAGCAATCATGAGCAAATGGCTGCGTCACAGAATAGCACACTATTGCGTAATCCCGATGTAAATCATCCCTACAACAAGTAAAGCCCAGCCGAAACACCAAAAACCGAACTGAACATATATCCCAGAAATACATATATACACACATACCTATATATATAAATATATATATACTATATATAGAGAGAGACAAAGCGGCGACTCTGCAAAGAGATCTCTGTCAACAGCAGCAGCAGCAAACTCCAGCAGCTATCACACTCTAGCATGTAGAAATGAAACTCAAAACTACAAAACAAAACAAAAATTACCAAAAAAAAAAAAACGAAACTGAAACAAACCAACACACTTTTAACAGCCAAGTTGTATGTAAGTAAATAGCGGTAAATATTAGTCTAATAATACAGTCCTAAGTATGTAAGATGGCCCAGAAGCTGAGAATCCCCCACCCCCAGAGGGTTCTCTTTAGATGTTTGTATCGATGATTCGCTGCCAAATTTATGTAACAAATCCATACAATTGGATTGATAATGTTCAAATATTTTGTATATTTTTGTTATTACAAACAATATAAAACTATTAATTTCATTATTTATATACAACATTTCAGAATTTCATAATACATACGCTTAACATTTTCCTCCATCGTATAGTCTGATGAAAAACCAAAATCAATCTATTTAAAGTCTACAAACATTTTCTTTTACACTGACAAATTAGTACACTCTGGATTGGCTGATGATTTCAATTACTCAGCTTATGTTCATCACACTCGTCAGTCAGTTACGCTGATCTTCCATGACATTGGGTGGCTGATACACATCTGTGCGTCCTTACTTACTAAAATCACTTAACATTCCATAAAGAAACTGAAGGGGGACTTATCTCGTATCTCTGAGTTCCTTCGCCCAATGATCTTCATATATATTTTTCCTATTTCCAATTTATTGGTCAGTGACATAACAGGCGATCTACTGATTTGTCACACAGCTTCTTGTACTGTTTCCTTTGCGCACAGCTGGCAGAATGCTGTGTCTAATTTATTTTCCAGTGCATCTGTATTCCATAGTGTTTGAGATAAGGGCTTTCAAGTTTACAGTAATGTTAAATTTTGTCATGAATGCGTTTAGCTCCTTTCAGTAGTCAGCTATGTATGATTGTAAATATTTCTGACCGGAATATACCAGAAATTCCAATAAAGCCATATTCGCTCGAGTTGTGTGGCATGTGGCACCGTCTTGTTGAAACCACATATTCTTCAAGTCGTATTCTTCAATAGCAGGCAAAAAAAAGTGGGTTATCATACGACCATAACGCTCCGAATTGATGGTGACAGTCGCTCCCTCGTCGTTTTCGAAGAAGCAAGGTCCAATCACAACTTCGGACCAAAGAGAGCACCACACAGTGACTTTTTGTGAATGTATCACCATTTTTGTAGTAGGGTTTAATAATTTTTAGACATTGTGTGATAGTTAAGCGATCCATTTTCGTCAATGTCAGACTTCCAACTGGAAAGACAAAAAAATTGGTTTAACAACTTAGTTTGACAGATGTCGAACTTTATGCATTTACTATTGCATCTTAAAGTGTGATACATCGATGTTTTTGTCTCAAAGAGACTAGTTTTTCTGTTTTTGAAGCCATTGGCCTCAAGAACCCCCTTCTGGAACTTACCCATCATATCTCAGTGGCTACTACCCTAAGACACCATCCTGATATGAAAAATCGACCACTAGTAATATGTGAGACAACTTCCTCAATGCGGCTGCTTGGGATTCTATGGGCATAAAGGCCAACACTTCACATTTCATAGCGAAACATTTTTTGTTATCCAAAGTAGGAGAGCGGAAATGATTCATAAAGGAATCGAATGTCTTAAATAAGGGACACATTTTTGACCATGAAGAAATGTTAAGATTTCTGAGGTACTTAATTTTCTTGCTGACACACTGCGACCGAAATTGAAAAATGTGATTAAAACTTTGGTTAAGAAAAAGCGTTAGGACAATTGTGGATTTTATTTCCCCTAACTGGCCCATATATTTGACGACAACGCTCAAACTCATACCACAAGTTGTGGTGTTTCCAACACTTAACAAGCATATAGTGATGCACAAATAAAATGACGAAGCAGCTTGAACAAACATCCCTTATTTCTGGAGCTTTTGAAGTTTTCATTTGGATTCCTCCTAAAAGCCATGCCCATCTATAGACTGAATAAGTTGTTAATTACTCATTCAATGCCAGAGTATTCCTAGTCCAAAATACTGCACTGCTAAATTAAGAATTTCAATTTAATACAACTTCATAAATAGTGAACACTGCGCAGTCCTTTTTGCCATCACGAAATTTCCAACCAACCATCTGCGCCTATTCCCTGTCTATTAATAGATCACGCTCTATTTATCCCATTGTCAAATCTGAACCTCTATTTCTTTTAAGCAATCGCTGCCAGCTGAAGTTCAAAGATGTTGCCTCTCTGGACGATTGAACTTGTTACCTGTTATGTCGGAACTCCCATTCAATGGAGGGTACCTTGGCCATGGCATCTTACATACAAAACAAATCATCACACAACCTACCACATATTCCTTCCTTCCCTTTCAAAGAAAGCAGACACACACACACAAAACCTAACACTGACAAGACATCTACTATTTAAGTTACTGAAGCAGAACGGAAAACAAAACCTAATACTAGAAATATATATATAAAAACAAAAACAAAAAAACAACAACATACTTGCAATTAATTGCATAAAAATGACTGATTAAAATTTGTTATTAAAAAAAAATAAAGAACCTAAGGTAAAACGTAAAATTATAAATTTAATTATAGTAATAATACCACATACTGCATAGTACTAATAATAATAATAAATAATTGTATAAATGAAATTAAAGCAAACAAAACCAAAAAAAAAAAAAAAAAAAAAAAACAAACAGAAGAAACCCTAAACTAAAACTGTTGTAATCTATTTTAATGAAAATCAAACAGAAAAATACGAGTAATTACTAGAATTATGAATTATTGCAGGATTACTAAATCAAATTGAGATTAGGCCATTAAGTAATTTACGTATAAATAATAAAAATAATAAAGACAACAACAAAAAACACATAATATAAAGTAAACAAACAACAACAACAACTTCCATTGAAAACTAATAATGCAATTTTTAATTGAAAGCAAAGGAAATGCCCTCACAAAAATCGTAAAACAAAAATTGTGGAAAATTCAGTTTTAATAGTTTTAAACTTCATGTTTGTATAGAAAAAAATCATTGGGGTGCGGTAGTGAGTTTTTTTTTTTTTTTAAAGTTCTTCTTGAATTATTATGTCGCCAGGGCAAGGGGATACGCAGTCGAGCTGGTCTCTAAGTAGTTTTTTTATTCCAGGTTTATTTTATTTATTTCGGATAATTTCAAATATTTTTGATTTTTATATGAAAAATCTAAATATTTATATAAATAAATACCCAGAGAAAAGAGAGTTCACGACAGCTTGATCCATGGCACATCCATCAAGAAAGCGCCAAATAGAGCGCCATTAACATTTGACTGCACCGGAGTGCTTTGACAACATATCTGTATAACAGAGAGTTCAGGGAATCCTCCATTATCCGAACACCTGCAAAGATATAGAAAAATTGGTCCAAATCGAATCAATATCTGGGCCCTCTTTGGTTCTCCAATAATGATCCCTATATGATAAAATGAGAATGAAAAATCTTTTTGAATAATTTGTGCATTCTTTCAATGGCTTGATCATATGATTAATCTCAGACTTGGAAGTCGTTTAATAAAATGAAGAAAAGAAAACACCACTATTTGTAAACGATGGTTATTTCTAAATCAGTGAATTCTCTCTAAGATATAAGCCGAACAGAGGTACCTGTCAAAAGAGGCAGGTGGTGGGTTTCAATTATAACCTACAGGCGCTTCATTGCCATTCCTACTTTTTATTTACAAAAACCAAGTGAATTTGCATCGAGCTCATCTCATTGTTTCGAAAAAAGTTCCCTGTCAGTTCCATCATGGAATTTTAAGGGAAATAAATAAGTAAGGAGAGTAAGGAGATGCCCTCCTTCAACACGTCTCTGGCACTGGGGCTTCCAATCGTGGCACTGGCCGATCTGGTGATTTCCTGAGTGTAGGCCCAATTCAGCTTCATTTTCACCTGTGTATCTCTATTTGCATTTGGGAATGTAGTTGGTGATTAAAGACCAATGGTTCTTAATATTTCGAAATATGTGTACGATTTTTCAGACCCGATTTTTCATAACTATCGTTGTAGTGTTCCGAGGTTCGCTACCCTAATTTAGTATCAACTACAAGTTTAAGCTCAGTTTGATACCGGTTGTTAGAAGGGAAATCTGGCATACAGGGTTTAACCAGCCCAATGCCTTCTCTGTCTAGTATGCAATTTATGTCTTGGGAAGAGCCACAGCTCGGATACACCACATCTTTCTTTTGACAGGTATTGGAAAACGACAGGCTGTGTGGTGGATGTATTAATGTGCGTCATTTTTGTTTTGCCTGAATTCATGTTTAGTTCCACACTGATGGATAATTCATCCATTATTCTTCACTGGTCTTGATTTGCGGAGTGTCAATGTGTAGTCGAGGTCTAAACGTCATTTTTAGTTAAAGACTCGTTGATAATTCTTCCATCATTCGTAACTGGTCTTGCTTTTCGGAATGTCTATGTGTATTCCAAGTCTAAACGTCCCTGCATTGCCACATATTGAAATTTTACCGACACAAAACTCCAATTGAAACGTACATGCAGTATCATAACTGATCAAGTAGATGAATAGTCCAAGTAAGTCTCATAGATTGCCAATTCTCCCCGCAGAAGCGAATTAGTTTTGTCGGTTTCAGATCTAGCGATGATAAAACATTGTTTTCCATCACATATCTATGACATACTTAATATTTAAAATATCATTAGCCAAGTGAAGGCTCTTAAGAGGAATATGGAGAAAGCAATTCGTGAGATAAATCTTCACCAAGGTCTTAGACAATTTGACGGCAGGAAAGACACCCACACAAATGAACTCGTACTCCACAAATAATGGAAATGTTTTGCAGTTTAAAACAAAACAATTATTGCCTGAAAAAATGGAAATTTGTTCACATTTCAGAGCGAAAAATTTTTGTGTTCTTATCCAAAGTAGGGGGAGCGGAAATGATTCATAAAGGAATCGATAAATAAGGGACACATTCTCGACCTTGAAGAAATGTTAAGATGCCAAGAAAGATTTCTGAGGTACTTAATTTTCTTGCTGACACACTGCGACCGAAATGAAAAATGTGTTTAAAACTTTGGATAAGAAAAAGCGTTAGGACAATTGTGGATTTTATTTCCTCTAACTGGCTCATATATTTGACGACAACGCTCAAACTCATAACACAAGTTGTGGTGTTTCTGGATCTAATGATCTGTCCAGAGTATGCTCGTTTTTTTTTAATAATTTAGTTTTCGTCGGTCACGACAATCAATGCATACGAGTTAGACAAAGTTTTACCCTTAAATTTAAATTTTAACAAATTAACAAATTATGATTTATTTTGCTATTTGCTAAATGTGATTGATGCCCCATCATAAAAGTGGATACGGTAGGCTGTATATTCGGACAAAGTCAACATTTTGGTTGTATACTCTAGGATACACAGCGCATTTCAAGGTTAAAGAAGATCTGTATGATTAATATCTGTATTTCCAATCATATTTCCATCCAAATGTCAAAAGAAATTGTATTTCATGCCCACTACAGCCTAAAAGGTATGCAGGAAACTTGCAGATCGACTAAAGTATTTGATAACATTTAATAGAAAAAAATTAAACAGTTTTTAGTGCGTTATGTTCAGGGGCTGTAATATTCGAATGCAAGTTGTTTTATTTCGGAAATTAAATCAAAATAAAATAGATTAAATTAAAGATTTTGATAATGTTCCATTAAAGAAAAGACAGGATATTTCACTCGAAATACGTTACAATTTATAACCTCTCAGTAATGGAGACCTACTGCTTAAAGGTGCATTTGAATGGCCACCGTTTTACCATTTTTAAGCGTTTGTAAGTAGTTAAAGCTTGGGGAATTTGCGATGTGACCACGGAGGCTGGATCTGAACTTATGTCAGCTGTGTGATAGTCGTATATATTAAACATCACACCGTGTTCTGTCTGGAGGGTAGTTTTCATTTAAATGCACCGCAATATCTTCAGCCACAGTTGATATGTTAACGGCATTTGCTTTAAACAGAAATTTATATTTAAATTTTTTTCGGGAAAATGTATTTTGTTTTAGCTTTGATCCAAAAATTCTTTACGTTTTAAGACCTTTGTAAAAATATATTTTAAATAGCTGAATATTCCTAATCACCTTACATTACCACCCACTCCCCCTAACATTATTTGAGTTGTTTGTAGTTAAGCCAGAAAAAAAAGAGAAACTAAAGAAATTACAATAAAACAAAAATCGTCTCGATACATATTCCATAAAGAATGTATGTATTTGTTACTTCTATATGTATAATGAGCGGAGTAGTGATTACGATTTAAGGTACTACGATATATCTCAAATTTTAGGACTATAGCTATTCAATAAATACCAGTATGTAGTTACGTCTAACAGAGAAATTCTTAATTGTGCGTTGGCCAATTTGGTAAATTCATAATTTTCGTTTAAAAGAAACAGAAAACAAATAAAACACAACAAAAAAGAGAAAACAAAAATAATTAGTGTGTATGTAAGTCATATCAATAAAAACCAAAAGAAAAATCGCATCACATCAAATCATAAATGTTGAAATTTTCAGTTTTACCAATTCATGCATAGCCAGCCGTATTACCTTTCCAAGGGGGCGGGGAGCATTGCCCTCTGCCCCCCAAATGCCATATAGGGCAGCTGGTGAAATTTGTTTCAGAAACCAAAAAAAAAACAACCAAACCTTTCACAATTTGCTTAAGCACATGGCTAACAAACAACTGTAAAATACTCTAAAAGCAAATACATTATTTGTATGTGTCTTGTTTGATTTTTAATTTTTGTTATTCTGTTGGTTGTTTTTAGTCCATTTTGTTAATTCCATCAATGTGTGTAATAATAATAAGTAAATAAATGAATATTTTATAATAAAAAAAACAACAACAACACAAACATCAACATCAGAGAAATATGTATTGATAATTATATACATAAAAGAATACATATATATTGTTAAAACAGTACGCATTTAATACTATACATATATAAATATATACATACATAAATAAATTAATTAATAAATAATAATAAAAATAATAGTACTAATAAATAATAACGATAATAACAACAAAATACGAAACATTTAAAAAACCAAAACAAACAACTTTAATGATTAACAAGAACAACCAGAAAACAATTTAACAGTAATTACTTGAAGAGAAAATCAAAAAGCCAACAAAACATCAAAAAAGATCTTAAATAAAACCGAAAAAAAAACAACAAAACAAAAATTTCAATTTATAAAAAAAGAAACAAAAAAAAAACAAAATCTCGTGTTTTACTGTGAGAGGGAAGAATTGTGTTGTTTGGTTAAGTCCGGGTGAGTATGTCAATTGAGGGGAAACAGCCGACCAGGGTCCTTAACAGGTAACACGCTACAAAAGTGCACCACTTTCAACTAATTTCAAACTAAAGATAAAATTTCCAAATAAAATAAAAAAAAAACAATAAAAATTCCAATTACAATCGCAATTTACCACCGGCGATCACACTGAATAGTCTCGGCATACCCTTACTTGTTATAAAGTCTGCTCCAATGGACTTGAGGTTATAATGTTAACCATATGCTTTACAGCATACTTTTTCGCCCCAGATTTTGCTGAATACAACTTCATCAATGTTACAATCCCTTCTTCTACGAGTATTGTTAAGGTTTATCCATTTTGCTTTTTAAAAATAAGCGTAAATAAAATACATATAAAATATTTTTTTTTCATGATATTTCTTTTTTATTATAAAGTTTGAAGGTTGAAATTATGTGTGAAACACGACATCATTTAAATGACCACCAGGCGAAGGGTTGCAAGAATTGATTCTTTTGAGTTAATTTTGGACCACTTTTTGGCACATATTGGGCGGTATCTCTGCCATAACTTGACGAATGTTGGTTCTTAAGTGCTCAAGAGTTGAAGGTTTATCTGCATAAACACGGTATTTCGCGAAGCCCCACAAAACAAGAGTCTAATGGTGTCAAATCGCATGATCTGGGTGGTCAGTTGATGTCGCCACGACATGAAATTACGCGGCCAGGAAATGTCTCTTGCAATAAAGCCATATTCGCTCGAGTTGTGTGGCATGTGGCACCGTCTTGTTGAAACCATATATTCTTCAAGTCGAATTCTTCAATAGCAGGCAAAAAAAGTCGGTTATCATACGACCATTACGCTCCGAATTGACAGTGACAGTCGCTTCCTCGTCGTTTTCGAAGAAGTAAGGTCCAATCACACCTTCGGACCAAAAAGCGCACGAAACAGTGACTTTTTGTGGCTGTAATGGCCTCTCTTCAATTACTTGAGGATTCCCAGAACCCCAAATACGACAATTTTTTTTTATTAACATACCCACCGAGTGAGAAAGCTGTGCCAGAATCACCATTTTTGTAGCAGGTTTTTTTTATAATTTTTACGCTCTGTGTGATAGTTAAGCGATACATTTTCGTCAATGTCAGTCTTCAAGCTGAAAAGAAAAAAATGGTTTAACAACTTAGTTTGACAGATGTCGAATTCCAGCCCTATACTTTTGAAACCACGCAATGGATAACCCTATATTGTGTATGGCAGATTTTTTCAAATATTAAAATTCAACAATAAGACAAATATTTTTATTTTTTGTATTGAAAAATAAAAATGTAAATGGGCAAATGTAAATTATCAAATTTTCGCTGTTCCATCACAATATTAGCTCGATTTCATCTCAAGTCGCTAGAACGCATGTTACCTACTGAATAAACAGCAAAATCAATTTGCAACAGTTCGTCTTCAATGATGAGAAATATACTTCATGGGATGTCTCTCCATCTGTGATGTTAACATTACTTTTATTTTGCTTTTTTTAATTATGCTTTAAAAAAATATATAAATATATAAAAATATAATATAAAAATATATTATTTAAAAAAATAAATGATTGCCGAAAAATCTCCAATATATAGCCACTGAAATTGACAGACAGTTGTCATCCGTAATGTAATTATAGAAACTGACAACGCTACTAAACCTTGATGGCTTTCCGTAATCGACTCTTCGCCAAGTTGTGGCCTTTGTGGTCGGATTTTTTTAAATACAACTTTGAGACGATCTGTTGATCCACTATAAAAATTAACCTTATTTTCTGACTGACACTGTTCGATATGTGAATTCTAATATTGGACAGCCAGACATAACATCAAATCCATGAAATATTGAAAAAGACATTTAATGTATGAAAATACCAATTCAAAATTGATCGAATGATTTATAATGGTGTATGGCATCAAATACACATCATCACAAATATTTCGGTTTCTATTTTAAAAACTAGTTATACTTGCTTATTTTCCTTAACATTCTATGAAGGAACAGGCGGGGAACTTCTTTCGAATCTGTGAGCTGTGTACGATATAATTGTGTATACTCACTGACCAGGACCTACTGTTTAAAGCCGGCTCCGAACGGCTAATACTTTTCTACAGACGTTTTACATGGCTTAGAGATTGTTTTCTTACTCGTAAGTCATTTACTCGTAAAGTCGCCAACCGCTGAAAAATGTTTTGCTGGTCTTACCCGGTCTTGAACCTAGATTTACTTGTGCGATAATCGCACACACTAACTACCACATCAAGGCCGTCCACCGACAAGTTGTACAACAAAGAAATATATATTTTGTAAGTGGTTGTCGGGTGGTCTCCGGTACTTTAGTTACTTATCAAGTGTTTAAATTGTAAAATCGTTTTTAAAATCGTTGTAAAATCGTTTTTACTTTAAGTTTTAGATTAGTTTTGGTTTCACCAATAAAATATTTAAAACTGATAAGTGGTCCTTTTTTAAAATTAATAACATAACAAACATTCGTGTCCGATATGAAAAAATATTGCGATACGAATACAGTGAAAGCTCTACTCGCGGACAGCTCCCGCAGACTGACAAATTTCTCGGTCCCTTGCGGTATTTTTAAAATTTTTAATCTTCGCTGTCCGGACATCTCCCGTGGACGGACAAAACCACGGCGAACGTCGGTATTCGCCCACCGGAGCTTTCACTGTACATGTTAAGGGCTTAGACCAGATGAGTGGGTAAGATGCACTTTAACACCAAAATTGACGTCTACTTAATATTTTCATTACAAATATGACTCATACGCTCCGTTGTACTGTGGGTGCAGAGGGCCAAACGATGTCATAGCATTGATCTTCGAAACTAGTGAATCAACTGTTATAACATACTAGTAAGTTGTAACGCGCCTATGGCGCCCGTTGAAATATGGAAAAAAAAATTTTGTTGAAAAAAAAAATTTTGTAAAAAAAAAATTTTGGAAAAAAAAATTTGTAAAAAAAAAAAAAAATTGTTGAAAAAAAAATTTTGTAAACAAAAATTTTTGGTTAAAAAAAAATTTGGGGAAAACACAATTTCTGTACAAAAAAAAATATTATTTTTTTTATTATTATTATTTATAGAAAATTATAGAATGCCTATTTAAATTCCTACGTACTGCGTGACAGAGTCAGTGAATCAGTGTCGAGGGTAAATATATATTAATATACTACAGTTTTGTGGAGGTCTGTTCAGTTTTTCAGAAAAATCACATGTAGGAAATGCTTTGTCAAGACCAGATGAGAAACATGTTTCATTTTTAATTTATTTATTTAGTCTAGGAAAAATTACATTGATGTTGTCATTCATAATATTGTGGATCGGTCAAATTCAATCGATGATGATGTCGACATAAATTTTGACCGACATAGTCGAATAGTGCTATCTCAGGCAGGGGAATATATTCGTGCTGGTTATAATGGTTATAATAAAAAAAATTAACAATTTGGTTACGCTCAATAAATGTTGACACTAGTTCGAAAAAAATTTAACTGATTGAAATCGTTATTTTGTCTACCCACCACAAGTCATGAGTATTTTATGGAAAATGATCGATAAACAGTCCTTCCGCTCAACTTTTCGCATTCATTCTATCATATTAAATGTTACATGTTAGCTTTCATATGAAATCGAATTTATGAAGATTTTCTCTAGCTTATTTTAGGTCAATAGTTTCAAGGAATTTTTCTATTCTCTAATTTTGTGAACCCAAGTTCTTCCAGATTAATTGTTCAACCTAAAAAAAGGATACATCTTCTTGATCACATTCAGATCCTCTATGATTAAAAAAAATCTATTAAAAAATACGATTACACAACACTCAGTGGTCCTAAACTCTAGCTTTAATTTGATACCATACTCGTTGTAATATCTCAGTGCGTTGCTGAAAAATTTGCCAAGTAGTTTTAATAGACTTTCGATTCTCTAATTTTGAGAAAACCGATTTTTTAATAAAATTTCTCCCAAACTATTTGTTCAATCTAAAAAATGAAAAGACCAGCTTGTTCACATTAAGGTCCTCTATGATTGAGCAAAAATTCAGCAAAATCTATTTTTTCAAAAAAAATCGAAAATTTCGATGGGTTAACCCCTTGGTTTTTTTTTCGTCGAAATTTTTTTTTTCGAATTTTCAAATCTTACCTTTATTATGTTTCTTGTGCTTTCAAAATTATGTAATTATAACCACATACAGTTTATATAACATTATCCATTACAGATGAATGACAAAAAAAAAATTTTGAGAGTGCACTTTTGGGAACACAATCAATTCTTTGAAAATGAGCGAAGCCTACAACACTCAGTGGGTTAATAATAGTCCTAAACTCTAGCTTTAATTTGATACCACACTCGTGTTGATATCTCAGTCCGTTGTGGGGAAATTCCATAAATATTATTAAGGTATTTCTGAATCTCTAATTTTGAGAAACCCATGTTTTTAGTCCAATTTCTCGCAAACTATTTGTTCAAACTAAAAAATGAATACATCTTCTGGACCACATTAAGATCCTCTATGAATGAAATAAAATTTACCGAATTCTATTTTTTCAAAAAAATTTACAATTTTGATGGGGTTGGGGGTTGTTGGGTTGGGTTGGTTGGTTTTTTTTTGGTCGAAATTTTTTTTTTTGGAATTTTCAAATACTGCCTATGTTGGTTTATTTTGCTTTCAAAAATGTGTAATTATAACCACATACAGTTTATATAACATTATCCAATACAGATTAATGGTCAAAAAATAGATTTTGAGAGTGCACTTTTAGATACACAATAAATTCTGTGAAAATTATCGTAGCATACAACATTCAGTGGGTTAATAATAGTACTAAACTCTAGCTTTAATTTGATACCACACTGGTCAGCGAAGGCATGTGGCATTGAGGTCTATCTTATTTTCCGGTCCTTTGGTCTGGTGACACCGCGGTACCCCTAAGAAGGGCAGCGGTAGAGAGCACATCGTGCAGTCGGTCTGATCCGTGGTTATACATAACATTTGAGCCCTACATTAGCCAAAACCAACTAATCCTTATATAAAATTTTCCGAATTGATTCGTGATCGGGCAAAACGGACACTTAAATCGTATTCGGGAACACCTAAGGATTAAAACCCACTAATCCTTATGTAAAATTTTCCCAATTGATTCGTGATCGGGCAAAACGGACACTTAATTCGTATTCAGGAGATCATTTTACGTAACGATTAGTTGGTTTCGTCCAAAGTCGGATTTTGTTGCAGAACAGATCTATTAAAAGGCTGTCGCCAGTTTGAGTCTACCTAAATTTTTATCAATCAGGTCGGGCACATCAGTTGAATATTAGCATTATACAATTTTATTCTAGCAGTTTGGTCTTTCTAGGTTTTTTTTAAGAGGCGTGAGTTTATACAACCAAATATTTCTTTATTTTGCGACAGCAGAAAATGTATTATAAAATGATTAATTGTCATGACGAGACATTCTCGCTTAAAATCATTGCATTTACAAAGTTTACATCAATGTGGTTAGTATTTTATTAATGTTGTTTAGAACATTCCTTAAAAACACGCACTCGAATAAAATTTAAACCATGTGAATCATTTTGGCAGCTGCTTATGAAAAACCTATATTTGTTGTTCTACACGCCCCCGAGAGCACCACCGACTCTACCCTTATAAAATGTTTAACTGAAGTACCCTGTTTGGAATACAGAGTCCTTCATAATCATTATTCTATGTTTAACTGCAGTACCCTGTTTGAACTACGAGTCCTTCGGAAACTTTATGTCGGTGGTTGTTGAACACACTCACAAAAAGCTTTTCTTGTTTTGTTTTACCTCAACGCCAACCACCACTGTGGTGCGTATCATCATTCAATATAATCCAACCCATAATGTAGTTGAAAGATGTGCTGTTTGTCCTTTTAAAGCTTTTTCGGCTAAAATCTGACAACTTTCGGTTAAGATGTGCATTTTAAATGTTGGTTTACAAGAGCTTTCGGTTCATGCATAAGAAACTTGTGCCGTATCTGAATGTATTACCAGAGGTTTGAACATTTGCTACTTCATAAGCTGTACAAAAAGTTCACAGGCACAATAGAGTCGCCTGAGTTCGCACCATCTACACCCTACTGTATAAGGAAGCAGGAACTATGAAAGAGTACTAAGAACATGATTACAAAGAAATTGAGTTGCTAGGACAATGCTATTTATTTCATAACTAGACAGCCTGTGTATCGCAGAAAACAAGTCCGGTTTAATGCGCAAACCATAAATTTCATCTCACTTTTTTAAAACAGAGAATTTTTTCATCTTTCTAAGGGAACACTTACGTTTGTAAAATTACTGAAAAACCTTATTCAGATTCTGGAGCCAAACAAAGTTTTTGTTTACAAAATTGACAGACGAAATGAGGAACTTTTAAATCGTTCGCAGGTTAAACTCTTTTCAATGTAAATGATATGTTTTACAATTGTTAATACAATCAAACAATTTATGAATATGACAAGAAAAGCAAATTGAACAAAAGAAAATTAATTAAACAGAATAATAACACCGTGTTACAAAAAAATATATTTTTTTCTGTCCTATGAACTAAATGCACATATTCGGAAAGAGGGGAAAAAATAAAAATACACGTGTATCGGCGATTTTCATGTACACGTCAGAAATGTCAGTATCACGTCAAATTTTTTAAAAAATAGATTTTTATCAATTCTCAGATTTTCCTAATTTTTTTTTTTTTTTTAAATGGTAACCGTTTTTTTTTAAGGTTTCAGTTCAAAAAACATTTTTTTTTTCGTAACGCTTAAGTAGTTTAAAAATTTGGAGTCTATTCAAGTTATGCTAAGAAAAGTGAAAAAAATATTTTTTTTTCAAAAATAATAAAAATTGGGGAAAATCTCAGAATTGATAAAATTTTTTTTTAAAAAATTTGACGTGATACAGACATTTCCACGAGTCTGCCTGCAAAAAATCACCGATTGGATCACTGAAAAAGGGTTAAAAATCGATCCAAAGGCTTTCACACAGGCCACTACGAGCTTCATACTTCAAACTTTAAAAAAAAAGACAGCTCTTAGGCAAAGAGTGAAGGACTATTTTTTTATTCGTTTTAATTATTTCCAAGATTAAAATTTTTATGGAGCACTAACATTTAAGGCTATCGAGAGTAACCATGCTCTATATGCCGACATTAATCGGATGCCACTAATATGGCCAGACAAAAAAAGCTGATTAATTTTTAAGATGGCCAAAATTCTCTCAGTCTACAGGGTGATCTTATAGTTTACCTTAACATTTGTATCACGGGATCTACTGCTTAAAAGAAGGCTCTAAAGAAGTTTAGAGAAGCTGTACATGACTTGAAGGTTACTCTCTTACTTGCAGAGTCGCCAGCAACTATGAGGTGAAAAACAACCGCTGAAACTGTTTGAAGATCTTACCGGTACGTGGGTTCTGCTGTGTTGGTGTCTCTCTTACTACCTACCACTAAGCGGCTGTCCACAGACAGGGCGATCTAGAGTAGTTAAATTGTTATTTAAGTTTCTAAAGTAATTTACTTATAAATAGCTTCTAAATGGTTGAAGTACGGTACGACAAGCTGTGGTCGAGATCACCAGTGGCCTAAGCATTTTGACATCAATGTGATGATTCCAATGTGTTTCCTTATAAAGTTCAATCGACTAAAGGAATAGAAGTATCCCGGTCAAGTCATTTTAAATACTGCAAAATCATATTTTTAATTGCAAATTCTAATGAAAATTTCACTCTCTCTGTAGTCGTTAACAAAAATGTAAGCAAAACTGACGAATTTAAGAAAGAAACGAAGAAACCACGCCAGTCCCAGGAAATGTGTCTATATGACCCACAAGTGACAGTTCGTTGTCACTTGATGTATTTTTCATCAGAGTAGGCAAAATAGTCGATGGAATGACTCACTGTGTCTGACCTCAAATGCGAACGGTCAGCACGGTTACTGATTTAAACTAGATGACGCGACAAGCCTTATTTTCACTGCAACGAAAATTCCCTGAACGTGTGATGTTAAAACAAAATTATTGGGCACCCAAATCGCCGGACTTCCTTATGCGGAATTATTTGAAAAGCTCAGTGTGTACATCAAGTTGCCTCAGACCAATGACGATCTCACCACAATCATTAATGTCACAATCATCGATATACCACCCGAGATGCTCGAGAATACGATGGAAAGCACATCAGTAAGGGCACACTGCTGTCATTACCAATCAAGCCGTCCAATCGATTGTTGTTCTTTTCAAAGTGTAGTCAAAATAAATTATTAAGGACTGAATTTACTATTCAATATACGACACACACAAAAAGCAATTGCTATTTAATTTATTCATTTTATTTTTTTAAACCAAGTAAACAAATACATTTGGACATGGAATTAATTAGTCCGTTGTTAGAGGGGTTTACTTGGAAACTTGCATACTATGAAAGCCTAATGTAATGATTTTTTTTTTTTTTTTGGTTTACTCGTAAACTCTTTTCCCTTTTAATCCCCTTTGCCTGCAGTCCCTTTTCCAACACCACGCAATAAATTTGTGCTTAAATGTCAGAGTGCACTAGGAATTTCATTTCCGCTAATGACAATTTACAATAAACCACCAAAAACAGCACGACAGCCAAGCACATCGGGAAATCTGCTTGCAGTAATGCCACCCCCCGCTGGCCGGTCTTTGTGGGGCACCGAAAACATGCTGGAGGAAAATCTGAATCTGAAGCAGGGATAGTTATACTCATATTTAGTAATTTACTGTTATGTGTTTTTCTGTCTTCGTCGGTTTTAATTACACATTCATTACAATGCTTATGGCAGGACGAACGAAGACAATCTCATTTTAATATCAATCAATCACGTTCGTCGAAGGATGTGGGTATGTCATGCCTATGCCAGGATATGTGTGGCGTTTCCTTGCACAGCATCTTGATTAGAGGTAGTTGGAGCAACGAGTGAATGTGTCGGTGTGACAAGTGAACACCAATTAAGACACGTTGACTGTGTGCGGCAAGTCAGGCGCTAATTTTAGTTAGACGCCCGCTCTTCTAATTTAGTTTTAATCAATGGAAAATTGATTGCCAGTGATGCTGTTGTAGGCGTATGCAGATACTGCGCCCGATGAAACGTGGCAATGGGAAAAAGATCTGTCAGGATAATGCAATTTGTTGGTGCTTTCGTCATTTAAATGATTTCCATTTTGATGTAACTGTACCCGGCCGTAATGACATGGAAAACACAGAAACGCACCACGTTCTATGCAACAAAGGAGTCGTGAACTTAACGAACAAACACCTCTAGCAGCAGCCTGCTGATGATGGCACCGCAATTGTTGGCAACGACCTCCACAAACTGCATTAACATTATTTGCTCATTTTCCTACACCACCGCCGACGGTCGACATCCCGCCATTCATCCAATGAGGTGAGGTGAGGTGACGTTGATGACGATGCTGACGAGTATTCCAACCAGTCAGTCAGTCAGTCAGTCACTGACTTGTGCTGCTGGGCTGTAGTGAAAGGCACACACTATTTAGAAGAATGATGGTTGTCATCGTAGTCATCATCAGCCGTATCAGGAGCAGCAACAACTACCGCAGCCTCACTACTGCCAACATACATCAGCCTCGCATGTCGCATCTGCCAATGTACTCGTAGCAGCATACGGTCCGTCCATCGTAACAACATTGATGGTGCCATTGTTATGCCTTCACTTGAGTGTGGTGTGGTTTGGTCTCCTTCCTCCATCGCTGCCCGCGTAACATGCCTTACCTATTCCGCTGCGCTGTATCAAGTGTAATAAAGCTCTTGGCAGTTTATCATTGGATGTACGTAATGAATCAGTGGGTATTTATTTCAGCTACAAGGTGGCCAGACCTTTGGCTTGTGAACGTATTGGAAACTTGTAAATCTGAACCTTAAAAGAGGGTAATTTTATACGAAATTCCCCTTGTTTGGTTATAACTCATACGCCACATGGTCTCATATTTTTAATGGGGTAAATATTTCCCTAATTTTCAAGAAGAGTGGCATTTAAATGACTCAGATAACTTAAGAAACCGCTGGTAGTTAACAGTTGCGGTGATTAATTTAATTAGGGATACTGCCAAATGTATTTTGTTAACTATCATACAAATGTTTCTTAACTTCGTTTAATATCTGAAATATTCTTCAGACTGACTTTGTGAGAGTTTGAATACTGGTGTTCAATTAACTAGACTGTAGGTGGTAGTGTCACACAAGTAAACTGGTTAAGACCATCAAATATTTTACAGCGTCGGCTTTCCACCTCGTAAATGCTGGCGACTTTACGAGTAAGAGAGTAATCTCCAAGCCTTGAAAAAAAAAAAGTTGTGAAAAAAAAAAGTTGTTGTAAACAATAAAAATTTCCTAATTGGACTAAAATTGAAATCCAGAGTAGACTCCATCCATGTTTAGTTCGAACTGGAAGAAGTAATGCTAAGCGGTCGCATGAGAATCTGTATTGTCAGAAGCTACGCTGTATCACAGGAGTATTTAATCTCGTACCGCGGATGGTCAGGCGTACCTAGAACTTCTATCGTTGCCTGACTAACTGTGTTAGGTCCTTGAGGGTGTGTTTGCTTTACGGGCCACGCCGACCACATCTAGAGTAGGTTGTCCTGATTTTGTATTTTTGAGAATTTTTCAGATTTTCTTGGAAAAGGTTTAGAGTTGCCACCAACCGGTTTTTGGTGAAAAAATCGGGTTTTCTGAGTTTATCGTATGTATCAGGCACAAGTTGGTCAATAAAAAGCATTTTCAAAGTCTTTGAGTCATCATTACATAAGAAAAATGTTCAAGCTTTTATTTTATGTATATAAAGGGTCCGCCATTTAACGTTTTTTCAACTAGTGCTTATTTCGTTTTTGTTATTTTCGTTATCGGGCCATGTTGAAAGAATTTTTGTTTACAAAAATTGAAGAGGAGGATATTTGGTTTCAACAGGACGTCGATACGTGCCACACATGTTTTCCGCCCTCTTTTTGAAGATCGTAGCCGCAGAGCTAATGTCGTTAGGCTACTGCATGGCCAACGGAGTCAGCCATTTGAATGAAATTATTTTCTATTATTAACCGGAAGGATTGTACTTTCAAATATAAAAAAGAAATTTGAGAAAATATCCAGTAGTTTTTTTTTGTATAGAATTTTCAAAACAAAAAAAAAATATTTGTCGGACCCTGTAAATCATAAGTTTTGTCATTTTTTTGCTTGTTTAGCTTTCACATAGACAGTTTTTTGGGAAATTTTACATAAAAATCCAAAAAACTTTACATAACTTTTAAAATTTTGTATAAAAGTGTAAAAAATGACGCAGTTTTAAAGCTGAAGAATGCTAAGTAATTTGAAAAGAAAACTTATTGTTTTTACTGTTGGCGTTTCAAAGTTATGGTCTTCCAGCCTTTCTTACCACAATAAAACAATGTTGGCTCAGCACCAAATACACACATGTTTGCCCATGCTATGAAATTGTTTTCGTTTTTCGAATGGTCACCCTTTGAATGGGGGATTTGTGCAAAGGTGTAGCAATAAATTAATAATATGTTCTGGTGCCAAATAATTACAATTTACATGAGTTCTTAATTAAGATCGGAAACATTTATCCGCCACCCTCCGCACAAAACTGGCCAGGTACCGAAAACTTTAAAGGCCACAGTCGCCATACACAAGTGTTTGGGAAAAGTTTGCAAAACAAAAACAAATTAAACGTTAAAGTGAAATGCTGGATATTTCAGCACACTTTGATGTGTAAAATAAATGATATCCTTGTGTGAGTGTATGCTATCAGGCCAGTGATTGGAAGTGAAACAAATCGCACATAAGAACACGTATTGTTGAAGGCCACACACTATCTACACAGTGTAAGCCCGAGAGAGAGAGTGAGAGAGAGCGAGTGGGTGGGTGAAGAAGAGAAATGGCGGAGACTTCATTAAAATCCATTCAAATATTTAGTTCCACTCAAAACGACATCTCCCTTCTGCCTCGGCACAGCAGCAAATCCTTATACCCTTTCCCCGCACCTACTGCTGTACGTATGTGCTTGTGTGTGTGAGATGCCTCACACCCCCGCCCCCCCCCA
Source organism: Hydrotaea cyrtoneurina (assembly GCA_958296145.1). Taxonomy (NCBI): domain Eukaryota; kingdom Metazoa; phylum Arthropoda; class Insecta; order Diptera; family Muscidae; genus Hydrotaea; species Hydrotaea cyrtoneurina. Next base: position 8,334,636 of record OY282515.1, on the reverse strand, counting down.
ACAAACAATAGACCTCAATCATAAGTGTTTAGAAGAAGGATTTGCTAGCAAAAACAAAAACAAACAAGCAGTTGTCATTTGAGTGAATATTGTATGTCTGTGTACGGAGCGACAGACAGACGGGCGTTTTGTATGGGAATTCATTCATATTCATATGAAATGCAAAAGAAAAAGTAAAAGGTTTACAGGAAACCCAACGCCCAAATACCCAAATGTGACATACATACATACACACATACGACCAAAGAGCGAGACGGACATGCACACGTACAAGTCCACGTCCACGTCCATGTTCATGTTCATGTCCACGTTCACATGTACTAAGTACTCGCAGTCATGTTTGAAATACACAAACAAATGTCAAACTGACAAGCACTCTTAACTGACATTTCAATACAACAACAAAACATAAAGCAAAACAACGAAAAGAATAGAATAGAAAACAGCACTCACACCTCGCAGTTGCTCTTGGCTGGCAGCTCAAACGATTCTTATCAATTCTGTGTGTAGTATGCTGGGTGATTTGGAGTAAGTGTCGTAGAATGGAATGGACTCGACTCGACTCGACTGGCCTGGCCGGGCCACATGCACCTACTCCTGCACTCTCACTAACCACAGACGGCATCATCGACATCATTTTCAGTTTTAAAGATGAATAACTGTTACAACAACAGTACGGGCAAGAGAATTATTTAGCTCTCTTGAATTGAATGCTGTTGTGCAGCTTCCATTGGAATGGATGTTCGTTCAGAGAATTGTGAACAACAACAAAACACACATACCTGCCAGCCAGATGCCAGCGACCGACCCAACGATGAACCGAATGGCTCATAAATGAAAGGTGAAGCTGCTGTTGTTGGTGTGCCTTAATGACGTCATAAAAATCACAAACGCGTTGTTGTTGTTTGTGTGACAACAAAATGTGTGTTTAAAAATGGAACTTTACACGGACAACTCTCAAATGTGAAAGACTGAGTAAAGCTTTACTCAATGCTCTCAGGTACTCGTATTCTCGCAAACTCTCTCGCTCTCTGTATCTCTCTCTCTCGGTTTCGAACTCGCTCATCGCAAAGTCACCTATAGCATCCAAGGCTCAGCATCCGTGAATGTTGGTTAAAAGACAACAACACTAACTTTGTTTTCATTCCCTTTGAGATTTAGCCAAGTTCTCTGACTCTGTGTGTGTGTGTGTAGATATGTTTGAGTGGTAGCATTCAACTGGCACATATACACACACACACACACACATATATTTGCGTACATGTGTTGTGTAGTTGTAGGGCTTTTGTGGAGTTCTTTGTTGTCGCCGTTGCCAATGTTGGTGGTATTGGTGTGTTTTGTGTTCGGTGGTGTGGTGGTGGTATTAGTGTTCCCATCATTAAAATAAAACACTTTGAAAATGTTGCTTTTGATTTTCTGCTTGATTTATCAGCCTGAATTTATGGACTTTATGTATACTAAGATGAATTCAAGAAATAAACGAACTCAACTCCCTTTGGCATACATGCCCGCATTGCCCCGTTGCTTTCGTTACGGCTGCCAAAACGTTTACAAGAAAATGAACAAAAACCACAAAAACGCACACACACACACACACACATGTGTACTTATGGATATGCATATAAAAACATATCCAATGCAATTATACGCTTCTATTATTTTACACCCATTTCAATCCGACATAAGAACACACATATGGTGATGGGGCAAATATTTGTAATATTTATTGAACACCCTACACCACGACGACCTAAAGAATATACACATATTATTTAATGTGTTAACTTGTATCGATTGAATTTCCAATACTTAAAAGACAATTTACTATCTTTTGGGTAGCTGATGTTAGGATATTTAGCTGGGATTCGGGGCTGTACAGAGAGTCTAATTCGTTGATTGTCAAATGACGGGAAGACGCACTATTAAGAAAATTCGTTCTTCAAGCAAACTGTTTTGTAGATGGAAGGCACTTTCAGCAATCATCTCTCCTGCCAGCTGTGATATTCTACAATTCAGGATGGTCCTCCTTTCAATTCCCGAATTTCGTGTCACTAATACAGAGCATCAAAGCATGAGCATCAAAAAATTAAAAAAAAATAGTTTTGGCTCATAATTTACTTTTTTATTTACGTTCACTTTCCTTGAAGGAAGAAATCAGTGATAATTTGTATACTTGCTGACCTACTGTTTAAAGCTAGTTCCTAAAGCCTGCTTTTTCTAGGGAAGTTTTAAATAGCTTAGATATATCTCTCTTAGTGCTAAAGTCATCGGTATTTAGTCGCATACACTCATGGGACATCGTTGCAGTCCGCAGTGCTCGGTACCCGATGAGAAGAACATCTCGGTGAATAGTATGACAGAGAAACTGTCAATATTAGATGTCGACATATATGTTATGTCCTTTGTATGAGAGATACCAAATGGCACGTGTCTCTAAGTTTATCATCTAAATGGGTGCCACTAAATTTTGTGTAGATGCATGCGCCTTCAATCTTGTCTTTGTTTTATCTTACACTCTTTCCCCCAGTGTCGTTTCGGTCTAGAAATAATTCTGAAAATTGTTCAGATTCGACAATGCTAAAATTTTGGCTCCGTTTTTTTCGTATTTCCACATCATTCTTGGAATGAATATCTGGAAATCATCCTAAAGCACATTGATTTTGTGCATGATATCTGCAGTTCTTAATACCAGGGATAGCAGTTTATCACTGGGTCTTAAGACTTTACCCGATAGTGGTCATTTAAATCCACAAATGCTGAACTTTTTGTATGCCATTGCTTTCATACGCGCTTCCCTTTACTTTCATGCTGACATTACTCTTCGTATTAACCTCTCACACGAAGTACTCGAATTCTTGTTACCGCAATAATCTTTCGACTATTCATGGCAATCACGAAGTAGGCGAATTCCTCCACTAACTAAGCGTTGCATCTTGCAACTATATATGTCATCTAGTTCTCATTCACCTGAGGCCAATTTTAGTCCCTTCTCGATTCAGTTCTCGCATTCTTAAGTCATTGTAAAGATCAACCTAAGGATGAGTAACATTTGCATGCTTTACTACTTAACCGCTTACCACTCGCCATTCCTAAATGTCCGAAGTTTTGTTTAGAAACCTTGGCAAGATTTTGGCTAGTGGCATCTCCAGTTTGAATGGGTACATGTTTATGCCAAAATCTTGTCAGCAGAAACCATACATGCATACGTTCAATCTTCAACAAGAATATATTGCTCGTACTGGTCTCATTCTCAGTTCATGTCTTAAACCCAATTCCTATGCATGTAAAATGTTCACCATACGATTTCTAAGAGCATGTTCTCTATGAACCAGAAAAAAGACAAAAATCAGCACATAAATCTTATGTTGGTGCCAAAAACAAACAGAAAAAAAAAAGAAGCATTCCCAATGCCTTCCACAGATACGTACTTTAAGATAAAGACACGAAGAGTGCTTTTTCGCAATGCACGTTTCGCAGCTTAATAATTTGATATAGAATCAGTTTATTGGCGTTGTCGTTGTCGTTGTCGTTGCCGATGCAGGATATCTTCATCTGGGAATAGCAGTTTCGTTGGCATATAAGGATTTTGTTTTTTATATTGCGCACATAATAATCACAACGATCTATATATTATTTACACATACACACACACACTCTCATACACACATACATATAGATACGGACGAATGTCAATTAGCAAAAGGATGTATCCATTTTATAGCAACATCAGCTCAGCTGTCTCAGTGTCCAAGGGGAATGGCATTTTCCCATAAATAATAGACAATGCAGTCGCCAAAACCAGTCTGCATTATTTCTTTTTTAGGGCGGATAACAATAGCATAGCCAAGTTTCTGCATTTACCCTTTTTTTTTTTACCTGAGTGCTTAGGTTGGGATTATGGTTGGCTGGTTTGTCTGTCTGTCGCAATTCACAAACTGTGAACATCACACAAAGCCAAATGTTCACTGAACTGGACAATAAATAATCCTTTAAATAGAAAACTTACACCGAGTAGAATCTCGGACTGAGTAATAAAACGAGGTCAAAGTTTGAAAAACTCAAAGGTAGCAGTTGCTTGAACCGACATGATTGATATTTACAGAAGGTCCAAAAAATTAAGGTGAAAACATAACGATATTTCAATTGTTATCGTTTTGGGGGGGGGGGGGGTGTCTGGAATTATAATATATATTACGGATATTAACATATTTCGCTGATCCGTTAGTATTATGGCCCAGAAGACATTTCATAATGACTCATATTATATCAATGAAATAAGTATCGGGCAATATTGTTAAAAAAGCCGTATCAATTTCGGCAGGTAACCCATGGTTTTACGAGCGATTGGATACTACAGGCTTGTTCACTTGTTAGTCTCTAACAAAGTAACCTTAAGATCATAACTGGCAAGTGGAACAAAATCCAAACAGTTTTTATTACAATTCGTCCACTGAGTCCAGTTAGAGATGTGTGTCTCTGATGAAAATTTTAAAATTATTAGTATAATAATTTTAAAATTTGGTCTGCTTTATATTTTATATTTATAGGGTTATCCATTTTGTGGTTTCAAAAGTATAGGGCTGAAATTTGACATCTGTCAAACTATGTTGATAAACCATTTTTTTTTTTCTTTTCAGTTGGAAGTCTGACGTTGACGAAAATAGAGCGCTTAACTATCACACAACGCGTAAAAATTATAAAAAACCTACTACAAAAATGGTGATTCTGGCACAGCCACATATCGTGCTTTAAGAGGATATTATGGTTTATAGTTATGAAGCACATTTCTCACTCGATGGGTAACAAAATTGTCGTGTTAGGGGTTCTGGGAATCCTCAAGTAATTTAAGAGAGGCCATTACAGCCAGAAAAAGTCACAGGTGTGATTGGACCTTACTTCTTCGAAAACGACAAGGGAACGACTGTCACCGTCAATTCGGAGCGTTATTGATGGTCGTATGATAACCGACTTTTTTTGCCTGCTACTGAAGACTACGACTTGAAGAATATATGGTTTCAACAAGACGGTGCCACATGCCACACAACTCGAGCGAATATGGTTGTATTGCAAGACACGTTTCCTTGCCGCGTAATTTCTCGTCATGGCGACATCAACTGGCCACCAAGATCATGCGATTTGACACCATTAGACTTTTTTGTGGGGCTACGCAGAAGACCATGTTTAGGCAGATAAACCTTTAACTCTTGAGCACTTAAGAACCAACATTCGTCAAGTCATGGCCCAATATGTGCCAAAAAGTGGTCCAAAATTACCTCAAAAGAATCAATGCTTGCAAACACTTCGCCTGGTGGTCATTTAAATGTTGTAGTGATTCACACATAATGTCAACGTTCAAACTTTATATTAAAAAAGAAATATCATGAAAAAAAAATATTTTATATGTATTTTATTTACGCTTACTTTTAAAAAGCAAAATTGATAACCCTTTATTACATTTAGTCTTGGTAAAGGGTTTGAAATGGCTCTATGAAAAATGCTACACAAAAAAATTAAGAATTCCCCCAAAAAAACTAATTTTTAGGTATCATTTAATTTTTTTTATGTTTTTTTTTGGGCATTTTTAAAAAATGGACAATGAAAAATTCCCAAATTTTGTTGTATTTTGGGGATGTTTTCATAACAGAAGTCAATCATATTTTTTTAATATATTTTTTTTTTTGGTTATTTTTCATAATTTTTAGGGTATTTTGCATTTGCAAATTTTTCATAATGTTTTTGGGGGATTTTTCAGAATTTTTGGGGAAATCTTCATATTGGGCTTTTGGGGGGGAAATTTCATTTCTTCCGGGAATTCTTCTTTTTTTGGAGGGCATTTTCCATAGAGCCTTTTGAAATCTCAATGTTACGGAGATCCTATAGAATGATGGCTTGGAAAAACTCATGAAGATACTTCAAGGATAATTAGCTTCTATGATATACAAGAAGTGGCATTTTAAACTATCTTAAGCAAATTTGGACATCTTTCTGTTCTCTGGCACTACTTCAGTGGCGATGGACAAATTAACACTCGACTCGACTGCTATTAAATCCAACTTCTCTGCAAAAAAAAACATGGAATTTCATAAAATTTCCTCTGTTTTGTGATTTTTAATTTCATTTCCCTTAACATTCCGAAAAGGAATAGACGGCGAACATCTTTCGAATCGGTGAGCTGTACACGATATAATTTGCATACTCAGTGACCGGGATCTACAGTTTAATGCCGGCTAATGCTTTTCTAGAGAAGTTTTACATGGCTTAGAGATTAATTTTAACTAGTAAAATCTCTAGCATTTACAATTCCCATGATATTTTTGACTATCCGTCAGTAAGAATTTTTAAAAAAAATAAGGCACATTTGTTTTCCGATTTTGTTTTGTTTCTCTGTCGTTTTAAAACCACTGCATTTAATTGAATTATTTTTAATAACTCTTTTCCAATTAGTGCGACATTTGCTATTTATTATAATTACGGGTATAATTATATCAAAACCAATTAATGTGAAAATAATGAAATGAAAATTCGCCCCTGCTAACGACTAAGACTAATAAACACATACATTTTTAATAGAGTTCATAGATTGTGCAGAATATTTCCACCCAAACTAAGGCTAAGGGAGTGCGGCACACACTTGTCCCTGAAAACGCCCGGCCATATGGCGGGAGTCGTCGACAGGATGTAAATACAACACAGTCGTACAGACTATGCGGCGATGGCAGGTGGCTGGCGGGGATGTGAGCAGAAAAGATAACGTCGACCAGAGATGAGTAAAAGTAATTTTCATTAATGTCATAACATCAAACTGATTATATCGATGATGGCGACGATTTCAATGAATGTCAAATTGAGAATTGTCACTTTATTAAAATCCATTAAACTAATTTGCTCGTCGTGGACGCAGCCCGTTGGCTTTAGAACATTTCGTTATGTGTGACATGTTAGACGGGCAAAAAAAAACAACAACAACAAAAATAAACAATGAACCATTCCCTTTCAGTCAGTATACGTATGGCATTATAATCTGTGTATTCTTTGGTTTGTATTCAGCTATGACTTTTGATGAGGAGACTGTATCTGTCTTTCTGTTATATGTTCTGTCAGTCGGTCTGATGGCGATGATGATAGCAAATGCGCAAAATTAAAGGATATCACATTCATTCACTAACACACGCAATTCTACAAAAATTTCATGAACTTAAAACGAATACATGGAAACACAGCCTCACATACGCCCCATCGCACTCACATGCGAACGGTTCAATGGCATTCACTCTGCTCAGTTTGCCGGAAATAACTTGAACATTTCGGTTTTTTTCTGTTGTTCGTTTGCGCAAATATTCGTACTTTAGCAAAATGCAAAAAAGCCATAATAAAAACCATCAAAATACTAAAATGGCATAAGTTACAGGAATCATGCTAATAAACATAATAAAACAATAACAAAACGAAGCCAAGCCAAGCCAAGGAAAAACAAGAAGAAGAAAACAACTGCAAAGAATCGAGCACAACAAAACAGAACATAATAATATCAAACCCTGCTCTTAAGTGCAACGCAGATTGTGGTGGGTATGCGTCGACCGACAGACGGACTTGAGGACGGGCAGACGAATGGATGGGCGGATGGTCGGAAGGTTGAATGTGAATGTGGATATAACTCTGAAAATGTAATCAACATAATCCTGCAGAAATATTCTTTCCCAGAAAAAAAAAAAAAAAAAAACAGAAATAAATACAATATAGATGAAGACGTAAAGGGACAACGAACAACCAGCCAACATGTAAATAACGATAAATCTGCAACGAGCATACGTACAATTGTACATATGCATACGAGTGTTTACACTCAACAAATCCATCCGATTTGCGGTCAGTAATAGATACTTTGTGTGGCAAACGATCTAAACCTTGCAGAATAACGCGCAAGATTGCCTTAACTGAAAAAAAGTGTTTGATGTGTTACCAATAGTTAGAGGACACTATTTAAATCGTATGGGAGTGTCCAGGGATGACTACAGCAGAGCCTACAACGACGACGAAGTGGAAGAATCACGAAGAGGAGAAACAACTGTCCAGATCCGCAGGAATGTCGACCCACTTACCTTGGGAGCGGGTTCTTTGCCAGTGTACCTCTGATTTCCCTGGGGATATTCATAGAAAGTACCAAATGGTACCTTGTACCCATCATACTTAACCTCAACTTTCCAAAACCTCCCCCCAAACCCCCTGCCAGCGGTCATATATTATAGAAATATTTTCAAAGACCAAAGGCTGTGATATGATTGCCGAAAAGGTTCTCCCTGCCAATTTTGGCATTAAAATTGCCAAGTGCGATGTCATTTCTGTCCATTCAATCGTATTTTCTTGATGGCGGCAATGTCAGCCCTATACTCTTCTAGGATATCTGACATTTGGATAGATGCAACACATGCATATCTGTAAATTATTGTGGATGCCCGTGGTGCGGTTGGTAGAGTGTGCGACTAACACATACCGAAACCAGGTTCGTTATCTGGTAAGAACATAAAACATATTCAGCTGGCATCCAACTAAGACAGTAGTCTGTATGTCACGTCACAGTTCTCCCGAATAGATGCCTTCAAAGCAATCGGTCCCAGTTGGTTGGTTGGTTATTTTAGCTTTTACTTTGTGTATTGAAAGGGTTATCCATTTTGAGTTTTCAAAAGTAAACGTAAATAAAACACATATAAAATATTTTTTTTCATGATATTTCTTTTTTATTATAAAGTTTGAACATTGACATTATGTGTGAAACACTACATCAAATGGATAACCCTTTATATTTTAGCTTTCATATCTGAAGGGAGCTAGGTCTTCAGCTATGACCTTGGCGGGGGTGGCAAAACAATTTGCCTAAGAGTCCATTCATAAGTATGAAGAGTTTCGTTTCACTGCGTTCCATTTACCTTTTCTTTATCAGTTGGCAAACGTTGATACATTTTATCAATTTTACATTCGTAGAAGCCTTATATTGGAAAATAAGACGTCTTTTGTTTAATTTTAGAAAAATGTTAGAGTCAGTTGTGCCATATGAAATCCATATGCTTGACTTTCTCTGAGTGTACTTTAAATACTAAATAAACCTACATATGTACGCGTAATTTCAGCATTCACGTAATCATATTCTCGAAATAAACAAATGACGAGCGAAGAAGGGTAGAAAAGCAAAGCAAGGGAGAAAAAAAGAATCAATAACAACAACAACAAAAAAATATAAAACATATACAATGAAGTCAACCAAACATATTCCGTGCACATCGACAACCACATACTCATACTGGTACTCGTCGTCAATGCGATACAAATATAAGTTTTGAGGCACTCGTCGCAGCATCAATTTTATTATATTCGACAACATCGGCCTCATCATGAGAAACCTGAACAGGCCGCCAGCCACGAACAACAGCAGCAACGTCATAATCATCGCCATCATCATCAACGGGGCACATCGTCATCATCCTCAAGGGTCATAACACAAACACGATTATACACAAGACGACTTTAAATGGCAGCAATCGAAAAACGCCACCTACCACCAGCCGTGAGCTTCCACTAGCGAACAGGAGGATGAGCAGCAGGAGCAACATCAGCATCATTCACTACATTAACATTCATGCAACCAAACAAACCTGATCGCATCGCATACTTGCCTCGCCACTTTGCAGCTGTTTGTGGTCGTTTTCATTTCTCACTCACGACTGACGGTGGTACATACTCGTCTGAATTCCCGGGTAAACGCGTGCGCATTGCCGCTTTCGCGCCATCCCATGCAAAGCATGGATGGATGGATGGATGGATGCCTGTGCAAACTTCAGCATTGGAAATTGTTTCGTCGGCATTGTCGCGTTGTGTGAATTAACTCCATACACACAATGACAGTGAATATGAATGTAAATTTTGACGGTGAATAAATGTTTCTGTTGTTTGGTGGCAGACTTGACAGACTTGGTGAGTTTTTTGCTTCAGAATAAACGGGGAATTTATGTGTAACAAATGGGCATTTGTTTGATACATTTGAATTGAAATGTGATAGACGTTAGACTTTTTTATGTTTGAAATTCGTCCTGAGAAGTTTATTTTGGCGATCAACACAGGAAAATCTATTAAAAAATCCGATTACACAACACCCAGTGGTCCTAAACTCTAGCTTTAATTTGATACCATACTCGTTTTAATATCTCAGTCCGTTGCTGAAAAATTGTCCAAGTAGTTTTAATGGACTTTCGATTCTCTGATTTTCAGAAAACCGATTTTTTAATAAAATTTCTCCCAAACTATTTGTTCAATCTAAAAAATGAAAAGACCAGCTTGTTCACATTAAGGTGCTCTATGATTGAGCAAAAATTCAGCGAAATCTATTTTTTCAAAAAAATCGAAAATTTTGATGGGTTTTTTTTTTGGTCGAAATTTTTTTTTTTGAATTTTCAAATATTACCTTTGTTATGTTGTTGTGCTATCAAAATTATGTAATTATAACCACATATGGTTTATATAACATTATCCATTACATATTAATGGTCAAAAAATGGATTTTGAGAGTGCACTTTTGGGAACTCAATCAATTCTTTGAAAATGAGCGAAGCCCACAACACTCAGTGGGTTAAAAATAGTCCCAAACTCTAGCTTTAATTTGATACCACACTCGTGTTGATATCTCAGTCCGTTGTGGGAAAATTGCATAAATATTATTAAGGTATTTTCGAATCTCTAATTTTGAGAAACCCATGTTTTTAGTCCAATTTCTCGCAAACTATTTGTTCGAACTAAAAAATTAATACATCTTCTGGATCACATTAAGATACTCTATTAATGAACCAAAATTCATCAAAATCTATTTTTTCAAAAAAATTACAATTTTGATGGGTTAACCCCTTAGTTTTTTTTTTTGGTCGAAATTTTTTTTGGTATTTTCAAATCCTACCTATGTGTAATTATAACCACATACAGTTTATATAACATTATACAGATTAATGGTCAAAAAATAGATTTTGAGAGTGCACTTTTAGATACACAATAAATTGTGTGAGAATTATCGTAGCATACTACACTCAGTAGAGTAATAATTGTCCTAGCTTTTAAGGTTAAGGTTAAGGTTAAGGTTAAGGTTAAGGTTAAGGTTAAGGTTAAGGTTAAGGTTAAGGTTAAGGTTAAGGTTAAGGTTAAGGTTAAGGTTAAGGTTAAGGTTAAGGTTAAGGTTAAGGTTAAGGTTAAGGTTAAGGTTAAGGTTAAGGTTAAGGTTAAGGTTAAGGTTAAGGTTAAGGTTAAGGTTAAGGTTAAGGTTAAGGTTAAGGTTAAGGTTAAGGTTAAGGTTAAGGTTAAGGTTAAGGTTAAGGTTAATGTTAAGGTTAAGGTTAAGGTTAAGGTTAAGGTTAAGGTTAAGGTTAAGGTTAAGGTTAAGGTTAAGGTTAAGGTTAAGGTTAAGGTTAAGGTTAAGGTTAAGGTTAAGGTTAAGGTTAAGGTTAAGGTTAAGGTTAAGGTTAAGGTTAAGGTTAAGGTTAAGGTTAAGGTTAAGGTTAAGGTTAAGGTTAAGGTTAAGGTTAAGGTTAAGGTTAAGGTTAAGGTTAAGGTTAAGGTTAAGGTTAAGGTTAAGGTTAAGGTTAAGGTTAAGGTTAAGGTTAAGGTTAAGGTTAAGGTTAAGGTTAAGGTTAAGGTTAAGGTTAAGGTTAAGGTTAAGGTTAAGGTTAAGGTTAAGGTTAAGGTTAAGGTTAAGGTTAAGGTTAAGGTTAAGGTTAAGGTTAAGGTTAAGGTTAAGGTTAAGGTTAAGGTTAAGGTTAAGGTTAAGGTTAAGGTTAAGGTTAAGGTTAAGGTTAAGGTTAAGGTTAAGGTTAAGGTTAAGGTTAAGGTTAAGGTTAAGGTTAAGGTTAAGGTTAAGGTTAAGGTTAAGGTTAAGGTTAAGGTTAAGGTTAAGGTTAAGGTTAAGGTTAAGGTTAAGGTTAAGGTTAAGGTTAAGGTTAAGGTTAAGGTTAAGGTTAAGGTTAAGGTTAAGGTTAAGGTTAAGGTTAAGGTTAAGGTTAAGGTTAAGGTTAAGGTTAAGGTTAAGGTTAAGGTTAAGGTTAAGGTTAAGGTTAAGGTTAAGGTTAAGGTTAAGGTTAAGGTTAAGGTTAAGGTTAAGGTTAAGGTTAAGGTTAAGGTTAAGGTTAAGGTTAAGGTTAAGGTTAAGGTTAAGGTTAAGGTTAAGGTTAAGGTTAAGGTTAAGGTTAAGGTTAAGGTTAAGGTTAAGGTTAAGGTTAAGGTTAAGGTTAAGGTTAAGGTTAAGGTTAAGGTTAAGGTTAAGGTTAAGGTTAAGGTTAAGGTTAAGGTTAAGGTTAAAAGTATTAGTATTAGTATTAGTATTAGTATTAGTATTAGTATTAGTATTAGTATTAGTATTAGTATTAGTATTAGTATTAGTATTAGTATTAGTATTAGTATTAGTATTAGTATTAGTATTAGTATTAGTATTAGTATTAGTATTAGTATTAGTATTAGTATTAGTATTTGTTTTGAAGTAGTTTTGTGTTTGTATTTGTAATTGTAATACTGATACTACAGTTTTGTATTTATTTGATACCATTTTATTTGATACCTTAGTCCGTTGCTGACAAATTGGTCAAATAGCTTCAAGGAACTTTGAATTCGCTTATATTGCGAAAACCCCATTTTCTAAATCCTATTTCTCTTAAACTATTTCTTCAATCTAAAAAACGAGAACACCGTCTTGATCAAATTAAGATCCGCTATAAATGAGCAAAATTTAAACAAAATCTATTTTTTTTAAAAAAAATCAAAAATTTTGATGGGTTAACCCCTTTGTTTTTTTTTTGTCTGAAAATTTGTTTTTCGAATTTCCAAATATTTTTCTCTTATATATATTCTGCCTTCGAAAAGAAGTAATTATAACCGCATATTGTTAATATAACATTAGCCATTTTAGATTAATGGCCAAAAAATTAATTTTCAGAGTTCACCTTCGTATACACAATAAATTCTGTGAAACTGAGCGTATCATACAACAATCAGTGGGTTAATAATAGTACGAATCTCTAGCTTAAGTTTGATAGCACACTCGTTTTAATATCTTAGTCCGTTGCTGAAAAATTTAATAAAATGTTTTAAGGGACTGTCGATTATCTAACTTTGAGAAAAAAAATTTTTTGAACATAATTTCTCCCAAACTATTTTTCCAATCTAAAAAATTAAAAAACCGCCTTGTTCACATTAAGTTTCTCTATGAATGACAAAAATTTCAGCGAAATGTATTTTTTCCAAAAAAATCGAAAATTTTGGTGGGTTTTTTAGTTTTTTTTTTGGTCGAAATTTTTTTTTGGAATTTTCAAATCTTACCTTTGTTATGTTGTTGTGCTTTCAAAATTATGTAATTATAACCACATATGGTTTATATAATATTATCCATTACAGATTAATGGTCAAAAAATAGATCTTGAGAGTGCACTTTTGGGAACACAATCAATTCTATTCACACAATTAAACTATTTCTTCAATCTAAAAAACGAGAACACCGTCTTGATCAAATTAAGATCCGCTATAAATGAGCAAAATTTAAACGAAATCTATTTTTTTTTAAAAAATTTTGATGGAAAAATCTATTTTTTCCAAAAAAAATTAAAATTTGTATGAGTTTTTTTTTTGTCGAATTTTTTTAAATCCTACCTATGTTGGGTTATTGTGCTTTCAAAGTCATGTAATAAAAACCACATATTGTTTATATAACATTAGTCACAAATATTTAAAAAAAAAAACAATTAACTAACAATTCCGTCAAAAAAAATTGTGATCTCTGTGCCCAATACCCATAAAAATAAACCGTTTTCCATTGAATTTCATTCATCCTGAGAACTCAAAAGTGTTAGCTTTTTTTCTTGTTTTGTATAAATTTAACATATATTTCTTACTTTACACGTTGAACTGAGGCTCAACCAGTTTTACCTTGACAAATAATTCTTGAGAAAATAATTCTTCTACTTCGATCTAACCTTCAACAAAATTGTTGGTTCCATCAGGCATGCTAAGAAGCTATCATATCCAATAAGGAAGAGTTCAGAAATTGACGTTTAAATAAAAACGCCACCACTTGACGGCTACGCTAACAGGCAAGTTCAAGGTGCACGATAAACTTCGCGAACAGCGTCTTAGGGCTAAAGTTATCAGACGAAGTACGACCTATTGCTCATTTTGTTAAAGAGTACAAGACAATTCTTCATCTTCTATCTCGAATCTTGTTAACGACGATATTCACTGACCCGGTTGACAAAGCTAACCTGCTGGCTGAAGTACTTGGAAACAATTTGTCTTTGCCTGAAATCAGTCAACCACTCCCCGTGACCGATGCCTCACAACTTTTTTCGTACAGATGGAGTTGAAAGTGTTACTGAAGAACTCAAGAAGCGCAACTCCTGAATCGGATGGTATTTCAACACATTTCCTTTGTAAGTGCTCTTGTCACATTGCAAGTTTTTTCAATTGAAATGAATTCTGAATGTTTGTTTCTGGAATTATTTCTTACCCCTTTGAGGATGCAAAAAAAGAGTTCTCTGGCAATACCATTGATGTTGGTATGATGATATGCCAGTGCCGTTGATGGTAGTGTCGGTGGGACCATACACACTGTTGTTGTTTTTGTTGTGTTATTGTTGGTGTTGCCATTGCCTTCGTCATTCTTGTGGGAGCTGACGATGATGATGTTTACTTTATTATTCTGCTACATAGCGATGATGTTTTCACTGTTTCTCGTTCAGCGTTATATCACATGCACACCGAGGAAATGGCTTTAGTGTGTCTTCATTTTACTTTTTTCTATTCGTTGGTTGTCGATGGATGTCTGAAAACCTCTAGCTTGCGGTGTTCCTGAAAAAGAGGTGCGAATTGACAGACAAATTTAATGCTTAAAGTCAATGCCACACCTGTGTGCGTCTGTGCCATGATTCAGTATATCCCTGCTTCTGGTGGAAAATTATGAAAATTCTGGCGATTATTTAGAAATTGCCTTAAAGTTACACAATTGAATTGCATTTGTTGGACGTCATATTGTGGATGGAATACTAGAAAGCGCTACCCAACACAGCGTGTCTGAGTGACTTGAATGGACATCAAATTATGTATATACATCATAACCTGCCACCGTAGTCATCGGTGTGGCGCTTCATAAATAAAGAAAAGTTCCTGGAGTGCTGTTTTGTAATATTTAATATATGATGATAAAAACCTAGCCACCACTGTGACACATGTATTCCTAGGACGTATTTCTTCAGATGTCAGCCTTCCATCAAATTTGTTTTCCTGCATATTAGTTCGGAGTCAGCAAAGAAACCCCTAATTTAAAATTACCTAAAGAGTTCAGCTTCTGTTATTTCCTGACTTATACTCTCCTATATTCCTATATGTGAAATTTCATTCTAATCGAAGAAATCAATTAGAAAATAAAGATTTGTTTGTTATTAGTGTAGCATACGATCAACGCACCAAATTTAAAGTGGTAGTACTTTTCGTGTGGCCGCTTTCGTTGTTCACATTGTTGTGAATCAGTTAAATTTGGATATCATCGATTTTGAAAGCTTCCTATCAACATTCCTTAAAGGATCAGGCCGGGCAATTCTCTTAAATCTGTGAGCTGTGCACTATATAAGTTGGACTTACTATTACGAACCTACTGCTAGTTACGAACGGCTAATGCTTTCTAGAGAAGTCTAACACGGCTTATAGATGGGAACGTCCGCTTAAAACTGTTTGATATTCTTACCAGGATACAAATCTGTGCCTGCTGTGTGATAGTCGCACACTCTATCAACCACACCAGGACCGCCCAGCCTGAGCCACAAAAGTGACACCCCTTTGGGGCAATAGAAAGGCAAAAATATTCTTAAGCTAAAGCATTTCCCACAACGGACGGAGTTTCAGAAGGACAATCGACATCTAACTTTAAAGAGCAGCACTGAGGATTAAAGCTAGCGGACTGTGTTAACAGGAAGTGGAAGAATAACGGAAAAACAACGACAACAACATATACAGCCTTATTTATCTACGTATGTATGTATGTGTATACTCATACACCTTTGCTGTGCCATGACTATTTGGCCAAAAGGAATGTGTTTTGTAAACAAAACAACGAACCACACAAAAATCAATTTCACATCGCAACAACAAAACGTGTATTATTTAGCAGCAGCAAATGTTTGTATGTGTGCGTGAGTTGCTAGTATGTGTATTTCTATGCAAATGTATTGGAGAGTATGTACGAATGGATGTGGTTTTCATACAGAACTCCTATGAAAATAGGTTAAAATAACGACAACAACAAAAACAATATGAACAAGAAGAAGAAGAAGCAGAAGCACAGCGACGGTAAAAATGTCAACATATGTGAGACAAACAGGATGTAGAAAACATTCTATACATGTGAGAGCATGGCTGTGTATTTGACACCACACCGCACACATCACACCCACAACACTATTACCACTACAACAACACTTGCACTATTTAATGTTTGGCCCAACAACAACCAAAAGAATACGGCGAACAACAACAACACCAACACCAAGAGCGGCAGCAAAAATGAAAAACACCGCCAGCACTAGCAGAGAATGAAATATGACACTACGACAACTTAACTCTACACCATGAATATTCAAAACACACAGACGCACACACACACATAGCCATATAAGAGCGAGATGTATGCATATGTTTTATATTTACCACGTTTGTGTGTTGGTGAACGTTGATTATAAAAAAAAAAGAAGAAAAACTACACATACACTCGTTCATACACATCCTCGTACGAGAGTAACATTCATATTGTGATATTTGTTATTAATGTTTCTTTACTCAGCATGAGTGTATGTCTGTCGGTGTGCCTGTTTGTGTGTTTATATTCCCTTTAGTGCATGTCGAATGTATCGGTGTGTGTGTGTGTGTATCATTTTTTACTCGATATGGTTTTACATGATACAAGATTGTCTTTCATGATGTCTTTCATACAGTTATTCGTTTTTTAGACGCTCTATCAAAGGATGGGAATATATTACATTTGACATTTCATTTGTAACCCTTTGACATATTTATGTATGTACGTATGAATGAATGAATATATGTGTTGCTGTGTGTGTGAGTCTGTGTATTGTATTGAACATCCGCTATATAGCCGTACTTAACAATGACAACAAACCAGGTCATTAAAGCCTATGGGCATTGGCACGATTGGATACATTTGTATACCATGTACCACACTGTGGTACAGCGTATGACAGCCAAGTGCTGACAAACACCTAGGATGGGAGACATGGACATCATCATTTTTATTCCGATCGGCTGAGCGTCTGTCCAGTTATTATTCTAATCAAAGTACAGATGACAAACCGAACGGATGTCAATGAAACTTTGCACACTGTCTTATATCAGAACAATCGCTATTGAAGTTGTTAAACAAAAGATCCCCGCTAAGATGGGCCAAACCTGTTCAACAAGCGGTTTAGGTAAAAATCTAATCCATGATAATTCAGGGATCATTTTTTTAAGGTGATTCAGGCTACTATCACCAAATATATCGATATGTTTTGATAGATCATTCTCCAAAGTTTTCTGAGAGCCACTTCCCGCAAGCCAAATTGAGTCCATTTTACGGTCTTAATCTTGTAATCATCTCAGCTAGGTCTGAGGAAAATTACATTTAATTCGTAGTAGTGTAATATTTATGTAGCAAATTTATTGAAAAAGTACCAGTCACATTTCGCTCTATCTTTCAATCGATGAGGTGGATGTGATCATTATTAAATTTAGTGTGTCCAAGAGAACTTCTAATTCAAAATTACAGACATTTCCCCAAGCCAGAATTCTTGACTCTAAAAGCGTATTGCAGATTCGTCATATCCCAGAAATCCAACAGATTCTTTACTTACTATGCTCCTGCTTTTTGTATCCTCTTAGTCCTTAGGACGATGTTTGTCTGTATGTGCCACTATTTGTTTTGCTTTTTCTTGTTTGTATTGTGTCGTTTTGTTACTTTCTTTCTTTCTCCACAGAACACAAGTAGGAAGCTGTGTGGCAATACAAAAAAAAAAGGAAAATGTAAACCTTTTTACTAAATTATAACTCCCACCTTCTTCAGCAGACTAAATCGCTGGAATGTGAATGGAATTTAACATTACATCGCAACAAAAAGCGTAACTACAGCGTAGAGGAACAACGGCAATCTAAAGACTTGGCCGGGGAAGTTAGTCGACGTTGTAGCCGCCGTCAGGTAACTGTTAATGTGAGTGATTCACTTGCCGTAAACGTAGCGGTTGCCGGCGATGCTGCCTTTACCTTGGCTTTTAATGCCACTGACGGCAGCATTTAGTGCAAACACGATGATAATGATGTTAGTGTAACAATTTTCGTTAGCTGGTGAATTTTTAATAATTTGTGAATATGTACTCGTGTGTGTGTGTGTGTATGGATGTTACGGCCACAACAACAGCGCTTACACAGGCACATTCAGATGGGGAGCCAAATCATGTAAAAAATTCGAAAGATTACAACGCGGCAAATCCTTGCCAACACACATACAAAAACCCAGTAACAGCGGTTTGGAAGTCTTAATATTTTTTTTAAATTTTATTATATACAAAATTCACATTACAGGTGGAATATTTAAAGTTATTTGGAAAATATTCAGGTGTGAAACCAAAAAACCGATATTGGCTTACAACATAATTTTTGGAACATTTTCTAAATCCTAAAATATAATGATTGAATAAGCTTGTATTAACTCACCCTATACACATTTTTGAACACAGTTTCTCCCAAACTATTTGTTCAATCGAAAAAACGAAAACATCGTCTTGTTCAGATTAAGAATTGCAATGAATAAGGGAAAATTCAGCAAAATCAATATTTTTAAAAAAAATACATATCAAAATTTGGATGGGTTTTTTTTTTGTCTAAAAATTTGTTTGAATTTTCAAATCTTTCGCACTTGGATGTGTTCTGTTTTCGAAATAATGTAAGTATAATCAAATATAGTTTATATTACATTATCCATTACAGATTAATAGCCAAAAAATAATCAGTAGTCAAAAATATTTTTAAAGAGTGTGACATCGGGTAAGTTCTGTGAAAATATTCGTTGTATACAACACTTGGAGGGTTAATAATAGTCCTCAACTCCAGCTTTAATTAAATACCACACTCGTTTCGATATCTCAGTCCGTTGCTGAAAATTGAATAAACAGTTTTAAGGGACTTTCGATTATATAATTGTGAGAAAACCCAATTTTTTAAACCCGATTTCTCCCAAACTATTTGTTCAATCAAAAAAATTAAATCATCGTCTTGATCAGATTAAAGTGCGCTATCAATGAGCAAATATTTAGCGAAATCTTTTTTTTTTTTTTAAATCTAAAATTTTGTAATTATAACCACATATGGTTTATATAACATTATCCAATACAGATTAATGACAAAAAAAATTGATTTTGAGAGTGAATTTTGGGGTATACAATAAATCGTGTGAAAATGAGCGTAGCCTACAACACTCAGTGGGTTAATAATATTTCGAAACTCTAGCTTTAATTTGATACCACACTCGTTTTGATATCTCAGTCCGTTGCTGAAAAATTGAATAAAAAGTTTTTAGAGACTTTGGATTCTCTAACTTTGAGAAACCCATGTTTTGAACCAAATTTCTGCCAAACTATATGTTCAATCTAAAAAATGAAAAGGTCTTCTTGTTCACATTAAGATCCTCTATGAATGAGCAAAAATTCAGCAAAATCTATTTTTTCCTTGGTTTTTTTGGTCGAAATATTTTTTTATTTGATAATGTCATAGCAGGCAGGAAAAACACTTGCAGGAAGATTATTCCACAAACGAACAGTCCGGCTGAAGAACGAATTTTCTCTATAGTGCATCGCCCGGTCAACCGGCCATTTGACAATGAACGGATGAGACTCCCTGGATCGCCGCGTAATCCGGCTAAATGTTCTAACATCAGGGACCAGACGACGGATATCTGACGAACAGATACCATTAAAATATCTATAGAAGAGCGATACACAACCCATATTCCGGCGATGCTGTAGGGAGACAATAGAGTTCGTTTAAAGGTATTTTCGAATCTCTAATTTTAACAAAACTCATATTTTGAACCCAATTTCTCCCAAACTATTTGTTCAACCTAAAAAATGAAAAGACCGTCTTGTTCACATAAGAGTCCTCTACGAATCAGCAAAAATGAAGCGAAATCTATTTTTTTTCCAAAAGTTTTCAAATCCTACTTATGGTTTATTGTGCAATCGAAAAAAAATTGGGAAATTTTTTGTTGTAATTTTTTTGTGGCATTTTTCAAATAAAAAAAATAAAATGTCACCTGAAAATTATAAAAAAAAACTCCTTCACTTTTTTGGGGGGAGACATTGTCATGAGATTTTTTTTTTTTGGAGAATTCTTAATTTTCTTTTTGGCATTTTCATGGAGCCTCTTCAAACCACTGTGAAACGTACGCAAGGCAACGAGTATTCATGTGTGTATATGTGTTTATAAACAAATCCAAAACAATTGGTCTTAGTCCGCTTATATACGTATGTGAGTTTGGGTATGCGACACGGTTTGCGCCCAAAAGACCTTGTGCAACAACAAATGGAAATACAAAACAAAAAAAAAAAGATATCTGTTGGCTGACATTTTGGTTAAAATGTGATTGTTCCAAATGCGAATACTTTCGGATGATAGTTTCCGTAACAATGTACATACCTTCGCTGTATAGATGTTAATGTGTATGCATGTGAGTGTATTTGTGTACATATATTACGATTTAATTTGCATAAGTACACAGGAAAATGAGTACTAAAGTATGCATTGAAATGGTATTCGATTGTTTTTTTTTTTTTTTTGTCGCTTTTCCTTTTGTCTTTGGGCCAGAGAGCATACAATCAATAGTTTGCCCCTCGCGAGGCCTTGTGCAGATACAAAACCAACAAAAGTCACACACACACACACAAAACAAATTTACATTATTCAAAGCTCTTTTAAAAATAAATTGGGAAATGGTAACAATTGCGGAACAAAACAGCACTGTCCGATAGAAAAATAACCCATGTCAGAAATTAAAATAAATTCTTTAACAGATTTTGTGCTTCCAATATACAAACAGAACTTAATAAGATATCGAGCTTATTGGTTCAAGGGGAGCAATGAATTCTGACTATGCCGCCTGACTAACAAATGGAGTAATACGATGTTCTTCTCGACTGGGCCAAGTCCATGAAAATATGCAATAACAAATAATTAAAGAACTCCAAAGTAAACTGATACCCAAAAATGAATGACCTTTTACTCCCAAATCATTTTATTTGCTTTCAAATCACTTTTGGAAATAATTTCATTACTCTATTAGACATTTATGTCATTATAATCAAACTAAAAAAATATTAAATTCAATGAGGAATAGTTGGTCAGAGGTTGCTCATCGGTTGGATGAACATTAAAACATTTTGATTTCAGTTCAAGTTGAGCAAGTAAACACTTTTTTGTAGTGGTTTTTTGGAAAAATTACATATGAAGGGGTGGAAAAAATTATAGATTTTATAGAGGAATATAAAAATATGGCTGAATTGTAGTATTCACAGCCTGTTTTTATAAAACGAATGGGGTTTTCGTTTCGTTAAAATAACGAACAGAAATTCTGTTTCGTCAGTTTGGGTTTTTGAAACACGAAAGTCTCAGTTAAACTCTAATTGAATTTTTTTTCTTATGTATTTTTGTGTGTATTGTCTAATTGGATTCGTTGGAGTTATAGAAACACAATTCAGCTTCATTTCGTCTACAGACGTTTCTGTTCGTCTCAGACGTATACGTTTTGTAAAAACAAAATAATTGAAACAAAAATATATATAATAATAATATATGTGTTCATGTTGACGATATGAAAAATATTTGCAAATGAGATCGGATATGAAATTGTTTGGCAAGTTGTAGAATGTGAGAAGAATGACCAACTTGATTGTTCAACTCAGTTTAACCACCAGTTGGATCGTGAGAGGGCCGCATAAGAAACCAATAATTTTCATGTATTTTATTTGGTTTGGTATCCCTGACAAGTATTTATTTGCTTGACTTCTGAAAGAGATAATTATGAAGTACAGTATATGAAGGAAAATATGTATTAACCTTTGGGCGGCGGCTGCTGCGTACCGAAATACCAAACAATCTCCCTTCCAAATCCACTTCATTTGGACTGAGTCACTGAAGAAAGCCATGGCGGCGTTAAAGGCTGCAGCAGCTTTGATAAAAACAGCGCTGGCATTGAAAACAAAGATCTCTATGACGAATGTAGCGGTGGAGTTCCTGAAGACGTCAGTGGCGGCTTCATTCATGTTTTCTTTCTGATAAAAGCAGCGCTGACATTGAAAACAAAGATCTATATAACGAATGTAGCGGTGGAGTTTCTGTAGACGTCAGTGGCGGCTCCATTCATGTCTTCGTTGAAGCGGAAGAATGCCTTGACGAAACAGGAAGACACCAGCGGCGTTGAACATATAGATTCACTGTAAAGAATATAAATCGTGACGATCAAACTAGAGCTCGCTCCTCAGCTACCCTCATAAAAGACTACTTACGAAGGCAGAGGAAATTATAGAACGGAAAGACCACACAGAAATGCTATCCAGGCCAGTTTACTCTCTTAAACGCCTTTGAATCATTTTACTAATTAAAAAAACATGATACGAAATGTATACACCAAAACGCCAAGAATCCTAAACTTAATTTTGGGCTGTAGAATCAAGTGACATAGTCCGTTTTGGAAGATCAGGTTAAAAGTGGGAAAAGTTGCATTTTGAAATTATGTTTTGTCTTTGAAGCGCCTATTGAGTATATGTTAAGGAAAATACTACTGAAGTTCTTAATTTATTGTTTATTTGTCGAAACTTAACCGTGTTATGGCAGTATTTAATCCTAACATGCACAAGGAGCTTTAATTTCTAAAAATGTTTTAATATGTAGTTTTACTAATTTTTAGTATTCAAAATATAAAGTCTTTCGATTAACAGACTTATCTCAGCCTCTGTTGGACAATTATTACTTATTTAAGTTATATCCGCAAGCTATTGCTGGTCTTGGCCTAATTGCAGTCACAGTCACAGTTCGCAAAACTAAAAAGTTTCCGGACCGTGTTATCTCTCGAAGAGGTAATCACAATTGGTCACCCAGATCTTGTGATTTAACACCTTTCGACTTCTTGCTTTGGGGCCACGTATAGTAATGGAACCGAAAATACACAGGTATTTACCAAAGCACCTGGGTATTTACCCAAAATGTGGGTATATATCAGAATAAAGAAAATTTTTTAATAAATTAAAATAATTAATTTTTTTATTATGACTTGGATTTTTTATTAACAAATGAAATAATTTTTAAATTTAATTTAATTTTTGTAGTTGCTTCAGCATCGCTCCCACTGTGATTAGCGGTTCTTATTAAGAATTATTGTTGTGTTTGATGCAGTCAAAACTGCCTTATCTGAGCAAAACGCATCCAGAACTGTATAAACAAAATACACTTCAACAAAATATGTTCAAAATAAATTCGAAAATGTTCACATTTCTCTTACTCTATGTAACAACGAGTATTTGTTATTAAAATTAGTATTTACCCGAAATTAGATAAATACCCGGGTATGAATGTCGGTATAAATGGGTAAATACCCGGCGTTGGGTAAATACCCAGGTGTAAACCCATCACTGGCCACGTATCATTATTAACGGCATACCTTCCTCTTTATTATGAAATAAACATCATTTATCTCAAAAAATTTCATTTTTCTGTGAATACCAAAATAATACCTCTTGTTGGAAAACCCGGTACCATGGATGAGCATGACATAGTTCACTTTATCATTCCCCAAAGCCTCGACTTTTCCTGTCCACGCCTGCTGCTGTACTTGTCGTTTAACGCCTTTCTGGCTGGAGCGTTTGGATTAATTCGACCGAAATATCGTACACAGTTCGTGTACGATTTTATTTAAATACTCATAGATTGCAACCTAATGTTTAAAGTTAGCTGCGAACGTCTTCTGCTTTTCTAGAGAAGTTTAAAAATATTAATAATTTTCCTTGTTCGAATAATTTTCAAAGAAATTCATTTTCAAAAATATATTGTCCTATTGTATAATGATGAAGATTGTTCAATAAAATTGTTTTGTTTTTAACAATTTGCTCTAAATGACTCATCCGCAATAATTATCGTAATTGAAATTGACATACATTGACTTACTGTGTAATAAGGCGCTTTGTCAGTTCATAAAGAAGTTATTATCTCTTGGCCATAAAGAAATTATTATCACAAATTGCACCACATCACATTGTAATACAAAACGACCTTGTATTTTTACGCTGCCATTAACATTGCCGAATCTCCAAATGTAATTTTGAAAATCTATAATAAAACCTACCCCCCTAATTGAGAGAAACTCCCGTATAGATACAGCCTAGAGTATGAATGCTAAACAATGCTGTCCATTTATAGACACATTATTTATAATAGCAACAACCACGGGATTTGTCTTACAGCGTACTACATACGTATGTCTATATTTATAACCGCCAAAAAGTATATTTGGAATCATTCATATTTCGCTAGAAACGTGTGTCACCAAGAATTAAAAGACATCCTTTCCCTTGCCGTGCCGTTGCATGGCCCAAAACAGCAACCTGCCTTCCACTGTCACCGCTCGCCCCATGTTCCTTTCAACAGTGTTACCACTTTAATGTGCCCACCAAACAATTGATGACGGTTTTTGTGTTGTTGTTTTTCTTTTCTTTTCATTTTTTTGTGTTTTGTTTTTTCATTCATTCAACGAAATGTTAAATTGCGCCTTGGGCGTAGACAAGTTTAATGCATTTTCATGTATCAAAACAACTACAACAACAGCCAGGAAAAAATAAAAACATTCATAAAATGAACTACAACAACATAACACCGATGAAACGCACACACACAGGCACGCATACAAACAGAGACACTCTTGTGACTACAAGACTATCATCTCTGGCAATGCCAACACCATCAGCATCGCGCCTCATTCCTCCCCTGTTGCTCGTTGCTGTCCTGCTACCGACACAATAGGTTTTCTGGAATCTGTTAACACACACAGACACACATACAAGAAAAAAAAGTTAAAATGGAAACAAAAATAAAAATAAACACAACAACAAAAACCAGAAGCAAAAGTGTTTGAACCGGCAGACTGGAAAGTGAAATACACTCTACATCTGGACAATTTATTTAGGAGTGACGTTGATTGCCAGCAAGGTTTTTTGGAGAACTGGACACCATGGTTGGTCAGTGGGGAGTTTTTTTTATTAGAGCACATCAGTTTGAATTTGATTTCCGATTTATCAGTAGATTCATCGCCTTTGATGTATCAGAATCCCGACAACCACATGGCCGCCAGGTAATTTGTCAATCGTAGGCTCAGTTTCCTGAACCAGAGACCGATAAACATATACAGAATATGTTCTCATATCATCATTCAATTGACCTTTCGACGAAAAAAAAACGTATCCATGTGACAAACATTTCAATGAACTAAACACACCCAATCTGCCGTATGCAATAATGAAGGAAATTAGAAGAAGAAGAAGAAACGAAATGAATGCAAAACACAAACTCACAGCTAAAAGGGGTTAAATATAAGCATAATTATGTGGTTAAAATGAACAATTTGAATATTTAGAAATGGGGCCGGTTGGTTGTTTGGCTGCTTGCCTGCCAGTCTGTCTGTCCGGCTGGGCTGTGCGTCTCTTTTAGTGTCCCGGAGTGTGAGAGTGGTTGTGAATGTTTTGCAACACAATATTTATGCCAAAGTGGAAGCACAACAAGGAACATAAAAATAGAAAACATCACGAGCAGAGCAGAGCAGAGGCACAGGATGAGACGGGACGACACATCATCACCATCAACAAACGCCGACAAACACACAGACGCAGCGGAGATGGTGATACCAGCACGAGCATTTAGGCAACGCAGCTATGAAATTATTTTGCTTTTATTTTTTAATGAGCTTTTCAGATTATCCACATGTAATGTAATACTTTTTGTTGTTGATGATATTGTTGTCATTTCTGCTGTTACTGTTTCTATTTTCTGCTGCTGTACTACAGTAGTGAGATACCGCTGTTGCTGTTGTATGTGTGTGCCCGTGTGTGTGTGTGTGTGTGTGACAGAGAGTGTGAACTTTTCTCGTACTATAATGATGACGACGATGATTCATTTGAAGTCTGTTTTCGCCATTCACAATTCAAATATGTTGAGGGGGACGCACGGTGAGACGCTGAGTATGAGATCCAGGACGAGGATGACAACACATTCGGTAGGGTAATTGATGTTGTTAAATTTTTATGTAATTTCTCTTTAATCACGCTGACGACAACGTAAGTGATGGTGCTGTGGTGGCTGAAAGCTTTCAGCTTTTTTTTTATGTTAGAAAATAAACAAGATTTTTATGATTTATTTACCAGCGCCGTTTGTGTGTGCACCGTTGGAAGCGCATCGCCGATTTTCGGCACATGGAGCGTATGGGTGTGCACAGGCAGCACAAAGTTCATATTACTCATACGCTCGGGGAATCGAAAAGCAATTGCATGGAGTCAAACGCAGCAAAATAGAGCGATTGTGCTGGATCGAATTAGAAACTTGCTGAGTGAGCGCAGACAGAGAAGACACACATCGATGGACACAGGTATGAATATCCGTACTCAACGGACTGAATCAAAATGATTGTACCGTTCAAGATCGAAATCGAAACAACTGCTTCTAGAGCCCACATAATTGTGTAAGTAATTTATTCTGCTACTCTCTGACTTCAAATTCGTATATCTGGCTATCCTTACAAGATTATCCAAACAGCTCAACTGAGCGGAATTTCGGTAGCTGTGACTTTTGAAGCTTTTATTCTTTGACATTGGAGAAGTAGAAATTACGCCATTGCCAAAAATGGAACGATACACGCATCAACAACGCATTGAAATTATTAAAATTTACCACAAAAATGGTAAACATTTTGCAGTCACAGTTCGTAAATCTAAAAAGTTTCCGGATCGTGCTATCTCTCGAAGAGGTGATCACAATTGGCCACCGAGAGCTAGTGATTTAACACCTTGCGACTTTGAGGCCACGTGAAAGATACGGTCAACGCCAACTGAACAGCGTCGATTCAAGACCTCAAAGATAGAATTCGTGAGGGTATCGAGAACATACGGCAGCCACTTTGCGGTTTGGCCAATTTTTTGTTTGTCATAAAAGACCAAAAAAAAAAAAAGATCCGTGTCTGGCGATTTGGCACAAAGTCATGCTTTTTGGGGTCTCGGTATCAATTTTGCAAACAAGTGATAATTTTCTCAGGCTTATATCCAGCAAACCACAGAGAGTAAATCAAATTCCAAAGATATGATCCTGAGAAAATTATAATTTTTTTGCAAAAATGGCACCGTAACCCCAAACTACATGACTTTGTGCAAAACTGCCAGACACGGGTTTTATTTTTTTGGTCATTTATCCCAAAAAAAAATTGGCCAATTATTTTTTTCTGATTATATTTCCTTGACTTAAAAAATGTCACACAGTGTAATAGAAGTTAATAGATCGCATTCCCATATGCGTAAGAAACCTATTTTGTATGCCATATGAAAAACTCGACTGATGGTAGTCGAATATTTGAACATTGGACACACATGAATAAATTATTAGCCATATCGAACTTTAAATAATTTGGCAGATGTTCGTAGTTTACGGGGATTCGAGATTCCCCATTTCATGCCAACACTATTTCAACTCCTAAACGGATTATCTTTCAAACGAAAAATTGTGACAGAAACTTCAACAAGTCATCTGTGACATATGAATAAAATTTAAACATTACAGTCGTGATTTAAAAAAAAACTTATCTTCGTCAGAAGAACCGAACAACTTTCAAACAATATGGAGAAGCACAGAAACCTAGTTTTGGGGAGCATTCTAAACAGAATAGCAATGTATCGACCTTCACAGTCGACAGACCCGTCGAACGGTTTCGCGTATATATTCTATTCTATCTAAGCAGTCTAGCAGACAATGTATTGGAAGGACTTTGGTAAAAACATGTGTGCTTAGGTAGAATGTAATAGATTGCAATGTAGAGATCAATGTATTGGCTACAGTGATAGTCAATCTCATGATCTTCGTAATTTACAGCGTACGTTTCAGTGTATCAAACTTATCCCTGGTAGTAAGACAGGCATAGAGGGCAGACTATCCCAGTCGTTTGCTGAACATTTCCAAAAGAATGTGTATGTGTGTCCTAACCGGTAATCTTTATAAAGTTACCAGTATACGAAAACCCTTCAAATATTCTATTCATCTGCCGTTTTCAGCCGAACTAATGAGTCTGCAATCGACATCGTATGTCCTCCATGCTGGTATTTGCTGGATACACACTGGCAACACATTTTGCTATCAATCAAATTTTCAAAAAAAAAAACCTCCTTTACTTATATATGGTTTACTAGAAATTACAGATTGAGCTTTAAGCTAGCACTCTAACCAAAGTACTCTTTTTATTTTGGCCATAACAATCGAGTGCACGGTTCTGGTGTCCGAGTTTGGCCACTGATATGAAACCACAACAGAAAGCAGTGGCTTGCCTTTTTTTTCAGAATATAACCGAAAAGTTAGTCTTTTGCCAGAATTAATGAAATGTTGTATTTTTAATTTGTTAACATAGTTTGTGACACTGCCAACAGAATTTAAAAGTTCACTCCATATAAAGTGGTGTAAAACCGAGTACGAGGGTGTCAGCAAAAGGATATATATAAATAATTTGAAAGCTTGTCACCCTGAGCTTCAATATAAAACCAACAAAAAAATAGAAACGAAAATCGCTATACAGAATAATAATGTCAATATTTTCTCGTACACCGGCAGGTCTCAGTCCGAACAGTGATTGTCGCTAATCCCATAAAAAAATAAATAAAAAAAATACATTAATCATTTTTCAGCGGTCGTTTCCAGCTTACGACTAAGAGAGTCATTTCGAAACAATAAAAAAAAAAAATATAAGTTCGTAGACTACTTTAAAGAGTGGGCATTATTCACTGCACATATTTGATAGAAGTTCCCCTCATCGAATTACTCTATATCGAATATTTAATTATATTGAAGAATCAGTTGGTTTGCCCTTGATGGCGATTACTTCCTTAAATACCCACGCATTTCACTACAATGTAAATAATTTAGTAACTAATTCCAAATGACTGCTGAACACCAACTTTGCAATGCACTCAGGCTATGGACCATGGCATAGCAAAAGCAACAACAGCAATAAAACAAAAAAGAACGACCTGAAAAGTATTCAGAGTTGGAGTCCAACCAAAGGACTGAAGGCAAACTCATCCACCAAACAATGGGCAATTGCAAGTCCTTTCTTATCTTTTTAGGTCAATTTCATTTTTCTGTTTTTTTTTTGTTTTATGTGAACAAAGATGTTTTGGTGCTTTTGTTTCAAGCTGCAAGCTGACCCCAAACAATACACGGCGATGAGAGCGAGCGCAGAAATTGTCCTTCAAAGAAACTTGATACAGATTCTCAAAAACAAATGACCAGCGGCCAACTGTGGAAAGGGAGCTGCTGTCGGTCGGCAGAAGAAAACGTGCTACAGCAAACTGATTAATAAAAACGAAAACCATTTTTCACACTTCACCGGCAGACACATATGACAACAATGACACTTCGCATGTCGAAATATGCATATGTGTGTAAAGGCAAACATTAAAATTTGAGAATTCCGCTCAGATCCTGCGGAGCTGGCGGTTGTGCAGGACAGAAGGCACGAAGCATATATCACAAAAGTCATAAACCAATTGACATTTACTGGTGATTCCCTACGAACAACAATAACAACCATAGAGACAAAACTCTACACACACATACACGCAAACACACACAAATAAAGGGGACTAACAAAACAATAGCGAAATGAAACGAAATAATATTTTGCTTTTGCTTATACATGCAAAATTCCAGCTCAGAAATAAACGAACGACAGCAGCGCCAACAAATGAAATGTGGAGCGGTCAGAGCGGAACAGCGAAGACGTTCGTCTGTCTTAAAACAAAAGGCAAGTAAAGCCAACAGACCTACTAACATCCATAAGTCGGAATCTGTCAAGAAGAAATACGAGACAAAAAGTGGAACAAAACAGCGAAGCATAACACAAAATCGTTTGCTCTACACACACAACACACACACACAGATACAGAGTATACACACACACACAAATATTTGTACGTACGTATACAAAAAGTACACAAAATAAAGTTTTCTTGGCATGTGCCTCGATAATACAGATTAAATATTCACAAATATATACAGACTCGAACACACTCATACACATAAAGCACAACAACATCACACAAATGTTGATTGTGTCAAGCGAAAAGGCATCGGTGGAAGTCGAGGCAGTGAGGCTGGGGGCCAACGGAAAATGTTGGCCAAAAAACCAGAACACATATTACAAAAATCATCATCAGCCGAGCCAACCAGCCAACCAACCAGCCAGCCAGCCATGCCAGTCAACCATCCATACGAAATATAATGTTTCCACGAGAACACCGAAAAAACGCACCGAATCTAAATGAGGATGTAAACTTAAATATATAAACAAACAAACACACACACATACACTTACATACATACAGTGCCCTCACATAAGAGTATAGAAGCCAAAAGGGCAAATTATAAATGCGACGCATTTCAAATGAAATGATAAACGGCAATATTAACTTGTGGAACCCCCAAAACAGGGGTGATATCGAATTCTGTCATATTTTTCATACTTGAGTTTTTCACATGGAGTTATTCATGCCTTAAGAGATCTTAACACTTCGGCGGTGTCGCTGGGTGTCTGAGTTGACCAAAAAATAAGTGACATCGAAAAAAATGGTTAAAGGCACATATCGTCATATGTTTTTAATCGGCATAAAAGACAAATATTTATATAAAGGACAAATTCGTAAGAAAAAAAAACGTCAAAAAACAGCGTTAAAAGTGGACTCTTGGGTCGAAGGGAACCGATAATTCGGTAAATCTTAAAAATGGAGGCTGTTGTAACAACTCCTATATTTCTACTCCCGTATTCATAAAATTGTAAACCAGCTTATTAAACTTTTCTTAATAAGGAAGCTGTTTTACATTTTTATGAAACATAACTTATAAATAAGGATTACTAATCGTAATAATTACTAATTAAATAAAAAATTGTTTGATGCGCATTAATTATTATATTCAGTTTTTCATGACTTATAATTGATAACAAGTAGCAATAATCTAAAAGTAATCAGGATTGCTTACGATTACCATAAGTAGTAAAAAAGAATCAAAAGTAATCAGAAAATACGCCCACTACAATAAGAGATTACTTTTGATTCTTTCTGATTATTTTGAAGTTCATTGCATTCTGCAACAAATATGGCAATGTGAATGTTTGTCCACCTCAAACTCAACCAGTATTTCGAAGAAAAACATATTTCATGTTCGAGTTTCTTTTTCAAATGCCAAGTATATACAAGTATTGTAAAGGGTTTTAATGTCCATCAATTTGGCTTTATTGGAAGGATAATTTTATGCCATTAATGTTTAAATATGATTTCGGGCATGTGGCCGCCGCGGCTGGCTCGAATAAAGCCAATTCTACAGGTCCAATTTTCAACCACTTGTTGGAACCACAACTCATCCACATTCATGCCATCCAATTCGGGAACAAAATAG
This sequence comes from Hydrotaea cyrtoneurina, assembly GCA_958296145.1. Taxonomy (NCBI): domain Eukaryota; kingdom Metazoa; phylum Arthropoda; class Insecta; order Diptera; family Muscidae; genus Hydrotaea; species Hydrotaea cyrtoneurina. The sequence goes on along the minus strand of OY282515.1, from coordinate 8,302,845 downwards.
TCGGTTATCATGGCTCTATACCGGTCTCCATTAACGGTAACTGACTCTCCAGCATTATTTCGGAAGAAGTATGGCCCAATGACTCCACCAGCCCATAGAGCACACCAAACAGTCAGTTTTTGTGGATGTAATGGCATAAAATGGACGGAGCTTGCGGTGGACTTCGCGAACTGAACCATTACTTTCGAAATAAATTTGCACGATTCTTTTGTCAACCTGTTCATGATGAAATGGCAAACCAAACTAAATATTAATCACTTGACAGCTGACAAAATGGCCGCCAGTTAAAAAAGTGATGCCAACTTAAAGTTCTATACCCCAATAAAAAACACCCTTTATATACGCTTGACTACGTTCATTTCACACAGCTCTCGGCTCGTGCCACGCATATACTCCTCATTAACACAGATTGGGGCATGGACTTTCGAAGGATTTTTCTATCAAATACACCCAGCCAAGCTCATTCTGCTTTTGCAAAGTACCCATGTTTGGGCGCCATAAAGAAGCGTATTGTTCTGTGTTGTTTTAGTTCGACTAGAGAGGGCTCTGTTCTTGAATAGTTTACTTAGCCCGGAATGACATGTGTTCGCCAGCACGATTCTTTGCTTTATTTTGCATGCTGACATCATTCTTTCTGTTAATGATGGAGCCGAGATATATAAATTCTTTCACTACCTCTACGTTTGCCTAGTATTTCTGTTTTGTCCTCGTTCTCATCTCCGTCGATTTCTTCTCAATTCAGGAAAAAGTGTCAGTTACATCTCGCTCTATCTTTAAAAGACGTTTATCGGTGGCCTTTTGTACCTGTGTTATTAACATCAGGTTCTACCAATTTAGACCAATTTAGTCTCCATCAGAATCAGAATCTTGCACAAATTTCACGATAAGCTGTCACCTTCTGTAGTGCTAAATTGTTCGGGGAGGTCGATTAATGTTCAAAAAAGTACGCTACTGCTTATCTGAGACCTCTGCCAGCGGTAAATGATTTTGAGACGTCACAGTCTACTTTCACTGAGGATTTGGTCGACTCGATGTCATTCCACAGAGGAGTATACATTTTGAAGGAATTTCACATGCAGAGATATAGATTGAGAATGCTTTATAATTTCGGAATATATGTGATGGTTCGGTTTTTACCGAGCTTAGCTCACTAATTAAAGAAAACGTTCACGTTTCCTCTTTAGTGGAATATGTGTGGCAGGATGCTGTACACCCAGTCAACAACAACATTTCGATAAACAAAACGCCCACATTTGCATCAATAAGTAAGTAAATTGTACAAAAGCAAGGTCCCAACACACACACACACACATACACACACGAACTTTAGTAAATTTGAATGTATGTATGTGTGTAAAAATAAAGTATATCCACAGCTGATATTGAACGAACGAACGAACGATGGAGCCAACGACCAAACGTATAAAACCAAATCAAACAATTCTATCAGAAATGCCAAAATGTAACTCGGCACCCAACGATGTAATGAAAGAACACTGGCTGGCATCTTTGACTTTGACTAACAGTTTAAGCAAACCCAAAAACGGTAAAAGAGCCACCCAAACAATATCTTGAGACAGGCGACTAAACCGCCAACCAACACCATTTCATTGCAAAGAACAGCAGCAACACAAGTCAGGCAGGCAGGCAACCAAACGAGACATCATATCGAAATGTCTAAACGAATATTTTCAATACACTCACACAAACGCACAGACTTGTGCTAAACACTCCTAAACAAGTCAAGTCTGATTTTGGTACACAAAAACTCTCTCTTTCTCTGTCTCACTCTCTCTCACCCAACCACACACACACACATACACAGTCGCTCTTTTTTGTTGTGGATGGAAATAAATAAAGCCCAAATAAAAACAGACTGTTTAAAATTTAAACAAGCTGTGAAACATTCACTGCAGCTTTACTACCAAACAAAAATGGAAACAAACAAAAACAAAGCAAAGCCTGCACACACCATCATACATACGCACACAAAAGCAAAAAACGTGAGGCAAAGTCTCCGTAGCAAAATTAAGAAAGTTTCCGACACAAACATACACGCACACACATACTCAGCTGTCGAAAGGAGGTCACATTACTGTGCTGTCGGCTGCCTGCTTGCTGGTATGAAACTCAGCCAACAACAGCAATCGCAGCAGCAACACAACGACGGAGAGTCGTTCATATTCTCGTCTCATCGCACATATTCTCACATGTATACACGGAGACAATTTGGCAAACCCCCGCCCCCCCTCCTTGCAGAACTCCTGAGTAGATTCCGACGGACGAATTATGTTTGTATTGGTAATTTCCATACCGAAATGCTCAGATACGCACAACAGCCAACAATGAGTGCGTATGCGTTTAAGTGTCTCGGTGTTTGTGTGTGTGTGTGTGTGTGTGAATGTAATACCATGGTACACACAGAGACAAATCGACAGGCACATTTATACAATTTTAAAAATTCATTTTTATGGTGATTTGTACTTTGCGATAAGCAAATGAGGATAATATTAATGTTAAGTAATTAGTTTGTCGATTGTAAACAAGCGGTGGTGAGTAGTGGGAAGCCATCTTTGTAGTCTCTTTGGCTCCATCAGCGCCAGTCACCAGTAATCAGCCATCAAATCCAATGTGAACATCCGACAATCTCTCAATCTTCACAGTAGGTGGTCACACTACGCATTCCTGCCACTTATCAATGTGCTGTGATCTCTTCAGTTTATTAACCATTGGCTGGTAGTTGCTGCGAGGAGTTTGTAATTTGTATCTCCGGTAAAATGACACGTGCAGTTAAGCGGGTGTGTTTGTTGCAAGTGACATGTTAACACTAACGTATGGCTTCAGATCGGTTTGTTTGTTAAAGAAATAGCAGAATCTTTAAAAGAAGGTAATGTACGGATAACACCAGAGATGCCTGACATGAAACACCAGTAAAAGTGTTAACATTTATGTTAACTTAACGCTGTTAGCGAGTGATCCGACTTTTGAGCTGTATTCTCATATTTAATCAGTGGTAAAAAGTGAGAATTGCTTTCATACTACTTCAAAAGCACCGACATAAAATGCAAACTCAATTGAGCAAATTTGCTTAATCCTTCGTACTTTTTTTTGACTGACATTCAGAGTCAACCTATGAATACAATGCACTGTATTAGCGATAGAAAATAAGGGTATTGGAGAAAGGCAAGAGGGAGTGGTGTTTGTTGACGTTGGCCCCGTCCGGTCAATGCCATGGGTGTCCCTGGATAGCCGCGCATCCCTGCTGAATGTCCTAAAATCAGTGACGAGACGAATGATATCCACAGAGCAGATACCACTGAAACACCGTGTTACACACATTCTGTCCTATGAACCAAATTTACTTTTTCGGAAAGGGGATAAAAACTAAAAATACACGTGTATCGGCGATTTTCATGTACACGTCAGAATTTTTTTTTAAGTTTGAAGTATAAAGCTCCTAGTGGCCTGTGTGAAAGCCTTTCGACCGATTTTTAACCCTTTTTCAGTGATCCAATCGAGCTGATTTCTCGCAGGCAGACTCGTGAAAATGTCTGTATCAGTCAAATTTTTTAAAAAAAATAGATTTTTATCAATTCTCAGATTTTCCTAAAAATTTTTTTTTTAATTGGTTATCTTTTTTTTTTTAACCTTTCAGTTCAAAAAACATTTTTTTTTCGTAACGCTTAAGTAGTTTAACAATTTGGAGTCTCTTCAAGTTATGCTAAGAAAAGTGAAAAAAATATTTTTTTTTTTCAAAAATAATAAAAATTGGGGAAATTTCTAAGAATTGATAAAAATCTATTTTTTAAAAAATTTGACGTGATACAGACATTTCCACGAGTCTGCCTGCCAAAAATCAGCTCGATTGGCTCACTGAAAAGGGTTAAAAATCGAAAGGCTTTCACACAGGCCACTACGAGCTTTATACTTCAAACTTAAAAAAAAATTCTGACGTGTACATGAAAATCGCCGATACACGCGTATTTTTATTTTTTCCCCTCTTTCCGAATATGTGCATTTGGTTCATAGGACAGAAAAAATCTATTTTTTGTAACACGGTGTAATGAATCCCTTGTTGTGATCATCCTCCTCCGTAGACAGGGCGACAGCTTATCGTGTAACTACTGCAACATCCTGATGGAGAAGATATTAGAAAATGCCGAAGTTAATAAAACTGGCACTCTGACAACCAAGGGCCACATTCTCCTGGTATATGCTGACGAGATTGACATCGCCGGAAGGACAGACCGAGATGTAACTGGCGCTTTTTCTAGAATAGAAAAGGAATCGGCGACAAGACAAAACTTATGCTTGCAACGGCCAGGCAATCGTCGCGACGCAAAAAAGGTGACATAGTTGCAACATCGAGGTAGTGGAAGAATTTATATACCTTGGCTCCGCCATTAATAGAAAGAATGATGTCAGCATCGAAATAAAGCAAAGGATCGTGCTGACAAATGGATGTTATTTCGGGCTTAACAAACAATTCAGGAACAGATCCTCGCGCCGAAACATGGGTACTTGCAAAAGCAGTTGAAGCTGTGCTGGGTGTATTTGAGAGAAAAATCCTCCGCAAAATCTATGGCCCTATCTGTCTTAACGAAGAGTTCGACGCCTAGAGCTGTATGAGCTGTATCCCGACATGAACGTAGTTAAGCTCATCAAAATACAGCGATTGCGCTGGCTGGACCATGTCGGCTGAATGAATCCAAACGCTCGAGCCAGAAAGGAGTTGGACGACAACTACCACGGAGGACGCAGACAGGGAAGCCCGAGACTCCAGTGGATGGACCACGTGGAAGAAGACATGAAGATGTTTGGTAACACGATTTGGAGAAGCCAAGCAGAAGACCGGAAAGACTTGGAAATCACTTATTAATCAGGCCAAGACCAACAACAGGTTGTAGAGCCAACTTAAGTAAGTAAGTAAGGACTCGTTAGTATCGAATCGACTAATGCAACTTCTAACGAAACTTCTAAGGTCGAAGTGGAATTTGCTTTTGTACATATTCCAAAACTAATAACGGGAAATATCAACTAGGTTTGTCTAGAGCTCTTTCGTGAGCATTATAATATTATACAAGCACCATCGTACACGACTTTGAATAACAGAAGCTAATCCGTTGGAGCAAACCTTTTCGAAAAACATTTAGAAAAAGGGTAACCCTGGCATCGAATCGTTGTTTACTGCAAATAAAAATCCCGAGTACATTGTCACACATTTTTCTATGGCAATACACGGACCTACCTACCTACCTAAACACACATCGTCCATGGTATTACGAATATGCTGCTCCATTCGTACATCGACCAAATATTGTGCAAATAACCAAACAAACAAAGGAACCTACACACACAGAGAGACACACATACACTTACAGCAGAACACACAAACATAGTACACGGCGAGTAACAGACACAAAGGGAAACTGGCAATCATACAATGCTGGCACTCGTTTAAACGTGAGTTCGTGAGTGTTGGCAAGTTTGCGAGTACGAGTGTCGGTGTGTGCTCACAAAGTGTTCCCTAATCTCAAATGGTCGACAGCAGTCTGCACACTAACAAAAAACCCCAACGAACCGCACTGAACTGAACTGAACCCACCTCAAGTGAAACAATTTGGCTGAGTTTTCCCGAAAAGAAAATAAAAGAGAGCAAACACACACAGTCCTTGCACACTTTGCATTTGCTTGAAGGCGAAGGCTTTCGCGACGTCTTTCAATAGATGAGTATGTGTGTGTGTGCGTTTGTGTTAGTGTTGGCCATAGTGTATACACAACTCCAAACAACTTGTGTACTTTTGTGCACCAGGAGCGAAAGCTTTTCTCTGCACGACTCTTTCGCGTTGGCCTTTTAGCACGTGAGTGAGGCTGCGCAGGATTTCGTGAAAATCCGAATTGAACGGCGGCGACAAAGGAAAAATTTTTCCTAACTCAAATCAAATTCTGGTCGCACCCTGAAATTCTTCGTGATGTAAGCTCTGGGGCAGTCGGTCTCTGTATACTCGCTTGTTTTTTACACTTATGGATTGTTCTTTAAAGACCACAAAAAAAAATACAAATTTAAACCAACAACAACCAAAAATGAAAATTGTGTGAACCAGAAAAGAAATTAACTACAAAATTTTCACAATAGTTTTTAAGTAAAAAAAAAAGTTGTACAAAATACCAAAAAATTATTCCACAATTAAGCGTTCGGCCGAAGGAAAACGCCAAAAAGAAAAAGTAATTTTCCCCATACAAATGAATACAAAAAAAAAAAAAAATTCAAGTATTGCCCACAAAAAGAAAACTTGTGAACCTTTTGGAGAAAAGTGAAGCTCAAGTGAAAAAGAAAAGAAATCAAGGCGTAGCAAGGATATCGTGCACACAAAAAAAAAAAAATGAAAAGAAATGGATAATATGGCCTGCATGTATACCCCTGTCTATAGTATACAGAGATTTTTTTCTTGTGTTGCGAATTTAATCTGAAAGTAAACGTTTTTTGAATTGCCGTGCCTCAGTTAAAATAAAACAATTGCTCTCGCGTTCATTGTTATTTTTTGTTAGCAGTGATTAATAATTGCCCACATTATAAGTGTTGTAAAATTTAAGAAGTTAAAAAGGATTTGAAATGGGCTAAAAGTTTATGTCCATTGGATTCGTATAAATCGTTGAATGGTTTTCCTCTTTTCTATTTTGTTTCTTCTTGAGTGAACGAACAGTGCTTGAAATTCTTGTGTATTTGCCTGTTTTCAACACACACGCACACGCACACATACACAAAACACTTTTGTTCATGGTACTCGCACTTACAACGCCTGGATCTGCCAGCCAGCCAGCCAGCCTGCCCGCCTGCCTGTTTGCCTGGTGCGTGCGCGTCTGGTTGGCTGTCTAAAACGCCAAAGTCATGCTGTTCGTTTGTGCCCCTCTACTCGTATGTATAGGCATGTACGTAGGACTGTGTGTGTCTGTGTGTGTATACACATGTACTTGGACCCTTTTTCGCTTAACACACACAACAAAAAATGACAAAATTGTACACAAATTTAAGTAAAAGAAGAATGCTAGCATGTCCTTAAAGGCTAAATGTGTGCCCCTGTACGAGTTAGACAAGCGACGTTGAAATGCAGAAACTAGGCCAACATTTTTGGGTAAACAATATGATCTAGAGTATATATTGGGGCTAAAAGGTGTATTGAGCCACTGAAGGCGAACTGTGCAGCTGTGAAAGAGAGTATTAGTGTGACTGGCTAGTTTCATGGCGTGCTGAGAGAAAGTTTTGAATTTTTAGTATTGGAGAAAACTCATGTTCTCAGAGTGCTTTTTTTTGTGTGTGCTTGCTTGCAACCTCCCGCATAAGATGAGGGCGGTGAGTGGTTGTTGAGTACATTAAATCAGTCATTTCAATTGCATATGCCCATCACAGAGACAGAGACAAAAACACACATGTATAAATTAGATGCCAATGCAGTTCTAAATCGATTTAGCAAAACTTATCAGAGTCTAATGGATTTCGTAAGGGAGGCTGTTAAATGGTCTGCTTGGTATCCATCAAACACCTGAGAATATTATTCCGTACTTAGACGGCATGAGAATGGTTGTTTTGTCTGTCCATATGTCTACCGTTTAAAAAACACAATCTTTGTGTATAAATCTTGTGGTTTGACTGAATCTGTTTATAAAGACTACGACCCTAATCGAGGGCTAATAAAACAACTGCTGTAAATAAATACTAAAACAATCTTAGAAAAGGATGACTTAAAAGTCGTTAGCCGGATGAGCCCCCTCATGTAATACTTAATTATAAAGATAGTTCGGGAAATACCTTGTCTCGTTTTGCCGAAGAGGTACACAAATCGGTCTGATTTCTAGGTCTTCTAGTTAATTTACCATATGTAAAATTGAACTCCAATTTGAACACAGATTGTGAGAAAGTTGATGGTACCAAAAGGAATTGAGAAAGTAGCCCATTGATAGAACGAAATGCCGATGCAATGCAATTTACGAGAAAAACATTTTAAACCCACTTGTATAAGAGTTACCATGTGGAGCGTGGCAACTCTCTCATCTTTTCATTGTTTAGACTAGTTTTTCAGTAATATTGACTAATGATTTCCAATGGAATGTACTGGATCATACGAGTGGATGCTGTGGGTGGTATCGTAAGGTCACAGGCAATAATGATAATCTTTTACCGAAACAAATATAGTACAACACATGAAGTAGTTCTTAATTTGACAAATCCCATATCGCTCTGTACCTCCTGGCCCGTGTACAGAGAAGAACGGTGGTGATGATAGGATAAAGTAGGGTATTAAACTCTATTGTCTCCCTTCAAGCGGTATTCTATATGTGTTTCTACTGTATCTGTAGGTCTCTAATGTTAGGTCATTCAGTCTTTCAAATAACAGATTTACCAGTTCTTCAACCGAAAGGTGGTGAGGATTTTACACTCTATTGTCTCCATTAAAAATTCCCAGACCGGTAGTCTATAGCATTTTAACAGTGTCTTTTCACAAGATATCCTTCGTTCTGATGTTAGGTCATTCAGTCGGGATACGTAGATAACCAGGGCATCTCATCTGTCCTTTCAAACAACAGGTTGACGGGTTCTTCAACCGAACCGTGGAATACTGTTCCCGCAAGTGTTTTTCCTGCCAGCTGTGACATTCTGAAATTTAAGAAAAATGTCAACGAAAACAACTTCCTCTTTCCTCCTTACAATTCTCTTTTTTTTCTATAGTCAGTCGATTGCATTGCATTTATTACATTTCCCAGAGTTTTGGTCACAAAAACGTAATAGAAATGTTCTCACAACATTGATCAATCAATAGGTCTAGTTTTCTAATAAGCACATATACATTTTGTATTTAAATAACAAAGAGACTAATTGAGGTATCAAATTCATTAATTGTATTAATCAGGGCTGTGGAGTCGAGCCAACATTGTTCCGACTCCAGCATTTTTAAAGAGTTCGACTTTAGCGGTTCAATAACCATTTTTCGAAAATTATATTTCCGTCCACTATTACTGTGGTGAGTTTGTATCTTAAAGTTAAAAAACTTCATACAATCGAAAATTTAACAAATATTACAAAAATTATGTTCACACCACTTTTCTTAACAATGCTGTTTTACATTTCAATGAGTATGGGGGGAAACAGATTAACTTGTCTTCAATACATTTTATTTATTGTATGGGAAATGTAAGTGAATAAAACTCGGAGTGGGAGTCGAGCAAATTTTGCGACTCCAGACTCCAACTTGGGGCCAAATTGCCAGACTTAAACTCCACAGCCCTATTATTAATACATAATCGATTCGATTAAAGCAAGGCAGGTGGAACTTGAAATTATTGTAAAACTTTTGCAGAGTTCAATTGCAAGCAACCATACAATTACGATAATAATTGTAAAATAATAATTAGAAAAAAGGAATCCAATGGCATTAAATTGCATAAGCGAGTCGGTCATTCGACTGCACTATTTCCCGCAACTACACAATTGCCGAATCTAGCCTACAATTGATCAATTATTCGATCAGCTGTAAGATCATGTTATTGGCACCACATGTACATTAGGGCGTTTCACAAAAGACGTTTTTTCTGATTTTCCCAACTCTTGAAGCGGAATATTGAAGTTTGTGATTTAAGAGAATTTTGAAATTTTTTTTGGATTTTTTGAAGATGGGTACGGGGTCGCTGAAATCGATTTTATCAAAAAAATGAGGTTATGGAGAACAATTTTTAATATTAATTTTTGCTGGTGCTTTTTCTTCATAAAACTAAACAATTCTCTTCTTAATGATCCGATCCCACGACAAAAAAATGATTGATGTGAAAAATTATTATATTAAGGACCACTTTGATAGTCTTAAAAGTACAAAATTATGTTTTTATAGATTTCAAACCTCAATAACTTTAAAAGTTTTCAACATTTTTTCAAGATGAAAAATGAGTTAGAAAGGTCTTTAAATTACCTTTCATTCGGTATATAGGTTTCTTTTCACTTGCGGGAGAAGAAAAAGCACCAGCAAAAATTAATATTAAAATTTTTTCTCCATAACCTCATTTTTTTGATAAAATCGATTTCAGCGACCCCGTACCCATCTTCAAAAAATCCAAAAAAAAATTTAAAAATTCTCTTAAATCACAAACTTCAATATTCCGCTTCATTTTTTTGATAAAATCGATTTCAGCGACCCCGTACCCATCTTCCAAAAATCCAAAAAAAATTTCGAAATTCTCTTAAATCACAAACTTTAATATTCCGCTTCAAGAGTTGGACAATTTTTTTTTTGAAACGCCCTAATTTACATGCTATTGTAACTGAAACGAATTCAAATCCACACTCCACGGATTACATGGAATCTCCTCGAGCATATGTTGTGCAAGAGATAAATTATCTTCACCGATGATGATGATTTTTTCCAAGATTTTTATTTCAAAAACACATTGTTCTTAGAAATTCCTAATTCTTGTGAACTGAGTAAAGACTGATTTGGTTCATTTTCAGCTGAAATTCGTATTCGCACAGTGGCAAATTTTTTGTCTGCAGATGTTTTACATGGCTTAGATACAACTCTCTTCGCAGATATATATGAGGTGGAAACGGCAAAGTTTGATGTTGTTTCCCGGATACGAACCTGTCTTTGTTGGCTGGTAGTCTCGCGCACAACATATCTTACTGATCCATACCAACTGTTTAAAGTTGACTGCGAACGGCTAATGATTTTGTGTATAGAATCCTTACATGACTTTCCTAAACAATCTCTGTATTCGAACTGCAGTCGTTAGTTAGGAATTGAAACCACCGCTGATAAATATCAAATGTACATACTAGGGTTTAATTTAGGTTTTTTTTTAGTAATAGTCAGGCACACTATGAATTTTGCTAGCCCCAATATAAGGGGTGGCCCAGTAAAAAGTGATCTCTTGTTGAGACAGACTTTTAATTTTTTGTAATAAGTTTTCACAATGAAAATGCGTTGTTCTTTCGTACAGCGCTTAATTTTTAACAATCGTAATTAACATATGTGTAGGCGGCCAAAATTAAGACTTGCCACTTGCCAAAAAATGTGCTAAATTTAAAAATTTTTATAAAGGATGTCTTCTACATAACCGGCGGTCATCCACAGCCTGGATCGCAAGAGTCAATTTATTGTTAAAACGAAATATTGTGGAGTTCATGGGCTTCAAGTCGTTGTCATGTGGCAATATCGTGCGCCCTTGACAGTTACGTTCTGGTCGGCTCATTTTTGAAGAAAATTTCTTCAAAAATATGTTGTTTTTTCAGCCTTAATACGACAATTGTTCAACGTTAAGGCATCTGATCGAAATCCATGAACCAATGCCCAAAAAAACGCTTAAATTATTTTAAGCATTTTAAGCAAATGGTTTCACTCCCAACATAGGATATGGTCCTGTAAGCATGATCGTGGTGGCCATTTGGCTGATGTTGTTTTTCATTATTAGCGGCTTATTAAATCCGATCATTTATCTCAAAAAATGTTATTCTTCTTTGAATACCAAAATAACACCTCTTTTTGGAGAAACCTGTACAACTCAATGATTCAGAGACACTGTCTGGATTTGGTCTTTCTGTGATATAATGATGGATCTATAAAAACCATACCGGAAACTGTTCAAACTTGCTGACAATTCTACAGCCATCTCAATGGTCCATAGATAGATGTTAGTTAAAGGGTCTTGATTTGTATTTAATTACAAGAAAAATACAATAAGTGCTCTGGACGTTTGCTGAAAACCAAAGGAAAGCACTAGGCAATTGCCAACTTAAATCTTTCGGAATTTGTGTTTCCTCCGAAATTAATTTGATAAATTTCCTTTAGCTAATTATATAATTGGTTCAGTATGCATACGTACATACGTCTATATATATATGTGCGAAGTCTTTCTCTTCGTGCTCCACTTTCCCGTCCTGCTTTGGCAAACGTAACACAAAAAAAATTAAAATAAAAAAAGAAACGTTTTTCAAACATTAAAAAATGTTTCACACACTCTTGTACTGAACATCTGAATGTGGGTACATGCGAATATGAATTCGCACACATGCAGAAAATACATACCAAACACAACTCTCATATTTAATAAGTCTTTGTCACTTTGATTTAAGCAGATACATACATACACTCACACGAAAAAGGCATGCAAACATACACCAACTCACACACACACACACACACAACAAACACTTGAACCTCAGTGCCAGCACAATATACAGCACAGCAGCAGTGAAAGCAAAAAGGCTAAACGAAATAATAAATGTCAAAAGGAAGGCAAAGCAACAACAACGAAAACAACAACAAAAAAAAAGAAAAGTACAATGCAACCAATTAACAGCATATACCTATTGGCCAACATAATAAAAGTTGGTCAGACCAACCAACACACATGCACACACACACACTGCAAAGAACAAAAAAAAAAAACGACAAGCACCAAATGGAGAAAAAGAAACGAATATGAACATAACAAAAATACGAAAATACAGACGCACACACGCACGCACACATGTACATACCAAAAGACAGGGACACTCAACGAGAAATGCCATGACACAGAGAAAATGAACAAAAACATATGATAGGACGTCGGCAACAACGACAAGACCAACGACGACTGTGAGCACTTCGTACAATAAACAAACACCACACATAAGGCTTTTTCAAGTTGAGTGTGTGTTTAAGTGGTGTTGGGGAGAGGCGACCGTACGACGCTCAGAGGGTGGTTGGTGCAGGATTTTCAGTTTTCAGTTTACTCTTTTTATTTTGTTGTTGTGTACGATTGTTGTTTGTATCTCCAGACAAGGCAGAATTTCAGTGTTGTGTGCTGTTTGCTGCCAACAAAGAGGGCACAACGAACGTATGCATAATTTAATCGCATTGTTTGGGAACAAAAAATAATGGTGAACACTCAGACACAGGCACGCCAAACCAGCAACATCTCAGCTCAAAAAGGTGTTTTCCTTTAGCAAAGCTAAAACCCTTCAGAGAGAGAGAACAAGGAAGACATAGAGAGAGAGAGAGGCCAGCTAAAGGGCCATTAAAGAGAGCTTTACTTTGGAAATGGGAAGAGAGCAGGAGTAAACGATAAATAGAGATACGGAGAGGGTTTCTTTTTTAGTTAATGTAGTATTCCATGGAATCTGCACAACTTTGAGAGCAGAGCATCAACGCCACGACTTCTTTTCGTTCAGAGTTTTGAGTCCTTTGACAGGGCGAATATAGGCTCCACTACTCAGTGCCTAAAGCACTTTGATACTTAACGTTTGTGGCATACTTCAGGGCGCTTAGAAAAATCACCCAAATAAAACCAAAAAAGAAAAGAAAAAACATTGAAATACAAAATCTGTGTATATGTGTATGTGTGTGTGTATATATTGCAGGGAGAGTACCTTCTCTCCCCCCAAAAGTGCCTGGCTTACCATGAAAATTTATGCGTGAAAAGCAAACAAATGAAAAAGCAAAGAAAAGAAGTAAACCAAGAAATTCAAAATTTTAATAAAACGCCCAACACTCCTCCTTCCTTAGGATACGCTTTTAAGGCCAGCAAAGCAAAGTGTGAAAGTGCAGGGATAAACCAAACCCCCATAAAAACAAGAAGACGATGCACATGAAACATAAATTAATGAAAAACAAGAAAAAATATATAAGCAAAAAATAAAAAAAAACAATGTTTAGGTTTAATAAAAGTAGAAAATACATTAAATTACCAAACAACATATGTCTCTCTCCACCAAGAATTCATAAACTTAACAACAACAAGAATAGCATCTAAAACTCCGAACAACAGCAACCAGAGAAGCAAACAATGGTTGTGGAACGGTGAAATGCCATTTGGACTGAAGCAATCACGGTGACACAGTGCGAACAAAATTATTAATGAGGATATAGACGGTTCAACTACTCCAGTGAAAGACAACGTTTTGGGTTATGCTGCAGCAACAACAACAACAACAAGTACAACAACTTAAACCGCAACTTTAACAACAACAACAGCTCACTATTAACAGTCCAAACTAACAAAAGAAACGCACAAAAAGAGTCAAGAAAACATTTGTGTTGCCCCACGAAGCCAGTGACAAAACTTCCCACTCTCTCTCACACCAAATGGCAAAGCATTCAGACCCACAAAAGACCGAGTGACTGGATAGTTGTAATTAAAGCAACGGAAGTAATAAAAACCTCAGCAAGAACGAAAGCATTAGACAACTAAAAGGCCCACACTCACACGGGCATTTGTGAAAGTCAATAGCATCGTACATTCTGACAAACACTTAGACACACACACACACACACGTGTTGATGCTTTTCGCAAACTCCACACCGTACGACAAAAGGACGGACACTCGCACTTATTTATAAAACGTAGCCAGCAGTGGACTGTAACGTTAACACACTCAAAAATATCTCAATTAAGACCAACGGCCCACATGCAAACCGACAACACATCGACCGGACTAATGGCTGCCTAAAAGACAACACAACAACCACATCTGCCTATCGATGCATATGTGTGCGTAACATACATCGTACACCCCGAGACACAGAGAGAGAGAGAGAGCGCGCGCAAGAGAACGAAGGGATTGTACATCCTTTTGTGTTCAAGGATATGCATATGTATGTGTGTATTTCATTTTGCCATTAGAACCAGACAAGATTACCTGGACAAAAACACATACACACACAGGCAGCTACAATCATATATATATAGATATATATAACCAGCTAAGCAGCCAAAGCAACTTCCGCTCAGTCGAATTGAATACTGAACCAAAAAGCAAACAGCAAAGTTAGCCGACAGTTTAGACGTTCAAAGGCAATACAACCAAATAGAAGCAGAGGCTGAAAGAAGATCACATAAAAAGATGCAATGCTGATGATGATGATGATAATAACGACGTCGATGATGATGATGATGGTGATGACGGTGTAGTTGTTTGTTTCCATGCAAATAAGTTAGAACAAAGAAGAAAAAAAAGCCGAACAAATCCAAGAAAAAGAAAGAACAATATACATAGAAACCGCCACACTGCGCCACACTGTGTGTGTTAGTATTTGTTTTCGTTTTCGTTTTTCTACTAAAGGACATATCATCACAACAAGCATCTGCCGCCTAACGTAAAACCAAAATAAAGAAAGCCAAAGACCGCCATTAACCGCAGAAAGCTGCAGCAAAAGGATAATCATCGACTTCTCCAGTGCTCATCACTAACCACCACGTACACGTACACGTACACACACACACACAACACACTCAGCTCACCATAGCTCTTAACAGCAGCCCACAGCCGCCACCATGAGTGATTCAATGTTATATCAAACGCTACCAACATGTCTGCCCAAAACACGCATCATAACCCTGTGGCTCGCCTTCAATTTGGCGATGCTCGTCCAGGAGCCCAGGCGAAATGTGGCCTCCGTAAATGCAGCGTAAGTATTTAAATGTTATCTTTCTTTGTACCACATATGTATATGAAAACTATAAAACTCGAGGGTTTCCCATTTGGTTTCAACATTCACAATATACCTTAAATAATCTCACAACTCTTTATATCTAATGTTCCAGTTTATACATTTTGAAAATCATTTTCCGTTTCTTGAGATTCGATACATAAACATTGTGCAATATTGTGGTATTATCTTTAGTACAACTGTGACTGTGGCAGGTTTAGAAAATAAGAAAAATTTAGTTGTCCCCTTTCTCATGTGTGCCGGTAATTATGATTTGATCGATCGATTTAAATTGCAAGACGATTTTAGAACAACGATTTGTGCAAAAAACTCGGTATGTCAAAGTTATTAAGTGGCTTTCTGTTACAACATTGTTTGTTTTCTGAAAGCGAGGAAATCGTTTTGTTTGTATCTGAACGGGAAGTACATTAGATCGTCATTGTAATCATAACAGCCTTACTCCAATTAGGATACTATATAGATTTTTTACAATAGTGCTCAATCTGCCTTTAAAAACCAATATTTCTCTTTAACAAATAGGTAAAATAATACGATTCCTGAGAATCTGGAAGAAGGGATTAGAATTTTGGAATTTTTCACCCATAACATTAAAACCAACTTGGTTATAAACTCAAATTTCCATGTAAAGATGAAAATAGGGTTTCGTATTAGGTCAAATAAACGAGTCAAGGTTGATCTACGTTTTTCGTTTAAACTGAAGTTAAACTTCGAATTATTTTTTTCAATAAAAGTTTATATGTAGTTTAATCGTATGCAGTTTAATAATATTGGGCGTTTAAACCACAGTTTAATTGCCATATCATTGGGACATCACTCAACGAAAGAAGAAGAAGAATCAAAATTATTTTGGTTCACCAAATTCCACATATAAAATAAATTACATAAATAAAACTGTGTGTAAGTTTTTTGGTACTGAAATTGATTTCCGACCACCACCAGTTCCCTACACGTGTCTGTTGCCCGTGCCAAGGTTCTTTTAGCCGAGTTTTTTTAATTCGCATATTTTTTCTAAAAATCTTGTGTGACCAAAATCCACCACAATAGTTTAATATAGTTTTAAATATTCACCGGAAACATATGTTCTCTAATAAAAGTATGAGTGTTGTTGAATGACGACTTAAAAACGTTTTTGAAGTTTAAACTTAGTTTCAATAGAAACAGAGTTTTACATAATCGTCGTTTAACTACGGTCTCATTTATTGACCCTTAAATGCACATGGTACACACTGGCGTATGATGAATATGGATTTACCCAAATATAAACCATACGCCCCAGTAACGTTTGATTGTAATTAAAACCGCAAACATAATTTCTCGGTAAACAGAAAACGTTTATTAAAATTCCAATAACATTTCGATTAATCGGTTTATTACGATATTCAAGCAAAACCAAAGAAAGTCTCTCAAGAGTCTACCAAAAGAACACCGACAATTAGTGTTACCCTTTCTTCATTCTATGGAACAGTCTTCGAAACAGACTGAATATTCGTTTCCAAGGGATTTTAGAGCATCGAAACTAAATAAATCAATTCAGCAAATCAACGAAGGCAATTTTTTTTCACAATTTCTTCATAAGTATGTGATGTCTAACATGCAAAATATGTATTTTCTTATAGCGTTGTTCAGTCTCATCTGACGCTTAATATTTCAATTATTTTTGATCAACACCCAATTAATTCTAAGATTTACGCCTGGTCGTCGTCATTCAATTGGCCCCTTTGCAAACAGACGCTCAAGAGACCAATACAGGAAGATCATCCTATCTGAATATGAAAGTGGGTCGATCTGAATATGAAACCACAATATGAAAACAAGCTTGAAGATTATTTTGACATTATTTTGGAAGGCATTTGCATTTGAAATGGAAATAATGAAAATTAAAATAAAAACATGGAATGTCTAAACCGAATTGCCTCGTGTGAACACCAGAGGCAATCATAAAAATTGCGGCAAGAAAGATTGCGTGGTGTAAATCGGGACTAAGTAAACAATCAGTTAACCCCACAAATAACTCTTCCATATGACTTTCACATGGCGTATACTTAATTGTGTGTCAAGTCTTCATAATAAGTATACGCCACTGTGCCCAAATTTGTTTCAGTCAAATTAATTAACCCAAATTTTGACTCTGTCGCAATGTACAGCCTACTGGGCCAACTTTTATCATTGGGAATCAATCATTTTTGGCGAATAGTAGAGTCCTGTCCAAAATAACTCATAATTTGTTAATTTGTATACAAAACTGGGAAATTATGTAGACTTTTTTTGGTTGAAACTATTAGTATACTCTGCACATTTAAGGGTTAAACTGAATTAAGAACAAAATTCTCGTTGCTTCTTTGAAAACCACACAACAAAAGATCTTATCCCGCAAGAGATGGCGTATTTGAGTGTAATCTCACCTTCCCTCAGCCCTTTGCCATTTTCATACGACTCTGTTTACAATTCGATTTAATTACCGCAAGGTGTCAAAAATCAAAAAAACCACAGTTCATTGATTGACGACAACTCCCTCTGGGTACCTTTACCGAAGGTTAAATGTAATTTTTGTTTATTTTCGTATTTGTATATACATACATATGTATGTATGTATATCTGTCAGATTGAACAGATTTCACAAGTTAGCGTTATTGTCCGTTCTTGTCATGGTTAAATCAACTACCCCCTCCGTTCACACTTTATGCCAATTGCTGTTAATCATGGCCTGTCAACTTGTCTCGCTCTCATTACCACCCAAGAAATTCGACCACCGTCCAGAGTAACAAATATAATAATAGTAATAACCACAAATACACACATCCACATCGACACTCACACTGTCACAGCGAAATTACTTCTCTCACTTTAACATGTTTTCACAAAAACAGCAGATTAATGAACGGCACTCCGACATAAATAGTGAAAAGCGGTAGTTAGATTCAGACATGAGCATTAGAGGAAGTTAGGGGAAAAAAACCGGCGACGACGACGACCACGAAACAAAATACAGAACAAAACGCTGATTATTATTAATGGCATTCCATCGCAAACTGACAATTGTTACATTACAAACAATAAATAAATTCAAATGAATTGTAGTTATCGTCGTCGTCCCAGTCGTGTTGGTAGTCGTGGTCGTACCAATCGAAATACACGCACAAAGAGAAAGGTTGGTGCCATAATTGGCTGAATGGATGGATGGATGGTTGGCCAAGAAGCGACAGTTTGAGGAAAGGGTTTAAACGAAATGTTGTTCCGTTATTTATCAGCAATGAAATGACAACTTTCGGTTAATTTACAGTGGAGCGTATTTGTTCTATTTTCTAATTTTTTGTTTTTTTTTGACTGTCAGTATAAATTGACAGAGAATATCATCAGTGAATTGAACATACAAATTTACATGTTTTTTGTTGTTGTTGTTATGTTCATCGCCAGCCACCATTCAGTTCTATTTAAAACGTGTTACAATGCATTACTTAGTATGGGTAGGTAAATTCACATACAGTATCCTGACAATAAAATGTATAGATTGTCTTGCATCTAATAATATACAAAATAGTTACCCAAGTCATTCATATAATTTTTTGTAAATTAAATGAACCATTTATTGGCTTAATAAAGAATCAAATCTCAGTTGTATGGTTTTACACTAGGCGACCAGAAAATTCACCTTAGAAGGGACTGTCGGTTAAGACTAATATTTGCAACATCTTAAGCGCGATCTCTTTAAAATCCAAAGGGCCTAGAACTTTTCTATTGTTCAAAACATGCCACAATAGAAAAGATAAAGCGTAGATGTCAGTTTAACATTTCTAAAACAGTTTGGGCCAAATCGAAACAAATTGATCGAATTAAACTGGGTCTATGAAAAATGTCTCAAAATATAAAGAATTCCCCAAAAAATCTCATGCAAAATTGGGAAATTTTTTTATATGAAAAATGCCCCAGAAATTCAACAATAAAAATTACCAAATTTTTTAAATTTTTCGTTTTTTTTTTTTGGGATATTTTCAAATCATATATCGACATATGAATTGTTAACTTTTGTTTGGGGTTGTTTTTCAATTTACTATGGAGCTTTCTCACATTTTAAGTTGGGGCGATATTCGATAATGAAAAATCTCCCCATATTTGTTAAAAAGACACTTTTCCAAATTAACGAAATCTATGGTTGTATTTTTGGGGATTTTTTCACAAATTGTTTGGGGGATTTTTCAGAATTTTAGGAGAAATTTTCATAATGGGTTTTTGGTGGAGATTTTTCATTTATTTTGATAAATTCTTCATTTGGGCATTCTTAATTTTTTTTGCGCCATTGTTATATAAGTTTAAACTGACTACGATAAAGTCGTTAATATCATAACCAATGAATTTGGGATGGGTTTATATTTCGAGTATCTTCACGAAATCTGTCTCCCTCTGACACCTGTAATCTACAAAAATTCTCACAGGATTTTTGGTGTATACGAAGGGGCACCCTAATTCATAAATTCTTTTTTTTGTCTCTTATTCTATAATGGCTAATGTTATATAAGCTTTAGGTGGTTATAATTACATAATTTAGAAGGCAAAATACATCCAAGAGCAAAAGATTTGGAAATTTGAAAATATATATGTTTTGACCCATCCCATCCAAATTTTCGATTTCTTTGAAAAAAAAAATTATGTTGTTGAAATTTTGTTCAGGCATAGCAAATCTGAATCTGAACATGATGGTGATGTCATTTTTTAGATTGAACAAATTGCATTTTTGGAATAACTGATATTCATTCACTTACTCTAAAGAAAATCGTTTTCGCTTCACCAATTCAGACCATTCTAAAAATATTTGCATAATATTAGGAGTTTCTAAAATGCCGTCAGTTCTTTCAAAAGAACACATTTATCCCCTCCAATAATTCAGCACATTTCCAAATATGAGCTTTTTTTCGGAAAATTTCACTCCTTGGGAAGCTCTTATATTTTTTACCGACTGAAGGTCGGACAAATAAGAAATTTGTTTTACATGTTAACAATTCTTGCGCTGGAGAGTTTTCGAAAAAATTATAATCAGAACCGAACTCCATTATAAGATGCATTTGATTTGACATAAAAAAAGTACTCTGAACTCAAAAACGTGCTCCTTTTCTATTTTCGGCAGGATACTGTACACACATATTATGTGTGCATGTGTGTGCCTTTGTTTCTTCTTGTTATTTGTAACTACCGTGTATTAAAGCTAATACATTTTTTTCCAACTTGATAAACTTGCAAAATTTATTAACAACTATTTGTAGCAACTGCTGCGACAAACAAAACAAGAAACCACATCATTACGCGAGCGACTGCTACGATGAGTGCGAGTGTGGCTGAATAGTTTGTGCATATTCGAGGCAGCACCAGCCACACAGAAGGGGCTGGCGGCACGAATGGTTGGATGGATGTAGTGCTGCTTGTATGGCACACATATCTGTACATTGTCATATATTCAATAACGCACACAGACACAAACAATACATGCCTGGATGTATGTCGAACACATATACGTATACGTACGTGCATGTTGGTATCGTCGTAATGATACTATTTGCCACAAACAACCTTGCATGTATGTACGTGTGGCTGTTGCCTCATATGGTGTAGTGCTATTGTGTGGCATGGTGCGGCAAATACAAGTATTTATGGGGCCTTTTTGCTGTATCGAGTGGCAGCAGGCATATACACACACTCAATGAAAAATAGGCTGTTCCTAAATTAACTGCCAAAAGTTTTGCCAGTACGAAGGGCAAAGATTGTATACACAAATATGTCTGTACAAACGTGCACACGTGTGTACATACAAGTTATTAGCATTGTACCGAACATCCGGAACATGAAACATTTGCAGTCCTGGGAACTTGAGCTACTACTGTTTGGCAGAAATCACTTGTCATGTTGTTCATATATATATTTCTTCTTGTTGTTCAAAACTAGTTAATGTTATTCTTTTCGCAATGCTCTCAATATTTAACATACAAACTCACAAAATCGCTTACAAAGTTTTACAGCTAGATATTTTGTAGCTCAGATTCTTGGATCGAAATGCTCAGGGACAGTAGAATCAATTTAAGGGTAATTTGGCCAGCACAGGGATTAATGGCATGCTTAATACTTAGCCGATGAGGAAATCACAGGGCACCGATCAGAAAATCACCACGGCGGGAAGCTGTATTCGGCCAATGACATTCGAAAGAAGTAATCGGTGAGGAAATACTGGATTCCCTTCTACATATATACATATTTATTCCAGAGTTTAACATAGGGCAACTTTAACATTTTCTGTTGTGGTGTCGATAATCAAAAGGGCGTAACACGACTTTTTGCAATTTTACAGGATACGAAAGACTGTTTCTACCTCAAATCTAGTAAATCCAGATTCACACTCAGTTTGAAGGAAATAGAGGTAAGGGGAATGGAAAGCAAAAAAACTTGCTCGTACTGGCGATTTCCATTTGTGTATTTCGTATTTTGATATTTTGAAAGTCATTTGTATTTGAAAAGGCAATAATGAAAAGAAAAATTGCCGAAAAATAATTTTCTTGTGTGAACAAAAGAGGCAAGTTCAAATGGGAATGATAAAAATTGCCGCAAGTAAAATTGCCTAGTGCGAATCGAAGAGTATTGTTTATCAATATATGACCCGTTATTAAAAATAAACGGTAAAATAGAGGTGTATTTCGGAACGGCCAACCAGAATATGTAAAATAGAGATTTAAAAAAAAATCAAGTATAGCCCTTTCTGCATTTGGCCATCGATATATTAATACTAGTAAGTTGTAATGCGCCTATGGCGCCCGTTGAAATATGGAAAAAAAAAAATTTTGTTGAAAAAAAAAATTTTTGCTGAAAAACAAATTTTTGTTGAAAAAAAAGAATTTTGTTGAAAAAAAAAATTTTGTGGAAAAAAAAAATTTTTTGTTGAAAAAAAAATTTAGTTGAAAAAAAAAATTTTGTGGAAAAAAAAATTTTTTTTGAGAAAAAAATTTTTAAAAAAAAAAATTTTTGGAAAAAAAAATGTTCGTTGAAAAAAAAAATTTGTAAAAAAAAAAAATTGGGGAAAACACAATTTCTGTACAAAAAAAAAAAATATTTTTTTTATTATTATTATTTATAGACAATTATAGAATTCCTATTTAAATTCCTACGTACTGCGTGACAGAGTCAGTGAATCAGTGTCGAGGGTAAATATATATTAAGATGCCACACTCGATCCTGTTGCTGGTTCTCTCTGTAAGAGAAGAAAACGCCAACCATGAACCACTGAATGATTCACTGAATTTTCTGGCCCGCTACTGGTATTTTATTTCCCACCTACCTGTATCTCTAGCATGCATCGCTCTATCCGCAAATCGATATAGCGGCCGATGGGAGACATGTAACTCACAAGGAGGGTTCTGTCCTTGTATTTGTAACTGTTAAGCGAGAGTAAAAAATTTATTTCCCTCCCAAAATTTAAGAATGCAATTTCTTACATTCCGTAAACAGTTACAAATGTTAGCGTTTTTGGAACTACTTCTCAATCTTCCCTTAACATTATCCACATACAAAATAATTGTACTTCACAAGTTTGTATGTAAACAAATATTTTCTGGAATACGACTTAATTAAATTTCAGCAAGTTGTATTGTAGAATTTAATTCCAGTTTTTTCTCGCTGACTCCACCAGTCAGCAAGTTGTTTATGATATAAAATTAATTTCTTGCATTATTCGAATTTCGCACGCTGTATTGAAGAAATGTATTCCATTTATTTGATTTTAGCGAAGTTTTCTTTCTCGCTTCAAAACGTAATTCCATTTCAGGAGATGCTATTGCATAAATGTTATAATTTATGTTTTCGAATACAACAATTTAAGGAGAAATGTATGATACCATTTTACTGATTACATTATAATAGTTAGGTGGGTGCCTCCAAGCGACTTCCAGCATACACAAAAAATATGACTTCGGCCAGCACAATAATGCAAGAAATCGTTTATATGACATACAAACCTGCTGAATGATATGAAGGCCGCTTTATTGTTTGGAATTTTGATTTACTCTCTCAGTTGTAGCTCTTATTATAAAGTTCAAAAATTGTGAACATATAAAAACAAAAAAAAAACTTCATCTTAGATTAGATTTTTCTAAACCATTTCTCCCTGTTAACATCAGTAAGTAGTAAACCGTTCAATATTCAAGGAAACAATCAACTACAAAAATTAACCTAGGATCTCAATAAATACCTTTGAGGCAATGTAGGAGCTTCCTAGGAATGATTCTTAAAAGTGTAACAACTCACATTTACTTTCTAGAATAGCCTTAGGCAATATTTGGAGCGTATGAGTAATATACGTATATCATACGTACAGGTGGTTAATTAAACTGTATTGATGTAATTTTTTTTTATAGTTCGAACCACATAACATAGGAATTAAAATTGTATTCCTTATGACAAGTGCTGCAAGTTTGCCACAGAGAGTAAATCAAAATTCCAAACTGTTTGCAAGATCTGAGACTGAGAAAATGTTCAGTTGTTTGCAAAAATGACAATAAAAAAAAGTGTCTGACTTTGGGAAAAACTGGGTGACACGGGTCTTTTTTGTCGGTCTTTCATCGCGTAGCGTTCTCCGTATATGATTATATTGGTACGTGTTGCACTGTGTAACTTAAACGATATATCATTTCATGAGGCACGTATTCCATGGGATCTGCCTACTGCCCTATCCAAATACAGACACATGTCAACCAACCTGTTCAGCAAATCATTTTTTAAATGTCCCACCTCATCAATACACCATTATGGAACGGACAGTGAATTTAAATCAAATAAGAGAGTTGATCGAAATAAATAGCCGCAGATTATTCCCAGAGTTGGAAATATTTGGATACTATCAATTTGTTGAAAGGTTATAGGAGCCAGTGGATAAACTGCCAGAATCCAAATAAGGCCATCGGTCAGACAAAAAACGAATTGCGGGTAAAAACGTTTCAGCTAAGTGAGAAATCGAAAGACCAATAGGACTATTGGACTCTTTACTTCTTTACTTTCGGGTAGAACGAATTGCCATTGACCAAAATTCAATAAAAAAATACGTTTCAGCTAAGTAAGAATTCGAAAGTACGATACGACTATCGGATTCTTTCGAGATATTAAGAGTGTTCAAATGATAAACGCATTGAGCGGGCATACCAGAAACGTGTACTCCAAATGTCGCATTCATTACAAACAGAAATTTGTAGAAAAAATTAAAACCTCAATTGGTGGATTGCTCTAGTTATTAGCACTCTTCCATCAAATTGTGATCCCTTCCCCACAAATCCTATGTCATAAATAAAAAAACTTGTATATTTGTTACTTTCCATTTCCATTCAGCCTCGTAACATTTACGTTTTTTATTCCATTCAATCTGTCATTTTGAAGTTGTTCAATTTGTATATTTCGAGTTTACGTCTAATTAGTCATTGATGGCACTTAACGGCAAGGTCCACACAGCTAAGTCAAGCACAAAAAAGAAATTAATCACAGTTATTTTGTTTATCAAAAGGAATAATCCCTCACTCTGAGTCAATATTAATCTCATGATACACGCACTTCATAGCTTAGCCCGAACTGAAATATGCCGTAAATGTTGTTTGTGGTGACCGGGTTAAGTGCACCATTAACTCGCCTCTTTGCTCGAGTGTATTTTGGTTGTTGTTGTTGTTTTTGAATAAATGAACCTATAAAGGGGCAACCAGCCAGCCAGCCAGCCACACAACCATCCGTAGTAATAAATTGTGAAAAGTAAAGTACGGTTTTTTTTTTGGTGGTATTTAAAACAACACACACAAAAATGCTGTGGCAAGAGGTTTTCAAATATCCTTGCCGCCTTCCTACTGCTGGCATACAGGATACATGGCAGTGGCACTAACTGGCTGGCTGTGTCATGCAAATACTTTTACACGCACACCGAGAAACACACACACAAACCCCATTTGTGTTGCCACAACTACTATTGCAACCAAAAAATTCAATGTTTTCTTGCTGACGGCACCACCAACTAGTACTAGTGCTAGTACACCCCAGAGTTACGTGCGCATGCAACGCTCAGCGAAATCTGACACACTCACACTGACTTCGTTATGTTTTCGAAACTAGAGGGATAGAAGGAAGCGAGCGTGAAACTTTATTACCCGCATATAAGTGTGCATGTGCTCGACATTATTTTACCTTCGGGTAATTATTGGCAAGATTCCTTAGCAAGTGGCGGCAGCACGGACACTGGAGTCACAACAACATGGCTTAGAACCACAACTCACTGTGACCCACACCCCCCCCCCCCCTATTATATACACATGCAAGCGCCACAACATCTTTCTTTGCATAACTTCCACCATATGAGGGCACTCGGTGTTGCTATTTTTCTTCGGTTTCTTTTTTTTGGGGCGAACACGTGGTCGCGTGCCTCAACAATGCTCTTTCATTTGAATAATCCCCCTTTTCCAACGACCATTCAAGTAAGCCCTACATACACTGCGGTACACAGGCAGAGCCTGTTATAAGGTATGTGTGTGTGAGTATGTGTGTGTCACATGAGAATGACGCATTAACCGCAAAGTAACTGCAGAATGTTAACAATAGCCCAAATGTTCATATACTGAAATAACAAAATGTAAAACAAAAGATGCTTTGGGCCAGTTATTCACTCACTCACTCACTCGTACACTCATATGCTTGCAATCCAACCGAGGTTTCAGACAAAAGCATTACTGCACTCGACATTAGCACTTCGGATTCACATTCAGCTCTGCACCATTTTGGTTTAGGGCAGACCATGTTCCTGCCAGTCCTCCACATTATCCTTGCTCTATCGCAGGTCAGGTTGACGCACCGCAGGCGGTTTACTTTTGACTTGGGGCTGATAGCCTGGCAGATTACAGGCTATTCTTTTCGGTATTCCAAGTTCAAAACTGCAATGTAATATCTAGAAACAATGTAACAAAAAGTATTTTGCTAAAACAATAGGGGCAATTTATTTAGACTACACGACTTATTGTCCAAATGGAAATGGAAATGTGTGTTTTTTATTTAACATCCGATGAAAACAGATTTAATGGCAGCAAATCGTTAGCATAACCAAGCCGAGTGTCATATTGCCAAAATTCTGGAATGTTTTTCTCCTCAATTTACCACGACTTTGATTTTATCTATAATCAGCGTACCGCGGGTCACAAGTTATCAGAATCCTACGTTGTAATTTTTTTTACATTGCTAGTCTGTAAGGATTTTATGTCCATTTACTTGGCATTTACTTCATTTCGAATGTCATTGTAAACTAAATCGTCCAGTGTTCGAGGCTTGCTGGCGTTTATCCCCACAAAAAGAAGTGCGGAAGTTTCATCTGGCTGGGCAGGTCAATGGCGTCTTTAGTCGACATTACAAGTCCAGGGAATTTTTCGTCAAAGAAACTAAATTATTTCTAGTGAGGCAGGATGCAACATATTGCTGAAGCCAGTATCCGTCCAAAGGGTAAGCATTCAATTAAAATTTTCTTAGGCGCCCCGGTAGGCGAGTTGGTAGCATGCTTGTCTATCAGCGTGGGGGTTGTGGGTTCGATTCCCACCAGAGGCTTTGGTCTATCGCTGCAAAAATTTAGCCAAATGGTCTGTGTCACTCGGTTTACCCTTGGACCCAAAATTTAAATTTACTTTGTATTGTAATTAATAAATAAATAAATAAATTCTTGAGATATACCGCGGATACAATCTTCTTTCTTAATATATATTTACCCTCGACACTGATTCACTGATTCACTGATACACTGATTCACTGACTCTGTCACGCAGTACGTAGGAATTTAAATAGGCATTCTATAATTTTCTATAAATAATAATAATAAAAAAAAATATTTTTTTTTTTGTACAGAAATTGTGTTTTTCCAAAATTTTTTTTTAAAAAATTACTCGTATATATACAGGCTTCTGCAAATGCTGAATTGTTGTTGATGAATGAACCACCGATGATGCTGTGTTCGTTCTGATTTAAATGTCAGCGAAACCTTTAGCATTTTACCTCAGAAAAAGCTCGCTCACATAAACCTCGTAAAAAAGGTGAAAGGTTAAACATTAACTGTGTGTACCTTTGAGGACGGTATTTAGAGATCAACAGCAATGTACAGAGCAAGTGGATAGAATTGCAGTTATACAACAGCATCAGCTTGGAAGGTAGAATGTTTTTTATTGGTTTTTCTTTGTTTAGAGGCGGTAATGTGACATGCATAGGGAAACTAAAGAAAATTGGATTGGATAGTATTTATAAAAAAATATTACTAAATACATAATCATACCAAATAACTCAAACTGAGAGCTTTTGGAATTTTTGAAATTGCCACACAGAATACAGGTCATCTCTATAAGCCCATGATGTGGTTGAAGCTTGGGCCAAATAATATCTTTTCGGATCCAGTTGTTTTGTAACATGGTAAAATGATAGTCCACGTCCTACTTGAAGCTCATACCATATGCATCTCCTCATGGAGCAATGACAGATTTATTCCTATTTTGGGGATTTTTTTCTGGTCGAGGCATGATCAGTGCATTTATTCATAGAGCAAATGCCCCACAATCAACAGATTTATTCATATTTTGGGGATTTTTTCTGGTCGAGGGGTGACAATTACACGCTTGAATAATCTCACCTTAAACAGTTTTTGCCTTGGCTTACTTGGGGAAATTTAGCATTGAGGTAATTTTTAAGGATTTTTAAGAGAGCCATTTTTTCGACAATGAAAGTCTATTGGATGGCTAAACAACATCGTGCCATCAAGCTATTCAAATAGTTAATCTGTTGTAGAAGGTGTTTGACAACACCGTGTTACAAAAAATAGATTTTTTCTGTCCTATGAACCAAATGCACATATTCGGAAAGAGGAGAAAAAATAAAAATACACGTGTATCGGCGATTTTCATGTACACGTCAGAATTTTTTTTTAAGTTTGAAGTATGAAGCTCGTAGTGGCTCGTAGGAAAATCTGAGAATTGATAAAAAATCTATTTTTTAAAAAATTCGACATGATACAGACATTTCCACGAGTCTGCCTGCAAAAAATCAGCTCGATTGGATCACCGAAAAAGGATTAAAAATCGGTCCAAAGGCTTTCACACAGGCCACTACGAGCTTCATACTTCAAACTTAAAAAAAAAAAATCTGACGTGTACATGAAAATCGCCGATACAGGTGTATTTTTATTTTGTATCCC
Source organism: Hydrotaea cyrtoneurina (assembly GCA_958296145.1). Taxonomy (NCBI): domain Eukaryota; kingdom Metazoa; phylum Arthropoda; class Insecta; order Diptera; family Muscidae; genus Hydrotaea; species Hydrotaea cyrtoneurina. The sequence continues at coordinate 8,274,153 of OY282515.1, read as the reverse complement.
CTTTCAGAAAAAGTAAATTTGGTTCATAGGAGAGAATGTGTGTAACACGGTGCAATCACAAGAATGCGAGCCCTAATCTGTTGAAACGCCTATCTTGCTGGACAGATAATTTAGATAATTTCTTAAGCTTGTGAATCGCTGAGGTCCTACGGATGCTTATGGTCATATTGTAATTAACTACGGCAACTTGGCTTTAAATTGGATCCCAAATTCAATTTAGTTAGCTTTTAAAATTGGCTAAATAAGTCCCATGTTCAGTTTGCAAAAGACCTGCAAATCAACAGCCAGTTCGGCCCAATAAAACAATATCGGATAAACAAGCCATTCGCCATAGTTCTATACAATTAGAAATGGATGTAAAACATACTGAAAGCCAATGACCGCTACTTGGGAAAAAGGTTAAGTCACTTCGGAGTCGATTGGGAGCAGCAGTATTTTTATTTTAGTTGAACAAATTCTGTCTTCTTCATAAAAATTCCCGTCAGGTCAGCACTTCTGATATATGATGACTTTCAGCTCTCCTTGCCAAGCTGTCTATCCTCAGTTGTGCTTGCTTTCATGGGTCTTTTGAGTTTTGGGAAACACGAAAAGTGTGTAGGGGACTGAAATTCACGCAAAAGAAACGGCAATAGATTTCTATTTCTACGCTTAAACCGTGAATAACTCAAGGTAATAATCCCTAGAGAGAGTACATGATTGTGAGAGGAACTCAGGATGTATCACGCCATTGCAATTGAAGTATCGTGCACAGCTCACTGATTCGAGAGAAATTCTCCGTGAGTTCCTTCATGGGATGTAAAGGTATCCCATGAAGGAACTGACGTAGAACTTCACTCAAATCAGTGAGCTGTGCACGATACAATTGACCGGGGTGTACCTTCTAAAGACGGCTTCGAAAGGCTAATGAGTTTTTTGAGCACATTTTACATGGCTTAGAGATTACTCGTTTACCCGTAAAGTCTACAACATTTACGAGGTGTAAACAGCTGCTGAAAAATATTTGGTAATACAATCAGGATTCGAAACTGGTTGCTGCTGTGTGATAGTCGCACCACGGTCCTACAAAATCGAAGAAAATAGTCAGCATAAATCTTCACATTTGACGGAAAATCATTTTTTTTTTGGAAATCCTCTCTTCCGTCAGCTTTGTATGAGTCAATCGTTCATCCAATTGGATGGACGCCATTCAACAGCAACTGTGCCGGGCTCTTTTTCTCTTTTCTTTAAAATTCATGTGCTAAAAATTGAATAATGCTCCGAAAGATAAAAGATACTCATTAATAGTCTTTGGTTCGTCCATTCCCATCCTTTTTCAATAATTTTAATTCATTTTTAACAAACGGACGCACATGTTTAGAATGGTTTTCCATCCATGTGTTTACGTATTCCAAATCAAATGAAATCTTTGCAATGTTAAAGTTCGTCTTGTTTAATATTTCGTAGAAGAATCAAATTGTATCCACAAACATCTACTCGTATTATTATAATATTCCGAGCAAAATGAGCCCCATAGGAAACACACGCACTCCATTAATTAAACGATACCAAAATAGCTCATATTCCCTTAAGTGTATTGACGAGGGCTGATAGCAGGAGGTTGCCAGTGTTGCAGTGTATTTTTAAAACAAACACTCCAGTTCAACCCAAGCCTTTGCCATCATCCGCATCCGCATCCTCTTCAGCTTTAGCTACACTTTGTGAGCAGCAGCGACAGCCCCCCCTCCCCCTCCCAGCATTATTATCATCTTCGCTCTACTGGTTGCTTAGTTGGCTGTAAGCGCATTCATGTTATATTTTTTTTTTTCTGTACTTCCTTTTTCTGCACACTTCACCTCCTTCGGTGCTTTGCAACGTTATGCATTAGCCACAATATTGCAGAGCAGAATCATAACAAAGAAGAAGAAGAAGAAACGGCAGCAAAAAAAGAAAAAAAAGAAATGCCAACAGACAACTCTTAACGATATTTTAAGTGTCATTGTGTTGAAATTGTTGTTCTGCCATGAGTATGATTGAAAATTGTTCAAGTTGCTTGATTATCTTTTGAGTCGAAATGGCAGAAGATACAAACAGAAAGAACAGCATTGCATTGCCACCCCCTTCTCTTACAGTTAAATTTTACAAATAGGTTTCGTGCTATGTCGGTTATAACGGCGACATTTAGAATTGCGTTTTTGTTCGTTTCGGTTTGGTGGTGTGCGTATATTCGATAAATTATTATTATTGATAAATTTCAGCAATTTGTGTAGATTAAAAGGCCTAAGACTAAATGGTTTCACAAATCATTTATACTTTTAACACTACACTGGCCCAAGACAATTTACAGGGCAACAAAAGATTGTCACCAAAGTCATAATAATTTCAAAGACTTCAACCGAATATGGCATTTCTGGCCCTTATAAGTATTTTGCGATGAATGTCATCGTATAATATCATGATTTTTAGTCATATTTGCTCTGCAATAGTCATTTTGTATATGAAGTCCGAGCATACGGGAAAACGAACACATTGACAAAAAAAAAGCGGCTAATGTGGTATTGGAAATTTTGGATACTTTGTGCAAAGACCATTTAATACCCAGATGCCTTAAGTCGTCTGCTAAATATTTCCAAAAAAGGGCGTATGTATATCTTGTCAGCATAAAATTAGTATTTTCTCTGATCTTCTTTGTTAAAAAGTCATATGGTGGAATGACATTGGGAGTGTGCTTCCGAACTAATGCATAGAAACTAATGCTTTGTGTTATAACATAGACTGAATTATTAAGAGTCCGCCTTTTTTTTCAACTCGCATCCTCATCGATAAACTAACGCGTGAAAAGTCAAAAACAGTGCATATACCCGAGAATGTTGCTGCTGTGGCAGAAAGTGTGCGTGAAGCGCCATCAACATCAATTCACCGTCGTTCTCAACAATTGAACATTTCGGACACATCATTGAGACGAAGTCTGCACAAACATCTTGGTATGACGCCATACAAAGTCCAATTGGTTCATGAGTTGAAGCCAACTGACCATCCAATGAGTTTTCGCTTCGCTAAGTGGGTCTGCGATCGACTTACAGAAGCTGTCGATTTTGCCAAAAAAAAAAGTCATCTTTTCAGATGAAGCTCATTTTGATCTTGGCGGGCATGTAAATAAGCAAAATTGTCGCATTAGGGGCACAGAAAACCCGCACGCATACAGTGAAAATCCGTTGCACCCAAAACGAGTCACTGTTTGGTGCGGATTTTGGACCAGAGTCATAATCGGGCCATTTTTTTATAGAATTTTCAAAAAAAGAAAAAGTTATTTGGCGCACCATGTACAAGGCAAAAACTGAGATCTACGTAGATAGCCACAAATGATAAAATGGATTTTTTACAAAATTTCCAAGACCACTTTTATATTTTATTGCTTTTATTTATTCAACAATGGCCGCTACAAAAATAGTCATATAGATGACTAAATACATATGATTTTACTGTGATGCACGACATTTAAAGATACGTTATTTAAAACATTCTTTTTATGGGAAGGTCTCTGCAAACTTTGAGACTCACTAATTAGGGGGTTATAGACTTCCACAACTTTGGCGGCCTATATTGTCATTATCCGACTTAAAAACTGACATAGAGATGGCCGTATAGTTGTAATTTGCTATAATCTGAAATTTACACAATACATAGAGGAATCCTTCAGCAATTGACCTTTAACGACGCCAACACCGAGCAGTCAAGATAAAAGTGTGCCAGAGTACTTTGGCGTGAAAAACTCCGTGAAGAAGTGTCTTCGCGCTTAGGCCATTTCTTCTCCCAGACGAAGTAAGAGCTTTTGGTCATTTTTCAAAAACAAAAATTCGTCTTGGCCAAAGCAAAGCAAGGCTCGGGCTTTGGGTTTTTTTTTCATAGGTACTGGAAAGTTGCACACATATTGAAAGTTATTGATTATACCTTCTCTCAGATATCGTTTTTTAAGTTGTTACAGATGGGGTCTCATCCAACGAACATATGTTGACCGCAGATGGGCCACAAGGTTCTGTTATGTCTCCTTCTCTATTTCTTATTTGCATTGTGAACCCAATCTACTCTACGAATAACACCATCCTCTGTCATTCCTACCCATATGAACATTGGCCAAGTCCTCTGGAGGTCGGGGACAAAAGGTGTACGATGAATGACAACCTTAACCGGGATTTGGCGATGATTTGTGAGTGGGGTCAAATGAACCGAGTAGATTTTAATGCACGCAAGACCCAGTGCAGTTTATTGTCTCTCAAATGTTCAACTGACCCAGCATCTTCGTCAATCGTTATGGATCCGACGCTATTGATATTCTGAACATGAAGTTCTTCTGAAACGGATCCGTATACCTTGCCTGCAATTAAAGCAAATACAATGCTTGGAACTGGAACACGGCTAACAGAAACAGAACTGTATATTGTTTGGGCTAGCATACAAGTCGAAAGAAACATACAAGTGTTTAGGCTTTTTGAAGCGGTCTACGGAATACTCATTTATTCATTCACACACATTCGGCCGAACACGGAATATAACTCCCATACATGGGCAGAGGTTCGGAGACATTTTAGCTGTTTCTGGCCCTTATACCCGTACAGAGGAGAATTATATTGGATAGTAGGGTATGTATCCCTTCAGCAACTTTATATCGCTTTACTATTTGGATATTCCAAAAACCAATAACCAAAGTCACATAAGCATTTAATGTATTCCGTGGCCATGACCCATACATCCCCTGGGTCTTAAACATAAATTAAATAAATGAAAAACCTTCAGTCCACTTAGACGACATCCAAAACGATGTCGACTAAGTGGAGCGTTAAAAATCGTCGATGTTCTTAAAAAGTGTTCATGCAAACATAAAACTGGTCATTTCCAAGCAGACAACACTTTTTTTTAATTTGTTTATTAAACTCACGCACAACACAGAAAAGAACTAAAACGAAGAAAGTGTTTTCTTTTTAAGTTTTTTTTTCAACACCCCCACCCTACCCATCGAAATAGAAATGACAGCTTATGGCATCGCAGAAGCGGCAGCATAGTGTGATAATAGCATTTACAAGTATCATTAAAAATGACATTAAATTGCTTTTGTGTTAGTGTGTGTGTGTGTGGATAAAAACACAAACAAGGAGCAAGGGCCACATATATTCGCAATCTCTTTTTTTCTGTTTTTTTTTGCACGAAATACAATCTAAACATCTTAAAATACATGTCCAAAACACTCGCACACACACAGAGATACACACCCAAAGATAACGACTCTCAACATCTGATTGCATGTTCTTTATGTGCGTGTGTGTCTGTGAGCAGGTCACTGGGAGAATGTCAGTGTGTTGAGTAAGAGAAAAAGAGGGGAATTCTTTGTGAACATTTCAAAATACGCAGAAAGAAAATGTCTTGTTCTTCTTCTTCGTCGTGGGCTCTTTTAGCATCTCCTGGTCGTCCTCTGTTACTTTTTTTTTGTTGTTTGTCATTTGAAAGTACACAGTGTTTTGTATGGGGAGGACATGTGCGTGTGTGTGTGTGTGTGGGAGAATGTATATGCCTGACAGGCGTTCGGTGGAATTGGGGAGGTGCATGAGCAAGTTACATGAAATGTTTATAATCGAGATTGTTATTGTTAAGGGCGTCGCCACATATTTTGACACATTTACAGACTCGGACACACACACATGTATGCTGGTAATATTTGAACAGCCTCCCCGCTGCCAAAAGCATGGAACAACATATTGCTGTTGATGTTGTTATTGTTGTCGTTGTCGTTGTAGTTGCTATCAAGCAACATTTCGATGTTGGTGTCACCGAACATAAAGTAAAGTGGCAGCAGCCATCCGTTTATGGCTCTGTGGAACACACACATCATGTGGTCACACAAGTCACAATTTGGACTTCTCTTCGCCTTTGATTTCCTTTTCCATGTTGGCCATTATTACATAATGACAAGTGAACATATTTTGGGCGTTGCACAGTCATTTTTGTCTACGTTAGCAAGGCAGTTCCTGTTCTCATGTGTTCCGCTTCAACATCACACCAAAGATGAACTTTAAACAGGAGCCCTATTGGCCGCCCCCAAAATATTCTCAGGCGTCCGTATGAGATGACCTCCTTCTGTTGGCCACACGATATCAAGAGTTTCACGATACATGCTCAACTGTCATAATGTTGTCACTCCGAAAAACCTAAGTGATTGTTAATAACCATTCGTTTAACCTTGCTGTTGAATTGAACTTTACCCAGGCATGTCATCAGCTCAGTACAGGGGGGTGGCGGGGTCTTGTGATTTAGGTTGCCCATTGATTACCATAAATCTTGAATAATAACATGCATCATTAGCTTACATTTACATATGCAGGCAATTTTCATAGTTTCTGTTCTCTGGTCTCTCCATCTCCATCTCTCTCTCTATCTCTCTCTGTCTCTGTGCACACTTTGCCGTCGACTGAAGTTGCACTGAACTCTTGCTATGTTAATCCTGGCCCAGAAAGAGCCGCCCTTCCACTTAGCAATGTATTCCGTTTGTTATTAAACACTTGCGCACGGCTTATTGACGCTACTTGACATTAACTCTTGCTGCTGTTGTTGTTGTTGTTTTTTGTGTGTTAAATATATGTCAGCTTGTGTGTGCGTGTGTGAGTTCATATGAGCTACTGCTGTTCGTTGCCGGCAGCCTTCTTTAACTTAAGGCTCATTTGCATGAAGTGTCCTTTGTTTCAGGTGGCGAGGGGGGGGGCTAGAAATAAAGAAATATAAATATTTAGTAACCGTAAGAAAAGAAAAGCAGGAGAGGCATTTAACACGAAGTCATGAATGATGAAACGAAGACGAAGAGAAAATTTAGCAATACTTATATTTCTTGTTATGCAACGCAAACTGTATGCAATTTACCGACTTCATAGGAGGCGAATTGTTTAGCCGAACATTCACTTAATATTCCATCAAGTGAAAAATGGGGAAGTTCATTAAATTTTTTTAATTAAAAAGAGTTTTTTTTATTTTAAAAAAAATTTTATAGTAAATTTCTCATATTTAAGAAAGAATCAACTTACGGAACTTATTTTTCTGAGTATTTTGAATTTTAAGCTGAATTATTGTATGATATTTTATCCACCGACGTCTATCGATATGGAAAATTGAACAACGATAAATTTCTTCAAAATGTTGTTCTTTTTAGTTTTGTTTTCTTAAAAGTCATTGGGAAAAAGGGTCCGCCATCTAACGTATTTTTTTCAACTTGTGCTTATTTCGTTTTCGTTATTTTCGTTATCGGGCCATGTTGAACGAATTTTTGTTTACAAAAATTGAAGAGGAGGACATTGGCAAAATTGGGTTTCAACAGCCTCATAGCCGAAACTACACTCGAAGTTTTGCGCCCTGTTTTATAGATGGGGAAAAAATCCCAAAAATGGGCGTGCTCATGGGTTCCGTGGACCCTTGGGGCCCAAAAAAGGGCCCATGATAAACATGCGCTTATGGGTATCGAAGTGCAACGAAATTTACTCACGAACCCAAATATGCCTTTATTTTCATGATTTGGATAAAATTTGTGATCGGGTTCCTGGGACTATCGGGTCACGAGCGGCCTAAAAACTCAGTTAGTTTTCTTATTTATTGACTTTTTAAGGATCCATGATGGAGGGTATATAAGATTCGGCCCGGCCGAACTTACTATTTGTCCACTTGTTTTTTATAGAATTTCCAAAAAAAAAAAGTTATTTGGCGGACCCTATAAATCTTTAACAGAAACGCCAAATGCCAGTTCCTTTCGTTGAAGTAAGAAGCGATATTCTGCAATCAGCAACTATGTGAAGAAATAAAAACAATCATTTTGCTTGAAAACGGGAAATCTTTGTTTTATCGTTTTGATTCTTTGACAGTTCAGTAGGGGAGAGTGTTTTGAGAATGACATGGAAACGATTCATCCATCTGGAAAGAAATGGAAATTATTTCACGGTTTAAATATGGAAATGGCTAGCCCGGTGGCGTTGTATCATGGGAGTATCTCAACTACATTCGGATATTACAATCCAAGTGTTTAGAGGCTTTATATTTATCAGAGAAAAAAACTGCGTATCAGCTTAGCACTGGCAGTCATCTTCACACAACTAAAGGGCGATACACCTTTTTATTCCAAAAATTGACGCCTCCCCCAATAAAATGTCGATGTTTGCGAGGCATTTCATTTGTCCGATGTTTACTGCGAACCTATTGCACTTATATGGAAACTCCTTGATGACCACCAATAATATTTTGTTCAGAAGTTTCCGCTTTAAGAACATATAATACAAGTTGAGGTGATAAAACGGACCATATCATAAGACTTGGTAGCGTTGTGGTATTTAAGGCATATCGAATGGGCCATAGAAGTTATAACCCCGTTTAACTAATAAAACTTTATGGCTTTATTTGGGAAAATGTCGCCGGCCACTAGGGACATGGCGATAAATGGGCGTTCTAATAATTTCATTGTTAAATACGGAACACACACAGACATGCGCAATTACATCCGGAGGCCTTCACTAGCTGTGTCTCTTTCGACCATTGTTTTTTTTGTTTTTGTTTTTCTTTTTTATTGCCCACATTTGACAATAAACAGACAGTCATGCCACCGCATCACTCTATCACTCCATCACGCCTTCTCTTGAATCGTTCTTTATTAGCCCAACAAAATAATGCTTTGCCTGTGACGGTGTTGGTTTTAGCAAAAAAAAAAAATATCTAAACTCTTCTTCCACTCTCCACCCGGTGTTCTATTACAACTTTTCCACTTAAGCGCGAAATAAGAAACTAAATCGAGTTTTGGGAAACGGCCTTAGCGCCGTCATCGTCGTCGTCGTCGTCAGGCAGCAGCATATGATATATGCACTTTTACAAATACTGTCAATAAATTTTGACAAGCTGTGAGCCTTTCGTTGCCTTATTCGCTGGTTCGTTAGTTTAGTTGGCTTGTGTTCGTGTGTGTATGTGTGTTTTTCAGAATATGTAGTATAAGCAACTTTGACATTATTGGCAAGTGTTTCCGTCTTATGCCATAACTTTTCTAACAACTTGCATATGACGGTTCAGTTTTGTAGCAAAAACAAAAATAACCAAACTTTGTTGCCTGAAATGATGTTGTTGTTGTTGTTGTTGGCGTCGACATTGTGCAGGGTGGTGCTGTTGTTTTTGTTATGACGAAAACAAAATAAATGGAATTTCAAACATGTTGAGAATAACTTTAGACACACACACACACACACACACTTATATTTATGTGTATGTGTACAACTAAAGGTTGAAGGTGGTAGTTGGGTGGACGTTGCTTGGGCAGGCAAACAAAAAAACAAACTACAAAAACTAGGTCACAATGTGATAAATTGGTTGGAACAGTTTAAAATATATCTTGGCACATGGAAAACAAAACATAGCATATGCCATTGCTCGAAATGTGTCTGGTTAAATGCGTTGCAATTTCGAAAGGCTCCCTCGCTGTGGTCATCCAAAAATATGTTTGTTTTGACTTTTCCCTCTGTCTTTATAAAAATGAAGCTTATGGAGTGAAAAAGGACAGTTCTTAGTGTAGCATAGAATGGACTTTGTTTTAAAAATTGTGAGTTTGAACGCTACAAATCGTATCCTAATGAACGTGAGAATTTGTGCTCTCGATGGGAGAGTTTTCAGAGTTTGATTATTAAATTGGGCTTGGGTCATGTCATAAAATGTGTTCCAAAAGCGGTTAATTTTCTCATTTCAATGGGTATGCATGGAAGCAAACTTTCTATATTTAAACACTGTAAAATTCACTGAAGTCGGCTTAACACCTTCGCTGCCATGTGCCACACTGGTGGGTGACAGCAAAAAAAAAACACCTTTGCCACATTGATAATATTTTTTCAATCTATGGCGGCAGCCGACGTGTTAAAACAATGAGTGTACATCAGGAATTCCATGGAGTGGTTTCTTTTTCAATCTTAATTCAATCCCGCTTAAAATCATGACCGTATCATATCTCCGTGGAACGAATTGAATAGCACTGCGCCTGAACAAAGTCAATGCTAATTTGCGAATTTCGCCCACAGCTCCCGCCTTATTCTCCTGCAAGTTCCAATTGATTTAGCAATTGAAGGCGCACGTCCTTTCGTTTTGTGGCCGTTTCCCGATTTGGGACAACGATCTCGTTAAATCATATTTTCCGACCAATTGCATTTGCATGCCACATCTGCGGATTGAAAATCCCGAACGTGGTCGTAGAGAAGTCAATACATCCCCAGAGTGTGTTGCTGATTTTGGAGCGGCGGCAACATGGACTCACTGCTCTTTGAAAATGTGGCTTCAAACTCCATTTCCTTTAATGGTGAGCGCTTGGTACCTGGAAATTAAAGATAGGAGTTGGACGATGTTTAGTTATAGTTGTTGACATAACCACCGAGTTGGAAATGGGCCTCATCAGTCAAGATGATTTTTCGATGGAATTCCGGATCATTTCCGTGCATTTCAAGGACCCAATCAGCAAAGACACGACGTTGTTGATGATCGGCCGGCTTGAGTTAACTGAACTTTATGAGCCGTAAGACCCAAGTCTTTATGCAAAATACGTTGTAATGACGTATGTGGAACGCCCAATTCCAAAGAACGACGAGGAATGGACAAACCTGGGTTTTCTTCAACACTTTGGGATACAGCAGCAATATTCTCAGTTCTTCTTGAGCGACGTGCACTGGTTCTATTCCTCTCATCACTAACTTGCCCCAACAGCTCGAATTTTTCCATCAATTACTGTATTGGGGTCCGACATGTTACTTCACGACGACTCAAAAATGCTTTAGTTTTGCGAACTGTGACTGCAAAATGTTCACCATTTTTGTAGTGAATTTTAATAATTTCAATGCGTTGTTGAAGCGTGCATCGTGTATCGTGTATCCATTCAAATGTCAATGAATGAAAGCTTCAAATGTGACAGCTACCGAAATACCGGGTGAATCAAAATGACACCTCTTGTTGGAAAGGATTTCGCAAATTTGGTTGAAATAAAACAAAAGCTCATCAATTTGCGAGAAATCTATACTAAAGAATCAGAATTTGTACTCAAATATGTAACAATTAAGGAATGTTGGGAAAAATAACATTTGATTTGCATACTGCCTGTTACTTCAGACTCTGTACCCCATCTACAATTTTGAGGATGATAGCAAGATCTGTCATTCATATTCATTTGATCATCGGTCGTGTCCGATGGAGGTCGGGGACAAAATGCGAACGATGAATAACTCACCCAACCTTGATTTGGCCACGATTTATGAGTGGACTCAAATGAACAAGAGTAGATTTTAATGCAAACAAGAGTCAGTGCTATTTGTTGTCACACAAATGTTCCACTGATCCAGCATAATCGTCAATCTCTATGGGTGGTGTTGAGACAAATGTCAGCAAACACCACTCTCTCTCACTTTCCTCTCTCCAATACCCCAATTTCCTATCGCTGACACAGTTCATGTTGCAATTATATAGGGGACATGCCCTGAGAGTTGCTCAAATACAACAAAAATTGAATGTCAAAATTTCCACATTTAGCTTCGATAAAGACAGATTAAATTTTTTCCACAACATTTTGAGGATTTTAATTAAGGCTCGGATTGGGTCATAGACCAATAGGACTATTTTCCGTGTTGGTTTACAACATAAGGCACAACGTGTATAATGCTTGTTAATTCCGTTCACCTACACGTATAGTTTTAAGGCATCTCTGAGCCACAGTTGTAACTGAAGTAAAATACCACAATACATAAAGTATTTTCTATGAAATACAAATGAAAAAAAAAATAACGTAAATTTAAACAGTAAAGCATAATTTTAAATCACTTTTTTGAGTTATTTCCTTTGTTCAACCTGGAAAGAAAACTAAAGTTCTATTTACAGATAAAAACACAAAACAGCTGTCACTGAGTTTGCCGAGTTGTACATATACACTCCACAATAATAACAAAAACAAAACTAACAAGCGCGCATCCGTTTCCTAACCCACTAGCTACACACACACCCCGGACCGGGCCTGGTGGCGTATGAGTGTTTCGTTTGAGTTATAACGCCATACGCCACCAGGTCAGGTCATTCGATGTTGTACTTGATCTCGTATCCGATCACAAACCATATTAGCATATATATTCTTCTCTCATATTTTAGAACCGCTGGCGGTAGTATGTTGGGAGATGTTAATATATCGGCTATATTGGATTCCTTCAGTGTCAGTTATGACAAAAGAGTAAGACCCAATTATGGTGGTAAGTAAACGCAAAAAAACTGATTGTTTGTTTGAAACTTAGTGCATAAAGCTTGAAAGCAAAACAAAAGAAAAAAAGAAAAGAAAAAAAACGTAAACCCCAAAAACCCCTTAAGAAATTATTTAATGAATGAAAAAAAGAAGAAATTTATTAACAACAAAACACATAAGGAGAAGAGAAAAAAAAGTAAACGTAACCCATGCAATTTAACACTAGCATTCTAAGTAGACAGGCTTCAAAAAAACGCAGAAGAAAAACAAAAGAGATCCTTAAAGCGAAGGATTCCGGAAGAAAGGGTTTTAGTTATATTACCTTTTCCTTTTGCTAGGATACGTTTTGAGTTCGTTTTTCTGTTTATGTTTATGGCTATTTCATTGAAACATTATTAATTTATTTGGTATATTGATATTGATGCTACATGACATTTCAGGACCCCCTGTCGAAGTTGGTGTCACCATGTATGTGCTATCGATCAGCTCGCTCTCTGAAGTGAAAATGGTACATAATTTTTCACACATGTACCTTTGTTTAAATTTAAAATTTTTCACGTTTTCCTTTGTTAAACTTTTCGGTTTTCTATTACCTTTCGTTACTTAGAAATGTCTTTCCTCTTCAGTTGATATTTATTTAAAGAAAACCCAGAAATATTAAACAAAAAAATTAAAAATATAGTTTGTGTTTCAGTGTTTTTTGACCAAGAGTTCTTTAAATGGAAATTAAGAAAAAAAAACAGTATTTGACAAAAAAAAAACCTATCAACACTATTGTTTGTTTTAACTTATGCAATTTTGTTCTCTTTTGCGTTTGGTTATCATGTCTTCTTTTGAGTTTGTGTTGTTTTTCATTTTATTTGTTTAGTTTACGGTTTCTATACCTTTTAGTTTTCTAAAAAATTGTGTTTGTTCCATTTAGTGTTCGTTCAACTTTGTTCTTTTTCCTTTACGAACTGCGGAATTCCTCTTATAAATAACATGGAAAAAAAAAATTTTTTTTTTTTGAAAAAAAAAGAAATTTTCTTGAAAGTATTACAAGGTTCCGGTTTAAATTGAAAAAAAAAACGTATCTAGAACAAAATAGCAAACAAACAAATCAATGGTTTCCCTCATTCTCGTAGTTCAAGCAAGAAAGAAAGAAAAGTATAACAACAACAAAAACTGAGAAATGAGACTATGCGAATACTACTCCTCCAGCACTCCTGTTCTTTAGTTTAGTTTGTACACCACCATCACCACCATCACTATTAATGCCACCCACTTTTTAGACCCCCCCCCCCTCTCCCCCTGTTCTCTAAACATAGTTTGCCACCCTCTTGATTTTTAGTTGGTAGTTGAAAAACAAAAACAGTAACAATAAATAAAAACTCCTCTCTCCTTAACCTGAAAAGTATAGAAAAAACTATTGCTCATTGGCGCTATTCAAATTCACCATTGTTTTAGTTTATTTTTTTTTCTTTTTCGGTTCCTTTAAAGCTTTACGTTTTTGGTTCACCTATTCTTGTGTTCGACTGAGTTGCAATTTTTGTCCACCTCTCTACCACTTTGCAAGTCTTTACCTAGCTGCGTCGTTTACCAGAAGGTTTTTAACACTGGGGTAATCTCTTTCAGACAAGAGATTTGCAATTGTAGTCGGATAATTCGTAAAACTTTCGTTTAAATTTTCTTTTATGTTTTGACAACAACACGTCTGTCTTTTGGCAAACGAAAGACGACAACAAAGATTTCCCTACAACGGGTGTTGCGAGGCTAAGTTTGATTTGGTTTTCATTCGTCTCGACTACACACAGAACTCCATACCATTGCCAAAAACCCCCCCTCCCCCCACCAACATAAGCCATGTCATCTATCAGTCAGTAAACCATTTGATCAACAAAACAAAACAAAAAAATCGTAAAACGATTTCTCTATTTCTTCACTCATCTTCAGATTTCCGAATGTTGCCCTTAACAAATAGAAGCAGAAAACAAGAAACTTTCCTCCCGCCTGTTCTGTTAACGTTCGTTTATGTATTTTTATGTCTTTGCAAGTCAAACACCCTTTCTTCCCGTAATATCCATCACCCACCCACCTGTCTGAGAAAGAAAAAAAAACATATAAAAAGCAAAAAAACAAAAAATAATCAGCACCGTTTTCTTAAGTTGTACTTCTACAACGACACGCCCTCATACACTCAGAAAAAAATGCCAGTGAAATCCATGCTAGAATTTACTTTGAATATTGTACTGGAAATAAAACCGTTCACAAAATTTTAGTATAATACAAATTAGTACTCAAACCAAGTCAAAATGAACCACAACGATTCACAAAATTCAAAACGCACGGCACTTTGTGTGAAATGAGCACAACGAATTCTGTTCAAAAAAAATAAATTTCGTAAAAGTCAGTTAAATCCATACACAATTTTTTTTCTCGATAGTTTAAAATTTTCCAAAAAAAAAATTTGTGTAAAAGTTTCATTAAAAATTTGTTTAAAATGTTTACTCAAATTGAGCACAACTGTTCTTGAAAAATTTTGAGTCCCAGAAAGAATATTAGCCAATTTGAGTAAAATTAACACGAAAATTTGGTTCAGAAAAATTGTATTTAGTACAATTTTCTTTTAAATATACTAAATTTGTATTTCAAAATGTAGTAATTTTTTAAATAAAATTTTTTGTTAAAATTTAGACATTTTTTGTTAAATTTTAGTATTTTTTTTTTTAAAATTTAGTAATTTTTTGTTAAAATTTAGTATTTTTTTTTTTCAAAATTTAGTAATTTTTTTTTATATTTAGTAAATTTTTTGTTAAAATTTAGTACATTTTTTGTTAAAAATTTAGTAAATTGTTTTTAAATTTAGTAAATTTTTTTAAAAATTAGGTAATTTTTTTTTAAATATTAGTAACTTTTTTAACAAATTATTAACTTTTTTTTTAAAAAATCAGTAATTTTTTTATTAAACTAATTTTTATTTTTTGTTTTTCAAAATTTAGTAATTTTTTTTTTGAAATTTAGTATTTTTTTTTTGACATTTAGTAATTTTTTTTTAAAAAAGTTACTATTTTTTTTTTAAAAAATTATTAAATTTTTTTTTTAATAAATTATTAAATTTTCTTTGGCTAAATTTTTTTTAAAAAATTTACTAATTTTTTAACAAAAAATTAATAAGTTTTTATTAAAAACTTGTTAATTTTTTATTAAAAACTTATTAATTTTTTATTAAAAACTTATTAATTTTTTATTAAAAACTTATTAATTGTTTGTTAAAAAATTAGTAAATTTTTTAAAAAAAAATTTGTAAATTTTTAAAAAAAAAATTAGTAAATTTTTTAAAAAAAATTTAGCAAATTTGCTAAATTTGAAAAAAAAATATTACATTTTAAAAAAATATTACAACATTTTAAAAAAATATTACTACATTTTAAAAAAAATATTACTACATTTTAAGAAAAATTTACTAAATTTTAAAAAAAAAATTACTATATTTTAAAAAAAAATTGTACTTAATACGATTTTTCTGAACCAAATTTTAGTGTTCGTTTTACTCAAGTTGGCTAACATTCCGGGAATCAAGTAAAGTAAAATTGTTTTGACGACATAGAACAAAATATTTGTCAATTTGTATACTAATATTTAATTGAACATTTGTCGAGGGCTATGTTGGCTTTTTCCTTAAAGTCTATCACCAAATCATTACATTGAATTTCCCGGGCACTAATTGAATTTATTATGACAACCAAAAGGTCTCTAGCGCTCAGCCAATAAATGTTATCAGAGTTTTAATTACATTTGCCATATTTTAGGGCACACATTTTTTCTGAGTGTACTGTCAGCAGATTTAAAATATTCATTGCCACAATCTCCCAATACATAACAAAATTATTAAACTAACCAAATCATTTTAAATTAATGGATGTGTTATAACCATGCGAATAATTTCAGCTTAAGCCAACGTTTCACAACAAGATATTGGCAAAATCGGCAGGGATGGAAGAAAAAGGTCTAGACTATCAAACCTATTTTTATCCCACCTCATGGTTTATGTCATTGTCTTGGGTAGACCAATAACTATTGATATTTCTGAAAAAAAAAAAACGGATCAACTGCTCTTCTTATTAAGACATCATCTCCCTCCAGCACAAAGTATTTCTTCCAACGTTTCAATATC
Organism: Hydrotaea cyrtoneurina; assembly: GCA_958296145.1. Taxonomy (NCBI): domain Eukaryota; kingdom Metazoa; phylum Arthropoda; class Insecta; order Diptera; family Muscidae; genus Hydrotaea; species Hydrotaea cyrtoneurina. Next base: position 8,257,759 of record OY282515.1, on the reverse strand, counting down.
TCTCTAGGAGAGATATCTGGTCCATCAAAACTTCTGGTCCATGGTATATTAGAGAATTGTCTTTTTTTTACCTGTTAATTTATGAAATACAATTACTGGAGTAACATTTCTGTAAGCACAATTTTTGCTACATTTTCGCTATATGGAATTCCATTCCAGTTTCTCATATTAGAGCTTCATTAGAGCTTCATTATCCCTAAGAGTTTGCCATGGACTTAAGTCTGTATTAAGAGGTGGTGCTATTTTTGGTATTACACAAATGGTCTACAAATAATCGCTTCATATTGCACAATACCGCTCAACATCCAAGATAAATGGACAATTATGTATGGGTTTTCTGAGCCCCAGAAACAGTTAAAATATATATCTTTTCGGTCCTTTGCATGCATTCTTCAGATGTTCTTTCAACCGGAGTTTTTGGTATTTCCTTGCTGCGTTGTAGCTAAAGTTGACTAACGCCTTTCTGGCTGCATTCGGCAGCCAGGACAATCTATTTCTTACGATTCCGAATTAGACTAAAATGTATAACCGGAAAACCGATTCCTTTATTAAGATGGACATACCCGAATGCGAATAAAATATCCTAATGAATCCGAATATGGTATTCTTTTTAAGATTTTACGAAAATCTGTAACAAAAAGCAAGCTCGAAATATACCTCTGCTATGCGGATACTTAAATCCAAGAGATCTGTTTCCTAATCCAAACTTGATTACATATGTGAACTTAAACTACATTGCAACAGTTTAGTCGACAGGTAAATTGTGGCAAATCATTCTCCACATTGCTTACCAGTTAAGTTTAGTTTTTCAGCAACCTTAAGCTTTGCTCTGTCTTACAATCCCTTGCCATTGAGCACATTACATGGCCTCCGATTTTTAATGAGTATTTTTAAATCTGTGGACTAGGGGCACCCCACTAATTTGGAAGAGAAAAAAAACAAAAAGAGACACCACTTTGCCAGCACCGACTTTTAAATCACTCACTGCACTTTGTCCTTATGAAACGACATCAGTTTTGTGATAATCAACACTCCTCCCCTCCTCACCCTTAGCGTATTAGTTACATACAAACTAAAACTTGACAAAAAGAAAAAAAAAAGAAACAATGATGAAGAAAACAACTGTTAACTTTAAGTATTTTAGATTTTAGTTTTGTATTATGTCTGTGCAAAATCAAAAGAACAAACAAACAAAAAAGTAAAAAAAAAACAAGCAATAACAAACAATCAATAAAAATCATAAACAACAAATATCAACAACAACAAACAAAAACAAACAATAATCAAACACCCTTAAAAGTTTAACAAATAAAACAAACAACCACAACAAAAAAAAAAAAAGATTGAGTTCAAATTACTACTACAAAAGCAAACAAACGTGTGTGTGTATATGTTACAGGTCCCCCTGTGGAGGTTGGCGTCACAATGTATGTTCTCAGTATCAGTTCGGTTTCGGAAGTTCTCATGGTACATATGCAACAACAATTTAACTAAAACTCTACACTCAGCAAATAAACAAAAATTAATTCAATTTACAAATGTTTTTTTTTTTCGTTTCATTCGGTTTAAAAATTATTACGTTTCATGTTTACTACACTCCACCAAACGATAAAAAAAAACAACAAATTATAACAATTAATTCAATTTCATTGAATATGTGTATATTGAACATATTATACTTTTAATTTTGATCTTTTTTCTTTAACTTTATCTCACGCCTTAAATCGATGTAAATTTATAATTTCTCAAACAATTATATTTTTTTTTTTGAGAATATTTTTTCAGTACCATATTTAAGTTATGGCATTTGTTTTATTATGAGTTTTATAGGTCTTTGTGTTTGTTGTGTAAACACCTACTTTTTTTCAAAATGATTTTTTTTCTAAAAAACGAAAACAAAATTTTGTACGATACATGCTTAGCGCTTTTGAGCATTACAATCGTAATTTGTTTTTATTTACATTTCATTTCACATACATATTTAGAAAACCGAAAAGAATTTATGGTCAAGATAAAAGAAACCACATACATATATTTGAAACACAAATCATTAAAGGCACATCTACCAATCATACACGTCCTAGAGTCACTTATTCAAGCGGAAACGGAAATGCTTGTGTACATTTTGCCATTGTCTCAGCCCTGAATTCTCGAAGGTTCCTTTTCTTTTTACAAAAAAAAAACCAACAGGTCTCATGTTAACTTTGTTTTTTTTTTGGTTGGTTCTGTTTCGTTATGGTTTAGTTTTTGGTTCTTGTTTTCTCTCAACAAAATTTGAATATGTTTGAAATGAAAGCGTTATAGTTGATGTTGTTGTTGTTTCAACATTCAAAATATCTATATATCTATATAAATAAATATAAATATATAATAATAATATACTACTTTAAAACCGATATATGGCATATATATGAGTTGTATTTATGAAATTCTATCCTGTGTCTATATTATCTATGTACTTAACATACAATTAAATCTAATTACTCAACATACTCTATACTCTCTCCCTCCCATTCTCTCTCTGTATCTCTATATCTGTCTCTCTCTCTCTCTCCGTTTCTACTGTCTATCACTGCTCAACCTCTCTGTCTATAACTAAAGCTACTGCTGTTTCCCTCTACATACTTCAAAAACTCCTCTCTCTCTATCTCTCTCTTTCCCTTTAAATACCGATCGTTTTATCATACCGCCAAACAACAATAAAACCAAATGTCATTTCCGTTTTGTTTCATTTTCGTTCCAAGCATTTTTATTGGTTTTATCTTTTTCTTTTTCTCTTAATTCATGTTTCGCATCCCCGATCGTAAGTTTTGTCGTATTCGTTTTTTTCTTTATTCCTCCATTAATTTATACATTCTGCACGACATTATCCGATTTTTGACATTACATTCACCAGCCCGCCCACCCCCCAACTCCACCATTTCGTCCATCAAACGTTTTCTACTCAAGGCTTAACTAGGCTATCGTCCAAACTGGTGCTTTTGTAATTTCATAACCCCCCACGGAATCACCAACGGAAGTCCCATTTCGATTTTCACTAATACAACAACAAACAAGATTACATTTTAATTGATGTTCACATAAATTGTTAATAAACGCATACATACATAACCATTTTTTGTTTTGTATGTATTTGTACATAAAATGTAACAAACAATCACAGTTATCAAAGCAGCAACACATGTTTTTGTTGGGCATAAGAGAGTGTGTGTGTGAGAACAAGGATGGCGCGCCTGCCCGTTAACACCGAAAGTAAAAAAAATAAAAAAAAAAAACAAAGAAATCGTCTGTATATAAGGCCGAGCAAATGTCACAAATACAGGCACCGCAGCACACACACACACAGCAAAGCACACATTGTCACGCAGCTGTGGAAACGGGAGGGGATCAATCCCCATTCACACACACACTCACACACCTACACATTTACTTCATTTGGGATCGTATTATCTAGTAACGTTTATTTATTATTTGTTTTTACTAAACTGAAGAGTAAAATGATTTTTTAATTTCTTTTAAGAGATCCTTAAGGTGTTTCACCTCTTCCAAAGTCCCTTAAAGTGGACCAATTTTAATATATTTACTTAAGAAGATAGCTTTATGGCAAATTAATATTCACAGACTTATGTTGTTATTGACCTCCATAAGTGGACAAATTATTTGAATTTATTTTTATTACAATTGAGAATTTGTTAAAGGAATAGGCTATAATTTAGGGTTACTATTTGTTTGTTGTTCACTAAGTACGAGGAAATATCTGAGCTTTTGGGTATTCCATAAGTCTTAATGCAATTCCCGAAATAGGCATTAAAAAAACATGCCTACATTGCCATTGCTGCCTTTAAGTTAGACGAAAGATTATGGGAAACTGTGAATTTTGTTCACAATGAAATCGGACGACGGCATTAGCCACAACCCTTTTTATTATCTACATTATGTTTTTATAATTTTTATATTTTCAATTAAATTTCACAACTCATGTGTGTCTCACACGCTCGCTCCTTCAGAGGAGATTGTCCTATCAGGATACGCATGACTTCAGGTACCTCAGACTTGACCCATCCTATTCCACTCCATCGGTTACTTTCTTCCAGTTCGAACCAGATGATGTCTGTCCTGTCACACACTTAACCTTGGGGCAAATTTTTTACCAAATCCATGTGTTGATTCTATAATATTCGGTTGAGTCATAGTTTTTTATAGAGGCTTATCACGATATCTTTCAAAAGAATTGATCTATGAAGAAATAGTTTTGCAAAGCTTCCTATTGCAATATTCTGTTATTCATTGAAATTAGTGTTATGTCGGATTTTGTTTTCTTTTATCAATCGTGGCCTTTTAACAAAATTTTTGTTTCCATCATTCGAGGTTTGAGATACGTGTTTTTTTCCAAATTTTTTTTAGAAAAGTTTTGATTGGATTGCATCCAATGTACACAAATTCGTTTCGTGGCAATGAAACTCCAACACAAATGACTCTACATTTAAATTTAGCATTCTGTTATGTGTCCACAGAAATGAAGTAGTGGTTGGTAAAAATCACACAAATTATCCACTCCGTCCCTAGTCTGAGTGAAACTAAGTGCTATGTCATAATATTGCCAGATTATCTCTACGGATCTCCTACCCAAGATGTGATTGCAACTTGTACAATTTGACCTCTGAGGCAAGAAATTCAATAGAGTTCAATTGAGTTTTTTTCGGTTGAGGCTGCATTTTTCTATAAGTAACATTGGCAAAATAGTTCTCAAATTTAATTTATAATTAGTTTAATTTACTTTTTGTAAACTAATTATTCATTTCTAAAAAAAAATATTTTTTTTTATTAAAGCATTTTTTAACTTAATAAAATTATTTTTTATCTTAAATAAATAAATGTCTCAAATTAATTAATTAATATAATTAAATTAATTGAAGTAATTTTTTATTTAATTGAATTATTTTTTTAAATTAACTGAATTAATTTTTTAAATTAATTGAATTATTTCTTGAAATTAATTAAATTAATTTTCTAATTACTTGAAATAATATTTTTAAATAAATTGAATTACTTTTGTTGAATTACTTGAATTAAGTTTCTAAATTTATTGAAATATTTTTTTAAATTAATTGAATTATTTTTTTAAATTAATTGAATTATTTTTGTTGAAGTTATTGAATTAATTTTCTAAATTAATTAAATTATAATTTTAAATTAATTGAATCAATTTTTTAAATTAATTGAATTAATTTTCTAAATTAACTGAATTGTTTTTTTTTTTAATTAATTGAATTAATTTAGTTGAATTAATTGAATTAATTTTTTAAATTAATTGAATTAATTTTTTAAATTTATTGAATTAATTTTCTAAATTAATTTAACTAGTTTGTTAAATAAACTAAATTAATCTAATTATTTTTTTAAGTTCATTTTATTTAATGGAATTAATTTTTTAACTTAATTTTTTTTATTTATTTTCAATTAATTCAATTAATAATCCCATTGTTTCTGCGTGGAGGGTGGTTGTCACCTCCTTTCGGGTACATTTAATGCAGAAGACCCATTACCCAGATGTTACACCATGACCGGTCGTGGTGTGTTAGGTAGTGTGTGAGAGTCCCGGTGAAAATCTGAGCCATCTCCTCTAAGCGTACTTGATTTACGTAATACAAGCCTTTCATTTATATTAAATCTTTAAGATTACCATTCTCGGACATAATGGACGTTGAGTACTATGGAATACTATCAAAAACCTAAGCACTCTTAAAAGATTCGTTCTTTTCTTTCACAATGTAAATATGACATCTTTCGTTTAATTTCAGTTGCCAAAATTTTTTTTCTTTTCTTTTATAATTTTGCGAAAATAAAATTTAATTGACCCAATTATAGTTTAGTTGCCTAAAATTACCAAATTTTTGTTTCCACATGCCAATACGATTGGAACACTACGAGCCACAGGATGGTGACTCGAATAACCAATACCACAAAGCAAACATACAAATGTACAAGTATTTGAAATACTCTATAAATAAATATATATATAGATAAAGATATATATATATGTATACACACACACACAGTTCTGAAAATCATAAAACATTGAACAAGAATTTTTAAAAAATATATATTTTTGTATACAAAGCACAAACAACCAACTTATTAACAAACTGTTGGGCAATTATACCATCACAATCACATATACATACATACAGAAATAAATAAAAACAAACAAAAAATCACAACAGTGTCAGCAGTAGTCAGTAATCTGTAACGAGTAACGAGTTACCTACAACACTCGCCCACAATGCCTACACAATCCACATTTCCACATTTAATCGTCGTACTCAACATTTGTGTATTAATTTAATGCTTTTTTCCATAAAAAAACCTTGTCCAATTTAAAAAAAAAAACAAAGGCTTTTTCCAAATATTTGGTTTTGAATTTTTGTTGTGTTTTTATTTTGTTTATTTTTTCGAAATTTAGCATACAACCACGAACTACATATCTACTAGCTAAGCGGGTGATTTTGAATGTGGTCTAAGTCAAATTTATCTCAACTCTTGATGAACCGACATAAGCGTTTTTTTTGCGCAACTTGGCTGGGCAACACTTTCAACACTGCCGGCTTATGCAAAGGAAACTATACTCATAACCTTCTGGCCTTAATATGTATGTATATAGAATATATACTCCATATACGTTGTAATCGTACATGACCGCAATAAATACCTATAACAATAACAAAATGAAAAGACGACGAAGAAATTAACAATAACAAGAACACACTTTTAAATGGTTACAATTTTGAGTTTTGCCAAAGAAAATGATTAAAACAATGACAATTTTAAAAAATATTAACAAGAATAATACCCGTAGCAACAAAATGAAGAAAAAAACCGAGTGGAAACCAAATCAATACAATTAGTGTTAACAACAACAATAATGCCCATTTTTACTGCTCCTTTTTTTTCTTTTTTTGTTATGTAATCAAGGACACACGGATCATTTACCCTGCCTCCCTCTGCCGCTCTCTTTGTCACTACCACGAAAACGGCATACGAAGCCAACACTCCAAAACCAAAGGCTAAAACAGTCTCACCTTTAAATTTGAGATTTGGTTGTAGTGCCACTACCACGTTGGCCAGTTTCCCAAGGGTCACCACATGACGTGACCTATGCCCGAAAGCTCGAAAGCAAGAGTTTCGTTCAGTTTGATTATCTGTTTGCGTTTTAAAATACCTATGTTGGCTACATTCGATTCCATGTCAACCCGAATATCTTCGGTTTTTTTTAGTTAATTATTTATTTTCTAAAATTCTTAATTGGGCTAATTCAGTGGTATATGCCAATAAAAATGCCCATCAAACGCTGCCTCTGGATTTGTAGATTTTAGAAATATCACACAAATACTCGACTTTTATAATAGTCACCCCTTGACATAGGGTGAAGGTTATATACAGGGTGGTCCAAATATTATTGGTTAATGTGAAAGATGAAACATTCCAAATATTCATGATTTCGTTTAAGCCCATCCTGTCAACCCAAATTGTCATGAGCTAAGTCACCAAAGACTTGCTACAAATTCACCTTAAGGGCCCGCTAATGGATTGTTCGCCAGGGTACCTTCACGGTTCCATAGGTACAAAGAAAAGTGGCGTCGCCGATTCGGATTATAATACGATTACTGTAATTGGTGCATCGTACATCGATTGTGGCCTGGCTCCTAAGTCAATTGTTTTAAGTTGGGATACACCGCGACGGATCAGATCCATTTTCAACATGGTTTGGTCTCATACCATGTGAAACATTTCGCTGATTCACGAATTCGATTGGTACTTTGCTTTCACAAATATATGGATAGACAGACAGATTGCTAAATCGTCTCAGAAAATAACAATTAATTAAAAGGCCCGAAATAAATCGGATGAATAAAATCGAATAGAATATACAGAACATGAAAAGCAGCCTGTTTTCACATATGGGGCAATCTGAAATAGTTTAAATAATTCAAAAAAATATTGTTCGGTTTGACATGGAAGTTCTCTTATTATTTCAATAAACGTATTCTTAGATTTCCTATGATTTCATTGTTGATTCTTACTTACGTATTCATACATCTTCTTCCACTCGTTAATCCTTGTGTTTTTTTTTTTTTTTGTTATTCCTTAATCTGAAAAATACTACATCAACCAAAGTTTATTATATTCCATCAATACCAATGACACTGTGTTACAATCATTACAAAATAAAGGAAATTCAGTTCGGTCAGTACCGAAAAAATAATGATGAAATTAGTTTTTTGTTTAGCAAGAATTTTCAAAATGTTCAATGAGACCTCAAAGAAAAGGGAAGATAGGGAGGGATATCTTCTAATTGCAATTTGTCCAGTATTACAACGATTTCAAATTAATTAAATTGACGTTGAAAAACTTTAAGAGACTGAACATTGTAGGCGATTTCATATTTGTTCAAACACTTTTTTCCAAATGTATGAAAACCTTTTTGTCACTCCCAGCCATTCTATACAAACATACACCGCGAAACTTCCAGATCTACAGTTTACAATGTGAAGACCCCTACCTCCATTCCATTTGGGATCTAGAGTTTGACTACAATCAGCGGTAACATTTCTTCTTCAGTAAATACCCTTTAGATGCCATCTTTTCAGATTTCACAAAACAATAATTAACACCTTCTGAAAATTGGAGTAATATAACATTTGGCATGTTTTCCCATTAAAGACCGTTTCGAAGCAGTTCGGATCAATTAAAAGTCATTAGATCCCTTAGACACTCCACTTGGTATCCTGTGTACACAAAACTCTTTGTAACATAAAATCATATATAGTTTCCCTTAAGTTGTTTCACAAATTCATTGAAACTTTATTTGAGAAGGTCACCGTGTTACAAAAAATAGATTTTTTTCTGTCCTATGAACCAAATTTACTTTTTCGGAAAGGGGATAAAAAATAAAAATACACGTGTATTGGCGATTTTCACGTCAGAATTTTTTAAAAATAGATTTTTATCAATTCTCAGATTTTCCTAAATTTTTTTTTTTTTTTTAAATGGTTATCGTTTTTTTTAGGTTTCAGTTCAAAAAACATTTTTTTTCGCAACGCTTAAGTAGTTTAAAAATTTGGAGTCTCTTCAAGTTATGCTAAGAAAAGTGAAAAAAATAGTTTTTTTTTCAAAAATAATAAAAATTGGGGAAAATCTGAGAATTGATAAAAATTGCTTTTAAAAAATTTGACGTGATACAGACATTTCCACGAGTCTGCCTGCAACGTGTGGATTTAGACGTTTGGATTTCAATATGGCCAAACTTTTCTCAGAGTTGGTCTTTCTGATTTCTGCTCAGTTTGGTTTGCCATTTCATAATGAACAACATTTGCAAATAGTGAATATTTATTACCAAAACAGTGGCCACCGATCGCGATTTTCACAAGAAAATTTTGTTCAGCGATGAAGCTGATTTGTGATTGAATGGGTACGTCAATAAACAAAATTGTCGCATTTCGAGCAATGAAAATCCACGAGTCATTGTTGAGACGCCGCTACATCATCAAAAAGTCACTGTTTGGTTTCAAAAACTAAGACGGCCGTAATGTTAGAATCAATGGGCCATAATAAATGAACTTTTCCTGCCTGAATTGAAGGATGTTCACGTGGACGACCTGTGGTTCCAACAAGTTGGCGCATCATGCCATACAGCCAATGTAACAATCATTTGGGCCTCAAGGCTAAAATTTATTCGAGAAAGCCGCGTCGGCCACTTGCAATAATTTTTAAAACATCATGGCAACCCCTTATCTTTATAATAAAGATAAATGCTGGGCCATAACATTAAATGATATTCGTTTTATTTCATCTTGAAAACCACACGTCTAAATACAACACCCTTTAAAGGAGACACCCTTCTATAAAAGGTCAACTAAATGTTAACTCTCTATGACAAATTAATTGATTTCCATCCACTAGATATGGTCAATTAATATAATAATTACATCAATTAATATTTTAATATATTCAATGAATTTGCTAATTGAATTAAGGTGATTTGCTTTTTCTGTGTGGACAATAAGTACGAGTATAAATTGATATTGTATTTGTAATAAAACTTCTTTGTCTAAGGACATTTGTAATCGCCAGACTAGGCCAACAAAGTACTTGACATGGCAAAAACCTCTTCAAAAACATAATAAATTGCTACTATTTTTTGAGCAAAAAAAAAACTTTTTGACTATCTGTATAAATAAGAAATATTTCATATATGAAATATCTGATCTTTTTCTTTGCTAGCAAAAAAAAAAAGAAACATTTTGTGATTTTTATGAAAATAAATTTTTTTTGAGTGCTGGCCAGTTTCCAAAGTGAATTTTGCTTGTAACACAGTGTACCCAATTACTAACCCATATCTGTATACTAAATAGTTCTTGACTACTTTACCAACTACTAAACCGTTTACTAACACGCTCGTTGTAAGCAGAACAAAGAAAAAGAAAATTACATTAAAACAAAATTATATTTAAAACCCCCAAACCGTAGAAGAAGAGGGAACGTTGTTCCAGCAATAATGAAGCAATGCAACAAAAGTACTTGATGTGACAAAGTATTTGTGAGAGGATTCTGTACAATTTCTGTTTCTTTTTCTTTTTTGTAAATACTTTTAGCAAGGAAAAAAAATATATAAACGTTTTCTTTGTCTTTTGATTTTCCCTCGTTTTTGTGTTGGTTAAGCGTTTGCGATGTAATGAACAAATATTTAAACATAAGTAGTAGTAATAAAAGCACGATAATAAAATGCCACAAAATGCACAGCTTTTCCATGAAAAAGAAGAAACACCTAAACACTCAGTGTGTCGAAATCCAAACTATTCGTTGTGTACAAATTTTGTGAAAATTGGAAAATCGTTTAAAAATATTACAAAAATAAGATTTTTTCAGTTGCCATATTTTTGAAATCGTGTATGAGACACGCGATAACGATGATGTATGTTAATGATGATGATGATGACGATGACGATGATGATCATGATGACGATGATGCAAAGCAAAGCAAAGCCAAAACCAATAGCAAAACAATTGGATGTTTTTGTTTTGATAACGGAATTAACGCTTAAAAGTCTATTTTGTTTTGTGTTTCCTGTTTTCTGGTTTCCGTTCGTAATTGTTTTTTGATTATTCGTTTTTTTTCCTTCTTTTCATCAGTGTTGTGACAGTGTACGTTCGTTGTATCTATGGAATGCATGTTTCGCATAAATAATGATAAATGTCCGCAAGGAGAATAACTGAAACTGCACGATTTTTGTGTGTGTGTGTGTCTTTTTTATTTTCCATTTTATTCTTTAATTAGTCTTTGGTTACTTTTATTCGTTTCATTTGTTTTTCTTTTTTTAATTTTGTAAATTTGTTTTGTTCTTATTTGCGTTGATATTTTTCTAGAAAACCCCCCTCAAGCACTGTCAAAGTCTGTTAAACTAATAATGATTTTCTCTCTCTCCCACCTCTCGCTTTTGGTAAATGCCCCCTGTCCTCGCTTGGCAATGATGCTGATGCCGCCGCTGTTGGATTTGCTGAAATGCATGTGTACAGGACTTTACATTGGATTTTTACTTCCGTCAATTTTGGACCGATCCTCGTTTAGCGTATAGAAAACGACCTGGTGTAGAAACACTATCGGTTGGATCAGAGTTCATAAAAAACATTTGGGTACCTGACACCTTTTTCGTAAATGAAAAACAATCATATTTTCATATTGCAACAACCAGTAACGAATTCATACGTGTACATCACTCTGGATCAATAACAAGAAGTATTAGGTAAAACCACAAATAACAACAGCAACCAACTAACACTCAAAAAAAAAAAAACCAAACTAACACCCATAAAAAAAGAAAAATAATAAACATTTGCCAAAAAAAAAAAAGAAAACCATTTTGGCTTGAAATACCTGCCACCACCCAAAGATAACATTTGAATGTCGTACTATAAACAGCCTCTACCATCTACTCGTACTATCGAACTACTATCTATCTATCCACAAATCTATCTATCTGTCTAACTATCTATCTGTCTATCAATGTTTTACGTTTCGTTTCATCTATACGAGTTTCGTTTCCTTATGATTTACACTTCTTTGTACATTTGCCCACCACTTCTTTTTCGTATTATTATTATTCTCGCTCTATCTCTCTCTCTACCTCTCTCTCTGTGTGTATGTGCAATTTGATTTTTGTAAAAAGACATTTGCCGAAACTCTAAAACTATCGATGTTGTCTATTCGTATTTTACATTTTTTTTTTGGTTCCATATTTTCTTTACATCAACATTATCACAATTTTGGTTTGTCGTGCCAGATCGGTGTGCACCGATCATACGGTACCCTACAACCCAAGTCGTACAGGCGATTGTCATCAATGCAAGAGTGATTTAAGTGTAGGTGATTTATAAAAGCACCTTCACATATGTTTTACTGTCTTCTACTAAACTCTGGCATTGCCTTATAATGACAACTTGTTACCCTTTACATTACATTGAAATATAAAATAATATGTGGTGTATTAATTGTATCTGGCGTAATCAATTCCACTCCAGGAAAATATGTTAATTATCACTGAGATTACCTAATAATGATAAGGCATTACCATTTCCTATACTGTGAAGCATTCAATAATGACTGGACTTGAAAGCAGAGAGCTACTTCAAAGAGAGAAAAGCTAAGTGTATAGTGAACAGGAGCGAGGCAACTCTAGCGTTGCTCTCTCGAAAACAAATTCAAGCCACCAGCCGATCTCGGTTTCTCTTTAGCTTTCTATTGTTCTGCACTATACAGAAAATTCGTTCCTCAACCGAACTGTTCGCATGTGGAATAATCGACCAGCAAGTGTTTTTCCAGCCAAGCTAAGACATTCTGAATTTCAAAACAAAGGTCAACAAACACTACTCCCTCCTTCCTCCCTCGAATACAAATAATACTTATTTCCCATGGGTAACATTCACAAGGGACATCCCCTGAGGGTTAGTCAAAAATACCAAAGAGACTTATTTATAAAATATTGTTCCTACCAAGTCCACAATAATGAAAGTTCAAAAAGAGAAATGCCAAAACCTTTCAGTATAAGAGAGCGTCATTACCCGACTCTTACAATTACAGGACCTCTTGATACCGATAACTAGAGATTAATGCCAAGGACGTCATTATCTTGTGTTCCAAAGTAATGCAAAGTGTAATGAGTTTTGATAATTCGATAAGAAAAATCGTTGGCAGGTCAAGTTGGGACTTTGGAATTTAAAGGAATTGACATTATCATGTAAAATTTTGCAAAATATGGATCACATTACATTTGAGAAGGTGCATATCGGCCATAAGATCTGTACAGCGATTTTGCTGATTAAAAATTCCACACGATATTTCCATTTCCTGTCGTACAAAGGATGCACTCCTAAACGGAATTTGCATACCAGCCCTCCCTCACATTGGACCTGGTCTATGGTGAATGGAACGTAGTCTTGGCCTTGTCCTTTGATGCGCTTAACATAAATCATGACGTGCTATGAATTGCTCCAAAAACGATCTACAACGATTAGAGAAATATCTTAGAAGTTGTATATTTTTTTTTTTAATACTTTTTCATACAACAACTACATTACATTTTTATTTTGAAACATTGGTTTTGCCAACAAATGAAATTCCTGGCAATTCGACACAGGATTGTAGGGTATTCGGAGAAATTTCGCAGACGACAAACCCCTTACACACATACACACCTGCATCATGGCATACATATCATATCATCTTCCCCATTCATTCACTGTAATCATTTGCATTCACACAAAACCACAACTATCGTTTATCAATTAATCCGCCACATAAGTGAGTTCAATTGGCTTTATTTTGTTTTCGACCATTAACAAATGTATGAAGAAGAACAAGATGAAAAGAAAAAACAAGCTAAAACCAACAAGTCAATCAAGCCCTTACATTATCGATCTAAATCATACAGAATACCTTACAGTAAGTCTTGCAATGTATATCAATCCCCCCACCCACCGCCACCGCAACCCCCAACCGCCTAGCAAAAAAAAAAAAGCATTTATCAACATAAGCATGTCCATAAATCGAAATTTGTCTACCACCTTCAATTCGAGTACAAATATCAATAACTTGACGATACCACACATAACAGAAAAAGCAAAGAACAAATCAAGTGTGTTTTGCTACACCACAAAAAGGTTTGCCCAATGGAGAAATTTCTTGAGATGGAAATTTCTCCGATTTGTAATTTTTCTACTACCTTAAAACAAGAATCTGTCCAAAAGTCCACCATGACAAATGCCTCAGGCGAACGTACTCGCCCCACCCCCAAAAACAAACACATCCACCCACCGCCGCATGAACTCGTGTGCGTGGATGCCGCCAACGTCAGTCGTACAAGCGTAAGTTCTTGCTCGCCGAAATGTAAGTACCAATTAAAAACACACACATTTAAAATAGAATAAAATAAATGAAACATTCAATAAATCTATCAATCAATCAATCACCCCAACTTATTGAAAGTATCGTTATAAGAAAGCAAGTGAGAAATAAATGAAAAACAAAACAATCTTAACAACTTTTTATGTGCAACGGCTTCATGCGTAGTTGTGTACAATATATATTGTTTATATATTTTTTTTTTTATTTGTTTCCTGTCTCCACTCTTTGATAACAATCCGTAACCGTATGAGTTTTGTTTTTCTTTTTGGTTCTTATCCTTTTTTTGTATCATTTCACCAATTGAACTCGCTGAATACTCGTTACATCCTCTCTCTCTCTCTGTCTGTCTCAAACTATCTATCTCTGTCAATCTATTTCAATTTCTCTCTTTGTATATATGTGTATATAAATATGTTTATAAATCTGTGTGTCTGTATTCGTAGAATGCGCCGTACTCTTACTCAGAGGCCGACACATTCTGTTCGTAAATGTTCGTTTCACTCTCAATTTTACTTAATTACTTTGTAAAGCGTTGATTGACCACCACCCACCAAAATGCTTTTGATGTTGTCTAGTCTATACGTTGTGACACTGAATTTTCTTAAATTACAGCACCCTTCAATGGGCAAATATCCTTACTTGTTCTCTGTGTATTCATTTGTCTTTATCTCTCTTTCTTTCTCTTTTGGACTCTAGATTGACCATTACCGCATCCTGTCCCATGAATCTTCAGTACTTCCCCATGGATCGTCAATTGTGTCACATTGAAATAGAAAGCTGTAAGTACATGATTTTATTTTATTGTTTCCACCCCTCCCACCGACCCACTATCTACCTACCTCGCTCTCTTTCTCCAACCATGTATAGAATATATATTACAACTTTTGTACAGATCTTTTAAATAGTTTATAAGTGAGCTTAAATCAAACGACATGTTTTATATCAAAAGAAATTTAAATTTAAAAAAAAAATCAACTCATTCAGAATAACATTTTTTTTTGGTCGGGCCACTCCGCATCTACAGGAGGTCCTTACCGCAGCTACAGTAAAGGAGAAGGAGAGTAATGAGAATGAGAAAGCAAGAGAGTGTAATTTATGAGAAAGTTCTCATTAGTAGTTGAAGTCTCTTTGGGTTTTAGTATGGGAATTTGGACGACGAACGAAGACGTCTGCAAATAATTAAAATCTTCACCCGTCTAATAAGCGTGATGGACGGGATTGTTTCAATTCACCACGATACGGCTTAGTTTTTGAATTGTCTGCAAAACGACCCATAAAAAGAGTGAGAAAAAACTGCGTCTGTCGACATTTTCATTTGTCTCAGGCGAATTTGTTTCATAGAAACAGGCAGGCTGTAAAAGGCCGTTGAACTCACGACGGTCTAAACCCAGCTAACGTTCCCTTGCATGGGTGAACAATCGAACGCTTGGTCAAGTTTGCTTCACAATGATAGGAAGAGCCGACATCGAAGGACCAAAACGCGACGTCACTAGGAACGCTTGGCCGCCACAAGCCATTTATCCCTATGGTAACTTTTCTGACACCAAAGATCCAAGGTAATTAAAATACAGTCCATATTTGTATCGCCCATCTAAATGACAGTCCCGGCAGATATTCAAAACTTAGTTTTTTTTAATTTCTCTAGCGAATTTTCCGCTCAAAAACACAAGGACAATCTTTTTGGCTAAAGGCCAACACTTGCTTACTAACAACCCTGGCAAGTAATTACACGCGATTTGGTCTTATGTGCGTGATTTAAAAGAAAAAGTCATCAGATCGCCAGTAATGTTTTAAAATAATAGTACTCGATCAACAAAGAGGTGATACGAGTATTTGTCAATTTTCTCCTCGAGGCTCTTTAGTTGGTTTTGGCGCCAAGTGAAGATTTGGCCAATGACCGATAAACCACATTCATATGTGGAACTAATATTGTTGCAATCGAACTACAATGGTTCATATAGCGCCCACAAAAGACTTTTGTAGGAGCTGAATATACGAAAAATTAATTTCCCTGTTAGGACTTTGCTGACGAAATTTAATTAGAATTTTAAATTATTTAAACCACAACACGATTAAGGTTTCAGTCAGTGTCATTCCAATTACTAATTTTTTGAAAAACATTTTCAATTCAATTGAATTTAAACGCATTGTTATTAATGTGTAGTTTATTTGTCAACACTCTTCAGCAGTCTGTCGAATAGTGAAATAGCTTTGAAAGCGAGAATATAATATTGATGACCTGGCCAACTCTTACAGATGCCAGTCTATACGGAATTTGAAATGTATAACTGTTGTTTGAATGTAACTCGACGTGGCGAAAATGAATTTAAACCCGACTCCACTCAGCAGTCCACTCTCATTCTCAATCTCCTCTCCTCTCCAGTGGCAAGGACATCCTGAATGCCATCAACGGCCTGTTACACATAAAATGAAATCGCGCTGTTTGTTCGTTAAATGCGTTACTATATCAAAAATACTTCAAGAAAATACAAAAAAAAGTAAAAAACTCCGCCAAATTAAACAAAAAAAAAAAACTGGCGGAAGGAACCATGTCAATTCTAGAGGGAACTGCTACAACTCAATTTAAAATATACAACCAGCTTTTTTTTCTAACCTGGCACTTTATTATACATATAAAACCACTGCTTTTTTACAATTTAACAATTAACAAATAATAACGATAAGGACCGCCATAAAACTATTAGACCGTGTACCATAGAGCAAAATCAGCCTAGACAGAAATCGTACAGGAATGTGTATAGGAAGATTTGAGACCAATATTATTATGTTTTTTTGTTTTTTTTTTTTCTTAAATTGTTTTCTGTTTAAATTCCTTTTAGTTTCGAGTACACCTATTTGGTTTATCGTTTCAACTTTCTAAAACCTAACACCCCTAAACACGCCAAAAGAAAAAAGAAACACCATATCACGATGTACAACGACTTCTCCGGAAAATACCTTAGCATTTGAGTTTCTGAAGACCGTTTAAAACAAACAACTTACAAAATAAAGGCTGGGCACTTATCTGTTAAGTTCACACTCTAGGTGCTCTTTGGTAAAATATTCAAATCGTCAGGGAACCAAAGAATATAATAAGTAAAAGAGAAAAATTGTCAGAATTTCAATTAGTTGGTTTTTGTTTGACTTTTTTTTTTGTTTGAACTTTTCTGTTTCCTTCCTATTCTGAAAAATATATGTATTTCTTTTAAGTAGTGTCTCTAGTTAGAAGATATGACTCAGTTCAGAGTTGAGAATCTTTTTAAAATGTTTAGTTTCAGACTGAAAAAGTAGTAGGCGATTTTTTTCAAAAGAAACGACAATTCAATAACTAGAGATTACAAACTCGTTTCGCTTACCAAAATACCAGGCAGTTTTTTTTTGTTAAACGAATTCGTTTGAAACTAATGATAACGTGACTTGTGTTTTTTTTTTAATTTTCAAATTTAGACAATTTCGATTTTCAATTAAAAAAAAAATTTTCAAATTTAATATTGGAAGTGTTAGAAAAATCCAAATTGACGATAATAAGTGGTCGAAACAAAAGAGGAGTTGGTAACCACCCTGTCGAAAAACAATATTTTTCAAATTTTAAAAAAATACATACAGTAAAATTCATTTATTTCGCCCCAAAACAGAAAAAAAATCATTACCTTCAATTCGTGTTTTTGCAAGACAAATTTCATTGAAAGTTTCAATTCGAGTAACTTAGAAAAATACAATTCCTCTTGACGTTTTCCTTTGTCTCAGACGAATTTATTTAAAAAAAAAAAACACGCCTACCATTTCTCCACATAAAAAAGGTCTCTAATAGGCAAATAGTGAAGTTTATAATTTTTTTTGAAAATTCAACACGTTTTTAAAATTTTCCAATCAAAGCTAACAACTTTTCCCACCTAAGCCATTGCCGCGCTTTACAATGCTTATGCTACAGAAAACACACAAAACCCTTAATTCCAAACGTGAATTATACAAAAACAAGTTTCTGAACATAGAAGAGAATCCGTATGTTTTCCTTATATATTTCCGTACAAAATCAACAAGGACATTTTCGTTGCGAATTGGTTGGTTTTCGGTCGCCTTCTCTACTACAGCATCCGCAGAAGGTTGATTCCTTAACAATCCAAAGACATGCAAAACGTTTACAAATGAAAGGACGTCTTTTTTTTGATTATTAGTCAATTCAAACTGAAAACAAAAAGGGAACATTTAATTTGTAATACATACTACCGGTCATTTTTCATTTGTTTACTCAGTTTTTTTTTTTTTTTAATTTAGTCTAAAACCTTATCATCATTAACCAGGTGTGGTGTTGTATGACGGATAACATTTATTTATTTTTAAAGTTATTTTCTTTAAAATTCACAACTTGCCAAATGGAAATATTTCGGAGGATATATTTTTTTTTTTTTTGTAATTACAATAGAAAGTAAATTTGTATTCTAAATTTGGATCCAAGGGTAAACCGGGTGGCTAGATTTTCGCAGCCGACCGAATCGAACACACAACTCACACGCTGATAACTCGCCTACCGGGGCGCTTTATCGTTGTATATAAAACACTATGTTCGGTTTACGCCACAGTGCCAGTTCTGTTTATCAACAGCTTCTCAAAGGATGCTAACCCAGAGTTGATTGGTTTCATCAGATTACCAGTTTGCAACCTTAATCGAGCCAGCCAGAAGGCGACACCAATTTACTTGTGGATTTTGACACAATGCGAATATTTTGCAGGCCTAATACCACATTGGTACAAGGCAAAATACTTGCTGCAATGAGTCATCGAAGGTTCACATAATAGCCTCGAATGAACTTTGTCTTAATCATTTATTACGATAACTGGCTCTGATACTTTGATACACTCTCCAAACTAAACCATCATTGCCAGCACATCCGGTATACCAACGACACCAGCACTCTAACTACTTCTAAATAGAACTATGCAGTTCTGATTTCTCCTAGTCTGGGTAATGGGCTTGCCGCGCCGCCATCACCATCTACTGCCGTCAATAGTTCTGCGAAGATTCATAGGATTTGCCGGGACTCTCAGTCTGAAGATTGATTTCTGCGATAGTACATCGCTACTGTACATTGCGTTGCCACGTTTCCTATCTCTAACCCGAATAATAAGTTTTCATCTCAACTCAATTTGGTTCGTTGCGTTATGGGCAGCGTTAAACCTGGGTCGATTTTTTGGAGCCACACTTACTAACAGCCTGAGCCAGTTTGGGCAAACATTTCAAGAGAATTACCAGAGATTCAGTCTTAACCCATTCAGTGGATTTGTCGAAAATATTCGCCACTTCATATGATTTTTAGCACGTCAAAAAATATTATTTGCCACTGAAAGGGTTAAGCTCGTGATTCCAAAGAAGATTTATCCGATTGTCAGTAATAGTTTTAAACAACAAGATCAAGTAAATTTTCTCTCAAGATCTTAACTAGGTTTTGGCGCCATGCGAAGATTTGTGGCTGCCTCGGCTGTACTCGAAGTAACACATCCTATCGACCCAATTTTCCAAGACATTGGTCTAGCTCGCTATGCGCCTTAAAAACATGGCTCCGAGTTGGCAAATTGACATACCCAAGTTGATTATCGTGATCTTGGTGACCATCACGAAGACATTACCATAGCAACCGAAAATTTGCCCACCTATAAAAATCTACAAGCGTAACTATCAAATTTGAAAGAAATTTCCCCACGATATGTGGTTTTAGTCAGCACCTAGGAATCCTTGAGCCGAAAAACAAATCCCCTCTTAGGAACGCAAATATGAACTAATATGAAAGTAAGACAAGAGTCTATTAGTAGAATTAAGTGGCAATCAAGCTGGGCTATGGCAGGATTATGAAATATTTTCCTTCGATCAGTGGGCTCTTTAAACCACAGAAAACATGCGGCAAGAAGACAGAGGTCTCACAAGCAAATAAGGTTTTTTTGTAAATCAGAAAATCCTTTCATTCCCCGTAAAATTGTTTTGTTTGCCATGGAATTGTAGGAATGTGGAATGATTTGTTTCTTGTAGACATAACCCAGACCTCATTGTTAACTGTGAATATATGAAAAACAACTCAAAGCAAAGACTATGCAGAGGGCAGACGTCCCAGGTTGTTTGACACATTAGTTCGGCTACAGTAATTGGCATGGCAATATTTGAAAGGTTTTCCTAGCAAATAATGTTTTTTTTTTTTAAAAACAAATACTGTTTAAATAACCTCATGATAATGTTCAACAAACGACTTGGAACGTCTGCCCTCTGTATGGCCATTGCTCAATCTAGCCATACAACACCCTTAACATTTCTTTTCTTTTGGTTATTTGTTTTCTCTTTTATTTTTCCTTTGTAATTTCATTCGTTTTCGTTTTTTATATTGTTTTTTTTTTTCCTTTTGAGGATTTGCTACCAACCAAACTTTATAACATTTGTACAGAGATATCAAACACACTCGCCGCCTCCTCATCATGTTTGCAGAATAAAAAAAAAAAAAAAAAAAAAAACTTTAACTCAGCAGCACCTTTTTGAGACTGTCAAGTGGCATTTCCGTTTCATTCTTCTTTCTTTTTTCTTATGTTATTTAACGTTCATATCACATGTAATCAAAGCACCATTAAGAACATGTACAGTACCAAAAACCAACAACTACAACAATAAACACCAATACTATTTACATTCGGGGAAAGATTACCGGCCGCCGCTTAAAGCTGTTATTATGATCCAGCCAGCGGTGGAGCGGCAGCATTTCCCGGAACTAAAAGTCAAGTCACTCATTTTCAGTCACCAACGTTTGATTTGTTTCATTTGAGATTTTCTTCATGCGCTTCAAAGTATATGTACCCCCTCCCCCCCTCGAACTTCTTGATTTCCATATATATATTTACACACATATACATATGTTTTGTGTTTTCTTTTTGTCGATATCACCACCACCACCACCACCCAGCATAGAAAGAGAACATTTCTTTATTGTTTTTAATTTTGTTTCGTTTCATTAAGTTTTTTCCATCAGCATTTGAGTACAAATTTTAAGATACAAAAAATACAAACACAAACATAAAACAGAAATATGTAATTTAATATCATCATTTGCAGAACGCACACATGCACAGACTTCATAATACGCTCTGTATGTGTGTGTGTTTGTGTGCGGGTGTGTATATATTTAATTTGATTTGACTTATGAAAGCATTAACAACTCCACCAAAAAAAAAAAAATACAAAACAAAAATCATAACTTAATTGGGATTAAATGTCATTTTATATTTGTTTGTACTTTTTTTGAAATGTTTTTTTTTTTCTTATTCGTACATGTGCGCCTGTGTGCGTTTTGTTGTCACGTAATGCAAATTACGTAACGTATGCAATGCGCGCGCAATCATCCCATCCATAAACGAAACGAACTGAACTGAATTGAATTGAAAAAAATCAATTACAAAACTTTTGAAACAGTCGGTTACACGATGCGAGATATCCGTTACTTCTGGAAAGATGGACTGAGTAGTGTTGGCATGAGCAGTGAGGTCGAACTACCGCAGTTCCGCGTCTTGGGACACAGGCAGAGGGCGACCGAAATAAACCTAACCACAGGTACCCTCCATTAAAACAATTTCCAAAAAAAAACAAAAAAAAATCAAAATAATAATAATTAAACCAAAACAGCTTTATTTTCATTTAATTCTCCTTCTTTTTCTTTTGTTTGATTCGTTTGTCGTTTCGTTTTTACTTGTTTTCTTAAGGTTTTTCCGTTACATGTGTATCATTTCCTTTTTCCGTCTACTACTTAATCAACCCGAAACACCCAAAGTTTCCGTTAACAGCAACAACAACAACAACAAATTCATTGAATATAAGCCATCAACACTAACACTTTTTTTTTTGATTAACTTATCCTCTATTCCTTCTTCTCTAACCGCCACTACGTCTTATTCTTCTCGTCTTCGGTTAATGTAAATTTATGTTTTTGTTTTGTTTTTGTTGGTTCTTTCCTTTTTCATTCCGTTACAAATCAATCGTCCAGCGAAACAAACTCTGACAAGTGTTATTTTGTTTTCGTTAAATGAAACAATTAACTGTTTCCGTTTCAATTTGTTTCCCCCCCAAAATTATTTTATTTGTTTTTTCGTTTTTTTTTTGAAAAGCACTTAATTTTCTTTTTGTTTCATTTTACAAAATACACAAATTGTAGCAAAGAATTTGAGAAAATAAAATACAGCATTTCCAGAGACAAGTATTTTGTGTCATCCTACGATATCGTAGCGATTTTCTCTTCCTCCGACCTTCTTCTTATTCTGTTTTTTTTTTGTCGATAAGTGCCAACATTCAGAATGTGTTCCTTTTGAAATTTGCATTATATCGCATATACACCAATATATGTACTTGGAAAGAAAAAGAAAACGAAAACTTTGCTTGGGTAGGTTGACGTGAAAGGGTGTTCCATTATGGGTCACGTGTTTTCAGGGCTTCGCTTTTATATGAGTATTTGTATAACTAAGATGACTTTGTTATAGGCCACAGATTTTTAAAAAATATTTTCCAGACATCTTCCAGTCTATAAAGGATTTCTAGTTACTCCCTTTCTCAAAATCTCTAAAATATTCTGTTAACATAACACCCTACTGAAATAATGAAGAATGTTCGAGAAATGAAAAACGTAAATACATAAACCAAAAAAAAAATAATCTGTATATGCAATTAAAAAAGAGCAAAACTTCCCATTATTTATGGGGACATGAGGGCTTAACATCGTAGTCGAGCATTCTGCCAACGTAATTTTTTCAAGAACCTGATATCGGGCTCTATCTCAGGTATGGCTTGCACGATTTTCGCCTTTAGAACCTGAATCGTTTATAGATTTTCCAAGACAATTTCGGGCTCCCACGAAAAAAGGCCCAAGGGCTGGCGTGACCTGTGTCCAAAGATTGTCCAAGTCCATGACTTCAAACTACATGAGAACCCACCTCTTCAGCACTCTAGGTAGCACTTCGAGGTCTTTGTGATCAGTTCGCATCAGACTGGTATGTTGCTAACATCCATGGAGACTCGACGGTACATGCCTGACTTCGAAAACAATTGTAATAGTAAAGCGCTGAATCGCGTTCCATGGAAATATGATACTGAATTTCTGTCAAGATTTGACACTTACTTGCTTATTTCCCTTAACATTCCATGAAGGAACAGACGGGGAACTTCTCTCGAATCAGTGAGCTGTGTACGATCACTGACCGGGATCTACTGTTTAAAGCCGGCTCCGAACGGATAATGCTTTTCTAGAGAAGTTTTACATGGCTTAGAGATTACTCTCTTACACGTAAAGTCTCCAACATTTACGAGGTGGAAGGAGCCGCTGAAAAAATGTTGATGGTCTTACCCGGTTTCGAATCTGGGTTCTTCTGTGTCATAGCCTACCACACCACGGACGTCCTCTACTGACACTTTTAGCTTTAATTTGGGTCCATATTTAATTTAATGGATGTGACTTTCCATTTAGCCCCCATTATCGCACTAAATTCTACAATAGAACAATTTTTGTCATTATCAGGTGAAGAATTCGATATTCTGTAAATTATTTCAGGCAAATGTCCTTCTATCATTTGTTAACTAACAATATTCGATTTAATTTGAGGGTACAGTCTTTGTGGAAAATATTTCGATTTGGCTTCCCTGAACGGTCATAGTTCCACTCTAGAGAAATCTTTGGCATTTTCAAATTTCCAGATGATGAATTCGATATTCAGAAAATTATTCCCGACACATCTCCTTCTAGCATTGTTAGTTGACATTGTTAGCTTTAATTAAAGGTTAGCGTCATAGGGAAAAGTATTTCCATTTGGCCTACAGGAACACACTAAGTTCCTCCATCCAGAGACATTCTTGAAATTTACACTTTTACAGTCCACGAATCTATCATTCTAAAAATCATTTCCGACAAATGTCCTTCCAGCATTGTTAGTTGACATTGTTAGCCTTAATTTAAGGTTAGCGTCATAGGGAAAAGTATTTCCATTTGGCCTACAGGAACACACAAATGTTAATAGGACAATCGATTGAAATATTTAACTAAAAGGTATTTCTTATTTTTACCACTAAAATTATTTTTTCTTTTCCAATGAATTTTCAAAATCCTTTTCTACTCTTCAGAGTGTTATGTTAACACGACCTTAGAGTTCGGTGTTAATTATGAACAGTTGCCGAGTATGAAAAAAAAGCGATCTGAGAAAAATGGATAACGAAACTATTTGAACAAACCAATAGAGTAACGCATTTAAGTGAAATAAAAAAGAAAAACATAAAAGCCTAAAGACTTCATCTCATTACCACCTCATATCCCTACCCGAAAATATATGCGCCCCAGAATGGAACACCCTATGAAATTAGTTCTAATTCAATTCGACGAACAAACAACATGGCAATGAAAATATAAATGAAAATGAAAATGAATGCTCTTATGATTAACAACACTTGAGAATAAAGAAATGTAATTACATTCGAATGGCAAGTGCAACAACAGCAACAGCACAACAACAACAACAACAGCCAAATGTGTTCAAGGAGGGTCTTTTCAGTTCCACATTTAGATACTATAGAAAAACTAAATAGTTGGCTATGAGTATGAGAGCTAACCAAATCAACTACGGCACACACATTTCACAACAACATCTACATATACACTGTAGATACATGTGAGTGTGTGTGTGTGTGTGTATAGAATATATGCATATATGAACTATATATACTATATACAACTTTATAAAAATATATATACTTTTTTTTTTGTTTTGTTTAAAAAGAAAAGCAGTTAACTGAAGAGCACCTGAAGCTGCTTTTCGAAGGAAAAACTACTCATACAAAAGGGTGTGATATTTAGTTTTACATACAAACATATATACTCGTATTAGTATAACAGATATATATATATACATATAGATAACGCATATGACTACAACAGCTGTTACATGCGGCAGCCAGACATACGTAAATATTGTGAGACAAGTGCAAAACTTAATCTAAAGCTAAGCTGGGCAGAGTACCTATCCCCCTGCCACCCACACACTCACACTACTTGGTATACATTGTTTTTTTT
The DNA here is from genome assembly GCA_958296145.1 of Hydrotaea cyrtoneurina. Taxonomy (NCBI): domain Eukaryota; kingdom Metazoa; phylum Arthropoda; class Insecta; order Diptera; family Muscidae; genus Hydrotaea; species Hydrotaea cyrtoneurina. The sequence goes on along the minus strand of OY282515.1, from coordinate 8,232,226 downwards.
TTTTTTTGTATAAAATAAAATATTTAGTGCAACAGCAATTGTGACAAAGCCAGCAACAACAACAGCAGCAACAATTGCCACTGCAAGCAAATACAACAATTTTTTTCCATCACTTTTAATATTTTTTTGTTGGGAAAACTACTGCCATTATGAACAAACAGTAGCTTTTTTTTATGAGATACTTGCATACTATTACCAATTTTTAACTGATAACTTATAAATGCTTTTGATTTTAGTATTTTCTTGTTATATTGTTTTTTTTTTTCGTTGGTCTTCTTATAAAGAAGCTAGAGATTGTGAGAAATTTCAGGACTAGAAAAACGTGTCAAGACAAAAATCTAGAAAATAATACAAGCAGAAATTCTGAATGAGACTATTAAGTAAAAGCAGGAAATAAAGAACAAAAAGTGACTGTTTCGCAACTCCACTCTATGTATAAGCAGAAACGGTTGTTTTAACGATTATGTATTTGTATTATGAATTGATATGTAATGAAAACTATTTGATGGTCTGAATGTAGTTAGTTAATAGTCTCATTTGTTTGCAAAGGTTAATACTGAAAAAAATCCAATGAATTATTTCTTTCTTCTCTGTTTACGGCCATGCCTCTTTAACGATTTTACCAACATAAACAAAAATCGAAAATGAAAACGAAAACGAAATCGAAAATCCAAAATGAACGAACGCCAAAAATAAAACGTTAAACCAAAACCATTTGAAAATCTCTCCATGCCCCCTGCCCAAAACAAACCTGTAAATATTTATAATGTACCATATAAACAAATACCACCACCACCACCACCACTACCACCACCCACAACCCCATCCGGACCGACCAACCGAAACGAAATATGCAAAAAAAAAACCATAACACACCCATTGATTGCGTTAAAAACCCCGTATCAAAACCCAAAAAAAAAAACAAAACGACACACAAAATAGTCGGCTATACGATGCGTGACATTCGCTATAAGTGGAATGAAGGACCGAACTCGGTTGGTGTCTCGAGTGAGGTTTCGCTACCGCAATTTAAGGTCTTGGGTCATCGTCAGAGAGCTATGGAAATCAGTCTTACCACAGGTACCTGTAGACGGTTACCGAATATTTTTTTACTAAAACTTAATCAACTTTTTTTCAATATCCTTGTTATTTACATATTTATTTACGTTAATGTTAACATTTTAACTTTTAACTTTTATTTCTTATACTTATACCTACTTCTATATCCAAATATTGTTTTTCGATTCTATCTTTTCTTTTCAACTGCCCTCAACCATAAAAAAATCAAATACAACAATTGAGAAAGCTAATAATAATTTGAAAATATTTCCCGTTTGCTTTTCAAATCACCAATCAAGGAAGGATTTAATGCATTCAATTTAATATTTCAGAAAACCGAACAAAAAAAAAACATGCTTTTTTTATTAAGAAACGGCCGGCCAAAGAACATGTTTAACTTTCCCAATATTGAGGGTCGGAATGGTGATTTGAGGGCTATTTGAGAAAACAAAAAAGAAAAACATTATTTTCGAAGTGTTTACAAAATGCAGTACAACATTTTCATCGCAGATTTTGTAAATAAATGATGTGTATAAGTCTAAATCATATGTCTATGATACGACACAACAAAACATATTTTTCAAAAATTATTTTTGAAAAAAAAATTCAAATCCGCCCGTCTGCAGAAAACAAAACATTCCCAAACGATGTTTATTTCAAAAGTTGCCGCTCTAAATGTACTTACTTAAGTATTTCCCCTCACATTCCATGAAGGAACCGAAGGGGAACTTCTCTCGCATCAGTGAGCTGTGTACGATATAATTTGTATAGCCAAGCAGTCCAGGAGAGACAGGATCTCAAAATAATGTGGATAATTATCCAAACTTAAATTTCATATATAATAAGTCACTGGAGCCAATTCGAGAAATCACGGTGTCTTGATTAGGCATCGGGGCCTGCCTAATACCTCTGCTACTCCTTGCGTCGTATCACCCGGTTGAGATCACATTTTAACGACCGGCCGAACTGTCTCTGAGATTTCCTTTCAACTTAATATTAATATTTTTCTACTCTGGACTACCTTAAATGATTGAAAATATGTTAAGCGGAAAAGTGTTTGTTTTTTTCCTAGTTAAAGGTAATCACCTGTGCTACCTCCACCGATCACGCTAATGAGGGGAAAGTTCAACATGTTACTATTCAAGTGTCACATTTTGTGACAGTTAATATACATGATTCACTTAATTCGTCTTCTTTGTTTTGTCTAATATTATCAAATATAACGTCATACCAGCTATTCGCTAGTTTCATTCATAATTACGATTTTTCTTTCGCATGTTTATCTTTCTATGAATTTCGTTTTGTAGATTTATCCTTCTTGCCTCAAATACTACAACTACAGTCATTCTATTCATAGTCGTACTTTTAACTATTCTAGCATAAAAATCTATCCTTAATATTTCGAGTAACGCCTCCTGCAATGGAAGGATGTGCTTCTTAATGCCTCTAGCTTTCTCTATTCAATTTCAATACAAACAACAACAACAAAACAGAGTGGAGTCTAAACGTCTACAACTTTGTGAACGAGTGAGTTTTTCGAAGGAGCAAAAATCGTTAAGCAAGAATTTCAATCTACAAGTAGGAGAAAAGAACTGGCTTTGACATTTTAATAATTTATTTAAAAAAAATACTGGAGTACGTCTCCAAAAAAAAAGTATGCTGGACCTACTTTTTCAACACAGCGCCTGCCTGATGATTTTCAAATAAGTTTAACATGACTTTAGAGATTTTACTCTTACTCAAATCTTGACAAAGTTCTTTGAAGCATAAATGTAGAAAAGATATCCAAGAATCCAGGGATCTTCATATGTACATGAGTGTCCAGTAAGATCCACCCCAATTATCAACTAGTTTCTATACAATTCGAAGCCCTTCAACTTTCGGGTTAACTGAAACACCATTTAAACTCTGGTCGAGTGAATTGTCCACACTGTCTTCATTCTTCAGGAAAATAGGTAAATTTATAAAAATGGTCTCAACAACTTTGGATAGCTATCCACCGAATTTTACACCATTCACAAAATAAGCACTAGTTGAAATAAAAAAAAAGTTAGTTGGCGGACCCTTTAGAATGTCCTGGAAATAAAATGGTCAAACATTCTCCTTTACTTTTAAAATACAAAAATTGCTTCAAACCTATCCATATTTTATATGATCATCTGGATCGACAAGATCTCACATCCGAATAGACCTATGTGTTTGTGTATGTGGGCTATAACAATATATGGTCCAATAAGGCTCAACAAATTGGTTTTTCTGGCCATCATAATGTAACGCTTCATTTAGAATGTCCTGGAAATAAAATGGTCCAAAATACTTTTAAAATACAAAAATTGCTTCAAACCTCTCCATGTTTTATATGATCATCTGGGTCGACAAGATCTCACATCCGAATAGACCTATGTGTTTGTGTATGTGGGCTATAACAATATATGGTCCAATAAGGCTCAACAAATTGGTTTTTCTGGCCATCATAATGTAACGCTTCATTTTCTCAAAACTGATGTCTATTTCCCATACAAAACTCTGGGGCAACACAAAACTCACTAATTCCAAATACGACGTTTCGATTTCCAACCTCTTGATTTCTCTGCAGGGAGAATGTATGTAATTGTTTTTTCCCCTTTTTTCTTTTTCGTTTTGTAAACCTAACTTTGATCCCTAGTTAAGCATGTGAAGCTCCTTAGCATTTTTTTATTTTTTTTTTTTTGGTTTTTGTTCTTTTTTCATTTCAATCATTATTGTTATACTAATTTTCCTTAAGCCACATGAACAAAAAGCTATAAATTCCAATTTTATTTGTCAATTGGTTTTCGTCTCCCCTTCATTACTAAGGACTTTTTGGTTTCATATTTTAAATGGTTTTGTTTTCTTTTTTCCTTACGATCAGAGGAAGAATTGTTGCAGCATTTCTTGACCCAAAAAACACACAGAATTCCATTCAAAACTTTCTGAATGGCATTGTGTGATGTCAGAAATGTTTGCCATTCCCGCCTCAGCTTTCATGTGATCTTCATCTTAACCAAAAAAAAAAAAAAAATCATAAAAACGCCACCAATTGTGTAAACGAATTAGAGACAATTTCAACTCATACTGTAGTGTTTTCGATTAGTTTGCCAAACCAAAAAAAAAAACCGAGGAATGTATCATACATTTATTACGAGTTATTGAATTTATTATTTGTTCTATTAGATAAAGCCAAGCTTGAATTACATTTACCACTTAGATTTATGATTTGTTTGTGCTGGCAAAACAAAAATATCAACCAACTACTTACATCTAGCCATATACCTTATGCCATATCATCTCTTCACTAATATCTCATACATAGATAGTTACTTATATCAAATTTAGTTTATTTACTTACTACATACTCGTATAATTATAGTTATTATTTGTTCTGTGTATGTACAAATTATACAAAAACAAAAACATATTAAACAAATCATAAACATTCCATCGAATCATCTACCCCATAGCGAGAGAATGAACAGAAAAACCAAAAAAAAAAAAACTAGGATCACATATTTTAATCGTAACAACTACTGAAACGTCCTCCCAAGCATGCACTCATCTTAAAAGTATTCCGTACTCGTTACTCGTTAATTTTTCCAACAACAACAAAAACGAAAGTCACCTTCTTCTTTGTAGGAACCGCAACTTTGCTTAACTCTGCGGAGGGCAAAGGACCCTTGAGAAAAAAGAAAGAAAAAAACAGCAAATCTGTCATAATCGTCGCCATAAACATAATCGTACCTCTCTCTCTGCATTAACTCTGCTACAACATTTTAATTTAAGTTTTTCCTCAGTTGAGATATCTTTTAAATTTTCCGTTTCACACACATTCTGATTTTAAGTTTGAAGCCTTTTAAGTTGCGCGAGAACACTTCAATCCGTTTCAATATTCAAACGTATAGTCACCAGCCAAAGTCATACTACGTCTTTAAATATTTATTGAACACGTCAGTCATCTCTTACATGATATGATATTTCGTATAGCTCATGTAAAATGCTGGTCAACTGTCATCCATCGTAGTAAGAAATCCAATTGGAGAAATATGGTAAACTATCCAACATTCGGAGGACTTTAAACCATTCTTGAACATAAAATATTCCATTGCCAGTGATACACGACTTTGGGTTGTAATGTCAGCAAACTGCCATAACAATTCACAAATTCGATAACATACGTAACTTAAATGTTATCGATCTTAATCGATATGCGAAAATGGCGAAATCACTGGACATTGGGGGTATTCTGTTCGATAACAATCCCAAATATTTCGAGATATCGATAAGAAACACATAAAGTGTGCCAATACAGCACAAAGTATTGTGAACATTTAAAGTGCTCCAATTATATACCTAATATTCGATAAATTCCGTTGAACGATGACAGAATATCAAATGTTAACTTGAAATCCAGTAATAATTATATTATCGATCAAAAGTACATAATATAGTTAAAATTCGAGCCATGTGGTTGAAATGTAATTCTCCGGGATATCGAAAAATCTATGACCCACAACAGATCTTTAAATACTTAAACTGAAACTGTATCGAAATGTGCTCCTTGTGTGCCCTTCAATAAAAGATTTCGATTTACAATTTAAAAATAAGACTGTTGTTATTAACAATCGATTAAGGAAAACATTAATCTCGATAGGTTTTCAGACGATAACAAAACTGTTAATAAATTAAACCTTAAACAAAAAACAGTCTTTACTAGGTGTCAGACAATTATTGTCTTCTTAAATTCCGATGACATTTCGATTCAAGATTATACATTCGATAACACAACTTACGTTGCAATATTTATGATTACCAGTGTATCATATAAAATGAACATCAACGTGGCAAAAAAATAAAATAAAAAATATTATAACTCGAACATATAATAAAACTAAATATAACATCGGATTTTGACAGCCAACTCTTAACGTCTACTTGAAGTTCGATAAATGTCGATAAAGGAACAAATGGGTGTCTTCCTCGTAGAGTCTTTCGATCACAACTTGCCGGTGACTATAGAGTTGAAAATTAAAGCGCCTTTTGACTTCTGGCTGATCTTTTTCTCTCTTAGTTTTCTTAATTTTCCATATTCATACTGTTATACGTTTTCTCTTTTTGTTCATTCCCCTTTCATCTAGCATTACACGTTCTATGGTGACGCAAAGTGTCGTTCAATTTGCTGACAGACAACAGCCAAAATGAAGAAATCAATGTCTGTCAACTTTTCACAAAAGGTCACTCAGATGACGAATGATTTATGAATGGGTGTCATGAATGGACATCCAGAGTGGCCATCACGGGAAACCCCTTTTGCGACATCATGTCCGTGGTAATGTGTCAAATTCGCCGCCGCCTCCGCCGCAGCCCTCATTGTGTTTTTGTTTTGTGGTCACACAACTTTCTTTGTGTTGTCGTCACTTCTCGCACTTGGTTTTTCAGTTATTTCGAGTGTCATTTTTGTTTTGAGAAATATTCGGTTGATTTGTCTTTTTGTGTTTAACAGGGCAAAGTATCCGTTTTTATGTTGCGCCAACACCAGTTTGATTTTGGTTTCCTATAATTTTTGTTTTTTTTTTTTATTTGTGGACTTGTGGTTTGTTTAGTTTACATTTGATGGTATGCCAAATTGTTTGTTGTAACCTATTACTTTTGTTTGTTTGTTATTGTGGTTTATTGTAATACCAAAAAAGAATTATTTTCTTTACTTACTAACATGTGTGTGTGTGTATGTCGTTACTACAATATTGAAATCATAGAATACATTTTATTTTTTAAAAAATATTTTCTCTTGTTTTTTTCTTTTGACAATTTTCAGTTTGTTTTCTTTCATATCATTTTTTCCTTTTCTTGTGTGATGTACTTGCGTTAATTTGATTCTTTTTATTTTTTGTTTTTGTTTTTCATTGTTCTTTGTTAAGTTAATGAGAATTGTTGAAAGAGAATTCCTTGTAATAACATAAAAATTTTCTACTCTACTTTTTTGCTACAACTACTACCAAAACCTACGTGTACGACGTTCCTAATAAACAATGGATGCTGGCTGATCTACGTTCATACACAAATGTATATATATATAACCGACATATATATATAATTAAACCGACGTTAATGGGGTGTTTAATGTCTGATGTCTGATCGCATGATTTATGGTGATAATGTATTAATTGGATGATGATGATGATGATGTATAATTGGAAATCAACAGGAAATTACTCACGTTTGGCGTGTGAGATACAATTCGTGCGCTCGATGGGATATTATCTTATTCAAATTTATATACCCTCTGGACTGATCGTTATTATATCATGGGTATCATTTTGGCTTAATCGTAATGCTACACCAGCCCGTGTAGCTTTAGGTGTCACCACTGTGTTGACCATGACAACTTTGATGTCATCGACAAATGCTGCGCTGCCGAAAATTTCATATGTCAAATCGATTGACGTCTATCTCGGAACATGTTTCGTGATGGTCTTTGCCAGTTTATTGGGTAAACAAACAAATTCTGACATTTGTACATGTGTAATTTTTTTGCGTATTACTTCTTGTACTTGGTTTTCCGTTTTTTTGATTTTTTGACTTTCCTGTACATTTTTTATCTGTGTTTTTTTCTTTCTTTCTGTTTTTTACGGTACAATTTTCATTTTCCGTGTACATTTTGTAGAATACACAAACGACCACCAAACACCACACGCCAAGCCTGTGTCGCCACTCTCAAGCAACAGAGCCGGCACCGGATCGGCCGGTGTTTAGTGAGTCCTTTGCCACTTGTTAACTTTACCATAACGTACTTACTACTTACCTACTACCTTAACTACATATATGTAGCTCCTCTTCTGTTACTACTACTTACTACTACTACTACTACTTCCGAAGTCGGCATGTACTGCTGCCAGTACATGTTGTACACTTCTTTCTGTACACTATAACTCCACTTCTTATTTCTTATTCAATTTTCTATTAATTAAATACTATTTATGTATATTTCGAAGCGATAACTTTCTATCGTTTTCGCTTATTGCTCTGATATTGAAACACATCACAGAAAAACAAACACCCTATCACCACAGAGCACTTCTTTACAACGTACACTTAACCAACAACTACAACAACCAAATCGAAAAAAACGTGCCTTAGACATAAAGTTTTCTTTAGACCACAGGCGCTACTTACACTTGATGCACTTAAACTCCTGACCTTTAAATCTCTGACCATTGCGGCTAAACAGAAACTTGCGGGTTTCCATTAAGCCCTTGACACTTTTCTCTCTCTCCCACTCTCTCACTCTCTACAAACTAACGAATCGAACGAATGGACCGAACTTAATCGTACTGAACCACATGACTTTTCACTGCCGCCTGTTTAAAGAAAACTTTATCTCAAACAAATTAGATAAAGATGCCACAAAGCAAACTAAATCAAAAACATAACAAAAAAAAAGGCTAACATGAAATGAACAGCGCAACAAAGAACACATAAAGAATCTCTTTTTTCGTATTTGTTTCTTTTTTTTAAACAAAAAGAAACGTCAACACTGTCATTCGAAGAAAATAAATACAAACTCATTGTTGTTGCGATAGCTTTATTGAAAAAAAGAATTTCAAACAATAACACCAGAAACAACATTGCCTTAAACAAAGCCTAAACACTAGTCTACAGCCTTTTTAGCGCATAGGATGCGATTATTTTTTTAAAATATTTTATCGTGTAGAAATCACAAAAAAATATTTACATAAATTGTATGCATTCATCATTCCGTGTAAATGTGACTACTAAATAACAACTCGAGATGGGAATAGGCAACTTCAATAATTGAATAATTGAATAATTGAATAATTGAATAATTGAATAATTGAATAATTGAATAATTGAATAATTGAATAATTGAATAATTGAATAATTGAATAATTGAATAATTGAATAATTGAATAATTGAATAATTGAATAATTGAATAATTGAATAATTGAATAATTGAATAATTGAATAATTGAATAATTGAATAATTGAATAATTGAATAATTGAATAATTGAATAATTGAATAATTGAATAATTGAATAATTGAATAATTGAATAATTGAATAATTGAATAATTGAATAATTGAATAATTGAATAATTGAATAATTGAATAATTGAATAATTGAATAATTGAATAATTGAATAATTGAATAATTGAATAATTGAATAATTGAATAATTGAATAATTGAATAATTGAATAATTGAATAATTGAATAATTGAATAATTGAATAATTGAATAATTGAATAATTGAATAATTGAATAATTGAATAATTGAATAATTGAATAATTGAATAATTGAATAATTGAATAATTGAATAATTGAATAATTGAATAATTGAATAATTGAATAATTGAATAATTGAATAATTGAATAATTGAATAATTGAATAATTGAATAATTGAATAATTGAATAATTGAATAATTGAATAATTGAATAATTGAATAATTGAATAATTGAATAATTGAATAATTGAATAATTGAATAATTGAATAATTGAATAATTGAATAATTGAATAATTGAATAATTGAATAATTGAATAATTGAATAATTGAATAATTGAATAATTGAATAATTGAATAATTGAATAATTGAATAATTGAATAATTGAATAATTGAATAATTGAATAATTGAATAATTGAATAATTGAATAATTGAATAATTGAATAATTGAATAATTGAATAATTGAATAATTGAATAATTGAATAATTGAATAATTGAATAATTGAATAATTGAATAATTGAATAATTGAATAATTGAATTATTGAATAATTGAATAATTGAATAATTGAATAATTGAATAATTGAATAATTGAATAATTGAATAATTGAATAATTGAATAATTGAATAATTGAATAATTGAATAATTGAATAATTGAATAATTGAATAATTGAATAATTGAATAATTGAATAATTGAATAATTGAATAATTGAATAATTGAATAATTGAATAATTGAATAATTGAATAATTGAATAATTGAATAATTGAATAATTGAATAATTGAATAATTGAATAATTGAATAATTGAATAATTGAATAATTTAAAACATTAAATAATTGTGTTAATACACAACATAGAAATTGCAGAGTTATCTATGCTTCTTCAATTTTTTAAATTCTTCTGTATCAAAAACACTCATTTGTTCCAACATTTACGGTGAATTAAATCCATAGTTTTAAATGTGAATTAAATTTTTTAAAATTGAATTTTTGTCTTTGGACAAAATTCTGCAATCTAAAAGAAGGACAGACAAAAACCGAATTGTTCTAAAGTCGAATAAACAATTGTTCATCCCGGAGCCAGTGAATTATGTTCTTTGGATTACCGTGAATAGAAACAAATTTGTTAACAAGATTTGCTAGTCCCGTCTCGAAAGATAAAAACTCTAAATAGTCAAACAAACACAAAGGAAAAAAAATAAAAATGAATGTATTATCAATTTTTTAATATATTTTTTTCCAGTTAAACAAGTTAAAATATTGAAAAACAATAGACGCACTTAGTGCACAGCAATTATTTTTGTATTGCAAACTAGAGTTGCTTTTAAGAAACGAATATTCTCCAAACCCCACCCATGGCACGCGCGTCATACATTTACAGCAGAGCAGCTACGAAAGAAACTAAATCAAAAAAAAAAAACCAAAAGAGAAGAAAATTATCACAGATAAGCCAACAGAGACAGACATCCGACTGTTAAGCTAAGCTAGATTATGTCATGTTTTCCCTGCACTCTTGCCACATTTGGCGAGTGTGCCCCACATACTAAATGACTAAATAATGAGTTGCGCATTGTCCCAGCAATGTGTCGCAAAACACCACGGGGAGAACATGCCATAACCTGCAATGATACCCTGATATCATATACGCCCAGCTTCCAATAATATAAATGAAAACTAAAACCAAACCAAACCAAACCAAAGAGTTAAAAGGACAACCAGAGAAAACATCGTACAGCGGCGTCCTGTGGTGCCGCCACAGCATAAATAATGCTGCAACGTCGTCTACAAATGCACCCACAGCGTCTACCGTTGCACCGCATCGCACTAGCTCCACCATCACCCCCATCTTTCTCGTTCTCTTGAACCCTCTCCTCTACTTTCTCCTTAACGCCGTCGTTACTACCAAGGTATGTATCTAACTATCCAAATCAAAGACAGCTCAGCTCAGCTTGCAGCATGCTGCCTGCTGGGACGGTACGGTCTCTAATGTCCGTCATCAACGCAACAGCAGGCACTTAACCCCATTCGGCGACAAGATGGGCTAGACGTGCATCCCACATAAAAAATGCTTACAAATAATAGTTAAACATTCTAGTGCCACAAAGCGAATCGATAAAAGTAAGTACATACGCAAAGCAAAAAAAAAGACGACCATGTGATATTTGCCACATAATATCACGTGTATGCCGCAATTAGTTTCCTTTGTAATGGTACAGGTATCCTGCTTTCTATAGCTTTTGGCGTCGTTCCAGCGGTTATCATCATCAGATATTCTACGCACTACGACATACAACATTATGCAACGGATATTCCCAGTCCTCAATCAAAATTATTTCATAATCCCCAAAGAACCCCCCAAAATAGATCGGGCAGGAATTCCAACACAATTAAGGGAGTCCAATCATCTATGTTTAAGATTGATCACATAATCGATCGGCATGGCCTAATGTTGACGACTCGGTCTAATTGGTTTCGGGTAGAAATAATGTAAAGTATTGAACCGGGTTTTTGCCTATGTATCTGATAAGGTAAAAGTTTCCAGATTAGCCTGAGGATACAAAAAAGACAATTTCTCCATTTCAATAATTAAATAATTAAATAATTAAATAATTAAATAATTAAATAATTAAATAATTAAATAATTAAATAATTAAATAATTAAATAATTAAATAATTAAATAATTAAATAATTAAATAATTAAATAATTAAATAATTAAATAATTAAATAATTAAATAATTAAATAATTAAATAATTAAATAATTAAATAATTAAATAATTAAATAATTAAATAATTAAATAATTAAATAATTAAATAATTAAATAATTAAATAATTAAATAATTAAATAATTAAATAATTAAATAATTAAATAATTAAATAATTAAATAATTAAATAATTAAATAATTAAATAATTAAATAATTAAATAATTAAATAATTAAATAATTAAATAATTAAATAATTAAATAATTAAATAATTAAATAATTAAATAATTAAATAATTAAATAATTAAATAATTAAATAATTAAATAATTAAATAATTAAATAATTAAATAATTAAATAATTAAATAATTAAATAATTAAATAATTAAATAATTAAATAATTAAATAATTAAATAATTAAATAATTAAATAATTAAATAATTAAATAATTAAATAATTAAATAATTAAATAATTAAATAATTAAATAATTAAATAATTAAATAATTCAGTTAAATTATGAAATGGAAACGGACTTGTCCTAGTATCAATTTTCAATGGCAGTTTCCTTATTCATTCTAAACTTTTATTTCAAGTGCAATGATTTCAGTAGAATCGGGATGTAATTTTGAGAGGAAATAAATAGACCAGTGTTATCGAGAGGCTAATACGTTGACACAATTGATTTATAAGCAACTGTATTTACTAAACATTTAAAATTTGTGAATTTTAGGTTCATTGTGTACAATGAGATTGAAAATGCTAATTTGATTTTGGGGGCCGTATCAAAATTAAAACCAATTGGAATCATTTCTTGAGGTATGTATTCGAGTAACTTAAACAGTTGTGTTTTTAATTGATTTTACATGTTAAACGTGACTTTATCTTCGTGACTACTTTTCGATTCGAGTACGTTTGTATCAGAGACAATGTGTTTTTGGATTTGTCATTATTTTTATGTTTTATGTATAAGTATAAGTGGAGTCTATGATACTCAAAGTAAGCTAAGTTATAGAAATACTTTAATATTTATGTTGACTACCAGAGATTCATTTAAAGTTAAACCTAACGGACTATTTGGAGAAGTTCCCATTGAACCTCCTTTTCAGATGTTCTTTGGCATACAGAAATATTTCAGGATTTAATTGATATTGCAGTATATACTAATAACATATATAGTATTTTCGAAATATATTATAGTTTATATTTCTATATTTGATCGTGTGGTTTTCCATACCTGGAAATAATAATAATTTATTATGGTAAGTAACATATATATATATATATATATTTTATTAACAGCCGAATTTATAACCAACTGGCTATTTGCTGTCTGCCTACCAAATACGATTACAAGAAAGGCGTGTTAACGTCTTCGACATAAATTCGACTGGACGAATTTGTACAGCAAATATTTTTTAGATCGGACCGTGGTTAGCAATGTATATTTAAATCACTCACTACATGATTGAAAATTCTGTAACTTTTCCTATAGACAAATGGAATTTATATTTATTTTAAATAATTTATTTATTTATTTCAGTGAAAACAACACATACAAATATCTGTATATCATAGGTACACTGTACGAGCATAAACTGGTAATGTTTTAAAAACATCTTCGTATGTGTTAAGAAATTAATTCCCTCTATAGTCAGATCCAATAGCTCCATATTTATTAACCACATTGCCTAATTTCACATATCATGCACTGAAATATTCAGCGATGATCGTACTATATGTAAATGTATCCAAATATTGTTATAAATATTTCCAAACAACGTCGACATTTTGGATTAACAGAGAAAATCCATTTTAAAAATACAGAGCTGAAGACAGTTAAACTCATGCTTAGCTGGTTAATCTGGTTTTGAGTTAATTTTGAACCGATGTATTTGGTTTAAAACACTGTCCGATGCAACCGATATCAAAATCTGTATACTTAATCTTAAGAATATTCGTAAAAAAATCTTTTTTTTTTCCCGGTGAGAACTAAATTTGACTCTGGCTCTGAGTTGAGAATACATTAAATGATATGACTTGTGTGACCTGCAATGAACATACAATTTTGACATTTCGTTCACCTGGTCGAACGAAAATACTGTTTTATTTTTTATTTATATATTTAGTACAATTAAAATTATAATAAACTAAATGTATCGGCCGTCGAAAGTAGTGTATATAGAATTTATACAACAGCTGTGAACCTTTCATAAAGAGTGTATTCTCTATTGTCTTGAATCCACATTAGCTAAGGGAGCAGATCAGAGAAGATAAATTAATAACCTATCTTCTCACTCTACTCCGTTTTGTTTGTGGTAAATATTTTCATCAACAGTACAGAAAGTACAGAGCAAACAAAGGACACACATTGAAACTATAATTCCGTTATAATAATGTCCGTTAAAAGTGTGGCACTATTGGTTTCCGGCTTTGGAAAAAATCTCTTATCATATACGATTCTAAAACAAATCACACATAGTCAGACTAGTACTCGTATTGACTCGAGTCTGAGGGACTGCTTGTATGGGAGTATACATATCTGTCAAATATGTATGAACGCATGTCTGTCTGTTTGCCTGAATGTGTTCAGGTTTGTGATAAATATTAACTTATTGTTATAGACAAGCAAACGATTTAACAGTTTAGGCATTGTAAATGGACAAAATCAGTACAGATGAAACCATACCCCAAAGGATTCCCCCATTTTTGAGCTAAGTTTATCCATCTATGAATGGGTAAAGTCTCGTTAAAATCCTCGATAAATTTTTGTTTGTTCCAAGGCATTCCGCAGTATAAGTCTCTGGACTACTACACCGATTTAAATGAAATGAGTAGTGCCTTTGCATATGAGGAGAAAAATTCGTACACCCTGTATAAATACCTAATATAGAGTGTAATTTTAGCTAACGAAGCTGGCTTAACTTGAAACTGTTGACAGTTGACTGGATTTTACTCAGATTCCAGTTAATTACTTAATAGAGGGTTCTCCAACAAGAGGTGTTATTTTCAGTCACCCGGTATTTCGGTAGCTGTCACTTTTGAAGCATCTATTCTTTTACATTTGACACGTAGAAACTTCGCCATTACTAAAAATGGAACGATACACGCTTCAACAACGCATTGCAATTATTAAAATTCACTACAAAAATGATGAAAATCTTGCAGTCACAGTTCGCAAAACTAAAAAGTTTCGGGACCGTGTTATCTCTCGAAGAGGTGATCACAATTGGCCACCGATCTCTTGTGATTTAACATCTTGCGACTTCTTGCTTTGGGGCCATGTGAAAGATAAGGTCTACGGCAACAGCCCAGCGTCGTAAGGCTATCGAGGACATAGGGCAGCCACTTACAGACTTAGTTATGGACAATTTCATAAAATGGATATAAAAAGGACATTTGGCTGATGTTGTTTTTCATTATTAACGGCATATCTCCCTCTTTATCATGAAATAAACATCCGATCATTTATCTCAAAAAATTTCATTTTTCTTTGAATACTCTTGTTGGAGAACCCTGTAGAATAATGAGGAAAATACAAAAGAACCAAGTGACATGTCATCATTTACAATTTTAAAGGAATTTGTAATGAAAAATTACAATGTAATAGTTCCGCCATTGTAATACTGTCCACCGTTCTGTAAGTATACAAATTATATCGTGCCCAGGGCACTGATTTGAGAAAATACTTACTACGTACAACATTCTTTTTTGTAAGACCTTAACATATTGATCTGTAAATATTCCTGAACAGTTTGTTATTCTGAAATGATGCGTCTGTTGTTCCATTTGACACAACGATGGAGTTCAAATGCAAAGAGACTGTATCTTAAGGTGTTAGCAATGAATTCGTACAGAAGTTGTTGGCATGGACGTATTAAATGTCGCCTAAGTGGGCATGTCCATTTAGCCTAAGAAAAATTAAAGTAAATAGGCAAGGCATTTATTTCTCAGATTTCGATACACTATGTGTTCACATATAACAGACAAATGGTCCACTTGTAAAGGGTTACCCATTTTGCGTTTTCAAAAGTAAACGTAAATAAAACACATATAAAATGTTTTTTTTTTCATGATATTTCTTTTTTTTTATAAAGTTTGAACGTTGACAGTTAAAGGTTTATCTGCATAAACACGGTCTTTCGCGTAGCCCCACAAAACAAGAGTATAATGGTGTCAAATCGCATTATCTTGGTGGCCAGTTGATGCCGCCACGACGAGAAGTTACGCGGCTAGGAAATGACTCTTGCAATAAAGCCATATTCGCTCGAGTTGTGTGGCATGTGGCACCGTCTTGTTGAAACCACATATTATCCAAGTCGTATTCTTCAATAGCAGACAAAAAAAGTTGGTTATCATACGACCATAACGCTCCGAATTGACGGTGACAGTCGTTCCCACATTTTCTCCAAGTCGTATTCTTCAAAGCACGCAAAAAAAGTCGGTTATCATACGACCATAACGCTCCGAATTGACGGTGACAGTCGTTCCCTTGTCGTTTTCGAAGAAGTAAGGTCCAATCACACCTTCGCACCAAAGAGCGCACCAAACAGTGACTTTTTGTGCATGTAATGGTCTCTCTTCAATTACTTGAGGGTTCTCAGAACACCAAATACGACAATTTTGTTTATTAAAATACCCGCGAATGAGAAATGTGCTTCATAACCATAAACCATAATCTCCTCTTAAAGCACGATATGTGGCTGGTCCAGAATCACCATTTTTGTAGTAGGTTTTTTTTATAATTTTTGCGCGTTGTGTGATAGTTTTTTTTTTTTTTTTTTTTTTTTTTTTTTATTTTGTATTTATTTGTACTTATAAAATTTTACAATCATTTAAATTTCGGCCCCAGCGCCCTAAAGGCATTATTGAGGCAAGTTGGCAAATATATTCATTTGGTACAAACAAAATGACAATAGGAGATATTCAAAAAATAAATGTGTTACTTGTATTCTACAATATAAAACATATTATTTTAAGTAAGTTAATGATAAAGAAAGAATTTATTTACGGTAGAAGCATTTCAACCTTATCGCATAAGTACGCTTTACAAGACGACTTAAATAAAGAAACTCTACTAATGGTTTTTAATTCATTTGGTAAATTATTGTATGCTATACTTCCAATGCAATCAATACGTTGCTTGGTTTTTCCTAATCTGCATCGAGGAGTTCTTAAATTTCTTTGATTTCGTGTATTAAAAAACGTTTGATTTTGCAAAAATGATACGGTATGGTGGCCAATGTTGTTAATACATTTATAAACAAATATCAATACTTGGTATTCATGTATCCCATGAATTGGTAATATCGATTTACTTATATACTTGTACAAAAAACTAGTAGGGTAAGTTATTGGTAAATTGTGTATAATTTTCAGAGCTTTATTTTGCATACATTGAAGAGATCTGAAATAAGTACTCATCTTATTGTAGCCATATGTAATGGCTAAATAATTTAGATGAGACTGTATTAAAGCTTCATATATCATTTGTTTCGTATTCAGACTCAACTTATCCTTCAATTTATACAAAACACCTACTGCAGGAGCTATCTTCCTTTTCAAATCTTCAACATGCAAACTCCATGACAAATTACTTTGAAATATCACTCCAAGATACTTTACTGAATGCGTTTCGCATATAGATTTCCCGTCTACATACACACTGAAGTCGTTAAGGTTTACAGAATGTGGTCTAAATCTTATAAGTTTAGTTTTATCCGGATTAATCAGTAAACGATTAATCCGCGCAAATTCCACAATTAAGGCGGCATCTCTCTCAACGTGTGTCTTAAGCACTAACTCGTATTTATAAGGGTAAAGTAAACAAACGTCATCTGCAAACATAACAAGCTGGCCACTAAGATTCAGATTATTTAAGTCATTCAGATAGAGGGAAAATAGCAACGGACCCAAACCGCTACCCTGCGGTACTCCATAATTAACGTTACCTAAAGAACTCTTGGAGCTATTGATTTGAACGTATTGTTTCCTATTGGAAAAAAAATTTTTAAATAACAAAAGTTCATGTCCCTGAATACCATAAAACTGCAGTTTTTGCAGCAATATTCCGTGGTCGACCAGATCGAACGCCTTTGTAAAATCAAAAAAAATTCCACAGACACCGTTGAACCCATCATCAAGACCCTTGCATATATATCTGACTACATTGACAACTGCATCCTGTGTGCCACAACCTCTTCTAAACCCAAATTGAAAATCATATAGTAGTCGGTTTTCTTCTAAATATGTTACCAATTTATCATAAATGATTTTTTCGAAAATTTTGTCTATCGTAGATAACACTGCTATTGGCCGATATTTATCGGTTGTCAATGCATTACTTTCTTTTGGTATTGGAATGATTTTGTGTATTTTCAATATATCTGGATAATCCGAACTAATTATAATTTTATTAAATATATCAAGGAGGAATGGCACAATGATATCTCGACATTCCTTAATAAACTTGGGGGAAATGTTATCAAATCCTGGACTTTTATTCTCATTAATGTTGGATATAACTTGTATAATATCTTCTATATTAATACATTGGAGTGAGAAAATATGACGAGTTTGAAGAAGAGTTCGTAACGAATTAATGTTGTCTCCTGGATATACTACAATTTGCTGCTTATAGTTAGCTACAGCTGTTAGGAAATAGTTATTAAAACAATCAGCTTTGGTTTGATCAGATAATATTCTCATTCCTTGAGAATCATTAATATTAATAATTCTGTCCTTTGATCTACCAAGAGTTTTGTTAATAAATTTCCAACATTTCTTTGGATCGTTGCCAACATTAGCTAAATTATCAACAAAATAATTCTCCCTACATTTATTAATAGCAACTTTGATTATTTTGCTTACTCGCTTTAAAGAAAGTTCAACATGTTGTTTGTTCTTTAGTCTTCGCCTCTTTTTCAGTAATTTTTCTTTATACGCAATTAAGTCTTGAAGTTTCTTGTTTATCCACGGAGCAAGTTCGAATCGCAAGTCTTTTTTTATTTCCGTAGCTACAGTAGAACCGACAATTGCAGACTGAATACCATTTATCAGATTATTAGTTAAATCTGATACATTAAGTGTTCTATAGTTACTAGGTAATCTATTTTGTAAAAGTTCATTAGCCTTCGCGTAATCGCAAAAAGTTTTACACACTGTCAAGTACTCCGAAGAAACTTTTCTACATACTTCGTATTTACAGCAAATTATGTTGTGGTCTGATAGCTTGCACTCTACTGAATCGACGTAAATTCTATCCGAAAAATTACTGAAAATGTGGTCAATACATGATCTACTTCTCGGTCTCGTTATTAAATTATGAACACAGTCACAATCATAACTTTGGAACTTAGTTAATAATTCATTATTGTGTGAACTTTGTAACAAATCAATATTGGAGTCTCCCAGTACAATTATTGGATTTTGTGCATGAATGTTTAAAGTGTCCTCTAAACAATCTATGAAATTGTTAATGTGACATTTCTGTGACCGATAAAAAGAAATGAGTTTTAATGGTTTGGAATCAATTTTTATATTGTTCAATGTAACCGCTATAAGTTCAATATAATTCTCGCTCTTGCAAATTTCCACAGAGTGCTGTAAACAATTGTTAATATATAGCGAAGTACCACCATACCCGTCATATCTGCAACAATGAACACTACTAAAACCTCGGAAAGTATACATATCAGTAAGGTCACTTTGAAACCATGTCTCTTGAATCGCTATAACATCTGGCAGTTTGGGAAGGCCAGCAATCAATGTCTTAAATTTGTTGAATTTTTCTATGGATGAAATGCTTCTTATGTTGATACTCAATATATTTAAAAAGTTACAATTCAAATTACAAATATAATATTCGAAATCTTCAAATTTTTTAAAGTATTGATTTTTAATCATATAATTTAAAAATAATAATTAATCAAAAATATTTTACAATAATTTAAGATGGGGAGGCATAGGCACCATCTTCAGCTTCATCACTAGATACATCCATTTCCCTGTGTTGGACCATTGATCTACGTTTCCAGTGCTTATTAGTTGTAGCATCCAGTAAAATGTTGTCGACATCATCCTCACATCTTATTATTTGTTGACGACAAATATCACTTTTTTTGCAAAATACGTTTCCATTACGGGTGTATACGTATTGAAAGCCAATTGCTTTTAATGATTTTGCATAGTTTAGGAGATGCAAAGTTTCCTTGCTTAAAAAGTCATTGACATACACTTTTTTTGTAACTTCATTATCCTTTAGCTTTGACTTCGAAGCCATAAATTTGTCTTTATTTGCTTTTGAAGAGAATTTAACAACAACTGATCTAATATCTTTCGATTGTTTACCATTTCCAAGAAAATAAACATCTTCAACTTCACTCGTACCAATTTCAACACCAACAGTTTTTGTTAAATTAACAACTGCATCAAAAGCCTTAGTGCCGTCATCCACTTTCAATCCACTGATAATACAATCATTCCTTACACGGGTATCATTTAATATTTTAACGGAAGATTTAAGTGATTGTATTTCTGTTTTGAGTTTTTTATTTTCTTTTTCAATTTCAATTATCTTTTTTTTGTTCTCAGCGACATCTTTGAACACCTCATCAAACTTTGCTGACATAAAATTTATTGACTCAGTAAGCTGATCGAGTTTTTCTAATTTCTCTAGTTTCTTTAGTTCTGTTTTTATTGTGGTTAATTCCTTTCTTATTTCACCTCCTTCTTCCGTGCAAACGTGACAATAGAATAGTTCGCTCTCATTCTTTAATAGTCTCTCAAATTCTCTCCTACTTATGCGAGAGCACTGAGAGTGAAAATTTTTCGCGCACTTATCGCATTGTATAGAGTCATCGGTTTCTTCTTTAATTTCATTTTTGCACTCATCACACAATAATTTTTTTTTATTTGCAATACTGCGACGAGCCGTTGATTTAGGCATATTTCGATTTATTTGAACTCAAATTTCTGTTTTGTATGTTTGAGCAACTTTTCTCTCTTCACAGCACAGTTTTTATTTACGAATTTTATTGTTTTGTAAGAGCGACTTAAATACCGTCAAAAATACGTCTTTACATCCAGGGTTGCCAACTCAATTTTTTCCGATCCATTTCCGTCAATGTCAGACTTTCCACTGAAAAGAACAAAAATTGGTTTAACAACTTAGTTTGACAGATGTCGAATTCCAGCCCCATACTTTTGAAACCGTTTTATACAAAAAAAATAAAATTTCATTAAAATCGGTTCACATTTATAACAGTCAGTTCTGTAAATATCCAGCCTAGCACTCCTCTACAAACTCTTTCTCTTCATTTCAATCGGTTCAGTAGTTGCGGAATTAAATATATCAATATGAGTGACCCACTCCACCAAATGTCAAGTTTATAGAAATTCGGCCAGGTCGATTTCAACAAAATTGTTTTTAATTTTATCATTTTCGTAATTAGACAAAAAAAACCTATCCCGTCCATCCGAAATAAATTGGATTCTTTGAAATTTGGTTACATCGTCCGAATACAAATGTACTTTCGAATCATTGGTAAGCGTTCAAAAAGTCACGTAAATATTTTAATTCAATTTTTAACAGACCCAAGAAGTTTTTGATTTGATTATGGCTAATCTCAAAATTTAATTGATGCTGAACTAATTCCGCTTTGTTGCTCTGCGTTCCAGTAGGTCCAATAAAAGGCCCATTTGTCAGAGTAGCTGAAAAGTATAGTAATTTTTTAGAGTATATCCGTTATAGTCGTCTTAATTATAGAGTTTTAATAAACCTACGAACATTTTTTTTTTCTATATTTTTTTTTTTTCGTTTTTCATATCTTCAAATAAAGAAGCTAATTTTAACTGCTGGCGTAAGTTGTCTACGCTGCCGGTGGTGGGTTAATTATAAGACAACGTATCAGCTCTACTTTACTTACGTTTAAAATTTAAACAATTTTAAAAAACTCATCCAGTGAAATGGTAAACATTTTCTTAGACCAGCAAAGGCTGTCATTGTTCAGCCATCCAATGTAAACTCCCGATAAATTAATGGAGAAATCTACGTGAAAATATAATAGCTGTTGTTAATTTTTTCCCCTTTTTTGAATTAGGGCCTATTTTTTTTTTACTGATGCTCAGTTAGATTGTGAATAATTCCTAGCTTCATAAAATGTTGTTTATATAAAAGAAACTCTTTTCCATGTAGAGTAAACGCCCGTACAATGAGTTTGTATCTGTAACACTACAATAATTTTCTTTAAGTGATGGTTTCAGTAAGAAAAAAAAACAATAATTTAAAAAAAAAACGCAAACAAAACAGCTACTATTTTTTCCAAAAAAAAAATTTATAAAATTCTCCTGCTTGCAATCAAAACTAAAAAAGCTATAGAAAAAAACTAAACAAAATCCAAACAAAAACCAATTTCCACCATCTTCTTTTTTTTTGTTTTTTTGTTTCAACTACACCACATTTCTTGCAAAAGAAGTACCAAAAAAAAAAAGAAACCAACAAAAACACCTAAACTCGTATATTTTGATTTTCTGTAGAACTTTTTCAACTAAGTAGATTTTTGGTTCTAACTATTTAAACATTTGTTCGCCTCGAAAAAAAAACGCTTCCAAAGAATATCCAAGCATCGCATCACATTAATCTAAAGAAACTCTCACCGAATCACAATCTGTATTCTTTGATTTTTGGCTTTTTTTTGTGTTTTTGTTTCGCTTCTTAAACATTAATGATTTATATGTGCCTCTCTTTATCGATGTCTTCTTAACATATATACATTTTCATACATATTTCAATCTGTGAACATTTACGACGCGAATGTGCAATTATTCTTTTATTGGTTATTCGTTTTTATGAATATGTATTGTTCATAGTTTCAGTTGATTATAGGTTTCTGTTCTGTTCTTTTTTTTTTTTTTTTAGTTAAACAAATTTTAAATTTGTTTTAAAGGGAGAACATAACAAAAGTTTGGCGTTACAATGTCATAAAGTAAAGGTTGTCTTGCTCAGTGTAATCGATGAGTTCCATTGACAATGAAAATATCAGCTATCCACCTTTATCCTATGGAAGAACTTTTAGAATGAATTAAGTGCTTGATGGTTCTTTACAAATTGCCCATGAAAGGGATTAGAGATACAGATGGCATATTAATTAGTGATAAATCGGAAAATTTTCATCCTTCGGCTACAGAAAATGTCCCCAACATATGTACAAAAACAATGTAAACCTTTAATGACTACGAAGTTTTTAAATTATTGAAAGTTTGACCCAATGAGCCATGGCAGCATCAAGACCATCTTCATTCTAAGACAGTAGGAATGCTATGCATTGTAACCTAAGACAGATTATTCTTGGAAAAAGACAGAACGATAAATATTCGCAGGGAAAGTCACCGTTTAATAATGGAAATAGTTAAATATAGTGGGTGAATTTGTCTACATAAGGTCCGCCATTACAAGAATGTACGAATGTAGCATTCAAATTAAACCAACAAATTAGACTCAGAAAACAGTCATCTCTCTTGAAGAACGAAATTATACCCGTACAAACAGCCAACTCTCTTGAAGAACGAAATTATACCTGTGCAAACAGTTAAAAAAAAAACAGCCAACTCTCTTGGAGAACGAAATTATACCCGTGCAAACAGCCAACTCTCTTGAAGACCGAAATTATACCCGTGCAAACAGTTCAAAAAACAGCCAACTCTCTTGAAGAACGAAATGATACCCGTGCTTCTTAACGAAACTAAACGGCGGATACTTGGCAAATCAGAGCAACAGTTAAGTTATTTTATAAAAGCTATGAGCCCATCTCCATACACTGGAATTATTGGCGTCGAACGAAGAGTCAGAAGATCTTTTTTGGACATGCACGATGCACAGTGGGTTGATTCGAGAAAGAGCAAAGACAAAAACAAATCCAGTACATGATCCTCAACTCGACTACATATGATCATTATGAATTGATAGAAACTCGTTGATTTCAAAGTTTAACTTCTACATTTTTAAAAATTCTTTTTAAAACTTTTTTGAAAAGCAGACTTCCCCTTAAGGTGTATAGCACACATTTAGGCTGAGTTTTGTCGATTAATGGAACTCTAAAAACGAGCAGACAATGAGTTCAAATTAGGAAATATAAAATTTTAAATGATTAAAATACAAAGCTTTTCGAGTTGTTGAAATATTATTTTTGCTACAATTGCCACTGTCAACCCAGCCAAGACACTAAGCTGAAATCTTGAGGATTATGCAAATAATTTTAAAATGAATGTCCAAAGTTCAGACTGGTTGTTAAACTTCCAAAAATACCGTCACCGTCGCCTTTACTATGTTCTCCTTTGTGAATGTTAAATATTTTCGAATACTTTCCTATCTCTTTTGATTTTAGTTATTAACGTGTTTGCTAGATCCCTCAATTCGATAATCATTATTACAATTATTATTCTTATACATTTGTCTTTTTCTTTTCACATTATTAACCAAAAAAAAAAAATCAAATTAAAAAAATATCAAACCAAAATTCGACGGCTTTACCCGCAAATCTCCACTATCAAAATCAAAAATCTAACAAACAATCGGAAATTAAAAAAAACAAACAAAAAACACCAAATATGATATTGGAAAACAAACTCAATTCGATTCGTTGCGAAATTCCCGACTACCTTTCCACGATTGTTTGCTAATCAAAAAACAAAAAAATTGAAATTTGATAACGAAATCGTATGCTGCCTTAAATGATTGATTTGATCCTTCCTAATTTTGTTTTCTTCAAAAAAACCAAAACAAAAAAAAAACAAAAATTGAAAAACATAATCATATGATTTGAATGAATTGAATTGAATTGAAAAAAATAGAATATGCCACTGTGGGCTATATGGCAAAACGAATTCAAATGCGAAAACAAAGATTTATGACGATCCAAAAGATGGCTGAGCAAAAAAAGCAGCAACAACTGGATGGGGTGCAACCGCCGCCCAATCCAAATCCGAATACGGTGGTGGATCATGGCGGACATGGGCATGGCCATGGCCATCATAGCCATGGTCATCCTCATGTACCCAAACAAACAGTGAGTAACCGCCCAATTGGCTTTCAAAATATCCAACAAAATGTTGGTGGTCGCGGTTGCTCGATAGTGGGACCCTTGTTCCAGGAGGTGAGATTCAAAGTGCACGATCCCAAGGCTCATTCGAAGGGTGGAACCCTCGAGAATACTGTCAACGGTGGACGTGGTGGCCCGCCCGTCGGATCCCATGGTCCCGGACCCCAGGGCCCACCCGGTGGACCGCCAGCTGGTGGCGGAGGTGGAGGAGGAGGAGCACCGCCCGAAGGTGGTGATGCTGAGGCCGCCGTACCAGCTCACTTGCTTCACCCGGGCAAGGTAAAAAAAGTAATTCTATGTCGACATTTGGCTAACGCCACCCCCCACGAACAAAAATTGAACTAATCAATTTGTTTCTCCATCTCTCCCATACTTTTTCATTCACTGTCTTCTGTTTATTATTTCGATTCTCCTTTTGATTTCCGATTGATTTCTTTCATTTGCTCCCATGGTTGCATTCTTTTTCCAAATTTCCCCCCGCCTAAAATCTAGGACATTAATAAGCTTTTGGGCATAACACCATCGGACATTGACAAGTACTCGCGCATTGTGTTTCCGGTGTGTTTCGTGTGCTTTAATCTCATGTACTGGATTATCTATCTGCATGTCAGCGATGTGGTGGCCGATGACTTGGTCTTGTTGGGTGAGGAGAAGTAAACAACAGAAACGGCAACAAAGACAACCGTAACTAAACCCAACAACACCAACCAACCAACACCATCGCCACCAACATCACCACTATCACTACCACTACCAAAACTCCTCAATACGAAAAAAAAACAAAAACAAATAAAATAAAACCAAAACCAAAAACAACAACAGCAACAAATGAATGAACGCATGAATGAATGTCCTTTAGAAGGGGACAACAGTCACAGCAACAACAACAACAACCACAACAACCGCTCATTACCAATAACAAATATAGCAACAACAAAGAAACCGAAGAGATACACGCATTAGTTGTAGTTAAATGAAATTTAATACATATTAAATATAATTTTAGTAAGCAAAATTAGCTATAATTTATTGTTAATGTAAAAACAAACAACAACAAAATCCCTGATACAAAAAAAAAAGAGGAAAAAAACGAAGAAACCTATACCTAACAGATATATATACATATATATATATATACAATATATAAACAAAATGTTAATTACCATAAAATAATGATAACACAGACACTCCAACACCCAGACACACTCTCACACACAGACACACACACACACAAATCAAAATTATATACTGACATCAAGTAGAATTGTTTATGACCATATGTATAAGACAACAACAAATTAAGACTTAAATTAATCACATGATGACAAAGAAACGGTACCCGTAC
Source organism: Hydrotaea cyrtoneurina (assembly GCA_958296145.1). NCBI lineage: Eukaryota > Metazoa > Arthropoda > Insecta > Diptera > Muscidae > Hydrotaea > Hydrotaea cyrtoneurina. Next base: position 8,205,762 of record OY282515.1, on the reverse strand, counting down.
CCTTAATTATATTTGACATAAAGACGTTCGATTCGATTCGAAAGGAAGACATGAAAACAAATATAAACAAAACAACAACAAAAAGTAAACCAAACGCAAAATGGCCACCCGATGCCCCTTTTTTTTATAGAATGTCACTTTTTATTCTCAATCTTTCCCTTTCTCTAACTATCTCTCTCTCTCTCAATCTCTCAATCTATAACTCTCAAACTATATCTCTGTCTATCTGACGAATTATATCAGGCTTCCCTTTTTAGATATTAAACAACAAGAAAAACCAACAACAACAATAACATACAAAACCAAACGATCACTAGAACTCATACCCCGGCATTCTCACACACACACACCCTCCAAAGACACTCAAGCACACAGAACGGCACCCCTTTGTAACATAAACGAATTCGTTGTCTTCCTTAAGATACCACAAATGTCACCACCCCAAGATGCCAGAGTTCCGAGCTATTGGGCAAGCAGTGCTGATGATCTATGCCACTGTAGTCCTAAATGTCAATTATTTACAAAATGTTTTCAAATCGAAATGTCCCTAAAATCCCAAGGAAACTATCTCATATTTGCAGAGACTGCAATTAAGTGAAAATGTCGGAACTGAAATGTTGTTCTGAAAATTTTAGATTCTTTAGGCGAAGGTTTTTTTGTAACAAGAAGAGGAAATCTCATACGAAACCATTTAAATGGGGGGGGGGAAGGTCACAGGGACAATAGGGAGATGAAAATTTAGAGCAAAGAAGTGGGAATTAGGGTGACTAATTATGTAACAAGAAGAAGAAACTTCAGAAAACAGTCTCATGGTCAATAAACATACTTCTTGTGCAAGGTCTCGTAGAATCAAGAACAATCACTTGGTCAGCCACTTTTGGTTGCAGCTACTGTTATTGCCACATGGAGAAGACAAACACTGAACAACACAAGCTGGTGTCTAATTATAGCAAGGAACTTGTTGTGTAGATTGTCAGCGGTTCTTTTTCAGAGGATTCTTATAAATGTTCTATATCAAACTGGTAGAGAATGGTGCAACCGTTGTTGCCACATGGAGAAGAATAGAATCAGACATCACCTAGAGTGTCTGAACCCATAAAAGTTCCTCTTATTCACATAGTTAATAGAAAATGATGGAGATCTGCATCGAAATGGTAGAAGCTCACCCTTTAAGTTCTAGTAATCATTCCAAATCGTTGTTGCCCCCTACATGGGGAAAATGAAACCATTCTTCTCCTTTCTAGGGTGGCTCAGATTTCTTGGTATAAAGTCAGTGGTTGTGATATAATGAGCAGTGGGCAACTCTTGGTAACACGAACTAGCGCTGCAATTCCGGCACCGATAAATTTCGAATAAATTATTACTCATGTTCGAATTTAGATAAACTGAAGTCCACTGTTCGACTTGCTCAGTTTCTGACTGGTTTCCTTCCTGTACCTTCCAACATATTATGTATGTTACCTTTTAGCAGGGCTCAAATCAGGTAACTTTTGAAATTTTGGAGTTCTAAAATACTTTTATATCAAAGTTATCAAATGATTCCCCTTAAGGTTCTCAAAATTCAGTTCAAAATTAAATGTATAATGGTTCCATTTTCCTAAGACTGACATGTTCCTTTATTTCGGTTAGTTTAGGATCCCTTAAATGGGAATAACGTCCACTGACCCCATAGTTGTTTGATTGTGTGTTGACTTCTTCAGTGATTGAATGGTTTTGTTGCAAACTCCATAAATCCTCAACAGCATGTGAATACATTTTTTTCTAGCTTATAATGTAACTTCACTTCAGCAAATTGATTGATCCAAAATGATATTTTACCATATTGAAAATCGATTGAAAGCAGTATTCTTTTAGGAGAATAACAGTTTAATTGTCGGCCTCGAATTGGACCGAGTACATTTGGAGGGGAAAGGAACTGAAATAAACTCTAGAAAACCACATGTTTTTTTGTGAGTATTAGCTTAGTGCAGAGGGAAACTTTTCAAGTTGGAGACAAAAGTGTGCGATATCAACTGAGAGAGCCCGCCCGCTTTTACTTCCAAATGACCAACAGGAGTTCAGTCATCTAGCTTCAATATAGAGGAATCTAGTGGTTGTTTTACATCTGTTTAAGTAATGGGACAACCTCGACAAAATTTAACCCAATTCAAGTATTTTCGTTTTAGAACTGAAAAAGCGGGCGGAATCGGTTTAGAGAAGCACATGTTTTGCAGTTAGCTATAAGTTATGCTGCAGTTTGAAATTCTATCAATTTTATCAATCTTTCGGAAATTCAGAATTCTTTTGTCCAGATTTAGCATTGTTGTTAATGATATAGTGAGTTTCTAAGCAACATTTTGAATTGCAATTTCCTATTCCTTGTGATTTCATGGACATTTCGTAGCCAATGGACTCTGTGACCCAAAACTCACGCTCACTCTTTTCTCAACACCTTCACCGCGCACTTGTTGATTTTGAAATAATAAAAAACCAAATACTGCATCCAGCACTTTTTTCGAACTTCATAACAAGAATATTTTGGTTGTTCGATTTCCCCCCTCCACCCTACCTTATTTCTCTATCATTGATGGAATGGCGCAAATAAAAACACACACATTCATAATTTTATAGGTTCTCAAAACGTCATTTGATTTTTCTTTTAAATTAAGCGCTTCCAAAATGAATTGCCAAATTTATATTTTAGGCATTTGTACTTAAACCTTAAAGAAAAGAAAAACCAAACCAAAACATAAAGAAATCCAACATAAAACCAAAAAAAAAAAACAAAAAAAAAACATTAAAGAAATTTAAAAAAGAAAAAATCCAAAAAGAACAAGAACTAAATAACGAATATTAAGTCATAGTCATATTTTTATACTAAACAAAAATTAATCCACGGCGACGACGACGACGACGATGGCGACAACCACATTATGAATGACAACAAGAACAAAAGGGGTCATCGGGGGCTACTTCAAATTCATTTATTTTTGCACTTAAAAGAAAAAATAAGAAAATTTTACATATTTTTTGCACCAGATTGAAAAAAAATTGTTGTATTATTTAAAATAAAAACTCTAAAAATCCAAGAAAAGAGAAAAACCAAAAAAAAAAAAAAACAAAAATAAGGAAGAATACAAACAACAACTAAAACACTCAACAAAACCAAAAACCAATTTAAATTTTAAGCACTTTTAAGTTATAATTTTTTTATGAATGAGCAAAACAAAAGTAAATTAAACAAACAACAAACCAAATAATTTAAAAACAAAAACGAAATTTAGGTTACACCTTAAGCGAAGATGAAGAAGAATGAAAAACCAAAAAAAAAAAAAAATTTAAACAAACCAAACAATATAAAATTAAGAGAAAAAAATACTGCCTAAACATAAAAAATAAACTTACTGAGAAAAAAGAAAAACCAAACCTAAAACAAACATCTAAAAGAAAAAATCGGGAAACTTTTTTTAATGTAAATATTCGAAAAATAAAACAAAAATTCAAAAGATGTACAGAGATAACAACAACAAAATGCGTTTAGTTTTATAAGTGAAAAAGAAAACAAATTGTACATAAATATATAGTAAATCAAAAGATGTTGACGACGACGATGATAAAGACACAAAATATTATTATTATGATTATGATTATTATTATTATACATATATAAGTATACATAATGTGTATTTATATGTTTGTATTATGTTTTAAGATAAACCAAAGAAACAAGCAAATAAAAACCAAGTGAAAGTAGGAATAAAACTTCGCAATCATACTAAAAAGAAAATGAACGAATCGACACTATTAATTATTTATAAATTAATAGTTGGTTGTTTTGTACTAACAATAAATAAACTTAGTATACACTTTATTAAGTACCATACATACATACATACCAACATGACAACACCACACATACATACCAACTTACCAATTTAAACAAACGTTTCTCTTTTTTTTGTTTTACTACGAACCGCATTATGTTTATGAAACTCTCACACACTTACACTCTCCAACTATAGACACGTATCTAGTCATAGTCCAACATGCTGCAACTGTTGTACTCAATTATTTTCACCTAGAGCGAGTGGGCCCATAATGCCGCAACGTCTTCCCATTACCCTTAGTCAGTTTCAAATTCACCACTGACACACTGCTATGGTGTAATCGAAATGTACCAACAAATCTCTTTTCCCTCGTGTTCTTCGTAATTTCCCATTTAACTTAGTATACGACTTTGATTTTTCAACAATTGTATGCCAAAGGATTGTGTTCAAATGGTTATTATGGTGGCGTATGATTAATATCAAGTACTACATAAGTAATATCAAGCATGCGGCGTAACTTTGCTGTTATCCCAAAAATACAGGCGACTTATTTCGGTACATCGGTGTACAATATTTCCGAAGCCACGTACCTTTTTTTGATTACAGGCAGAAAAGTTCTCTGGCAACGAATGTTGCGCAAATTACTTTGAATGTCTTGCTCAATAATTTTCCTATCTTAATATATATTTACCCTCGACACTGATTCACTGACTCTGTCACGCAGTACGTAGGAATTTAAATAGGCATTCTATAATTCTATAAATAATAATAATAAAAAAAAAATAATATTTTTTTTACCAAATTTTTTTTTTCCAAAATTTTTTTTTACAAATTTTTTTTTTTACAAAAATTTTTTTTTTTACAAAATTTTTTTTCAACAAAATTTTTTTTTCAACAAAATTTTTTTTTCTACAAAATTTTTTTTTAACAAATTTTTTTTTTCAACAATTTTTTTTTTCAACAAAAATTTTTTTCCATATTTCAACGGGAGCCATAGGCGCATTACAACTTACTAGTATTAGAATATTAGTAGGATTGCAAAAGTCTCTTGACAGAACCATAGGTTTTACAGGTTAGCTGATTTATTTGAATTGCACGACGTATGATTGATATTATGTTTTCTAGGTCGTATGATTGATATTAATTACACCACGTATGATTGATATTAATTATATATAACGTGCAGATAACGTGCGGAAACCTGTTTCGGAGGAAAGTTTTGTTCAAAAATCATCAATTACATTGGACATTTCCAACAAAAATCAGTGTCCTGTTACAATATCTGTGTCTGTTATTTCCATGTAAATTCTTGTGCTGCCTGTAAATTCCTTTACTGTGCACCATATACGATTATATTAAAACTAGTAAGTTGTAATGCGCATATGGCGCCCGTTGAAATATGGGAAAAAAATTTTGTTGAAAAAAAAAAATTTTCTTGGAAAAAAAAAATTTTGCTGAAAAAAAAAAATTTTTTTGGAAAAAAAAAATTTGTTGAAAAAAAAAATTTTTGTTAAAAAAAAAATTTTGTTGAAAAAAAAAATGTTTGTTGAAAAAAAAAATTTTTGTTGAAAAAAAAAAATTTTGTTGAAAAAAAAATTTTTGTGAAAAAAAAAAAATTTTGTTGAAAAAAAAAATTTTGTGGAAAAAAAAATTTTGGAAAAAAAAATTTGGGGAAAACACAATTTGGGGAAAACAATATTATTATTTATAGAATTATTATAGAATGCATATTTAAATTCCTACGTACTGCGTGACAGAGTCAGTGAATCAGGGAATCAGTGTATCAGTGAATCAGTGAATCAGTGTCGAGGGTAAATATATATTAAGAAGATTATCATTGTGGTGGCGTATGATTGATATCAATTATTTGGCACTTCAGGGAAAATTGGCTATAACTTATCAACTATAAAAGATATTAATAGGCTATTAAAGTCAAAACTAAAGCAGAGCTTAGACGCTACCCAGATATCTGAAGATGAAAATTTGTCGAAATATTTTGACTTAATTTGTCGACTATAGTTTTTATTAGTAAAGTCACCGCCCGAAGGTTTTTAATGGAAACATTAGCTTGTGTAATGTGAAAACGATCAAAGAGTTATTTGGAAATACATGTATAGAATTCCCTACAACACATACATTGCGTTCCAGTCATCTGTTAATATTCGCACTCACTGTGTCGACGAGAAAGAACACGACACCACCATTTAAAATAGCATTTCTCCGTATTTGTGTTCTATAGCTGAACAATCAATTAATGACTTTCCACAGAGAGGTGTCCATATTTTTTTACTCCTTTGAATACAGTGAGTCGATTTTTCAAAATGCGAGTATAATCTTGTAAACTGCCACTATCTATGCTGATGAGGATTCCATATGCGATTTATATTAAATTGCAACTTTACAATGTCTCAAACCACATCAGCATAATTAGTTAATAACAAAACATTTCGTTGTTAATAATAGGAAATACACCAAGTCCAGCTAAATTAAGCTTAACTCTAAAAGTATACAAATTCCCCTCGGCATTCAATCTACTTTTAGGGCGAAAGGACGAACACAATCCTTGATCTACTTTTGTGATAACAATTTCGAAAAGAAATTCTTCGAGTGCAATAGTTTGTGTTATTTTTCGTTTTAATTGCTTAGTTTAGAACAAAAGACAAAGTCTTCGACAGTTCCTCAAAAGAAAAAGAAAAGAAAACTCTCATTAATCTCACATTTAAGTAAGACTAAGTTGTAAATATGAATATATCAGTCACAAGCTAAAAACAAAAACCATTCTCACAGCCGCAAACTAAAACAAAAAAACCACTCTGATTTTTATACCCACACACAAAACACCCTACGAAAACCAAAATCTCAGTAGCGAATTTTTGAATAAAGAAAAAACACCTTAAATAATAATAAAATATAACTCACACAGCCTTTGAAAGTCAAACCAAGGAAATTTTGGAAAAGAAAATAAAAATCTTTAAACCACACACACACACAAACACTTTTTTCTAGATTCTAGGCCACACCCACAACTCCACATACCAAAGAACTAAATTATTTAAAATTACAGACTTTCAGACAAACACGCGCAAAATTTCTATTGAGAACATTTGTGAAAATTTGAGATCATATTCTAAATAATTTAATCTTTAAATGTAAGTTTATCGATTTTCAGTAAATGCTTTCAAACGAAATTTTCCGCCACCCCAAACAACACACCATAATTACCAATTACTAGACTTTCGTTTTGGTTTTCAAACTGTCATTTCAAATGTCAATGTCACCTCACTTTACATTAAACTCTACTACCAAAAAGAAGAAGACGAAGTATAAAAAACCCAAACCAAATGAGAAATTACTTTATCAAAGTGTCTATTCCACACATTGAAAATGAAACAAAACAAAAAAGAATCTGCAAAATACGCTAAAAACCCCCCTCAAAAAGGACTAAAACTAAAACCAAAATATAACAAACAAAAAAAAAACAAACAAACATCTCTTTAGACAAAGAAAGAAAAACTTAACCAAAAATCAAGAAAAAAAACTAAATGAAAATAAAGCAAAACATAACACAACAAAAAAAAAGGAAAAGCAATATAATATCTTAAACTTCTAAACACTTTTATACTATCGAAACAAATACAAAGACACATCCAAACGATACAAAAGACACATACAGAGAGATACAGAGAGCTCAAATCCATTTCTGGTATTTTATCAAGGCACATTTTCACAATCTCCGTTTAAATGCTAACTAAAGGTTAAAATTGAACCGATCTCTTACATAAGATATCATCGTACATACGAATACCATCTTCCTTAACGATAAATCGAAAATTGATACTAGATTGAAAATTGATTAGATTTCCCTAGTCCAGTCTACGAACACCGACAGATACTCAGAAACCAAGATGTTTTATACACGTCTAAGTTGGCTTCTTGTATTTCTGATGCTGGTAGAGTGTAATTTGCACCAGGTTGTGGGCGATGGGCTTCAATGTGATTAGTTCTCCAACTGTGAAATCGAGATATGACATCCTGGCTGTTATTCGTGCAATATGGCAGGCCCTGACAAAATATGTTTTGCCAACTGTTATTGTATGTTTTTCAATATTCACCAGAACCTCTAGAATTTCAATTTCACAGATCCTTCCCATTAACGTTGGCATTTATTCGTCCCCCAACAATTTTGAACATCATCGTTAGCCCAGAGAAAAAAACATAATCTAAGAATCACCCTTTGACTGAAACCCATGTATTGTCACTTCCCTTCAGAATAATTACGGAGCTTTTCAATCGCGCAAATGACATTCGGCTGTCCCCCTCTCTTGAGAGTATAGACATGATCGTAGATTTTTCTTTGAAAGGAGGCTATCTCATAAATCATAACTTGACTTCATACAAGAGGTCCAGATTCAGATCCTGGTTTCTTTTCTTTATGAATACTAAGTTAAATGATGCAAAGGTGGCTGATTTGAGAAGACTTAGACATTTCTTTTTAATGGATGCCCTTTGTTCTTTCATGGCTGTAAAAGCCGTCGTCAACCAGCGAAGCTTATCTACTTGATTTGGCATTCAATGTTTGAAGCCGTCTGCTATCTGCATTTTCACCATTCTAATTGGAATGGCTCCATTTGTTCTATAATGAGATGTTTTACATACGACACTTGTCCCTGATTGAAGAAAAGCTCTGCTTATTGCTCAGTAGGATATTGAGGGAAATGATTACACATATTAAGTTAAGGTTCTGGCAAGCTGTCACTTTATAACCGACGCTATTGATGTTATAAAAGCCCGAAAACGTATGAATATTTGGTTAAGGACACATAGGCAACCTGCTTGTTACAAGCCGCCACTTTAGAGCTTTTCTCACTGATACAACACAAAACTTCCCAGCTTCACTATAATGTTCTTATCCTTAATGTAAACAAACGTATGTTTGTTCCTGAAGGGGAAGTTTAGGGAAATATGCATGTTTAGTTAAGGACACATACTTCCATCGGTGACCCGATCAATTGAAGTGATTTTTCAGGATTTTATTTGTTGTCGAAAACTTATTACGCTGCTGCAACTAGTACTGTTTGCCTAAAATGCAGGTGTTGCTTTCAAGTCTCTTTGATTATATTCTTTATATTCGATGCTACATGACAAAAATCAACTACAAGTCAAAATATATTTAAAAAGGTATTTTTGGAGGCCTTTGTACCAAAGTGATGCGACAAAAACAGGCAGCGTTTTTCCCTTTTGTCGTAATGTTTTTTCCATTGTCGACTATTTCAAGCAAATTTTTTTTTTTTTTTTGTATTTATTCTTGTTTTTGGAAAAAAAAAACGAATATAAATTAAATTGTGAAAATTACTAAGAATGACCAATAAAGCTTTGATTTTAATACACCAGCAATAGCCGCATGGTCAAGTGGCAGATTTTGCTTAAAGGTCGATCCGAGCGCTGCTAAGGGTCAGTTAGACGCTTGATCGTTTGGTGTAAATGAGCCTTTTTTTCATACATAAACGGAAAAGGAAAAAACACTCACAATCTCAATCTCTCGCTCACAAAAAAACACACACGCACACAAAGCAACCTCCCATTACTTACATACATTCAAGAATATACTTAAATACAGGACTGAGGGCTGTTAATTTAACAGCGGCCTGATGCCGTTAATACTCGTATGTATTTACATAAATAACTGATAGGGAAAAAAGGATAAACAAATTCTATATAGTTGTGGTTTTTAATTTTTAACTGGTTCTTGCCAATACCAAAAAAACAAAAACAATTTCAAACCGAAAGAAAAACGAATAAGAAAACCAAAAAAAAAAAATAAAAAAAAAATTACCAACACACACACAGAGAAAACTCATTTGTATGTAGATGACAATTATACTAAACTAAATGGGAGCGAAACCTTTAAAAGAACAGATAAAACCAAATAAACATATAATAAATGAAGATAAGAAATTTAAAGAAAACCGCATATAATTTAATATAAAAAAAAACCAAACAGAAGCAGTTAAGGGTTAAATGTTATAAACAAAAGAAATGAAATGAACAAATCTTTACTAAAACCAAAACAACCAAACAAATACAAGTGATAAATTAGCAAAAGAAAAACAAAACTCTTTAGTTAAACCAAACCAAAGGAAAGAAGTAAAAAAAAAATAGAGCGACAGAACGAAAAACTGTTGCCACAAAAAAAAATTCTAAAAAAAAGTCAAGTACATAGCATCCATAAAAATCAAAACTAACAAAGAAAGGAATAGTTAATTAATTTAAAAATAATGAAAAAAAAAACCAAACACAATTTGATAACGCAAACAAACACAAGAACAACAACAACAAAATGCTCAACGGTTTCGGAGCGTATTTCTAGCATTATACTTATTATTATTATGTACTTCAATGAGACGTAAAACCAAAGCTTTTATTTTGATTTTTTTATTTCGTAACAAGAACCCCAGAAAATATAAAAAAAAAATCCCAATACCACAAAAAAGCAACCAACCAAAGCGTGTACCAAATAAGATACCACAACCTTATAGAAGTATTTTGAGATACACACGCACGCCAAAAAGTTTCAAAGCCCATTTCTAACACACACTCACACAAACTGAAAATCAGAACAATTTTGTCTGAACTCCCTTTCGAAGAAAAACCAAACTCTTAGAGATTATATCGATTTAACTCCAGCTCCACTCATTCTCCACGCAATCAATCTTTCCTCTTACCAAACCAAACGACGAACAGAACCTGGCTAATCCATCAATCAGTTGTCTGTACACACATGAAGTAAGCAACAGTTGCACGACTCCCAAAAACATAACAAACTGAACTCACATTTAAGTAGGACACTGATTCGACTCACTCTCCTTCATTGCTAGTTTTTGCATCGCCAAAGTTACTCACAAAAGTTGTCGTCTTTCGGGTAGTTCACTAAGAAAAGGCAGAGCATTACTTAATTTATGTAAAAGTGAACTCAACTTCCAGTACAAGTGAGTTCGAAATGGAAAAGAGGAATCAACTCATATATATATGCGTCGGCCATTCAATATCTTCGAACTCAATTAAATTAAACTGAACTCAAATTCAAGTCTAGTAATTTCGAAAAAGTTGTTTCAAATTAGTAATATTGATGTTCGCTGTCATTCGGTATCAGAAGTTTCTAGCGGTACTCAATTCTAGTAAAAGAAACTCAATTTAAAATCTAGTCGCTCATGTCCGGACAATCGTGCGATTGTGAAATCACATGCGATTTGAGAATCGCCCATACATTTTCTTTTTGTCATGCACTTGTTTTACCCCTTTACTAAATTTTTTTAAAAAGAAGAAGAACTTTTGCACCAGAGTCCGAAAGGAAACAATACACGTTTTTAATAAAAAAATTGTTTAGAAAAATATACTTTTTTATGATTACACTAGTCAACAGTCAAAATGTACTCGGGATGCGATAATTTTTTCTGTGTAGATAACCTTGACATGAGCTCGAAAAACGCAATAAAAAATTTTTTTTTCGTTTGGTTTTTGTTTTATTTTTTTTTTTTTTAATTTTAAAAAAAATTTTTTGGTTAATTTGTTTCGTCCGGCATAACTCGGGAACCACTAGCCCAATTTAATTGAATTAAATTTTAAAAAATTTAAAATTACAATTCCCTTAATCTGTTCATATATTGTTTTCCTATACAAGCAACAGTTTCCAAGTTAAAAATGAATATAAAAAGGAAAAAACTTATTTTTTGCCTAAAGATTTAAATTTTTTTTTTTTTAAAATCCATAAAAAATTCAAAATGAAAAAAAATGTCAAATCTTATTACTTGCACGCGTTTCGCTTTTATTCGCAATTGAGTAAAGGTATGAATTTCAAAAATTTGCTCGACATATGCCCAACTTTGTCTATGGTAAGGTTTTTTTTTTTTATTACAAAAAAAATTAAAATTTGTTGGGTGACAAAAATATATGACTTTTTTGATTTTTGAAATTCATACCTTTACTCAATTGCGAATAAAAGCGAAACGCGTGCATCGATTTTCATGATCTTTGTCTCATTTTGCTCATAGGTTATGTGACTTTACGTAAAAGTAATAAGATTTGACATTTTTTTTCATTTTGGATTTTTTATGGATTTTTTAAAAAAAAAAAATTTAAATCATTAGGCAAAAAATAAGTTTTTTCCTTTATATATTCATTTTTAACTTGGAAACTGTTGCTTGTATAGGAAAACAATATATGAACAGATTAAGGGAATTGTAATTTTAAATTTTCTAAAATTTAATTCAATTAAATCGGGCTAGTGGTTCCCGAGTTATGCCGGACGAAACAAATTAACCAAAAAAATTTTTTTAAAATTTTTTATTGCGTTTTTCGAGCTCATGTCAAGGTTATCTACACAGAAAAAATTATCGCATCCGGAGTACATGAAATTTTTTTCATTTTGTTGAGTAGTGTTATATAGGAAGAAAACATATTAAATTGTATAAGTGCATCGTTTTTTGATGCTTTTAAAATAAATTCATAGCAAAAAATATGAGTTCACCAGGTAAAAGGCTTCCGATCGCCAATCGCCAAATATTATGCGATTGCGATCTCTGTGACACCAATTTTGCGCAAATTTTAACAAAATGCGATTGTCAGGATATGGGCGAGTATATTCTAAATTATTCCTTCAAATCTACTTAAATTAAGTAGAACTAATGTTCACCTACCACTTAGTATGCCTGAACTCATGTTAATTTTCCAGCGATCCTAATTTTAAGTAAAAGTGAACTCAAATCAAATCCAATAAGTTTGATATCAATCCTTGAAGTGAGTTCACAATAGATAAATCTACTTAAATTGAGTAAAACTGGCATTCAGTAACCCTAAACCCAATTGAAGATTCTAACGATAAAAGTGAACTCAAATTCAAATCCATAGAGTTTTTACTTGTTTAATGAAATGAGTTCATAATGCATAAATCTATCCAGATTAAACTGAACTCATATCAGAACTCACTTTATGTTCAACCAACCAAAACTGAACTCATATCTGAACTCACTTTAAGTTCATATTGTTCCTAATAAATCAATTCCAATCCAGTGATTTTTCTATGGGTTTCGGTATATCTTAGCTCGATTGAAAGAGTCGTTTAAAAAGAGTTCAAACTACGATAATTTAAAAAAAAAAACTGCACTAAAGTGAGAAGTTAATTCGAATTCAATTTGAACTAATTTACTGCATATAAATTAAGGTGTGCTAAAATTAAATAAAAGTCAAGTCAAGAGATAATTCAATGTGAACTACTTTAAAGAATTTAAATTTTCTTTTTTTCTTAATCACATCCATAACTTTAACTGGAAATTATAAAAAAAAATTCTCCATTTTCCTTTCAAATTTGTTATATTTCTCAATATAAACTTTACTAAATTTCAGTTAAATTTCATTTAACTCACAAAGAATCTATAACATCTTAAACTAATCGGTTATATTTAAACCCACATTGAAGGAGATTCCAATTAAGTTTGCATTTCAAATTGAAATATTATTTGTCAAATTATTGGAACCGGAGAACTGCGACACAAACCAAAACGATATATTTGTATTAATTTTTATTTGAAAGTTTCTGCAACAACTGAACAGCACACGACATTTGCAAAGACTAGACTAATGAGAAGACCCCTTTATTTATATTAACGTTGCAAATCGAACCCAAACTGACGAAACTTCGAAATCACATAACATTCGAAAACTACGCAACTTCGAAACAAGGCAAATCGGGGTATAAGTCTATATTGTCAACATTTTCCATTAGATTGGAGAATTGCGAATTTACATTAATTTATGTTAAAAAAAATAAACTAAAACTTTGTAAAACAAAATAACATACAATAGGATCCGCAAAGTGCGTTTACTCAAATTAAGTAGTTTGAAACTTAATCAGGCATATTCATGAAACGGTACCCACCCACTTTAAGTGATTGTGAACTAAAATTGAGCTAACGTTACACAAACTAATGTCAAATAGGTCAGTGGAATAAAACGGCGAACCAATTTTTAACTAAACATTTTTCCTCTTTGTGTACTAAAATTAAGTAAATTTTTTTTCTAGAAAATGGGCAAAGTTTCTACAAATTTGTAAGCATGCTTGTGCAGTTATTTGACATAGTGAACGTTCACTCTACAGGAGACATTTATCGTTAGTGTTCGAAACTGTCGGAGATCAGTTACACCTGACGACAACTTTTGTGAGTACCTCTATGAGGGCTATTCTATAACGTTTCCGATCGAAGAAGTATCGGTTCCATTTCAGATCGATTGGTATTATCTTCAGTAATATCCACAAACGGTGGCAAATGTTGTCTCACATAGTCATCATCAAAACGAAAGAAAGAAAAAAAAACGATATACAAAACAGAAAAGAAAACAAAAACAAATACTTATGGTTGTATGTTTTATTCATATTATGTACTTAAATTATAGTACAGCGGTATGTACATGTGTATGTATGTACTAATTAAGTGAGATTGTTATAGACCCATTTATTTGTTCTATTGTTGTAATAGGGTTTTTAATAAATATCTTTCTTTTGTTTTTTGTTTATCTTTTACTCTTGTTGAAATCGTATTCCAATTTTTGTTCCGCCCTCCTCACTGAAAGTCCCCCGTGATATCAGCTGCGGATTGCCCTTTTGATTTTGAGAAACATTTTCTCCATAGAAGAGGATTTATTGAAATTATTGAAAGAATATGTTGTTTTTTTTATTATTATTATTATTATAAGGACGTTCGTGGTTCTCAAGATTGCAATAGCAAAATATTTAATATTTTTAGAATAATATTTTTTGTTTTTCGGAAATTTTTGAAAATTTGATTTCTTTTCTTATATGACATAACCAAAACTGTCAGGAGTATTTGTTATTTCCAATTCATTAGAGCTGGGTCCATTAATAGGAGTAAACATTTTCAATATCGTGTATGACATGATAAGCTTTAATATGATATGCAGTATACCCAAACTGTGTCTTTTGGCGGAACCAAAAACTATAAAGCGTTCTTTCTTAAAAGCTTTGAGCTTTCTCTTCCATATCTTGTAAAATGCACCACGAACAAGTCGCTTTTATCAATTGTAAACCTTGTATTTGTAGTTAAGAACAAAGGCAACTTTTGCGTTTCTTTTTTGACACCATACTGGAGGTCAATTTTCTGATCGGAAATCTTTTATGATATTTAAATTGAAAAGCTCTATATTGAACCGACGAATTCTCAAATATAAAATATATTTTAATTGTTACAACAACTATTAAAATACAAACTGACGTTTCGTTTCGTCCTATTGAGGACATTAATTATGTCAATTTAAATCCTCTACTCTTACAGCAGTGTACTAAAAGTCATAGACTTAGCCAAAAACTGCTACTTATGAGCATTGACCTATGCTTTGGATAGATTACAGCTTTTGACTATTCACTATCAAAATCATGATCTCCACTGAACTGCTGCATTTGACATATAGATGGCGTTGGAAATCTGTTTAATAATACAAATACCGGCCTGATGTGTGCTGTAATTCGGTAGACACCTACTCGATGATCTTTGCCGTTAAGACCTTTCATTTGACTTGCAAACGAACTGACACTATCTATCTGATGCAAGCCCGATAGGGGTTCAGGCGACTGCATTCTGAGTGGCACCACGATTGTCGCGGAGGGCAAATATCATTCTGTTTTTTTCCTTTCCAGACACTACGCCAATCAAGAGGGCCCTCACAGATCTTATACGGGCATAATAGATGGCTGGGCCCAAAACGCGACAACACTACAGTGGCCAGGACAATCATAACACGAACAGCCTTCCGATCAAAGCGATTTTCTATTGGATGCAGTGGGGCATGACTATCACATATTCTTATGGATGATCTCATTGTGAACTCAAGAGACGACTGTCTCCAAGTCAAGCACAAACATCATTCTGTCACACTACCAATCAAAGCGATTTTCTGTTGCAGCCACCACAATAGTCATGCCGTCTCTCACACATTCTCCCACATGCCCCCAAGGGCAAACATCATTCTGTCAGTCTACAGATCAGCGCAGAATCTTATGGAAGATATTATATGTGGCATAAGAGAAGACTGCTACCATTATTGCGACAGTCATACCGCACATTCTTATGGACTATAGACGATGCCTAGAATCTGGACCGGTCCCTATCAATGGCCCATTTGTCAGTGAATGATAATAAACACTCCTGATGAGTTCATGTCTTAAAACTCCCAACATTGTAATATTTTTGTAAAAATTAGCGCTTCATTTTCCACATCTGTTTAATTTGGGATCATTTAATTTTCTTCTATATGTTATCGATGATATTTATTTTTTGTTATCCGTCCATGAAATATATATAAAAAAACAACTTGCAAAAAAAAAGTTCCTAGCTTTAAAAATTACATCAAACAAACTTATCATTTCCGAATTGCAATCGAAAATCCGAACCCTAACTGAAACGAATGGAATGTCCACAAAGCCGTTGTGTTTTTATTGATATTATTATTGAAAATCTTTTCTCTCGTAAATAAATAAATAAAAAGCAAAATACCAAAGTAACTCAAAGAAAAGTTTGTGCATTTAGAGACGACACCATACACAAAATAATTTGTTTTTTCTCTCAAAATACCATTGCACCGCCACTAACACCACGACCCACGATCCTAACTACCACAAGTCCACAAATGAGATTAGATTGAAAATGAGACAATTTTATAGAAATATTTAAACAAAGATAATAAAAAGATTTAATAGAAAAAAAAAACACACGTAAAAGAAGAGAAAACCAAAATATGTTGAAAACACTATATAGAAGAATTGTTTGATTAAATGAGAAAAAAAAGGAGACAAACCGAAACTTCCCTGGCCACTCAAAACACACGAAAACACACACAGCCACAAACACCTCCCCCCCCCCCCCTCAGAAAATAAAACTCCTCACCATGAAAAAGAGTATTTATATAGCGCAATTTATAATAATAATAAAACCAGAAATAAAAATAATTAATAATAACAATTGAATAACGAAAAGTTAATGAAATTTATATAAAACTTCCCTCAACCCTTTCTCCCTCTTCCTCCAACCCCCCACCCCCCTAAGGATACAACTACTCTTAAAGATGAGGAGAGACGAAAAACAAACCCTTACCCCCTCCCCCCCCCCAAAGAAAAACCAAACAATTAATATGTACGTATTTGTAGGATGTAATACAAAATGATCATTTTGTTGATCATTAATATTTGACTGTGTTAATTTTCATTATATAAAAAAACCAAACAAAAACGAAAAAAGAAATGAAAAGATAGAAAACTAACAAAAAAAAAAATAAAAATGAGATGAGATTATTATTAAATAATAACAAAAAGCATTCTAAAGCAAACAAACAAATATTACAACAAGAAAACAAATGAGTAATTAATTAATTATGAAAACCAATTCTAGTAAAGACAAATGTCATACAACAAAACAAACGTTACACACAGACAGACAGACACACAAACAAACAAACACACACACACATAAAAACAACAACAACAACAATATTATTAAGTTATTTACCAAATAAAAAAAAAACCAAGAGATGAATTCAGAAACTAACAAACAGTACGAAATGACAAACAACAACAACAACAAGAAAAACAACCAATTCAAAAACCAAACCAAGAAAAAAATTATTACAAAAATTGATTACAAAAGTCAAAGTGAAATGAATAAAAAATGCAAAATTGTATAAAAATTATAAATGCTGAACTGTGTTTTATTCACCAACCGCAAGGCTAACACACACACACCCACAGTAAGTACTGCATGTCTATCTCAAAAATAAATATTTAGATCAATTTACCATTTACTGGTAGAAAAGACCAAACAATAGGAAACTAGGAACCAGAAAGTAAATTAACCCTTTCCATGGATTTCTCAAATATACGGGGTGTTATTTTGAATCACCCGGTAATTCGATAGCTGTCACTTTTGAAGCTTTTGTTCTTTGACATTTGACAAGTAGAAACTACGCCATTACTAAAAATGGAACGATACACGCTTCAACAATGCATTGAAAAAATGGTGAAAATCTTGCAGTCACAGTTCGCAAAAGAAAAAAGTTTCCGGACCGTGTTATCTCTCGAAGAGGTGACCACAATTGGCCATCGAGATTTTTGATTTAACAATTTGGGGCCACTTGAATGCTTCCCAACGTTGATTCAAGACCTCAATGATAGAATTCGTGAGGCTATCGAGGACGTAGGGCAGCCACTTTGCGATTTGGTACTGGAAAAGTTCATAAAAAGGATATGGTCCTGTAAGATGGCCATTTGGCTGATGTTGTTTTTCATTATTAACGGCATACCTTCCTCTTTATTATGAAATCCGGAAATTGCCACGGAAATGGTTTAAATTCCAAGGTGTAATTCGTTGTATGGATGAAAATCGTTAGTACACTCCCCGCCACAAGAATCGCACCCACCACGCTAGTTTTTGGATAAACCAACATTTTTAACACGAAAACGTAAAGGCCTTGATCTTAAGTCGTACGAACAACGACTGGTGCTAGAGCTACGGAGGGCGGTGAAAAGGGGCTATCAACTCTCTCTTCTGGATTACCTCCATATGGTGTTATAGGACCCTAATTTTAATTTTATTAATAAATGGTATACGAAATTGTCAAGGTCCAACAACGTGCCGTCGCAGTCATTTCATCAAGTTGAACCAGACAATAAATTCACCATATCGCATACGCCCCCATGAACTTGTGATGATATGACCACGACAAAACCGCATTCGATGTTGCGTCCCAACAAAATATCATGAATTTCGAGTGACTATTTTCTAATTTCAGACCTAAATAAATCAAATCATTGATGAAATAAATGAATGAAATCTTGGAGAAATGTTTAAGAAAGCGTTTTTTTGAAGGCCACTCAGGGTATTCCCCCTATAAATGCAATGCATTGTGTTAGCGAAAGGAAATTAGGGTATCGGAAGGAGGAAAGAGGGAGTAGTGTTTGTTGACATTTGTTTTGAATTTCTGAATGTCACAACTGAGAGGAAACACATTTGCTGGAAGATTATTCCACATACGAACGGTTCGGCTAAAGGAAGAATTTTCTCTATAGTTCGTCGTCCGGTCAACTGGCCATTTCACAATGAACGGATGAGAGACCCTGGATAGCCGTGTATTCCGACTAAATGTTCTAACTTCAGGGACCAGACGACGGATATCTGATGAACAGATACCGTTGAAATAACAACCCACATTCCGACGATGCTAAAGGGAGACAATAGATTTGGATACCATCACCACCGCTCTCCTCTGTACACGGTTCAAAAGCTGCAAAGATGGTTTTGGATCTCCTGCCCATATATGGGAGTTGTACTCCATTTTGGGACGGATGTTGGTGGTGTAAATATTTACGAGATCAGATGGAGTGAAGTATTTCTTGCACCGCTTCAAAAAGCCTAAACACTTGAATGCTTCTTTCGACACTTCGAATATATGGCTAGCCCAGCGAGCAACACCCTGTATCTTCATGCCCAGAACATAAAGAGTGTCTGATTCGTCGATATCCACACCACCCATAGAAATTGACGACGATGCTGGATCTGGTGAACGTTTGTGTGACAAAAAACAGCACTAGGTCTTTTGCGCATTAAAATCTACTTTATTCATTTGGCCCCACTCAAAAATCGTCGCCAAATCGCGGTTAAGTGAGTCATTCATCGTTCGCCTTTTGTCTTCGACCTCCAGAGGACCTGGCCGATGATCAAATGAGTATGAATGACAGAGGTTGCTGTCATCACAGTCTGACCCAACAGGTCGTCAATGAAAATATGAAAAGGAGAAGGAGAGAGGATAGAACCTTGTGGCACTCCTGCGGTCAACCTATACTCGTTGGATGAGACCCAATCTATTACAACTCGTATAGAGCGATCCCTGAGAAAACTCGACATGAATCGAGAGAAGATATTACCGACACCAAATGCCATAAGTTTTGATATGAGTGCTTCGTGCCAGACCCTATCGAACGCCTTGGAAATATCCAGAGCAACGAACTTACTTTCACCAGGGGCGTGAATAGATCGACTCCGTTGCTCCGTAAGGCACGCCATCAGGTCTCCAGTAGATCGATTTATACGGAAGCCATACTGTCGATCATTTAGATGGCCATTAGACTCTAAATATGGTGGTTAACCATGCTCTCCATAACCTTTGAAAGCGCAGAACATATTGCTATTGGGCAGTAATTCGCAGAATTTGTAGCCTCACCTGTCTTGGGGATCGAGCCACATATCATTACAATTACGCACTATAGAGAAAATTCGTTCTTCAGCCGAACTGCTCGTATGTGGAATAATCTTCCAGCAAGTGTTTTTCCTGCCTGTTATGACATTCTCAAGTTCAAAACAAATGTCAACAAACACTACTCCATCTTTCCTCCCTCCAATACCCTTACTTCCAATCGCTTACACAGTGCATTGCATTCATAGGGGCATCCCCTGAGTGTTAGCCTTGAAAAAAAAAATGAAATTATCGAATTCAGATAAGCGCCCGGATTTAATTTCCACAATTTTGGCCCCCCTTTCTACTTGTAGGCATCTTGTTTTGGAAACATTCTTATGTTTCGAATTACACTTCTTTATACAGATTAGATTTCCAAGGAAGTCCAAGGTGGGTCTCTAGGTCAAGAAGTTTATGCGAATGGATATTACCCTGAGAAGCGGTATTGCACGCAGCTGCTGATAGGATTCGACATTGACTTGAAAAATAACGAAAGAATTTGGTGTAGTCAACTGGGCAAAGACTACGAACTGCTACCCCAACCACCATATCCTCTGGCTTTAGCTCACAATATTAATGTTCTATATTCTATTTCAAAGCGGTTTTATGACGAAATAATGGACTTTTTTAAGGACCTTGAAGAAGGAAGGAATAAAAAACCATTTCAAGCGCCCCGATAGGCGAGTTGGTAGCGTGCTTGCCTATCAGCGTGGGGGTTGTGGGTTTGATTCCCACCAGAGGCTTTGGTCTGTCGCTGCAAAAATCAAGCCAAATAGTCTTTGTCACTCGGTTTATCCTTGGACCCAAAATTAGAATATAAAATTTACTTTGTATTGTAATTAATAAATAAAAATAAATAAATAAAAAAAACCATTAGAAAAATTATGGCTAACTAATGGAAACGCCATTGCGCTGTGAACAAGTACGACTCAAGGAACCCATACCCCGACACCTAACAAACAATTACACATGGATACCCAAATGAAAGGAAATTTCCTCCATAATTCAAAAATGTATTCCTTTTTAATATTGGGCTAAACAAATATTGGAGGCACAAAATTGTATTTATTTTTAACATTTGGCTGTATTTAAGGCCCCGAAAAAACAAATGATGGGAAATTTCCTCCTTTTTAAGACTTGGCTAAAGATATGTGAACCCGAGATCCCCCGCTACGGTCCGCTTTTAATAAACAAACAAAAATTGATTCTCAATTATTTACTTCAGTTTTTATTATTCATAAAACAGAGGCTCTCCATACATGATTAATTTGTATGTATGCATGTGTGTATGTATGTATATGACGGTTATTATGGCTAACCGAAAGTATTCGGGTTTTCATTTGGTGAGTCTCATTACAAAGAACAAGATTGTTAATTACTTGAGTTATAATTTAATTTCTCATTAAGGTTTAGAAAACATTTAACAAATTATTACTAAAAAATTAAAAAGATATTTCATTATCATTAATATATAATATAAAACAATTGATGTAAACAATATGTGTATGTATGTATATATATACGATAGTATCGTCACTAAAAGGCTCTTCAGATAGGCCTCCACTCACAGTATCACCAGATATCAGTACTGAAACTTCTTCTACAGTTGTGTATATAGAGTGAATGTCAAGGCCTACCGAAATTATTGCAACAATACATAAGGTAAGTATTTGGTAGGTTATCTTTTAAATTGTCCTAGATTAGCATAGAAGTATAACAAATTTGACTGATCGATAGATAGTTAGATTTAGATAGAAGGAGATTTCAGTACATCTTGTTATAAATGAAAACAAAGTAAATAAATAAAAAAAAAAAAACACCACTACTGGCAAATTATGTAAAATATTTAGGCATTACGGGTAAGCATATACGATTATACAGAGCTAAACGATGTACGTACTTATGATCAAAGTAAATAGTTTACATAAATCTATGTATGTTTATATAATGTAATATAATATAATATATTGTATACGTTTAATAAATAGCTATATGGTACATATATGTATGTATGTAGGAGTCGGTATTTGTTTGAATGAAACTAATTGGCAAATTGTTAGGTTTGGTAAAGGAATTATAAGTTCTCTGCGCTTGTTATAGTCGACGTCAATTCCAAATAAATTTCAATAAATTATGTACTCCACAAAATCATGGTCAGCCCCATAATAATACATTGCAACATTTCTGAATTCATGACTTTTGAAAAAGTGCTCAAACATCAAGACATCCTCAAATGTCATCATGTGTTTAGGTATGAGCATTTTTTAGACAAAGTCTTGGCATAAGTTCAATCTCTTCTACAGAGCCATAGTAGAAAGCCTGTGAACACATAAAGTTTAAGACATTTTCGAGCTAAAACAGACGATAGCTGCAATTTTCGACATATCGCGGAAAATAAATCCAAATACTTGGCCTAAGTTCAACATCTTCTACAGAGCCATAGAAAAAAACCCTGTGAACACATAAAGTTTAAGACAATTTCGAGCTAAATCAGACGTTAGCTGCAATTTTCGACATATCGCGGAAAATAAATCCAAATACTTGGCCTAAGTTCAACATCTTCTACAGAGCCATAGAAAAAACCCTGTGAACACAAAAAGTTTAAGACATTTTCGAGCTAAAACAGACGTTAGCTGCAATTTTCGACATATCGCGGAAAAGAAAGAGTTTTCTGGAACTCCCAGAGTGTCATCATATTCGTTATTATGGAGAGGATCACATAGATCTGACACACTATTGGACAACTACTCGGCTCTCTACAATAAATAGATCTGATTAGAAGACTAATGTTTTGCAGAAATATCTCCCTACAAACTAAAATTGAGAACTGAGTTGTCTTTTCTAAATATTTATAAAATGTATCAAAACGAAAATACTAGCTGCCTTTTTCCACAAAACGAATTCATTCGTTCGTTACAAGATATCAAAATTAGAATGGGTTTTAGTATTTATTCAATTCTGGATTTTACATGTATATTAGAGAATGCCAAGATTTCATTACTGAGACATATCCGTTTTATGGTGCCTTCAATTTTAACGACTCATAATGAACGATCGAATACGGTTTAAGGACACCAGCCCTCTGTTAACGTTTTATGAGTTCCTAGAAAAGTTTAACGAACGAACATCTCTGGTCAGACCGTCGGGACGGTAACATCAGCCACCATGACTGCAATAGCAATAACAAAATGGGAGCGACAAATTTTGAAGCCGCAAGGGTTTTGGACAAAACAACAATAGATTTCACGAAATGATTGATTGTGGGATTGAAAAAAATTGGAAAATATTGAAAACTTAACAATGCTGGTCAGTGCCCAAACAGTGCGTCTATTGAAAATAAGTTTTGTCCAAATGAGACTTCCACATCGCCTGCTGTACACAAGTTTATGCTAAAAGTTCGTGAAAGGGTAAGTGTACAAAACTCACGGTCCCCTTAGTCGCACGGTACGCACTGATGAGAATGTGGCTGCTATTGTCTAGTGCGGGGATTTCAGTCCTGGAAAATCGACTCGCCATCGAGCTCAACATTATTCCATTGGACCTTGTACAATTGACTCAGCAATTGAATGATCATCGGCTTCGTTATCGCTCCTCAGTTTGAGCTTTAGAGCAGCTCGAAATGGACAACGATTTTGCTCGAAAAAAACATTATTTCTGCACAAACAAAACTGCCGCAACAGAGGTTCGTCGAGAAACCTATGCATCCTCAGAGAGTGAACGTTTGATGTGGTTTTTGGAACGGTTACATAAGTGGAGCAATTTTTTTCTGAAAATGCTAACCGAAATGCCATTTCGATTAATGAAGACATGATAAACTATTTTTGTGGCTGGAGATTCAGGTAATGGACTTAAACAATATTTGGTTTGAGAAGGCTGGTACGCCATGCCACAGAGCCCACGCCACAATCCATCATCTGCCTACTGGGAAGCTGCGATTTGACGCGGTTAGACTGTTTTTGTTGGGTACCGTGAAGGACCAATTGCATGAGAACAATGCATTAACATTCCAGCCCTTAAGCAGAAAATCAAGCAAGAGATAGAGCCAGACCCTGTCAGTAAGATCTTGGAAATTGGGTTGACAGAATGTGCCACTGCGAAGCGAGTCGAGGCAGACAGACGAATGAAATCGTGTTTCAGAAAATATGTCAAAATATAGACAGACTTTTTTTTACGTGTGATCAACCTGGACATTTTTCGATGTTGAAATCCAATTATTCGATTTTTATGGCTGACCATGACTTAAAGTCCTTGATCATACTGCTATCGACCATCTTATCAGCGATCATTATTGTGGATTTTACTCTATCGGGATTAGGTGGCGTATGATTTTAAACAAATATTTTATTTCTTTCAGATGTTATAAACAATTGACAGTTAGTGTATTCTTATTGGTGTAAACAAATTTATGTGTGTATGGTTGAACAAATAGAAGATTGTTAATAATAGTTGAATACGATACTAGGTAATACGTTTTGTCTATGAACTTTAACGGTTTATTTTATTCTGTTTTTTTTTTTGTTTTGTTGTAAGCAGCACATTTTTATGAAGTACATTCGAACCATTTCGTTTTGGTTGTTTATTTTTTTCTGTGGTAATTGGTATTTTATAACATTGCATTTTGTATTGAAGATTCGTTTTATCATATATACACTAAATATAATAATAATAATAAAATTGAATAAATTATTTTATTTTGTTGGTAGTTGTGTGAATTCCCTAATAAAGTATATCGTCTGTGCGCCGACCAAAACTCCTATGTGTATTTTTTTCGATTTTTTTTTATTGTTGTATAAGAAAGTCTTATTGGTAATACGATCACCTACCAAAGCGTTTCGCGTTATCTTCATATGTTCCAAAGTTAGCCAATACTCCTATGTGTAGCCCATAGTACAAATGCTCCAATAAAAACTCCCATATGTTTTTGTACACATAGGTTTTTTTGATATAAAAGAAAATTGCATGGATTTGCGTTTGATTTTCTGTCAAAAAAATTTGTTTACGAATTTTCCCAAAAAGTTTTCCGTAATTAAATTGAAGAAAAGGAAAAAAGGAGAAAAAGCCAAATAAACACAGGTAAAATTGGAATTCTATAAATTTTTCGCATCTCCTACATATTAGCGACTTTTAGATGAATACAGCTATCGAGAATACGATGGAAGGCGAAATTAATCTTAATCTTTATTTGAACGAGGAAACGGGAGTTTTTGAAGCAATAGATAAATGTGAAAATGAGTTGGAAGAAAATGTGGAAGGATTGTTAAAGACGGAAAGGAAGAAGAAAAACAAAGAGTTACGTGTTTTGGGGAAAAAATATGGAACAAAAGGAGCTAGAAAGATGAGAGACAATTGTTGTGCCCATCTCGCTGAGAAGAAAACAGAAAGAAGCTTTCTCTGTGGAGCTATTGATGAAGGTAATCGTAAAGATACTTTCAATTTTTTTTGGAATTTACCCTCATTGGATGCCAAAAAAGCCTACATTATGGGTTTCGTTGAATTTCGCAAACAAGCCGTTAGAAGGAGACCAAATTCAAAACACGTAAGGAAAACATGCCATTTTGATTGTTATTTGCCATCTTTAGGGTAAACAAAATACGCGTGTGTAAGAAATTCTTTTTGGGAACATTTAATTTAGAAGACCGTACAATCCAATTATGGATAAAATCCGGAGATAAAAAAGGAGGAAATAAGAAAGCCAAACCTCTAAAAACAGAATCTCTTCTCAAGTGGTTGAATCTAATTCCGAGAGTTCCGAGCCACTATTGCAGAGCAAGAACTAAGAGAAAATACGTCGAAGAGATATTTAGGACAAAAACCGAAATGCACAGATTATATATTGAGTGGTGTGAGAAACATAACGAAATTCCGGTTATGCGAAAAAAGTTCTGTGAAGTTTTGAAAGAGAAACAAATATCAATATTTAAACCCCGCAAGGACCAGTGTGATGTTTGTGTTGGTTATAAGGAAGGTAATATTGATCAAGAGGAGTATGAGATTCATGTTTTAAAAAAAGACGAAGCCAGATGGCCAGCCAAAAATGGCTGTTGACAGCATGTCATCTGACATTTTAGTAGTGACCATGGATATGCAAAGTGTTTTATTGTGCCCAAAACTACTTGTATCCGAACAGTACTACAAGCAAAAATTAGCCATTCATAACTTTATATTTTATGTAAAAAACACTAAAGATGTGTGGACGTATGGCATGATGGAGAAGGAGGTGTAAATTCAAACAATATTACAACATGTGTTCTTCATTTCTTACAACAATATTGTATTTCGTATAAAAAGGTGGTGCTGATATCTGATGGGTGTACTTATCAAAATAGAAACAAAGTATTGTGCAGTGCTTTAGGTAATTTTTCATCTTCAAGAGACGTAGAAATACAGCAAATAATACTAGAAAAAGGTCATACGATGATGGAAGTTGATAGTGTGCATTCTACCCTAGAACAACTATTTAGTCCACCAATATACTCCCCTGCTGACTACATACATCTGATGCGTCGTGCAAGACCATCTCAACCATACATAATTAATTATTGGGATTATACATTTTTCAAAGATTATGAGCATCTTCCAGACAACTACCGTTCTATTAGGCCAGGACGAAAGACTGGAGATCCAACAGTCTGTGATATTCGTGCACTACTTTTTAAAAATAATGCAGTTATGTACAAATTGCGGCATACAGAAGAATGGAAACCTTTACCTCAGCAAAGAAATCAAGAAGTGCAAGCCGACTTGAAAGCTTTATATACGATGCCATTAACAATTGATACAAACAAATATAATAGCTTACAATCCCTAAAACAATTTATGCACAGAGATTATCATCACTTTTACAATAATTTATACCGTTAGGTTCATTTATTTAAAATACTTGTTTGCTTGATTGAATTTTGTTACTTAATTCTGTTGTTTAATAAAAAAATCTCATGTTCCACTATTATCTGTCATATTCGCCAATGGTTGGGTCGGAAAAAATCATTTATATCTTCTATATGAATTTACAAACAAATACTCCTATGTGTATTATAATTTAACTATTATTTTAAAAAGTGTCCGAAACAAAAACTCCCATGTGTAGTTTTTCTTTAAATATCCTTACCACACCAAAGCGCCAAAAGATATCTGAATTTTTTTTGATATAATGATGACAAATGGGCTTTGAAAAAAACAAAAAATGTGATATGCTAAAAATTTCGCAAATTGCCAAAATAAATCAGTTTTTATTCTCTCCTGAAAACTAGGTAAAATACACATGGGAGTTTTGGTTAACGCACAGACGATATGTTATTTTTCTTATTTGACTTTAAATATTTGTTGTTTTATCTTTTGTATTCATTGTATAAATATGGAGGAGGCAAAGATGTAGATATGGGATAACTATTCGAAAAGCAGCTGCTCAACGTGATCTCTTTTGTGGCTAAATCGAAACGAGATCGTTTTGAGAGAGTCCGTTGTGATAATGGTCCCCAGGATGTGCCTAAGAGGTTGAAATACTGATTATGGATGAAGCTGTGACCAGCTGTGTGACTGCATTGAAGCTGCTTAAAGGAACCGAACCTTGAGAGTATCAGAGAAGATGAAATACGGAATGATTTAACGAGGACATGTTGATGTTGAGTGCACACATTTTAATTATTTTATACGTTTTATAGTTTTAGGGGTAGCCTAAACATGAATGAGAATTACAACAATACATTTACATTTGAGAGTCAATTACTGTCGTGCATTTGTTTTATTTCTTGGTGTCTTTACTTGCTAAATGACGTCAAAGCGAAAAGGAATTTTGGTTTTCGTAAGTACTTTCGAATCCTTGAGATGTGTTGTGTAGTAGCGATGTGCAATTGAAATGATTTGAATGAGAATTATAGCCAAGCATTTCTCCTTCTCCTTGACTTGAGTTGAGTTGCTGCGGAGTTGTCTTTTTCGTTAGGCAATTTCCTCGCTATAATTTATGTTTATATGGAGGCATATTTATTTAATTCATGAAGGGTGTACAATTGGTGACCTCTAAGTGCTCTTACAATGGCATCCAATATAATTTTATAGTTTGTTGTTGTTTGGTTTTTCTTTTGTTTCTCTTTGCTAATACATATATAATCTCGTATATTTGTGGCTTTGTTCTGGGTGTTTCACATATATAAATATATTCTATATATATATATATATTTAAGAAGATGTGTTGTACATATAGTATGGTATAGTTAGTACTTTTGTTTGCTAATGTCTCTCTTATTGTATGTGTGTGTGTGTTATAATATTGCCTTAGTGTGATAGTGTGAAGAGTGTTTAAGCATTGGATTCCTTTAGATTCTGCAATCGTGCCAATTGATTTGAATCCAATTCTTCGGGTATGCTGGCACGACCGCCCACAACTTGTTTGGGAGCATCGACATCGGCCTGCTCATGTACTGATTCATCCATGCTTTGGGGGCCACCGCCTCCTCCTCCTCCACCACCGCCGCCGCTGGCAAAGGCATCATCGAAATTCGCATCAAAGTTCGCCTCGAAGTTAGCCTCAAAGCCTGTACTGGAGTCAGCGGCCGCTGTAGCAGCGGCAGCAGCACTTGATTTGTCATTAAATGGATCCTCAGCCTCTTCCAGGGGCTGGACATCGGATGAATCATTTTCCTGATCGGATGAGGGTAAATCCTCTGGATTGGGTGTAGGCGAGGTTAGTGTTACTGTTACACTTACAGCCTCTAGGGCTTCATTACCTTCAATTATTTGGTTTTTATCCGTTTGCCGACTGTTGTTGGCATCTCCCATCTTCGACTTGTTGTTGTCATCGGCAGGACTATCAAGCGGCTTTTTGGCCTCGGCCAGCTTGGTTAGGGCAGCGTCATCGTCGTCCTCATCGCTGTCACCTCTCTCTTCTATTGGAGGGAAAGATTTATCTGATCCGTCTTCAACCATAGGGGTTGCAGCGGTAACAATAATTTGTGCCATACCTAA
Source organism: Hydrotaea cyrtoneurina (assembly GCA_958296145.1). Lineage (NCBI taxonomy): Eukaryota > Metazoa > Arthropoda > Insecta > Diptera > Muscidae > Hydrotaea > Hydrotaea cyrtoneurina. The sequence continues at coordinate 8,176,708 of OY282515.1, read as the reverse complement.
ATTTAAAGTATTTCCCTTGTCCTTGGCGCTGGGCACCTTGGCACCAAACGTGGGTGCACTGAAAGACGGTGGCGGTTGTGATGGCGGTGGATTACCATCTTCCTCTATATCGTCCTGAAATATATTAAGCCAAAACATTGGTATACACATATTGCGCTAAATATATAGCGGATATATTGAAGAATATCTTTCAATATATCAGCGATAAGAGTAAATTTAAAATTAAATTTCCGAATTCAATTACCTCATCTCCTTGCTCTTGTATGAGCACTAATGCAAGCATTAAATGAAAATGAAAATCTCTTCTTAATTATTTTGTTTAAACAATCGCCTTAAGTGTCTATTTTAAATATGTTTGTCTTTGTTAAGATTGCAGTGTTCGGAAACAATAAATGGAGCAACACATTTACAGTTTATTATTCTAGCTACTAACTGGGGGATATACATTTGTTTGTGTCTACAAAATGACGTGTGGTGGTTGGAATTGGTTTCGTGTGTCACAATGTCATGCAATTAAACGTGCTGGGTTTTTTTTTTTGAATTAAATATTATAACAGCAACAACAAAAAAGTTTACGAGAGTTGACATTTAAATAATGACATTTTAAAACCCCATAAGGCCCGTAGTCACAATAGATTTGATCGTTAAAATAAAGAATAAGGTAAAAAAGTTAACTTTGTACTTTTATCTGAGACGAAGACTAGCTATCAGTATTAAGTATCGAATAAGGCTATGCCACATGGTACGAATTATCAAAACAATTGTATCGTGTCATCATGAAATTAAAAAAAATATTTTTTAAAAAAAACTGGAAGCGTTTTTTTTTGCACAACAGATATAGAAAATATTTTAAAAAAAAAATCTTTGGATAAATGTATAAATTATGGCTATTTTAGAAAAGATACCACTATTTCCATTGGTGCATATTCAACTATGACGTATTTCATTTCATTTTTTTTCATTTCATTTATTAAACTTGTAATTCAAAGCCCATTGGCCTATTACAGCTAAATTACAATATGCATCAAAAATAGAGTAATCTACTTGATAAAGGTATAGTAAAAATAAATAACTATATATATATATTAATAATAAGCCCTATTGCACAGGCAAGCGCATATGCGTATAAGTGGCAAGAAAAAACAAAAATCTCAGGAAGGCGTAAGAGAAAACCAAATAAATTGAAATTATAGGTTACTAGTGGAAGAAAAATTGTTGAAATAAGTGAATGCAGACCCATTAAAAGTTTTTATGCTGCAGGGTAATGCGTTATATAAACGGGCTACTCTAACGAGGAAAATTGTTGAAGTAAGTTTTTACGGAAAGTGAATGCAGACCCATTAAAAGTTTTTAAGCTGCAGGGTAATACGTTATATAAACGGGCTACTCTAACGAGGAAGGAACGATCCATGAGGGGAGTTACTTTTGGAATAATTAATTGTTTATTACGAACAGAGTGACTGAATACAAACGAATTAGCAAGGAAGAGAGGAGATTGAACTTTGTGTATTTTATAGAAAAGGCACAGTACACGAATGTAGACAAAATCGACAAATGAATTCCCTAAAAATGCGTTAACAAAGGGTGATATATGAGTGTATGTCTTAACGGAGTATAAGTACCGCATAACTCTATTAAATGCTAATTTTAAAATGTTTATATTCCTACTAGTAGTGCCAGAGTACACCTCTAAACAGTACAGAATATTCGGCATTATTAAGGCATGGACCAATTTTGACTTCGTCGAAAGAGGTAAAACCAGGTTAGTGTTGTAAAGCTGCCGAAGAGTGACATGTATGTGTGATGCAACACTACGAATATGTTGATCAAAGCATAGCCTATCGTCTAAGATTACGCCCAAACATTTCATACTGTGAACAAACTCTATATCATTATTATTATATCTTAAGCATAAATTGATAGGGGAGTGTAAGGAAAATAGCATCGCCTTTGTTTTTGATGGATTGATAGTAATTAAATTTGAACGCATCCAAAAGCTCAATGAATTTAAAACGTAATCAATTTTTGCTTGAAGAACATCCAGGTACTGAGCCTCTCCACAAAATAATAGTTGCACGTCATCCGCAAACGAATAGGGTATACACCAATCTCCCAAGCTACTGAAGAGATCATTAATGAACAATACAAACAAAATTGGTCCAAGAACAGAACCCTGGGGAACACCACTGGTAACAGGTTGAACAGACGAATTTACACCTTTGACACTAACGAATTGTTGTCTATCATACAAATAGGATGATACCAAGCTACACGCACTCCTTCCAAAGCCATAATTTCTGTGTAATTTATCTATTAACAAACCATAGTCTACGCGATCAAAGGCTTTCTCTAAATCTAAAGACAACAAAACACACAACTTTTGACCATGCGTATTCATCCTTATGGAGTCCGTAAGCCCAGCTAATAAAGAGGATGTGTTTCTGTTATGGCGAAACCCACATTGGCAATCATGCAATATTTTTTCACTCTCAATGAGACTTAATATTTGTGTTTTTAAAACGTTTTCAACGACTTTAGATAAAATAGGAAGCAACGAAATTGGCCTTAAATTATCGGAAGAGTTAGGACAAGACTTTTTCCGAATGGGGGTAACTCTAGCTACTTTCCAATCCATCGGAAAGCAAGAAGTAGTTATTATAGTGTTAACTAAATGCAATATATGGTTCCCTATAAATGGGAATACTACCCTAAGAAATTTAAGAGAAACCCCATCGCACCCCGAAGCATTAGACTTGATTGACAAGAAAGCTAACATTAACTCATTCAAAGATACGTTACGAAAAGAGAAGCCACCATTACCATTAAGTGAATTCAAAAAACTACTGTCAGACGAGAATGTGAGTTGGTTATTGATGAAACGTGAATTCAAGTCATTAACATCAACATCTGATTCTGATGAGGCAACATCGCCCAGCAATCCATTGTTTCTCAATCTCCTCCATACTGTCTTGGCATCATTGTTCCCAACAAACAGGGATGAATGAGCTTCTCTCTTGGTTTTTCTAATAACCGCCTTGGCTTTATTTCTAGCCCTGCAAAAAATTTTCCAATTAATATGACTTTTCTCCTCGAGAAAAGCTTTATATGCTAAATCTCGCACAGAACAGTAGTACCTTATCTGAGGAGACGAGAACCATTTATCGTTGCTGCAATTTCTTCTTCTTCTTTTTCTTGGGAAAATAGAATGCACGGAATTCAAACCTGTCATTATTACATCCAACTGCAAATTTACATCTGATGTGTTATAAATACCTCTAAAATAAAAACAGTCAACTGCGTCATATAACACGTCTTGAAGACTTCAACCAGGTCTCGCTAACGCCCACAATATCTAACAAACTCCCTTCCACTATATTTCTAATTTCCGAAATCTTTGAAGATGACGGATTAATATTGAAGCTCTGACAATTGAAATGAGCAAAATGAATACAATTATTGTAAGCGCCTAGCTGGGAATTTAATAATCTATTGCCACTTATAACGTTTCCTAAATTATTGACAGACATCAGTAAAAAAAAAAATATCTCAAATATACACAATCGAAAAAAAATGATATAAATTACATTAGAAAGGGACTGCTCACACACTACTATATATCACCAACATAAATTCGTTACTTAATCCAAGTGTTAAAAAATTCAAGAAATATTAAGTGATATTACTTTATGGACGTGTGAACGGCCCGACTATAACTTAGGCACATAATATTGAAATTAAGTAAGAATATCAAAACAAAAATAAAGCATAACTTGTACTTGAAGACCTGAGGCAAATATTACAGTATATTATCGAAGCACATCGACATATCACAGTTAATATACAAAACAATATACTTTGTTATTCGAAGAGCGTACACATATTAAGCCTGTCAAACCCATGTACATAAAACAATAAATATTATCATATATAGAATTACTAGAATGAGTCCTGACAAAACCGAATAGGCATACGTTACGAAATGAACACAATGTTTACAAGTTTACATCATGTGGAGTTTCTGAGATTCTACTTAATATAGCCTCACATTCTTGGATATTCAAGCACTTAATAGTATTATTAATAAAAACTATCTTGACTTTTGGAGCATCGCCGTTGATCAATGTGTACTTGATGATGAGCTTTCGATCACGCATCTTTCGACATAAATGTGTAAGTTTTGCCGAATCTGCCGTCAAGTGATCATTAAGGTACACTCTAGATCGTACTTCACCACCAATAACATCATTTAAAAATAACGGTCCAGACCGGTAGTAATTAGCCATGATGACATCCCGTGCGTAGACAGAGTTCAACTTAACAAGCACTGATCTACCACCAGCAAAATAGCAACTATGTTGAATGTCAGAGTAGCTCAACTGAACATTGCATAGGCTACTAATCTTTCTTATCGGCTCCCGAATATCCCGTATGCCTTGTGGAAGACCATTTATCACGATGTTGGCACGATTCGACCTCCTCTGCGAGATATTAATTTGTCTCTCCATAACCTCTAACCTGCTCTGAACATCATTTTTGATTTTATCCACAGTGTTCCGGCAATCATTTATTTCGGCCTTTAAATCATTAATGCGCCCATTAAACTCACTCCGCAAATCTCTCACAAGCTCATTGATTTTGCTTTCAAAAGCCGACATACAACCCTTTAAGTGATCATCGAGCTCTTTCTGTTGCTGACGCACTTGCTCCTTTATAGAAGTGCTTATATCAGCCATAAGTTTCTGCTGTTTTTCTTCCAGTTGCTTTTTTAACGTCTCCCCAAATTCTGCAAAACAATCCTTCAGATTGCTTTTGTTTATGTACGGATCTTTGCAACTAACACAACAGTACGCCAGTGACTTGTTGAGTCGAAGATCCGCTTCTTGAATACCTGCACACTTGGGATGAAAGTATTCATTGCAACCACTGCAACACACACTAAAAGTGGATTTGGTTATATTCTTTTTACAGCTCGGGCAGACATAAACACGGACACTTGGGGCCATAGCTAAGATCAATTAAACAATATTTTATGTATTGAACACAAAGCAATAGCGGCAAAAATGGCGGTTCTGGGGTTTGTTTATGCAGATTACTAGATTTCGATTTTAACTTGGCTTTGTTTATGCTGTTAATGTCAATAAATCTCACAATCAATCACTTTGAATGTGCAAAAACAGTGTCACTACAATTTTATTTAAATTTAAATAATTTATATATTTTTTTTCGACGGAGCGATTTCTAAATTCAGCTGTGCATACCGAGTTGCCAGATCGTACTCAATCAAAAAAAAACAACAAATACAATATCTACATCGGACGAAATATGAAAGAAACAGCATATTTTTGAAATTGCCAGAAAAAGGACAATAACTTCTACATTTATCCATAGATTATCTTCAATAAGAGTTTTTCTGGGTCAAAAAAAAACGATTCTTTACAAAAAAAATACTTATAATATGATTGGAAGTCTTCTTCCAAACTAATAAAGGTTCGTCTGACAAAAATGACAATTTTAAAGAAAATTCAAATAATCCATTATCATTTACCTCGTAAATGTTGGTGACTTTACGAGTAAGAGAGCATTCTCTAAGCCATGTAAAACTTCTCTAGAAAAGCACTAGCCGTACGGAGCCGGCTTTAAACAGTAGGTCCCGGTCAGTGAGTATACAAATTATATCGTACACAACTCACTGATTCGAGAGAAGTTCCCCGTCTGTTCCTTCATGGAATGTTAAGGGAAATAAATAAGTATAATCATTTTGTATACCCTACCCTACTTTAAGTGTCTCTAAGCGCGCCTTTGAACCAAATTCGATTCATGACTTTTTAGGTCTGTTTGAGTCATCTCCGCCTGTCCGACTGGTTCGCACGATAACTTTAGAAAGACTTAAACAATTGCTTTGATTCCTTGCATGGTCTATTATTTTCCGAAAACTTACTTATGGAACTGCATATGGGCTATATGGCCACACCCCTGCGGGTACCTCCCATACAAGTGTACCCTTCCGCCCACATTGGGTATTCTGTATTAATATTACTATGCTCACCAATCTTACCCAAATCCGGTAATTACAAGATATAACTAGAGCAAAATTTGGAATTCCCGTAACTCCCATACACATGTACCATTCCGCCCTCTTTATAAACTGTATATTAATATGTCAAACACAATCTTAACCGAATTATCTGTTTAGTAAAGATGTAACTAATTAAAGGTATTGAGAAAAAGTTAGACGCCTACATCCCATACAAATGTACCATCCTACCTTCTTTAAAAATCGTGTTATATTACTACCAAAAACATAATCTTATTCAATATTTAGTACAGTAGAGATTACTAGAACAACATTGTAACACTAGTCAAGCTTCCCATACAAAAACGCTGACATTTGAAAACCTCTAAAGAACTCTTCTGTACAATTCGATATTTCGAGGATGCTATTGTAACATTTTGCCGGATATTACATCCACCAGATGGACCGCTTTCAAATTAAATGTCACTTGTTTTTTTCCCCAAAATAAATTTTTTGTATCGGTTCCGAATAATTATGAGTTTCTTTACAATAAATATATTACTAAAAAGGGATCTTTCTGTCTGTAATCATGCACGCTACATGTTATGGGCATTTGGGCATCTGATATAAGTAACAAAGAATAAAAATTATGAACTATCTAAGGAGTAATTAAACTTGTGAGAGAGAGAGAGGGAAAAAAATTCACACTTAAACGCTTGAACGAAATTTACCCTTTTTGGCAGTGCTTATTTTCGGTGCTTAAATCGAAAGGAATAGAAAATTGCAAAACAACAAAATATACACTCAAAGCGTTATGCATCACAAAACAGAATAGAAAAAAAAAGAAAGAAACAAACGGATTGAAATTAAAATACACATAAGGGAAGAGTAATCGAAACAAATCGGTTATTGACGGAAACGGAAGAGACAAATCTAAACCAATCGACGACGAGTGTGTTATTGTTGTCGCTGGTCATAAAGCTGCAAAGACAAATCAAAACAACACGCACAGGACACCAAAAAATACACACTCACACACACACAACAAACATGAACATAAAAGGGATACAACACGCGCCTGGGAGGTGGCATTTTGAGGGAGGTGAAATTGAAATTTTGAAAGTAGTACCAAGAATATTTTCTAAGTATTAAAGAGTTTGGAAATTAAAAAAAAGTAGACAAATTGATTAGAGTGAACTGAAGAAAAGGGGGAAATATCAGATTTCACTGTAGATTCCTTGCGGTCTGTACATCAACACGCCCACACACATACAGACGGAACGGAACTGGACAGGCACATCGTGTACAGGCTGTTGTTGGAGGTTGCGAGGAAGAATTTTATTTTCTTTTTTTTTTTTGGTTTTTTTGTTTTGCTTTTCTTTTTTTACCTCTAAAGATATACAGAAGCAGGAGGATTACAAAAGATTATGTTTATCTTTTTCATGTTCTTTTTATGGTATTGAAAAATGTAAAATAAACGTATAAACGAAAAACAACTCAAAATAAATCGAAGAAATGATTTTGGTTGGTATCGTTGGAAAAACAAAATCATAAACTAGATGGTAGAGAAGACTAAAGGAATAGTGAGAGACATGAAAAATACACAAATTCTCTAAAGGCAACAATTACTAAGGCACAATTACCTGGCGGAGGCATACTGGGTGCAGCACCATTCGGTATGTAACCACTATCGTCATCTGTGTAACAGTAAAGGTATGGTTGCATGAGCACAGGGGTCCAACTCAAATAGGCATTACGACTTACCAGCTGTGTCTTGAGAGCCAAACATATCTTCGGTCAACTCGTGGGCATACTCTGGCGGCAATGCTGGTGCTGGTGGCAGTGCAAAACTGGGTGGTGCTGTAGGGGGCGGTGAATCTTCACCACCTTCTGTTAACGGTTCGCCATTCTCATCACATTCCTCGACCACCAGCGAAGGGAAATTGCCAAATTTACCCTCCAATTCACCTTCCCACCAGCCATCGTCCACACCATGCGCCGTCTTTGTCACAATCTTAATGATCTGACCCTCCTCAAATGTCAACTCATCCTCAGCCGTGGCATCGTAATCGTACAGGGCGATGCAATACAGTACATCCGACTTTTTCTTTTGTGGTGCCATGATGACGGATACCTGATCGGGTGATTGCATCGAATCCACCGTTTGATCTTCAGTATCAACCGTATAGTCAACGGATGAGAAGGAGATTTGCGAACGTAACTGATTGGCTGCACTGCCATTGGCAGCCGTATCCTGTTCGATGTCCAAGTAGTTGTGTGGCACGTATCCCTCTTCGCCACGATAATTACGGGCCCTCAACCAGCCATCGCCGTCACCCTCGCCAATCACTTCCAACTGCTCGTTCTCAACAATGGTCAATTCGTCGGGATTTTGAGCCTGCAACAAGACAAACGATAAGTTCGAAGTTCACGGAGATAAGTGGTGTAAATAATAACTTACAGTGTAACTGTACAGAGCGGTACACTTGAAGATGGCCTCTTTGGGTTCAGGAACAATGGGTTCTTCTTCGGGTTCCTCTTCCTCCTCGCCACCCCAATTGACCTCCGTTGGATCCTCCCAGCCAGTACTAGTAGTCATCACCGGCATCGACGTAGTCGGCTCTGGTATATGCTCTTCGGTTTCTAAAATGGAAAACCATCAAAAAAACGGTTAGTATTCCTATTTTTTTTTTTCGAATATACATATTTTAAAAATGCACACAAACCTTCATCGCTGTCACTGAATGTTCTATCCCTTGTAAGCTGTGGTGCTTCTTCAATGGATTTAACAGTTGTAGCTGGTGCTCCACCGGCAGCTTCTTCTTTGTCACTGTCATAGAACGAGTCCGAGCTGGGATTTTCCTTAAAGGAGAACAAAACCATTACATGTATTCAAAGTTAGGAAATGGCTCAACTTACCCCTTGGCCTGATGCATCTGTGCGCATGGAAATCGAACTTGCTGACCGTGTGAGCTCCTGGGCGCCCATAATCTCTGCCTCCTGTACCCATTCGTCGACATTGATGCCACCCTCGCGCAGACTTTGCAAACATGCTTCGGCTTTGGCCTTTTCCGTTTCCGATCGTCTTATCTGATCGCGGAACTCTTCAATTTTGGTATCAAGATCAGGACCATTGGGATCATTTGGATCACTGCGTTGTCCCGAATCTCTGAGGGCAACACATACGGCCAACTTTTTGGCATTCTCCCGTATGGAAACATTTTCCTTAACCACCCGGCCAGCCAAGTTTTTGGCTTCTTTTGTCAATGTTTCAGCCGCCGAATCATGTTCGGTGGTTACTTTCCGTACGGGATCATTGTCACATGGCTCAAAATCATATTGTATGTGCTGCTTGAGAACGGGATAAAACAAATAACAGCATTGCAAATTGTATTCCCGTGTCAATTGTTGGGCCTGATCTCGTATTTTGCCAAATGAATTCTGAGTAGCCGAACAGGTCAACAGTTCGGTGCGACCCATCAATGTCAGGTACTCCGCCACACGCTCGAACACATAGTTCTCCATTGTGGTCATTGTCGTTTGCAAGTCAACCGTAAAGTAGCGATTCTGATGAGCATTGGCCGCAGCTAAACTTAATATGTAATCGTTGCGAGCACCCGTCGACTTCTCCTCCAGCAATTCCTTGCGCGAGGTCACCCGGGCGCTGTTCTTTTGCAGCGAAGTGATCGACTGGAAAAACGAGCCCTTTTTCTTTTTCAACTTCTCCTCGATGTCACGCGCCTTGTCCCGCACATCGTGGGCACAATGTTCCTCGTCGAAATATTGCTTCTTGGTCTTGTCCAAATCGCCCACACTCAGATGCAGTTCCTTCTGGACATTGACAATGTACGACAGTGATCTTTTCGCTATGGCCAATTTGTAGTCCCGCAAGACTTTGGCCTCGTCGGCAATTTGCTGTTGAAATACTTCGATAGCAGCGAGGCGAGCGCGAGCCAACTTCTCGTTTTCTTCCAGAACCGTACGCCAAACGCTCCACATGTTCCTGGGTGGGCGCGAATGTAAGAAAGACAAAAGATAGACATTTATCAGTTCGTTCACTTGGGTTTATTATTAAGGGGTGTATGTCATCGAATCGTTCATTTTGTACTTCAACATGAACATCAGCATGTAATACATGTATTGTCACTATCCACCCCCAAAAAAAAATTGAGAACACACTGAATGATTAGATTGGGATTTAGGAACATGTAAACTCTGTGTGTATTCTATCCAGCCAATGAACTCAATTTTACCCTCCACTATGGTGAACACATATACATTGCACACAAGTGGCACGCATATCCACTAACTACACAACAGCGGAATCGGTAACCAGTCACTCCAAGTAAGTAGGTACTACGGGTACGAAAAGTAGGTGTACCTACTTGGAATACCACTGTTATGCTGTAGTTATGTGTCTCCTCTTTACTCTCTTTATTTAAAAAAAAAACGTTATTAGTTTATCGCTAAGTAATCGTGTACACTGTAAGTTTTAGAAAGCATGGAAATGAACAGGAATTTTCCACTATTCTCACCATAGATAACAAATTAAAACAAAAATTTAAATATCAATATGTCACATCTCAGTAGCGAAATGACTGGTGAGTGGTAATGACAATGGTAGTTAAAGACGTCACCATGTTAAATTCGCAACGCAGCTGCATTGCCAGTGGATTGGCGGGTAAATACTGGGGGTTTCTGGTAAGTAGTCAAATCACTAATCATTCACCACTTACCCCGACTGCTGCGTCTATACAGTCGTATGTGTGTCAGGTCCGAAAACTTTAATAGACCATAAGGAACCGAAGCAGTATTGGTAGATGTATTTAATATTGAGTCGACTGCCAAAAATGTATGTATTTCCTGTGAAAAGACTGGCATGGACACATCTTCATTACGTTTAAATCTTAAGTCTGAGATATCCACAATATCTTAGGAATTTGAAAACAATCGACTCTTCGTCTGACATTTGTCTAGTGCGATAGCTTCGAGGCAAGACAAAAATTCAATGCTGGAAGAATGCCGGATCTTAGTTTACGATGTCATTAATAGAAATGGGGACATATATGGAAATACATGGAAATGGGGCAATATTAGTCCAAAAACAAAATACTTAGTATCGTTTACACGGAGGTCCTTTAGCAAGCTAAATGTAGGGAAAATTCCTCATAAATCCAAATATAGGGCACAAAAACACATCATCACCATCAGAGTGTGCGTAATCAAACAAGAAATGTTCGCAGATTTTCCAAAAAATGGAAAAAAAAAACTTTCTTGTCATGTCTCCCAGACAGATTATTCGTGTATCACTGAAAATCCTATTCAGCATCTGTGCTGAGTTAGCGACATGGAGTCATCGTCGGCATCGAGGTGTACGTGATACGGCCAGGAAGACAGACTGGAGTCTATAGTCTCATGACGGAAGTTACATGTCCCCTTGACTTGAACAGGTTGAACCGACTGATCACTTGCACATGGCACCATTGGGAATTTATTCCTAAAATACCAGGTAATGTATTTCGGTAGTAGATGTTTAAGACGGCCCTTGTCCCCTGTCCAAGGTCGAGATTCTTTACACATTAAATAATTGGCAAATGGTCGGAATTAATTGACAAATAGATAAAGTTGGATCCATTTGCAATTCAAATAAAGTAAAGTGGCCCTAGGCGATTTTGCCGCTTACAAGGCGTCACATTTTGTTTTAGAAGTTCGTACTCGTATATGATCAGCGAATGGCAGTGCCATCCTGATGCAACAATCACTGTCTTAGTTCCTACAATTCCAAAAGATAACGTGGTGAATGTAGTTTTTTTTTTGTAAACTTACCATCGCTCCTCCATTCCTTCCATTTTAATGTCCGGTATATTTGGTATCTTTTTATTCAAATACTGCGAGGATATCTTCAGCAAGGCTTCACTGTACGATTTCTCCACGGCCGACCTCTTGATGGTGAATTGTCGTATATCCTCAAGCAAATCGCACTCATGTTGATTCTTCAGCTGCAACTTGGCCACTTGTTCCGTGTGCAAATTCTTGAGGAATTTCACATAGTTACCCTAATTAGGCACGATGGCGATGACGACGGCAATGCAAGAGATAAATACAATAGAGATGAGATAAAAACAACACACACACAGAAAACACAAACAAATATCAGGAAATGACAACAATCATCATACACAGAGAGTAAGAGAGAAATATAGATGTGTATGTTGTACATAGAAGTTATGAATATGTACTAGATGGAAGGAGCACAAATACAAAAAAAAAACGGTTATAATATTAAAAAAAAAACAACAAAAGACAACAACTTCATTGTATTAAGTACAACTTGCAAATGGTCAAATCATATGTTTGTTGTATGCTTACCTTACGCGGTGGGGGCTGCATTTTTTTTGTGTGTTTATTTTCCTAATTTTTTTTTTTGTCGAATGTATGGGTTTGATTCCTTTTTTGTGTTCAATTTTCTTTCTTATATTTAGCGTTTTTGTTTTTTTACTTTATGTATGTTAGTATGAGTGTGTGTTTTAATGGGAACGAAAGTGGTATGTGAAGGCGTGTATGTGGTTTTTAGTTCCTTAATAAGTCGTCGTGGAGTCGTCGGTTTGGGTGTATGTGTATGTATGTACGTGTGGATGTGAGTGCGTTTAAGCGTTAAGCATGTAGCGTTTTTTTTTTAGTTTATTCAACACAAGCAAGGATACATTTTTCGTTTTATCTAGAAATACAAAAATAGAAATTGAGAACAGATTTGACAAACGATGAACAACTTTGAATGGCTTAATTCTGCACAAACACACACACACACATACTAAAAAAGAGGAGAGACCGAGCATAAAAGGACATTCGTATATTATTATGTGTGTGTGTGTGTGTCTTATGTACACTTATGTAATGTTTGTATATGAAAAAAAGCACAAACACAAGTTTTTTTTCATTTCACGGCATCGAAATTGAATTTTTGCACATATTTTTTTGTTCTTAATAATGGCTAATGAAAGTGTACGCCAATGTTTAATATCGTTTGAAAACTTTTTGGAAAAACGTTTTCACATTCACGCTTGTGGCAAGGCAAGGCGAAGGCGAAGGCGGAGTTTATAAAGCATTTTTGAGGATTTCTACACGAGTTGAAGGAGTGGTGGGGTAAGAGACAGTTTTATAGGTAGTTTTTAATATAAAAAAAAATCATTTTCTAACACTTTTCTTAGTTGCTGTTTCCTTTTTGGCCATTGATTTTCCTCATAAAGCACTTTTGCCCGTTCCGAAATGGCAGATTAAGACACGGCCACAGAATTTTCTTACGTATCGATTAAGAGACGACTTCGTCGATGTTGATAAAATTTTCTTTTTTCCCCTTCTTTTTGTCAATTCTGTTCTTCGTCTTGTTGTTATGTTATGGCTGCTCTTCGTGCGTTGGATGTGAACATTTTTAAGTTTGAAACTGGAATAACTAACCATCACTCAACGCCGTTGAGGTCCCCGATATGCGTGAGTGTAACTTTCCAGTGTTGTTGTTGTCTCGTCTGCGTGCCGCTGTGCGGGGTAGCGCATATCAGGCGGTTCGGTTGCCAAGGGGGTAGGTTTGAGGTTAACGTAAATGTTTTCATTCATAAATAACAATTCCTGCCTTTCCCGATGGAAATAACAGGGTTGTGTTTGCCATACCTGCGCACTGTGAAACGTCAGCAAAGGTAAGGATTATTTCCATAAACCACTACCGACCGACCGACCGACATCAGTCAACAACTGTTCTACCGTTATTTTAAAACCATATATTTATCGACTTTTCCTAATGATGCACTCTCCACGAGAATTTGTTACTAATTACATGTAATGTTTAAAACAAAAAATAATCGTATTCCACTGCGGTCAGACACTCACTCACTAAATCATGTCTTTCTGTTATTCAGTGTGACAACTCCAACATTTTTGTTGTTTTTTTTTTCGCTTATTTTTTATCAGCTCAGCAAGCGGGAAAGGCCTTCAGTGACGTTTCCACTCGATTGTCGCCACACAAGTGTATAGCGATCGAGTGCAAATCCCCAAGATAAAATCAGATATTTGTGACTGTATTGGTTTTTCGTTGATAACCAAAATATGTTGAGTTATTTTTACAATGTCTGGCCTTTAAATTATGTAGGATGGATTTTTTCTAATAATTACCGAACATAGTCCAATACAAAGTCCCGATTGACTATGTCATACTGTTAAAATCTTAAGACTATGGGCCGATTACCAGACCGATATAAGGATTTTTAGCTATTACTATAATGAACAGTGTGTGTCACCTCTTGAGTCGGTATGTAAACTTGTTTGCCTAAAATTGAATAATTAGACCTAGTTGGCATGTAGTTTCAACAGGACGGAGCCACTCTGTACGGTAATGTCAATTGGACGCCTCATTCGTGCGAATTGACGCGTGACGATAGGAAAAAGACAACAACGATTACTGTCTTGGAAGACAACATTACACGTACTAATGGTGATGTATAGGCATTTGGAATTTTTCCGTCTTCTTTAATTTTTAAAAAAAAAAACCAAACGCTTACAAAATCTTTATTTACATATCGTTTATCCAACCCCAAGACGTTCCAATAAATTGTTAAAAAGAGTGTTAAGTGCGATTGTTGTGGAGAATTCAAATGATGGGGACCACTTTAAAGGATCCCCAGATACGAAGTGTCAGTGACTGTTTTTCACCTCGTAGATTAGCTATGTAAAATTTATCTAGCAAAAACATTAGCCGCTCGAACCCGGCCAACGATACGTATACAAATTTTAAAGTGAGATCACTGATCTCAGTTAAGTTCTACGTTGAAATATGATCTAACCTACATATAATGGACGACCGTGGAATACAATTTTATTTTACAGAGTCTTGTTTGGAACTACCGAGAACACAACACAGCTGCAGTTACTTTCCTAGGGTCGATCTCTACCTAACATTTCATTAAAAAGATTACAACTTTAAGTAAAAACAAAATCTTTAGTGAAAAAAGGAAATTAACAGCAATTCAACTATACTTAACAAATTAGTAGCTAAATCAAAATGAACTTAACATTATTGATCCATACAGCAAAATTTGTACGGACCATATACTTGTTCACAGCAGCAGCAGTTTATGAGGTTTAATAAATACATTCAAACGTTCGTCGCCATCCTTGCTCTCCAATGTATATGAACTTGAGAGGTCATCAAAGAATGCTTCAATTCTGGAGTCCGCCTTTAATTGATTGACCATTTGAGGCGGCAAAATTATAGCGAATTTGTTTGTAGCATCATTTTCATCTTGTACTTTGGCCACGTGGACACTATGTGAAGATTCCACTCTTAATATTCGCAAGATCAGACCGTTTCTCAAACCATGCTTTTTGTCATGTTTCAAGAATCTGGCATCTGTTTTCGCTTTGCCCAGCGAACGTTGAAACAGTTCGACATAGCCTCCCGGCAGACAGCGTTTAGAGGATTTTCTTGGTGATCTCCTAATGGTGGCTTTTTTCATGGAGTTCTCTTTTTCTATAAGCTCGATCATTAGGTCCAATTCTGTGGGTCTTTTGCGTGGAGAAGGGGTGCTACTGGGTGTATTGATAATTTGCGAAGGTTTAGGGGAACTGCAGACGAACGATTTGTCGGCGGAATTCGTTTGGAAGGGTTCTTCGTCCGGCAAAGACCAAGACAAATTCAGGTCATAGTCCGCTGTCGGAGATGTTTGAGACTGTTTGCTCCTTGGTGACGGCTTCTTCATTTTTCCTGTTGCTCTTGAACCTTTCTTCGTTCGAGATGGTAACGTTGAATTGACTTTGGTTATGCTTATATCCAAAGGTCTGTAACGAGTCATCATTTCTTTTCTTGATCGTGTAGACGACAGCATTCCGAGACTTCCACTCAAAGTCAGCGATGATTTTGTTTTTCGACACGAATTACATGCTATGGCATCTGCGGATGATATAGAAGATTCATCAGAGGATATCTTCGACCTCACTCTAGGTGCAATGCTGGATATAATAGTTGAATTCGACGAACAAGGCATTGACAACATCAGTTCTTCGCTTGATTGTGAAAGTATTTCTTCTTTTATTTGTATTGGACGCGGCATACAATCATCGTCACTGTCTTCCTCCTCATCAGGTGGAGTGAGCGTATTTCGTACTGCTGTTGCTTCTGTTCCAAGCAGCTTAAATTTGTTACTCCCTGCCGCTGTTCCCACCTTTTCATTTCCAGTGGATCTTCTATTAAGACTAGCAACGGGCACAAGTTTCAAGGGAATCTCAAATGATCTTCTTAACTGAATGTAGGGATAACTTGGTGGCGACAGATTCTCATCATCACTGAAATTCTGTATTGTGGGGTCTTCATCCGTACAATTGTTGATAGTAAGACGTGGCCTCTTAATAGGTTTCTTACACGAGACTTTCTTTTGCTTCCTGGGTTTATCGCAGGGTATATTGTATTCCCGGAAAATATTTTTAACTATACGTTTCATTGCTTTTAATTATTTTTATTTATCTTTGTGGTGGCAGGAGGTCTAATCTGATAAGAAAGGAGAATTAATCAATGGCAGTATTGCCACCTGGATTGGTAAGGTAGAAACACCACTGCGTTAGTGAAAGACGTAACGTGCAGTGTGAAATCGATGTTATGGCAAAATATCACCGAGACTTTTAACAACATATTGTCTTGTTACAAGAATTCAAGAAAAAGAAATCCCACTCAATGTAATTCACTTAAACGAGTACATCGCTTTCAAACGCAGTTAGAATCTGGATCAGAGATTTCCAAAATCAAATTGTTTTGTTATGCGTCATTTGAGTAAAGAACGTACAACATTTATTTGAGACGTTAGTGTATGCATATTTAATAAATTATCCGATTACAACACAAATCAGTTGGTATAGCACATTTTTACGATTTTACAACAGACTGCCAATCCTGTATGACTGTTCATAAAATTAGCTTCAAATATTTTATTTATGACTGCCATTGGCCTATACAGGTATATTTTTTTTTTATTTTGTTTACCAAATAAAAAAGTTGCAAAAAAAACACAACACTGTCAAAACAGCTGTTTGTTTACACAAAATCGTATCTAAATGCATATCGGAACTCAAACATTGCCGAACGTTCAAATTAAATACATTTATGAAAATATGTTTCAAGGTCCCATCGTCTAAATTGGTCATAAACTGTAAATATAGTAAACTTAAAATTTAATTTATCTTTTACATTAACTAATTTTACATTAACTAATAACTACACGCTCTAACTCTATACGACTACTCGTATTCCATACTGTCCGAACATATTTCGCGTACGGTTAATTGTCGTCGCCAATCGCGACGACTGACTATAACTCTATGGGATATCTTTGAAAAACTGTCAAATGACTCTATAAGGTATTTGCCATTATCGTTGAAAACGACGGTTTACAGCATTTACAGAATTCAGAAATGTCATTGCAAAAAAAAAGTTTGATGGTTTTTTGTCTCTCCTGTACAATTTTGAAAATATTGACATAGAACCTTTACATGTACAGCCGACGAATGTTCCGCAGTTATTCAAGGTAAAATCGCGACGATCTGGCATCTTTGCAATACCACATCTAACAGGTGTATTGGAAAAGTAAAAAAATAAACAAAATGAAAAAAGCTGCAATGAATGGATCAGCTGGCATGAATGGATTAAACTGGGCTTCTCCGATATTTGTTAAGAGCAATTAAAGAGTGTCGAAAGCATAACGGATAGTCGAGTTTCACTTTTAAAGGTGTGAGCATCAGATACGCGGGGCAACGGAGTTAGACCGAATTAATAGAGAGAACCCAAAATTGTTAGAAACTGTTGAATATTAAAAATAATAATTGTAATTGTTAACGAAAATGCAATCGAATAGAATATTAATGTCATACTGGAGCAAAGCTCATGTGGCCAGAAACATGGGAGTCCACAGACAATTGAGTGGAAGTCCTGCTGTGTGGAAAACTTTCACTTTGAGACGACAGCAGCAGCAACAACAACAATGTCACCAACAAACACAACGATGTGTAACAACTTCAGCCAACAACACCTCCGACAATGTAAAGATGGCAGTGAAGGCATCACCACCGAAACACGACTGGAATCGGGCTGTCAGTGAGGCAGAGCGTATTGTGGGATATCCCACTTCCTTTTTGAGTTTACGCTGGCTTCTGAGCGATGAAATAGCAAATGTGGCACTGCACTTGCGCAAGTTAGTTGGCGGCAGTCATCCCCTGTTAAAGACGGCCAAGTAAGTAAGACAAGCTTGTTGAATATGTATAACATCGCTGTAATGACGGATGAATCTCGTTCGTTGCGACATATGTGTGATCGGAATGTAAATGCCCATCTATTTGGTTTGGTTGCTTTGTTTACATATTTTTTTTTTATATAATTCATGCGTGTGTGTTTGCATCTTTCTTAATTTACTCAACAGATTTGTTTCATAGACGTTTTTAAACTCATAAAAACGTTTAGGCCAAACAAATATTCGAGGGAAGTCAACGTTTTTACTGGATTTTTTTTCTACCATACCTTTTTTTGAAGATTTTGGTTTTTGAGTTAAAGTTGATGTTTATTGAGACTTTTTTTAAATAGTAATTAGGTATAGAAAACATTATAAAGGATACTTAAAACTATTTCGTATTATTTTAGTAACAGTTACAAGGGTTACAAGTCGTGTTTTAAAAAGAAAGCGAATACTGTTAATAAATTTTAAGACATTTTTAAGTATAATTTTTAAGTATCTTATACAGTATAGTGATGAAATTGTTATTCCATATTATGGATTTAATTACCTACATTTTTTTATAATATGAATGTCCCATTCGTATGGTTCTAACAGCAAACCAAATTTCATTCGGCTTTTGGGACATGAAAGTCTATTTCAAAAATTGTATCGTTATTCTCAGGCGACTGTGATTTATGAACCAAATTTTAAATACACCACAGAAATGAAGCATTTAGGGTATTCATTTCCATATTGCAGTACGTGGTTTACATTTGTTTCGAATGAGTCGAGAGTTTTCGAAAATATTTCTTTATCGTCTTGCTTATTAATAATACATAAAACAAATTTATATTTATGGGACATATGAACATACTTAGATTTGGAAATGTTTGAAGTGTTGGATGATAAATTGAGATTTGAGCCACACTGTTAGGAGTATACCAACTGATTTATAACTGCTGCATTTTTAAGAATTTTATTAGACCAGTTCAACATATTCCAACTGACTTTTGAAAAGACTTGGGAAGACTTCTCCTCCATATTCAATAGCTAAATCACTGTATGGTGAATTGTCGATTAGATAAATGTATATGGTTAATAGGCTTTTAATTCCCTACGAAGCGCATTGAATGATCTTAATTAATTCGAATTAATTCTGGGAATAATAATTTGGTTTAAACGACTCGAAATGAATAGATTTAACTTTTTGATACACTCTTTTCATCGGTAGCTAGGCCAACTTATAGAAAAAAAACCTTTTAAGTAAGATTTCGATTTTTGGAGGAAAATATAAATAAAATATTTATCTAGAAAATGTACCGGAACAAAAACACTGTGAAAAGAAAAAGATCGACATAACAAAACATTTTTGTGGTTTAGGATTAGTTTTGTTTACTTTGGTTATTTATTCTGGTACCGTAAGTTAAATAGAACATCATGAACTAATGTTCTATTTAACTACCGATTCTGAAAAAATAATTGGGGTCGTTAGTTGAAAACTGTTTTATGAACCATTTCCAGATCATTGAGTATACTAAAAGTATTGGGAATTCTAAGAATACTCTCCAACAAAAGCTCTAACGCAAAAAATACAACATATTTGGCTGAATTGTTGGGAGAGTAATTTTGACCATTTCCTGTGAACACGTCTTTAAGGATAATTTGATTTCTTTTTATAACAGAAAATTGTCATACATCCATGGAAATAAATATACTTTTACACATAAATGTTGGGCCAAAATTGCACCTATACGAAACAATTTAAATGAATTTATTGTGTATTCTGTATGTGATCATTCTCTACTTACGTCGTTCTTATGGCATTTTTGAAAGTCTACTTATTTTTTGTTTTCTTTATTTTTTCAGAGGTCTGTTGTACAATGGCAAAAATACTATGCAGGCCTGGGGCTTAATTGTGCTGTTGATATCCAAAGCGGCTGGTCATGCTCCATCGGTACCAGATATGGAACAGGATAAAAGTGCTGGTGTCTTGCACAGTCAGAGGGGTTTAGTAGAGGTCACCGAAATGATACGGATTTCTCATTTAATACACAACGTAAGTGTGCACTATAGATCCATTGAGTAAAATATAAATTACCATGTGTTTTGAATTCATTTCCTTCGCAGAGTTTGGTTAATCTTCAAAGATCCACACAAGCTGGTCAGGATGCAGTAACATTTGATGACATGACTTTTGGCAATAAGATTGGTTTATTGATAGGCGATTATCTGTTGAGTCATTCCAGTTCCGAACTGGCCAATCTGAGAAATCAAGTTGTGGTAGGACTGATTTCATCTGCGGTCAGAGACTTTTCCGAGTCGGAATTTATCGGCGACCGAGATGAACAAAATAACCCCTTGCCAACGAAGCCTGGCTCTCAACCTATGCCAACCAATTCCACCCCGAGTACACCCGACATTGACTTCAACCAAGACGACGTGCTTTTGCCCACAAATATTGCGAAAATTTTGGGCAATCCCGAAAAGGAATGGGAAGCTCGCAACATTCTAAATGTGGGCAGTTTGCTAGGCAAATCCTGTCAAGCGGCCTTGCAGCTTGCTGAACAAAGTGAAGATCTGCAGAGGAAAGCCTATCTATTTGGCAAGCACTTGTCCTTGGCTTGGCAAGCTTGTTTGGATGCGGAGCTATTTCAAATATCCTCTCTGCCCTTGGGTAAGCCTGAATATGTTATTCTTTTTAATGACGCTCCAGCCAGAACATTTGCATTTCCGATTTAGACACCACCTTCAGCTTAGTGAGTGCCCCTGTATTATTCCATTTAGAATATGATCCAAAGCTCTACGATGAAATAGAAAAAGGCAAAGTTTGCGTGGATGATGTGGATTATGTTAAAATACATAAGGCCGTTTTGCAAGGACCTGGTGTGGAAAAAACGAAACAACTGCAGCGCAAACATACAACAGCAGCCCTACGTGTTCTAGAAAGTTTTCCCAACAATGATGCCAGAACTGCATTGGAGAATATTATACTGGCCATGCAGGATTTGTGAACACAGCCCTGTATTAAACCTTTTTTTACTACAATAGCCTTAGTAGTTAAGTCGTCCAAAAAGCACATGTGCTGTATTTGTATTATTTAATAAACATAAAGATTTATTTACTTAATTCGCTTTAGCACTTGGTGATTTTCAGAAATACCAAATGCTTACACCGTTCATATTGAAAATATTGGGGAAAGTCTGGTTCCACATACTCGAAATTCCAGGGCTTGTGCATGGTCTGCTTGAGAAAATACTCAAACATGGGAGCTACGGCGTCCATTTCGGAGAAAGTGAAAACATAACGTTTCTCCAAAGCCACAAAGATTTCCTTTTTTCTGCCACTTGCCGCTTCTCGTTGGAAAATGTTATCGATTACGCGAATAAAAGCGTTGGTCAAATCATCATCGTAAATTACATCGGCTGCCAATATAATGTCACTGTCGTCGATGACTTTCAATAGTTCGGGTCTATAGCATGCGGCATCCTGCATAAAGTCATACTCCATCACATCGATTTTATTGATATCACACAAATCCTTGTTCAGCCCGACATTGCCTTTTATCAAGTCCAAAATACCTCCGATATCAACATCAGTGCATACGACTTTTTTCACGTACAAGGCTGCGGCTATACTCGTCAATCCTACTCCGGCGCCCAATTCGAGTAACTGCTTATCTTTGAATTCCTCACGTTTGTGGAATATAAAATCGGCCAAGAGTAAAGAACCTCTCCACACTTGCAAACCAACCAACTTAATTTCGGTGGCCTCGGAATGTTGTATTTCAATAGCACCACAACGTTGATGAGGGTCACCTCGTCTCGCCACTTCCAGGTCACCATCTTTATCGACGACATGCGTTATATCGGGGTCGGGGTATTTGAATTGAAATGTTGAGATGACTTTGCCATCTTTGCTTTTTGTGGGCTTAAAATTGGTTTCCTTGTATATTTCCGATGTTACCGTGTACATATTGATATTTTTATGTAACGTCTTAATTGTTGCTTCTGTATATTAAACATACTAAATTTTGGATATATATTTATGTTTTCTATTATAAATAGACTGAATGTCACGTTCACGGCAATAATTTTAGAACAACTCTGTTTTAATTTCGGTGTTGCCAGATAACAATTTCATGCTGTGTAGTTTTAGAGCCGTGCTGTTTTTTATTAACGGCGTTAAATCGTATTCAATTATATCTAGCAACGGCGTCAAAATATTTAATCCAACTATAACTGAACCAAGAGGGAAAAACAATTTACGTTAATTACAAATTAATATAATTGGCATAGAACTGGTTATACGCACACGTAAAAATCAGTACTGACCACCATACAATCTTAAAGAAATATCAGTGCCCTTTTCGTGGTGGACGGTCGTGTGGTGACTTGGTTCGTATTCTGGTAAGACCATCAAATATTTTAGCGACTTTACGCGTTCAACAGACCGGACCGGTTTTTTTAAATTTGAAATTTTCTTTTAATCGGCCCATGGGCTTAAAATTACAAATCTGTAAGAAATAAATAAATCGTGATTTCCAATAAAACATAAATTGATCTCTTTTGAGGCGATAGATATTCAAGAGCAAATGAACTCGAAAATATCAAATATTGAGTTGTGCACATTTAGTATATATAGACCACAAATTTAATAGATAAGGGGTTCTACGTACGTGATAATCTTTGAACGAGTTACGGTACAGTTACAAAAAACTTTGTTGTAATTTTTAAGAGTTTAAGTTTGTAATCCCATTTGTTAATCAATCTGTTACTCAAAATACATCGTCGACGACAGTCTCACTTATTGTCGTCGACGGCAAAGCTGTTTCTACCATTTAGTTAGTTAAACAATAAATCCAAACATTAATGTATCAGTATTATCTACCTTTTATCATTGCTATTCTGCTAATGCTATTATAAATATTATTACCTAAGATATTTGATTTTCAGAGAAAAGAAGTTTATTACAACGGAATGCCCACAGTCCGAACTGATTGTCAACCAAGCTTTTGTCGTGATGTATTTATTACCTACTTACATGGCTATTTGCAGCTTTAAAGGGAGTTTTTTTTAGCCAGTATGTTTATAGAATATCTCCCGTTGGATCGATCAACCTCTGCTTTGTTGATTACACTACAATACATCAGATCTTCATTGACCTCCACGAAATCATTAACACCCATGCCATATCTTAGCAAACGCAATCAGTCTACGTTGTGTTTTGATGCGACCTACGAAAGCTCATTTGTAGTTGATCTCCTATACCACCAGATTTGGTAGTTCCGGTTCACAAGTGATCGCGAGTAGACAGGTTTTTTTTAGCATACGTTCTTACTTTTTGAACTTGTGGGCAAAAATAACTTTGTTGTCGACTTTAAAAATTAATTTGCTTTTA
The DNA here is from genome assembly GCA_958296145.1 of Hydrotaea cyrtoneurina. Lineage (NCBI taxonomy): Eukaryota > Metazoa > Arthropoda > Insecta > Diptera > Muscidae > Hydrotaea > Hydrotaea cyrtoneurina. The sequence goes on along the minus strand of OY282515.1, from coordinate 8,153,056 downwards.
AAACACATTTTTTTTCTATGGTACATACGCAGTCGGAGCATACTTGCAATAACAAGAATAATTTGAATTTGATCCGCCATATCAATGTTATTAACCACAAGGGTATGTAGTTCATAAAACAAGCCCAATAAACTCACATAGTTTCTTTGGTCTCCGCGCATAGTCGTCGACGAAGTTATTGATAAACAATTAATGAGAAAAAAATACATAAACATGAGCACCATCCAAACTTAATTATCATTTATGTTTTTAACTATTTCTTCGAAAAAAAAAAACAACAATAGTGTATGATCCAAGGTCAGTTTTCATCCTATTCCTTTTACTGTAAAGCAAATTCTACAAAATATCCACAGAAGTATGTACGCATTTCCCTTAACATTCCATGAAGTAACAGAAGAGGAAAATTCTCTTAAATCAGTGACCAATATAATTTGTATACTAACTGACCGGTACAAGTTGTTTGAAGCCGGCGCCGAACTGCTAATGCCTTCCTTGAGAAGTTTTACATGGTTTAGAGATTACTTGCTTATTCGTAAAGACGCCGGAATTTAAATGTGAAAACAGCCGTGATCGTCTCACATACTACCTATCACACCACAACCGTCCGTCTACATATGTAAGAATATGAAATATTTTAGGACCCCTACGGCTTACTTATGTCCGCGTTTTGTATTATCAATGTGATACCTATTAAAACCAGTAATTCAGCTCAGTGTTGACGAAAGTGCTGGCGACCTTACGAGTAAGGGAATAATCTCTAGGCCATGTGAAATTTCTCTAGAAAACAATTAGCCGTTCGTAGCCAGTAGGTCCCGGTCAGTGAGTATACACAACGATATTGCAAACAGCTTACTGATTCGAGAGAAATTCTCCGTTTGTTCCTTCAAGGAATGTTAAGTGAAAATAAGTAAGTTGACGAAAATGGTTTGATTTGTAAAAAAACACATTTCGCAAAACAATGTCAAAAATTAACCATTTTACAAAGTTTTTTGCTTCTCCTGCAACCGATAGGAAATCAGGCCTGTTGCATTAACTGAGATTATTGCACTTACCGAGCCCCAAATATATATGTTGAAATATTGAAATTCAAGAATATGGGATGAAAAATAACAGGAAGGCAACGGTAAAATAACAGTTATTGTACGCTCGTTCACAGTGGACAGAGTCGAACAGAGAATAATGTTGAAAGGGGAGCATTTGGTTTAACCGTGACCTCCAAACAAAGTTCCTGATTTCAGTGCATCAGAAAAAAGTTGCACTTATCACGACCTTTTTCTTCGAAAGTTGCACTTATAAAGACCGTAATATAAAAAAATGACGGTTGCGCTAATCGGGGAGTTGCAATAATCGGGGGTGTCAAAAATCGAGCTTTTACTGTAAATGTAAATTATAAAGCTCCCACCTAAACGTACCCAAATACAAAGACATTTATGTTAGTTCATTCAGCAGATTTTTTCTACACAAAAGAACTATTTGAGTAAAAGAAGGAATTTTTTTTAAGTAAAAGAATCTACAATGACAATTCGACCCAAATCTTAGAATATTATTGTTATATGTGTACATAAATAAGAATTCTTTCAGCACATCTTTAACGTAATTCTCACTAAGAGATGCTAATATGTATACCCCCTTACAATTCATGTGTTACTCACTACACATTATTTTAGCAGCATTGTTTTCGCAACTCAAAACATGCACATTAGGTTGTGCCGATATTTGGTGACAAAGCGTGTAAAACAATAATAATTCTATGACGATTTTAAGAATATCGTTAGTTCTCTTAATTGTATGAAACTTTTGTTCAGTTATAAGGAAACCTTGCATTTTGTAAAATAGAAATTATGGATGTTATTTCAGTTCCAATATTTTCAGTAGCAGTTTATCGACATAGTCAATTGCATTTCGGTTCCTTTATGAACAGTTAAGTATGAAATTTTGAGTTTTACAACTTCGATTCATCTATTATTTGCTGGCCGATTTGTAGAACCCTAGTGGAAAACACTTTGTCTTTATGAAGGTACGGCCAGTCTAAATCGCCTATTAGACGGTCATGCGCGACATGAGAGCATGGTATGATGAGATCGCTATTAAAACATCATGAGTGGCATGTAATACATCAGTTTAACCCATTACCGCCCTCTGTCCCCATATGAGGACACCTGTTTACTATTTCGCTACAAGTGATAAAAACCATATTAAAAGCTACAAACCACGTGTAGAAAAAAAGTAATAGAACAGAAGCAAAAACAAGTGTGATCTTCAGTCATTTAGAGGGAATAGAAGTGAATAAAAAAAATACGTTTTTTTTTGTTAAAATCCTTTTACTTAATGCCTAATGCATTAATAAATCACCACGAAAACAATGGATTATCTGTAGTTTGATTTTGGAAACACCGAACAGCCTTTTGTTTGTTTTTTTAGTTTGTTGCGATAAACATCACTCTAAATATTCCAAATGTCTGGGAAACTTTCATAGTGGAATAAACGAGTTCTAACTACACCATCTTAACACTTCGAATGTTAATATCAAATGCAATTTTGTACTGTGCATGTCAACAGAGCTATTACACTAGCATGATGGCATGCCAAAATGTGCTGTCAATCATGGATTATGGATTTTTGCCTATTACACGAGCATGATGAAGTATTAATATACATACATACATACACGCCTTTAACTTTAGTATGATTTAAAATAAACACGTTTAAGCATTTCATGATAACGTATGGAATGTTCCGTAATAACAAACAGTTTAGTTGAATGCTAGTAAGATACTGACTTTGTTTATTTAAAAATTACACCTACATCAAAGATTGTACATTTTAATGTGTATTTTATTTAATCGTATGCATCGGCTATGTGTATTTTAATAACATATATATCTATGAAATTCTTGATAACATATACATACATATATATTTAACATAATACTCTATTATGTATTCCTCAGCACATGACTGCCCCATACAAAGAGTCTATACCATTGAATACCCTTGTTGTCACAGAAATGTTGTGTTGTCGTCGATCATAAGCGTCCCATTGGAACGCATGTGCGTATGTTGTTCAGGCCGCTGATAGTGATCATTTATTTATATTGCCGATCAAATTTTTTCCCACATTGTGGACAGACAACTCGCGTTTCATTTAATCGAGTTACCTATAACATTTTAAAATAATGAAAAAAAGCTGCTTGACCAGAAACTGCATGGTTTTGAGGATTGGAATTTGTTATTCAGATTTAGTCTTTCAAATGACTCAAAACTTTATTGGTTTTACAAAATATCGTGCCCTCAATAAAGCAATAGTATATAGTGTATTATACACTATTATTTTATTGACGGGACGATATGTGTTGAATGAGGAATAGAAAAAATATGGAATTATTTCACAGAACAGAAAATTTAAATTTCAGTAAATGTGATAACTAGTACACTCTATTTTGACGCCCACTGTATGTCTGTACGAATGGGTATAGCCAACAGACACTCAGTATCTATTCTTAAACAAGTGAAACTGTTTCGTAGTCTCTGCATTATCGTAAAAATTAAAATCGATAGGGTAGTAAACCTACGACGACTTCTGACATCCCAAAGAAGTTTCGGCGATCGGCACTTGCAACTGAACTGAAGAAGCAAACGCAGGCGAATGTATATGCAGCACAAAATATAAATCAAAAGTGCCGTTATTACTCGCGGGGGTGTATTCCGATATATACGTAATAATTTCCTCGGGAACAACAACAACACACATACGTATATATGAGCAATTTCACATAAATTGAATCTGAACAATTGTATGTTTTATTTTCAGTTTTGTTTTGAACAGAATTATCTGTAAAAATGTGTTCCTTTCTGTATTCGAAAATAAATACGATCAGTTTCTACGACAAATACAGTGCGATACGATTATATGTTATCTGGATAGTGTTGAAATGAAAATGTAAAATCACACATCCATTTCTTTTGCATATTAAAATCTATATACATGTGTGTGTATGTAAACACACGTGCAAATAGAGACTGCGCACTCGATGTTTCCTTTCCATTTGGACTTTGTCAGTACCAAATACCATTCGAGTTTGATGGGTGTTGTAAGAAAGAGGATACTCACAGTTTATTTAGTTCCACTGAATGTTCAAATGTAAGCTAGGGAGCAGAAGTGAAATGCGAACATTTTTCAATAGAGGGCACTTGGGTTTTTTTCTACGACCGTGACACTAAATTTCTATATAAGAATAAGTGGAGCAAGGCTCTAAATGAGTTTTTTAATAATATAGGTACACAAACATGCACTTCTTTAAATTCCTCGTTTGATTTTAATAAACAACTTCGTTCCATTGACAATGTTTGTTTATCTGTATTATTTCCAGTTTTTTTAAGTCTTTTCCTTCCATGTAAAATTGTTTTTCATGAATTAAAATTGGGAAAAAAATCCCACTTTTCCCAATAAAAAAACACTTTTCCTTGTGTACGTAATGAAACTTATGAAGAATTTTGTTCCCAATACCGGTGTACGTAATAAAACTTGTGAATATGATGTTTCTGCGTGACATTAAGCTGACTCAATACTAACTACATATCAGCATTTGGCATCAACATGTCTATGGACTTGTTTTCCACCTTGTGTCCCCATTTTTATATCCAATCAACTACTGACACCCATATTAAGGTGAAGATATACATACAATTTTAGTTAGTAATGTTTTCTCTTTTCAACAATTGTTATTTTTGGGAAATAATAAACATTTAATTAGTACATTGTGTGAATACATCATGGATAAAATTAGTGTATATTAATTAATGGGCAAAACCGATCATAAATTCAAAACCTGATTTATTAGACCAATTTGTAGTAAAATTAAATTAATCTCAGAATGATGGCAAGTGGAATTAGTCAGTTTTGTTTGCATTAGAACATTTGAATTGGAAGTACATCCATAAGTAGTTCACAGGAAGGTTTCAGTTGTTTTAAGCGTACACTTATATTTGAATAACACACAGAAACATATTTAAAAACATATGTGAATTATCAAACAAAAGTCCATATTTACACAGAAATGTCGTTTAACTTTTTTGTGGCACTTTGCAATTGTTTAATTTTGAAATTGACTCTCACAATATCGACATATACATACTCCACAACAGAAATAAGCTCCGATATGTAGATGTTTAATTTAAAAAAAAAAATCTTATTCCACTTCAGAAAAATGAATAGAATAATATTGGCTAGAATCTTGATAAACAATCGACAATGGTGTAAAATTCCTGCATTGTCACAAGAGTATGCGCAGTACCGGCACGAACGGGTGCAAAGATATGTGGTGAATTCCTCAGTCAAGATGTCGGATATGGAGAAGTTCTCCGAAAACCAATCACCTCCGAAGTATGATTGGAATTCTGCCATCAGTGAGGCAGAGCGTCTTATGGGATATCCCACTTCCTTTTTGAGTTTACGATGGCTTCTCAACGACGAAATAGCGAATATTGCTGTACATTTGCGCAAATTTGCCCTTAGCGGTCATCCGCTGTTGGAGACGTTCAAGTAAGTATGAGACATCTATGAATAATCTAGACATATTGCTCCGTTGGACCAATTTGTATATAAATTGTAATATATGTTCCGATAACATTTGAACTATAAGAAATATTATATTGTATAATTTCAGAAATCTTATGTACAATGGAAAAAGTACATTTCAAGTGTGGGGCTTGATTGTATTGTTGATATCAAATGCGGCTGGTCATGATCCTTTAACGCCGGATATGGAACAGGACAAAAGTGCGGGTATATTACACACTCAGAGAGGTTTAGCAACGATCACGGAAATGATACGCATTGCCCACTTAATACACAGCGTAAGAAGATTGGAAGACATCAAAGGATATAGACAATATATATATTTTTTCATTGCAGTGTGTAGTAAATCTTCAAAAATCGTCAAACGCTGCTCAAGATCTCGCCACATATGATGATTTGATTTTTGGTAATAAAATTGGATTACTAATTGGGGATTATCTGTTGAGTAATACTAGCGTAGAACTGGGCAATTTAAGGAATCAAGAGGTAATGGGTTTGATGTCGTCCACTATTCGAGATTTTTCTGAATCCGAATTTATTGGCGACAGAGACGAACTGAATAATCCGTTACCTACAAAGCCAGGTTCGCCACCTGTACGGGCTAGCGATATATCCTTAACGTCCGAAAATGACTTTGATGATAGTGACGTTTTGGTGCCTTTGAATAAAGACATTGCCATTGGTAATGCCAAAAAAGATTGGGAAGTTCGTAACATTTTGAAGGGCGGCAGTTTGCTCGGGAAATCATGTCAGGCTGCAATGAAACTGGCAAAGCATGGTGAAGATGTTCAGAAAAACGCCTATCTATTGGGAAAGCACTTGCATTTAGCATGGCAGGCAAGTTTAGATGCGGAGCCTTTTCAAGATTCCCATCTTTCACCGGGTACGTATTCAGTAAATGTCGACATCCTCACATGAATATTAACATTTTTGTACTATATATTTAGATACCTCCATTAGCTTAGTTAGTGCCCCCGTATTGTTCCATTTAGAATCTGATCCCAGCCTGTACGATGAAATAGAAAAAGGCAAAGTGTGTGTCGACAATGTGGATTATATTAAAATTCATAAGAGTGTTTTAGAGGGGCCTGGCTTGGAGAAGACTAAACAATTGCAACGTTATCATACAACGGCAGCGATACGTGCTCTAGAGAAATTTCCCAGCAATGACGCAAGAACTATTTTGGAAAGTTTTGTGCTGGGAGTTAAGTGTTAGATACAGTGTTAATATATTTATAAGTAAGCAAAGATTAGTTTGTTATTTATTTTACTTAATTCTGAATTGTAAATACAATGGAGAAAACAGTTTGTTTGACCAATATAAATACATTTTTTGAAATATAAAATAAACCACATGTTTATTACGCACACATCTATAGTGATTGAATAAATTGAAAATATTTCATTATCAGAATAATATATCGCACACAATTGCGCAATTTTGGAAATGCGTGCGCTGTGATTTATGTCGATTGACTTGAATGGTGCAAAGATTCGACATTGCTTTGAAGAAAAATCGTGTGTAAGTTATTTATATCAAAATCGGGATATACATCGAAAATATCAAAAATACCACCGCATAGCCGTGTGGGGCATGAAAAAATATCAAAAATATGGTGCTATCGTGACAAAAGTTTCCGCACCGTAGAAATTTAAAGTTTATATCTTACAATTCCTGGTTTTTTCATTTATTTTATCTTCGAAAATACATGCGTAAACCTATATATGTTTATACAATAATTTAAAAATCATAATTTTTAAGAAATAAAAATGCAGAAAGCTCTTTAGAAATCGCTTTCGATGCGAACAATTTTTCTCACGGAATCAACGTAAGAAACTGTTTTTTTTTTATTATCAGAACAACATTCCCCAATTGGAACTGGATTGTTATTTTGCACTCAAGCAAATGTTATTTCTCTAATGTATATAAATACAGTGTACTCTCTCATAATCGGAGACCTATGGGACTGAGAATTGTGTCCACTTATGAGAGGTGTCCGCCTTTGAGAGAAGTACACAAGAGGACTGAAGCGAATTGGTACTGAAAAAAAGTGTCCGTTTATGAGATGTGTTCGCTTATGAGAGTTGTCCGCAAGGAGGAAGTACACTGTACATCCCAAGTGTTTCTAAATGACCGGGAACTACCTTTTAAAGGCGCCAGCCCGAAAAAGCTTGTCAAGAAAAGTTTGATGTAGCTTAAAGATAACTCTCTCTGCCCGCATTTCTGAAAATGTTAAGGTTACGAACCGGGCTTTGCGGTCGCACATATTATTCTGTATGACACCACGGCCGCCCACAACATTCCTAACAAACGATTGTCATATTCTAAGGATAGGCAGTCACTGAATTATGTTATATCCAAACCTGAAGAAATGGTTGCACCATTTTTAGAGAACTTGAGAAAAACATATTTCTTGGAACGAAATAAATGGACAAATATGTACTTACGTTTCTTTATCTGTATATTATTCGATTATTCGTTATAAAATGGACGATATACCTGTGAATGTGAATTTTGTACTGTAAGGCACACCCAACACCGGTTTTGCAAAACAAAGGACTCGCAAGGATATTTTCTTTCTTAGCCCTATTTATATGTTATAATGTTAAGTAAAAACATTTGTGTCGGTATATTTTCCTTTAAATACGCTGACAAATATAAAATAAACGTCTTAACGTAAAAACATGTACCGCGTGTTGTCAACGTAGCGGTTTTTTTTTTTATTGAAATGCAGGGAATTGTCTGATAAGTGGCCATAGACAGATTGACATTAGCTGGATCGGCTCCGTACTCTGAAGTGTACACAACAAAAAAAATTATTTGCCATTTTTAAAATTGAATTAAATTATATAAAATTAATAAATACTGACAATAGCCTGTTGCCTGACCGGCACTTAGTGGCTTTATTTGATGACAAGAAGGAAAATAGAGGACTCGGTCCCCCCTAACAATATGGACACAGAGGTAAATGGCGGCATTTCTTCTTGCAGCAAGAGTAAAAAGATGAGACATTCGGAAGATGATGACGATGACATCGATGTATCGACGTTTGATACCAACAACCAAAACCGCTTCTCCATCCTTGGTAAGATGGAGTTCCAGAATGCGTCTGTTACGAGCCAAAAAAAAAATAATATTAAAAACAACACAGATCCCGCGACCATTTCAACAGGAATCAGTGCTCCGCCAAAGAATAAGTTTTGCCCGCCAATATTTTTATACGATCAGAACATCAAGGACCTGTCAGCTCAACTTGAGGCAAAAATTCCAAAGATCATATTTAAAATAAAAAATGTAAACAAGCACAAAAGTAAATTGTATTTCACCGACCCAGCGGTTCATACCGAAATGATGGCAATTCTCCGAGAAAATAAAATTAACTCGTATTCTTTCACGCCAAAAGAAATGAAGCAGGTTTCCATGGTACTACGTGGATTGGACTTCAGAACTACAGCAGAGGAAGTCAAAGAAATTTTGGACATTAACGTACCCGGTGTAGTAGATAGGGTAACCAAATTCTCTACAAGCCACTCCAAGAAAAACAATTACGACACTGGACTATTCTTGGTAACATTCCACCCAGGCAAAAACAAAGATGACATTAAACATATTAGATATATCTTCAGCCAAGTAATATATTGGGAAAGTCCAAAGAAAAAAGAGCATGTAGTTCAATGCCGCAGATGCCAGTATTGGGGACACATCGCCAAAAACTGCAATCATGCATACAAATGTGTCAAATGCGACAAGTCACACGAGCCTGGTAACTGTCTGAGAGTAATTCAAGATGACACTAAACCCACCTGTGTAAACTGTGGAGAAGCAGGACATCCTGCAAATTGGAGAGGTTGTACTGCATACAAAAAATATGTGGATAAAAAGAGAGAAATGTTCAAGAAAGTTCGAGAAGAAAAGGAAATTGCAACTGCTAATGTGAGAAGGATTTCATCATCATACCTCACCCCTGGGAAGTCCTTTGCCAACTGTTTTACTCACCCGGTAAGTGCCCAACCGAAATCTATAGTAGATGAATTTTTAAAGCTTGCAACCTACTTCATGGAGCCTGAAGTGCTGACAATAGAACAGGAAATTGAAAAGTTCCTCAATGAATACCGCCAAATGTCAAAACCCGAGGCCAAGGCCGAGTTTTTGCGTATCCTAAAGAAAGTAAAAAATGATCCATAATTACTTGAATATTATGACTTTCAACGTTAGATCATTGGTCGATAAAAGCCGGCAAATTGAGTTACAGAATTTGCTTTTTTATAATAAAATTGATGTATGTTTTATCCAAGAATTACATTTGCGGCAAAATAAAAAGCTTTGCATTAAAAACTACAACATTTTTCGGGACGATTCTCCTATTGGAGTTGCAGTATTAATTAAAGACAACATTTCATACAAAAGAGTTAGCATACATGACACCCGATTTAATACAGTATTTATACAATTGGACCTCCATTATAACAGCACATGCAGGAAATTCTTGATCGGATCTGCTTACATTCCCACCAATTTTCCACGGATGGATGTCTACACGGGCCTCGATATAATTGTCGCTGCATCCAGAAACTTCGATGGCCTAATCCTAGGCGGAGACCTAAATTCAAAAAATGTATATTGGGGAGATAACATTGACAACTCAAATGGTAAAATCTTACATTCCTGGCTACAAAACCATTCTATGGATATATCTAGAATCTGCGATCTCACTCCATCTTATCCAAATGGATCGTCCTTTTTGGACCATTTTTTGGTCAGCAGCCATCTTATTGACAGGAACAATAGAAACTACCAGATTTCAAGTCTTCCAACTTTCTCCGACCATTTCCCTCTGAAACTTAAACTGGAAATGGACGATTTTGAATTTACTCTGCGATGCCAGAATTCATACACATCCTTCAAGAATACCAACTGGTCCCAATTTAAGGCGGACATGGATACGGCTACACTTCCCATTATGCCACCTGAAAATAGAAATCTAGAGAATACTGAAATCGATACACTAATAAATGATGTTGAAATATCTTTCAATTCTACTGTAAATCTGCACTCAGAAAAAATCGAGATAAAGAACGGTAAAGCTCCTCTATCAGACAATCTGAAAAAATTATTCCAAAATAAACATCGATGGCAGAAGGATTTGAAAAAAATTTATCATCGCAATGGAAATCGGACAAGTCGAGAATATAATATTCTGTCAAAGCAAATAAGCCTTTTAAAAATCATAATCAAAGACCTTACGAATATTGAACAGGCCAAAAGGTTCAATAATATGCTACAGAAGATAAAACCAGGACCAACTGCTTTTAAGCAAGTTAATAATGCTATTGGAAAAAAAAAATCACCCTTCTGCCAACAATTGCGCGTTAACAACGAAATAATAACTAGCGACCCAGAAAAATGCGAATCATTTCGTAGTTATTATTTGTCACTATTCAGAGAAACCACACCTGATAGCCCTGTGGTTGACCTCGATTTCCGTACTTCGTCAAGCATCCTGAATGTACCTCCTCACATTTACACCTTTGATAATTCTTTTACCTCCCTACAAAACGACGATAATTACCACTTCACGAATGTTGACACTCTAAGAGACATCATAACAAATATGAACAACAAAAAATCCAGCGGTCTAGACAATTTTTCTAACTTCCTAATAAAGAAACTTCCTGATTCTACAATAAAGTTACTAACAATAGTATTCAACAATTGCTTAAACAACGGTTATTTCCCCGATGCTTGGAAAATCTCAAAAATTATTCCTATAAAGAAGAAACAAAATGGTAACAATACTGCAGATTTCCGGCCAATATCACTACTGTCTAATATAGGAAAAATTTTTGAAAAAATTTTAAAGATAAAATTGGAGAATGAATTTATTATATGGCCAATATCTCCTTTACAATTCGGCTTTAGACCTGCACACTCAACTCAACACGCTTTAATAAAATTTCACAGCGATGTAGTAAACAACCTGAGAGCAAGGAAATGCACAATTGCAGTTTCCTTGGATATAGAGAAAGCTTTTGACGCAGCGTGTCACAAAGGCATTCTCTACAAATTAACAGAACTGGGCGTTGACCCTTTTCTTTTGAAAATTTTTGCCAATTACTTTACAGACCGCAAGTTTTGTGTGCAAATAAACAGATCTCTCTCGGAATGTGGAGCTGTAAAAAGCGGTGTTCCCCAAGGCAGCGTATTGGCACCTCTGTTATTTAACATCCTTCTAAATGACTTCCCTCACCTGTCTGATAACTCCACTGCTATTCTCTATGCAGACGACTGCATTATTTACTCCCATGACGAGTTTCCCGACCTCGCTCTGAACAATGTATCTAATCACCTGGCTGTCATTAATGACTATTACAAAAAATGGGGCATCAAAATAAATGCTGCAAAGTCTGAGGCAATATGCATTAGAAACGCCTCCGGGAAATGCAATAGACACGTCGTCCCGCAAAGCAAAAACCTCGTCTTAAGGCTTTGTGAAACCGAAATCCCCTTTAAGTCAACACTGAAGTACCTAGGAGTGCACTTTAGCAGCCTACTGAAGTTCAACAATCACGGCAGATTAATGCTTACCAGAGCGAAAAGACTGGCAGGAATGTTTTCTGGCTTACTGAACAGCAAATTCCTTCCTTTGAATACAAAGCAACTTATATATAAAGTAGCAATACGACCAGCTGTACTATATGCATTTCCCATATGGTTTTCCATCTCTCCAACTATTGCGAAGAGCCTAGAAGTTGTAGAAAGAAATATACTACGTAAATCTCTTGGAAAAAATTTCGAGAATCAAAATAAACGTTATTCAAACACTTACATTTACGAAAATGCAGCAATTACACCATTATGCCAGCACGGACTGTCTCTACAAAGGAAATTCGTCGAAAACTTAGAACACCACGAGAATCCACTTATGATTGAGGCATACCAATCTGAAAAAAACCAAAACTGGACAACTTCGATATACCTATCTCCAATTGGTATATTGAACGAAAATACTGAGGCTATTAGCTTACCCTTTGCTCCACCAAATTTCTACACCAAAACTGTACCAGGCTCCCATAGGGGCTAGCTTCTTAACCACCTGTGATATTAACAATAATTAATTTTAAGATACCAGTGTAACACAAACACCTTCGTATTGATTCCGATGGCCCAACACCCCATTCTCTTACCCAAACCACTGGGTGGGTGGGGGAGGGGATGTCAGCCTGCCGATTGAAATACACACATTAGATATAAATTAATATTCCATTCCAAAAATTCATTTTTTTACTTACCATGAAAAAAAATAACGATTAGAAAAATGTCATATTTAATTCTAGTCACTCTGTTTACAACATGTTTAAATTTTAATCCCATGTTCTCATTGTTAAGTATATCCATACTTTCTGTTTATTTAGTTTTACTTTTTTGTTTTGTTTATCTGTTTTGTTTTGACAGACTCCGCTCTGTACGTCACTGTGAATGCCGAGAGCAAGCATTACTTTCTCATTACTCTTAAGCACATTGTGCTATTCTTTGTTAATTTGTTTCGCATGTAGCGATATCCATATTAGCGTTTATTAGAGCAAGACGCCTATAGTTCTAAGTAGAATAACAATATAATTGTCTTTGTAAAATATTCAGATGTCATTGTGAATGAAAAGAAAGTCTCGAATAAAAGAAAAATTACAAAAAAAAAATTACAGATTGACATTACGAGATAGAAAGTATAACTGCCTGTTTCGCTCGTTCGTTATCAATTGTCAAATTAGAAGCCTTTATTATGTATATTGTCGAGAATGACATGGAATTTACGCCCTAAAGAACCTGTTCCCTTACTAAGAAACATCCGTTTAATAGCGTCTTCAATTTTAACTATTCATAACAAACGATAAAATTTATTGTACAAAAACCATACTTAAGTGAATTATTTAATCACTCATAAAGTTAGATTCACACTCCAGCATTTATATCCAATATCAGTTATCTGTGGATACATGTTTTGCCTATTTCTATAGGTTTTATTATTTTCCTTAGCATTCCATGAGTACTTCTCCTAAATTATTAAGCTGTATACGATATAATTTGTTTCCTACTGTTAACAGCAGCTGCAATGACTGAAATTTATACTCTTATTTTTGAAGTCGGTGACTTGTAAAGCAATGTGGAAATGCTTTTGCTGTTCTTATCAAGATTCGAACCAAGGCTTATTGAGTCGTAGACGTATCACACTACAGACAGATAAAATCCGGTCAGTTTGTATTTTTAAGAATAATCGAAAGAAGGTAGTTGTCGTTGATAAAATTTAATTAATATTGGGTCATCTGTTGTTTTACTTCTGGAAAATGTGTCAAACCACGGTTAACACTTCTGTCTGAGTTTTCTGACGATACGACGACGTTACCAACTAAAACAGTATGGAAGCGGCGCGGCGCCCATTTTTACAGAATCGGCTCCTTACTCCATCAGATATCGACGTATTTTTTTCGAGTTCGCATTAACATTTGCAAAAATATTTTTTGCTTTTTTTTCTAACAATTTAACATTTTCCCCTTTAGTAAATTATTACATACATACAAAGGTGAGTGCAGCTCTAGCAGTGCGGTATTCAGAAAATTCTTAATTGATTAAAACGAACGTTCGTTGAACTCGGGAAAAATGTGTGTGATGATGGTCGGGTGGCTCAATAAAGCGACCAAAACACCTTCTATGGTTAAAGATTTAACGTTGGTATACGCGTGTGTGAATTATCACACGTTTTTTCGGAATAATCAGTGTATTTAATTATTATTGTGGTTATTAGTAATGGAAAAAAGCAACAAGTATGACTATTTTATGGTTTGATTTTCGGGCCACATTCATTTGACGTTTAATTCAGCCTGTGAGAGCGAGAGAATTTTGAGTACCCATTGTAATTGGGTACTTTGTAATAGGTTACCCAATGTAATTGGTTTTCCAATCCATGTTTGTTGTCAAATGTGACATTATGTTTTGTTTTTGTATGCAATAAAAATAGCTAATGTCACACAGAGTCACAGAGAGAGCGACGACGAATTACTTTCATTTCGCCCCCAGTCCCAAGAAGAAAACGAAGAAAAAATCGAAAAACTAAAAAACGCAGAAAATATTCTTCATTTGTGCAACGTTTAGTAAACAACTCAAAAAAAAAGTTTCTCCCTATTAAAGAAAATGTAATTGAATACTTGAACAAAGAAAATCGTAAAAATAAAAGGTATTGCAAGTGTTTGGAGCGGCAGTGGTGGACTATGATACGGGGCGGCGGTAAAGGAAAAAAAACTCCCCTCAATACAGAAAAAATGTATGGACATTGTAGTGAAATGATGTGATGGGACACTTCCATGGTGCATGGCTTGGTTTCTTCATTCTTTATAGATGTTCTGAGTTGGGCCATGTGTCGATCAGTCGATCCATCTGTTGGCCCGGTCGAAGTGAAGCATCATTACACATTATTTTTCCTCTTGTTTCTTACACGTTCAGGCGTCACGCAACAATTACAGTGTGTTCATTTCTTCTGTGTATTTTGTATTTTTTTAAATTAAAAAGTGTGGCTGCCACAACTACAACGTCGAAGACGTGAACGATAAAAGCAAAAATTACGCTCACGGTTGAACCATTGTCATCAACATGTTTTGGGATAAGAACGATTCGCCCTCACAGAATATTGAGGCTCTACTGGAGAAAGAGGTAAGTACGGGTGTTGCTGGACATTTACCATTTGCTTTTAATAATAAACATCTTCCACTTTCATTTTATTACATGGACGTGTGTGTGTTTGCTGGCTGCAGAATGTCACAGTTGAGGAGTTTCTAGATGAGGACGACATCATTCAAGAATGCAAAACTCAAAAGAAAAGCATTGTAAATTAGTAAGTACCCGTCATAATATGTCTTTATGTGCAGTTCCTCTTTAAAGCATCAATAGAAATCGACCCATTATTACAACTGTCGGATGTTAGGTGATGT